>OX621199.1:2532500-3782500 GCA_951640565.1 Petrophora chlorosata | reverse complement strand
GATATTAAGCCTCATATGCCCAGCAATTTCGCTGGCTGCAATGCCCTTCAAACCAGAACAAAGTAATGCTTGCGCACTACTGCTTGGCAGCAAAATAACTGGCAAAGCGTTGGTATCTACCCAGATGGCCTCCCGCATACGAGAGACCTACCAAGAGTTACTTGTCATAACAAGGGATTTTTATTCGATTCATTCGATGTCAATATCAAATTCAAATTCAGATTCAAATTTTTGTTTGTTTATTTTTTTAAAATAACCTTTTAGCTAAATTATACAGAGTGTTACACAAAGCTTTTTGATTTAATAAACCAAAACTAAAAGCAAATATGCCGTTTAGATCGCCACCGTGCGGCAGGGTTCCCAGAATACTGACGGCGGGCGTTGCCCCTTTGTAAAAAGGATTCATTTAGATTCATACGAGTATTGTTTATTTCCACAAATAATTTTACATACAAAAAAGATGTACAATTTGTTTTTCTAACTCCCATCCTCGAGCGAGTTTCAAGCTCAAAGTCCAAGGCGAACCTGTGTTGGGGAGTTACTATAGGTAGACAAAATATATGGGAACTAGGTCAAAATAGGTGCAATTATTTGAATTTCAAGATATTACACCTATTTTCTCTTAGGTAATTCGTCTTTGCTTATTCGATAAACATATTTACAATAATTATGGTCCTCAAAGATCCGGGAAAATAATTGATTTTCTCACTTGCTAGTCCCACAGCGCGAAGAAAATCCATCACTTCTGAAGCATGCTTACTTTTATCTATTTAGGTACTCCTTTTCCGCGCGACCGTCAAAGTGTATCTATTAATTTCTCTCTGCGTGTGTGAGGGCCACGCAACAACAGAAAACGGTATTCGTTTTAGTAACGCTGACGGTATGCCAAGAACTGGTATTATTATATGATGCCGCCTTCTATGATGGATCGTTTACAGTCTAAGCTGTGCGGCTCTGGAATGCGCATCCGATTGCTATTCGTAAAGCACAAACAATAACTAGTTTTAAAAGCCAACTGAAAATCTTCTACCTGTCTCAAACTCACTGATTATATTATTATTTTATTTCTCTTGCATATGTAGTATGTACATATGCATTAGATATGGGTATGAGCATATAGTATTTATATATTTTACATATGTATATGTATAATACTATACTTTACTATCCTAATACCATATGATATATATATATATATATATATATATAATGTAATATGAATTTATTATACTTGTATTTAGACTAAGTATACTAGAATAGATCACTTATTATTATTATTTTATTTACATCATCATTCATCATCATCATCATCATCAGCCCAACACGTTGGGATATTGGCGGGCTATAACTCCGAGAACGTGGCTCCAGTAACGGGGATATCACTGTCCTTGTTATTGGTTATTCTAAAACATGCTGGATTTCTCAAGATGTTTTCCTTCACCATTTTTGAGTAAGTAAATCCGCACCGTACCAACATAACTCAAACTCCGGTTCATTTATTGAAAGTTGCACCAGTTCCCACTGATTCCCCCACATTCCAAATATAAGCCTATAATTATATTTATTATTATACTTAACATAGTTGTAATATACGTTGGCTCAGTATAGTTTTACCAAAGAAAACTAAATATAGTTTTACACTCAACAGTTTCACGAGACGATAGATAAACGTAATATTCGCACTTTATTGGGCTAACCCCTCCTGGCCGACGACTGTAGGGATACTGTCTTGCAAGATACAGTTTACGAACTAGTTTGTAGGACAGAGGTCCAAAAATTGTTAAATATAGCCTTGTAATATCTTGCTTAAAACCAGTCCAATTAAAACTGTAATAGCACTTAAGGTTTGTATGGTTAATAAACTATTATTTTATTTTATTTTTAGTTTCTTCGGAAAACTTACAGTGATATACAAGGTGGGGCAAATTTTTGGTATGGAAATGTTTTTTTTAATTATTGCCATAACTTACGATTTGATTTGGTATGTTACTTTGGGAAAAGTGTTCCTGGTTGGAAATAGCGTCGATTAAGACCAACTTGTTTATTTTGACAAATGTCATTTTTTGGGTGAACCGTACTTTTTTTCAAAAATCTAAAAATGGCAATATTTTTTTCTTCAAAATAAAACAGAGAGTTCCTAAGAACAAAACCTTCTAACTACAAAAGAAAAGGTAGCTACCCTTAAGGGGCCAAAAATTTGCCCCACCCTGTATATCAAGTTACTAAAAAAATGTTAGGTAACTTAACACCATTTAGCAGTTTTCGAAAATTCTTCAAACAAGTGTAAACTTGTTTGAAGAATTTTCAAGATAAAGCCCTTCGTGATTAAACTAGGGTTTTTAATGCAACTATAGATGACTGGACAATCAGGTAGACACACCAAACCAGTTTTTAGATAGATAGATAAAAATTCTTTATTTCACAAACAAATTTGTAAGTACATAGGCGAACTTAATGCTAGTGAGCATTATCTTCCAGTGCTAGTAATATTTAGTATATTATTATTCTTAAAATACGGCCCTGATAAGACGGTAAAACTGTACCCCATGTTGTTATAATACCGAAGCCAGCGGGGTTGGTATTAATCACAGTTATTGTATGTCTATGCTGTGATAATGCGAGTCACCTGCAGGACGCGCCGTAAATGGTGGCCACAGTTGCGAGTAATTGGATTGTTTACAGCTTGGATCGTTTAAATTAAATTAATTAATTTATTTATGAATAAATAAATGAGCAAGTATTTACGTTTTATCAAAAAAAATCTTTGAAGTCCAAGGTCAAACATCGATGATATAATTTATATGGGACCATTTCGTAGCTATACTAAACCCAACGCAAAAATAATGAATGACGGAGTTCTGAGGTAACAAACATAAAAAAAACAATCGAGTAGAGAACCTTCTCTTTTTTGAGGTCGGTTAAATAGTAATTTATTGTGACATAATAGACATATTACAGACCATTTATGAATCCATATTCCTATGCTCTCGAATTAGTATAATCTTTTTCCATTGCCAGTGACTTCTCTCAAAGAATTAAGTTTGAATTTAATTGATATTAATGAGTCGTGCGTTGAACTTTTTAAGACAAATATCTGTATCTTATTGTCCAAAAGACGCGAGTGATTTTTTTTAATGATGAAATGGCCTTACGTTTGACGACAAATCACCTGATGGTAAGCGTAGTTGCGGTCTAAGGTGGAGCACGTAGGCCATTTAAAAACATTCCCACGAGAGAAGAAGGAGTAAAACATATTTAATCTTAAAGAAACATACACCAGATTTGAAGTTAAGATATAGGCTATTAAACAATGCATTAAAATCCTTTCGGTAATTTTCGAGTGTATATAGAAGCTAAACATGTGGGAACTTGCTTTTTCTGCATGACTTTGTACGCTTATGGTAAGATATCTCAGCATTGCGATGTCACAGCGCTATGAAACATACACCACATTTTAAGTTAAGATGTAGGCTATCAAACATTCAAAACCGTATTAAAATCCGTTCGGTAGTTTTTTAGTCTATAGATAACAAACACACAAACAAACAGACAAAAATTCTAAAAATCATAGATTCGTGTTCAGCACCCTCTAAATAGTCCATCCCTGTTGGTTTTGCAAAAATATATTCAATGTACAGAATTGGCTATTTTCCATTTTTATGACAGTAATAGAAATATATAGATAGTGAAGATCATTGACTTTTCTAAAGAAAAGTGAGTAGATGAAACTGTTGCTGCCGAAACTATCAGTTACTTTTGTCGCTGACATTACCAACTGTTTGCACCTACTTAGACTTGTTCTAAAACCAGTACCCACTCAAATGTAAAAATGTTTATTGCTTCTATGTTATCTTTTCTCGCAGTCCTATGATCCTCAGAACATAAATATAGTTTGCTACGTTAGCTCCGCAGCAAACCAGGTGCCTTTATTACTAAGCTTAGTTCTTCCAGATTGGAAACAAGAAAAACATTCCTTTTCAAGTAGTTATAAGCAATTAGATAAAGCAATTCGGAAACAGGCACGTCGGAATTCTACTTAATATTATACTATATGCTAAAGTAAGTAGGATGGTATGTATAGATGTTTGTTACTGTTTAAACATACCTAATAGCTTCGATGCTAGCACATATAAATTAAAAAATGTTTGTAACAAAATCATAAAAACCAGCCAAGTGCGAGTTGGACTTGCGCACGAAGGGTTCCGTACCATTATCTATAAAAACGGCAAAAAAAAAAATCATATCTCCTACACAGGAGCCCCCTAAAATATTTATTTTATTCTGTTTTTTAGTATTTGTTGTTATAGCGGCAACCGAAATACATCATCTGTGAAAATTTCAACTGTCTAACTATCACGGTTCATGAGCTACAGCCTGGTGACAGACGGACAGACAGACAGACGGACAGCGGAGTCTTAGTAATAGGGTCCCGCTTTACCCTTTGCGTACGGAACCCCAAAAAGGACAGTATTCTTAGTAGACAATCAGATCATACATGTGTATGTATAGCAGTTTACTTTTGGTTAGAGTAACTAAGCGTGTAGGTCTACCTCATGAATTTATCACCAATTCAATGATGTCTCGTAAATATTTATTTGTTAAGCAATTTATAGAGGATACAACCCCTAAACACATTTTCCTAGCTACAAGCCTGGCGGAAACTAAATTGCAGTCATTGTGTGTACAAAAGAAATCTCCGTTTTGTAGAGTGGGGCGAGACAAACGCCTCCTCTAATGAGGTACTTTTTATTCGCCTTTTTACTTGAATGTTCCTTAAGAGCAAAATGTAGAGCGCTTCCTATTAGATTGCGCTCTTGCTCCTCGGTTTATTTTATAATGGCAGCGGTATAAGTTGCATTAAAAATGCCGTAGTAAAGAATAGACAGAAAGGTAAGTAAAAGAAGAAGCAAATGAGTTTTCTAACCTGTGTTAGCCTCTTGAACTGAGCCCTAATAAAATGTCTTGAACTGTGTTTGACCAAGAGCGTGCACTTGTACACCACACTTGGTTGTAGTAGTTGCAGTGCCATCCAGCCGTTGAATAGCAAACTGCGCGGCACTGCTTTACGGTCAACGAAACATTAGCTTGCAAGTCTCAAATGTCCAGTGATATTACTTGCGACGGAGACATTTAAACTGAAACACGGAACTGTGGCTCTACTGATCACGATGCCAGATCGTTTTCGAAATTGATTACGGAAACAAAACACAGTAAGGTTTTAATACATCTGAGTGACGGGACGAGCAAGTTGTTCACCTGATGTTAAGCCACATGCCTGTTCACATCAGTTGCAGCGCAACCTAGAACTTTTTTGCAAAACCTTGCGCGACATTGCACTTCGCTCGTCACCCTGAGATGATGGCTCTGATACCTCATATTGCCCAGTTACTTCACTTGAAACAATGCCCTTCAAACAGTAACAGAGTAATGTTTGCACACTACTACTTGCCAGTTTAATGTCTGGCAAAGGTATGGTACTAAAATGGACTCTTGCAAAATAGGCCTACCACAACAATGTATGCTCTATACTCGTTTATGGCAGACTAAGTTACAGCGGTATGGTCCTTACATCAAGACGAGCTTCTGTAAAAGAGCACTTTAGTTTTAAACAACTTTTAGAGACCCATCGACGGTTCTAATCAAGCGAAAGAATCTAGAACCAACTTAATAAACTATTTACACTTAACCTCTCAGAAGGCGTAATATATTCATAGCTTGCGGAAGCACCAATCGCGAGATATCCTGATCAAGTCAGACCCTGAAATTAAGGGGTTGTTATCAGGGCTCCAGTTTAGATTTATGGCCTGACCCGACCGGTGATGCGAAATATCTTAATTACTTTATGATTGTACGATTGGCCGGTTGGGAAACTAAATTTTGCGGGTAGTTCGGAGTTAGGGGAATTGGGATGTGTCAAAATTTGTGGGTAGTTGTGTCAGCTATGGATGATTGCTCGGGAGTTATGCATGCATAATATTAGAGGTAAGTGATATTGTAAACTGTGGTTAGGTTAATTATCGACTCCTTAGTCTATAGCGAAGCGAAGCATTATTATTCCTCTATCTTATGTATATCACTTCTGTTCTGTTCCTCTTATGTCAATTTAGTCAGTCAGACCCTGAAAATATATTTTTTTGCTCCGAGGTTAATCGTTTTGGATGACAGACGGAGATGTTTCTACTCGGGTTTGTTTCTGCAAATTTATGATTAAAAAAAGAAAAAAATAAGGAGGTTTCTTTTTTTTATTCTTATTTTATTTTGGGGCTTTTACCCTTTTTTAGTATTCCAGCCCCAAGGGGGTTTCTTTTTTTATTCTTATTTTATTTTGGGGTTTTTACCCTTCTTTGGTATGCCAGCCCCAAGGAAGTTTCTTGCGCAAACTACTTAGGTACTGTTAAAGATAATGTGTTGTAATTCATTAACAGCAGATGATAGCAGATAATAATAATTAGCCGTGATTGTGTTCCCAGTTCGTTAACATCTGGTCATAATTTATTAAATTAGTTTAATCTAGTTAAAAAGAATTACTTCAATTACGCTAAGCAATTTCAAAGCCTATAAACAAATACTGCTGTGTTTAAATTGGTTTAGTACGAATTTGTGTATGAGAGAAAGAAATTATTAAAAATATAATCTAGTTCAAACCTACATTAGAGTTTACCGAATTATGCATACCTCACGCACTCAAACGAGCTACATTTCATCTTACAGAGAGGCAGTCAATGCGTGAGTGCTTTATTAATTCCTATATTTGTTAGAAAGAATGCAGTCTTTGACCAGATCATAGACTTTCGAAGTGAGCAAGTGTGGCTCAGTGTGAGAACGTGCGAATTTCGATCCGACGCACCCGAGCTCGAATCCCGCACCACTTAAGTTATCGGATCTAACATCTTACAACACTCGCTCTAAAATACGGCGAAGACCGGAAACCGGCATGTCCAAGAATTGATCACAAAATTCAAAGACATGTAATATCCACCAACCCGCACGCGGTCAGCGTGGTGGTTATGGCCCATACTCTCTCTATGAGAGAAGGCCCGTTTCCCAGCAGTGGGGACGATATGGGGTAAAATGATGATGAAGATTGCACACAATGATGATGATGATGGTGTAACGTTACGGATGTCCCCGGCTAGCTCTACCTATGACCTCCGCACGTACAGTACCTTTTCTAGAAAAGAGAGAGGAACTAGGAAGCTGTAATAATAAATTAGGTTGATTTAATAATACACTTTTAATACATAAATATAAAACATCGTTACTGCTGCTGCTGCAGGGAAAAGGAAAGCTTCTTCAGCCAGATAATGAGAACGTAAATAATCTTACTCCTCCCAAGCAAGGGGACGGATGCCACCTTTTATTCCAGGGTAACGTTGATTGATGCTCCGGCGATAGGTGGTACAGGTGAACCACCACAGGTGTATGTGGCGGTCTGCACCGACCAGTAAGTCTTTTCCTTAGGCGGTTGACAGCGGCGAGTGAGCCTTTTATATGTCCACCTACTCGTGAGGCTTCCTCAACAGCGTCTCACCCCAGATCAATCGATCCAACCTTCATCAATGATGAGACCCTTTCTCTCCCGAAGCTTACGTTCAAGTTCTCGTTTCTCATATTTCTCGAATTTTTTTTGGAAAAAAAATATTTTTATTAAAATTGAATATTACATAAGGTACCTATAGCATCGTATTGGCATTTTTTAGCTGTAAGGATGATATATATTGTGATTAAAATAAATAAATATTTTTCCATTCTCTGTCAGTTCATTTAATTTTTGAATTTGAATTTCCTTTTCTTCAAGGCAATAAAAGTAGGTCCATATAAAAACATAACAAATACGTTCAATGAGTAATGAATAATGAACGAATCATGAATGATGATGATGATATGTAACCCTACAATGGTTTATAAGATGTCAACTCGGACACACTTCGGTTGACACATGATGCAATATCTTTGTTTAGCACCACCTTGGCTCCATGAAGAACGTAGATACGTTCCAAATGTTTCGCACAAGTCTTCACGTTCGTCTTTTACACCATTTGCTAGTCAACCTACTCGCCTGTCCAAACACTCTACCAATTTTATAGGCCATTTAGTCAGCCCAGCACGCTCCAGCGTAACTACTAGCTAGTTCGAACACATTTATTTAATTGCAACCATTGCTGGGACCGTGATACTGTTTGTGTTGCATTGGCATTAGCGATCGAGTTTGCCCAGAGCCCAGAGCCTATACCACGGCTATAGGCTAGTCTATGTACTCAGTTTAATGCTACGGATTAGTTTCGGTTCTAATAGGACCTTTGCCTGGTGATAGTAGGCAATTCTGGTTGCAGGTACAGGTATCGGCTTAGTTGTATGCAATTTTGGTTAGATATAAAGTTTTGATATTAGTGTAATTCAATGGATAGGTATGCAGGTATCTTGTATACGTACCTATTTAGCTAACATATAGTTAATATTTCGCTGGTCCTGATATCAATGCGTAAGTATCACAATATTTAGTTTTCTAGTTCTTTTAGGTATAATTTAAACTTGGGTCAAGTATCACCACTTCACTGATAAAAGGGCACGATGCGGTTTTTTGAAACCGATTATGTCGATGTCTTTCATCAGCCTTTATATACGGAGGTACTTTTATTATGTAACTGAACGACGCGACGAGCTGGTCGTTTGCCAGATGGTAAGCAATACGCCAGCCCATAACAAAACAGCACCATCCAGAACTTTGTTTTGCTAAATCCTGCGCGGCGCTCGTCACCCTTAGACAATTAGCTGTTGAGTCTCATAATGTCCAGTAAATTCGCTAGCTACAATGCTCTTCAAACCGGAGCACAGTTATACTTGCGCACTACTGCTTGCGGCTGAATAACTGGCAAAGCGGTGGAACCCACCCAGACGGCCTCCGGACGGACCCGGACGGTACTTGTAGCATCATCGGCTAGTACTGTGCTATTACAACGAAGTGTAGCATGCATGTTCAAGGATCTTGAACCTTCGTAGTGTAACCTGTCAAGCATATATACAATTTCAAATTCCAAATACATACTACTCACCAAAGATAATATATTGAGCGACAACAACAAAATAAAAGTACCAGAGGCCCATAAAATATATACCTTACAGACTAACATATATATACAAATAATAAAACACTAAACACAAGGATAAGGGGTATTTTGGTGTAGCCTCTGTAGCGCCGGAACACTATTTCTTCGGGCCAAAACTCGGGAACCACGTCTCTTTATATTTTGCAGGAAGCCGGAGCACGTAGGACTTAAAACTCGTAGTCCTCGTTGACTCCAGCCTCGACCGGTTCAGGTCCTGGACCCATCTTCCGCACCTCCTCTTAATATACTTAATGATATCGTATCCCGACGTGCTCTGGCCTTTTAAAAACGGCGCCACTTTTAACGTTAAGTTCAAAAGGTTTTACCTATTATCTTGTGGCACTTTACTTGACACTGGCTGAATACACAAACAGTACGAAGCCATAAACAAAAAAAGTTTCATAATTTGCGACTAAAGCGACAGACGAGGTCGTAGTTGGAATGCCAACAAATTTATTCTCGTCTCTAAAATACCACCCGGCGTGAGTTTAATCAAGAGTTCTAGATGAAGAAAACGGCTGTTAATTCCTGTAAGAGAGGGCCTAGTCCTAAAATTCTTGTTCAAATAAGGAAATGAAATAAACTTTAGTACCTAATGAAGTCGTTTACGTGAGTTCTTTGAGAAGTTATTTGTTTTTAACAGATGCTTGACAATTCAACCTTCACTTATTATATTTTTTTGAGAAATATAGAACTAACTTCTTTGAAAAATTATGTACATAGTTAATAACTACGAGTTAAAGATGTTACAGGCTGCTTCCCCTTTGCTTGACGCAGGTATTACTCTTAGACTGTAGCTTAAGTAATTGAACTAATTCTGAATAAAACATTTAATATCTATATAACTTTCAACGAAACTAGTAAACAGAAGCTACACACGTTACATCTCAAAATATGAAATTCAAATTCAAATTCAAATTGTTCATTGCTAGAATGTTGTATATACAAAGATGACAAATTAAAATAATTCCTAACATTCTACCATGACAATGGTGTGCAATATTAACATAATTTCAAATAACATAATCAAATTAAATTCAAATTGTTAGATTATTATAAGTTGATTTTAATAATAGTTGATTTTAAATATTATTAGGAGGTACTTGAAAGTTTATTTACAACGTGTTTAATCATGCGCAAGTGTAAACTGAACTTTAAAGCGTCAAACATAGAGGATGGCAGCCGCTGTCTAATTACAGACAAATTATATATTTTAAAATTAAAATGGACAAAACAGCCATGCAATTTAAAATATACCTATAGATCTGTGCCTCTACAATGATAGTACGTTCATGATAACCATGAAACCTATTTATTAATTATATTATTAATTCCATATTACGGTGGCACAGAAGCAAGACACGTGGAAAAAATTGGGGAAGGCCTTAGCCCAGCAGTGGAACAGTATAGGCTAGGGAAAAAATCAAATTGTGTATTAATGACATGTTTTACATGGTTTTGAATCAGTACAAGCAAATATAGAATTTTCATAACTCATTGTAACAAAACGGTAGCTCCTGTCACGTAGAAAATTGCAAACTAAACAGGGCATGTAGAAACAAAAGCCATTTGGAGGACAAACGTAGTCAGGTGCTCTTCCACTCACGGTGCGGTTATGGAAGTTGTTTTAAACAATAATACCATGATATGCTTACTGATTCGAACCACGTAGATTTTCAGTTGAGTTTTTTTTACGAGTAGTTATTGGAAAACAATTGGCAATTAATTTGTAACGAATATTTTAAACCGACTACAAAAAAAGGAGGAGGTTCTCTATTCGATAGTATTTTTTTTATGTCTGTTACCTCAAAACTCTGTTATTCATGAATCGATTTGGAAAATTCTTGCGTCGGGGTCATTATAGCTATAAAGTGGTCCCATATAAATTTCATCGATATTTGACCTTGGACTTCGAAGATACATTGAAGTCGGTTTTTTTTTATAAAATTTATACTTGTTTTAGAGTAGTAGCGATGAGGTGTGATTATGTATGAACGTAGAACTTTCTTAAAATATTAAAATTATGATGAACAGCGTCAAAATTCATTATTTATTTACTTACGGATTTATTAATAAAATACCTACTTGTCCAAGTCTTGGCGAAGTACTTACTTTCTGCAAAACAAACTTAGAGAAAAGAAATCAACCGTCAAATCTCATTACTATATTCAATTTTAGCAAAAAAAATGTTACAAAGACAGTTTAGTTAAGTAATTAATTTGATTTCAATCCCTAGAATATAAAATTCCATAGATATAGTTATGTTAAAAAAGACATGACATATATCTACTAGATAATATTATGTAGGTAGATATGAAGCATTTTGAACAAGACGTAATCTATTAATAACATGAAACTAAAACTAAAAACCTTAAAAAATATAATATTATTGGAGAAAAAGTAAAAAGACTAAAACTCGCATGGTCGCGATCATCTTTATCAGGTGACATAGTGGTCAAACGCAAGCCAAAAACAAGTAAAAAAAAAAACTTAATAGCCAATCAGAGCGCGGCTTGTTTCAATAAGGTGCCGATAGGGGTGCTTTAAGCAACAACAAGCGCGTGAGACGGGGGAGCGGCACTTTTTGCTCGGGACTTGGTGCTGTACGGTTTAGGCTTAGTAGATCTTTCTAGAACTAATTTTATTTGGTAATTTTGTGAAATTGTAATCATTTTGTTTTTGACAATTTAATTAAAATTGTGCTTAGGTTTTGTTAAGTTGTTCTCTTTTTACAAATATCTATGAGGGTAGATAAAAATATAATAACCAAAATATATTATTAAAAGGAGTCCCTTTAGGCAAGGTTCCGAAGATACTGGCAGCGTTCCCCCTTTGAATAGCTAGACTAATTCTTTGTCCGAGGTAGCTGCCAGCTCTTCGGTCTCCTGTGATGTCGACTAACCTTTTTGCTATTTCCTTAAAAAGCTTTATAGCGGTAGGACCCCACGGACCAAGGGTCTCGACACCGAATGGGACAAAATCATATTCGGAGCCTAGACCCCCGTATTTGCATGCTTTAGCTTTTTCAGCCGCTTCAAAAGCCGCACCAGCTCTGTTGTTGGTTCCATCTATTAATTATTCTGTACATGTAAATATTTGCTCACTTAAACGTCTGTTATTATTATTATTGTCGTGTTTCGGGATGATGTTCGGTGAACCATTGGGGAGACGGGTCTGAGCAGCCGCTCAACTGCCGTCTCTCTCTAGATCTATGTGCTCCATCTTAGGCCACATCATCGCTTCACATCAGGCGAGATAGTAGCCAAACATAGATCTATAAAGTGTAAAAAATAAATAAATTATTAGTTATTAATTAAAGGCTTGCGTTTGACCGCTATCTCACCTGTTGTTAAGTGACGATGCGGTCGAAAATGTAGCACGTTTGCTTGGAAGAAACTCTTCTTTCTCGTTCACTCTTGCCTTAAAGACACCCAGATTATAGCTATTTAGAAACACAGATGCCGGCAGAGAGTTCCACTCCTTTGTCTTATGATATGGCTAGTTGTGTATGACACAATAAGTTTCGTATTCATGTACCTTAGTGTTTGTCTTACCTGAGACCTACGGTTAGTTGTGTAGCTTATATATGAGTGTTTCGTATTCAGAACACCTAGGCGTGTGCAGACATCTCGCCTGAAGTTATTATATCTACATGTCTAGACATGTCAGAGAACCTAACACCTAGATATTTGTACCTACCTCTTCATTATCATGGAGAGGAGCGATGCGATTGGTACGAGTACCTACGGCTCGTGTGTAAATGTGCATTCAACTTGCCTTACCTGGTGGAACCTGGCGTTTTTGCACTAGAGTATTATAAACGGCACCGAATTATTTAGCTTATTTTGAATGTAATAGGGGATCGGACAGTAATCGAGAAAAAATCTAAAATGTAGTTAGAACAAATGTTCGTCGGACCAGAAAGATCATCCAATCAATATTTTTGTGATTTATATTTTTAAATCAATAAATAAAATCTAATAATTCTGACATTTTTAATCTGTTCTTCACCTCAAACGAAACAACAATCTTAGCGCATGACGTCATTTGAAGGCAAATGCCGTGAGTTAAGCTTGTGTTTAACGTTTTTGCTTTTCATAAAATGTATTTTTGCTATTTTTTTCGTTCCATTACTACAATATCGTCCCCAAATTTCACAAAACGTATTTAAATCTCTTTGCATGTTTTATTTCGAAGAGTTTGTCGTTTTCTACCTACATATGACGTCACAAGTTTTGAGGTGACCTTTTGCGCGGCAATATTTGAAACATAAAATTTAAACATAGTTTTAGGTACTTTTAGAGCGTTATTTTATTAAAATAGTATTTTTCATTGTTATGTACATTCATTGTTGTTAATTTAAAACACTTTCTGAAAACTTGTCCGATCCCCTATTATGCAGCGAGAGTAGAGCGAGTGTGGCTCAGTTCAGCACGTGCGACTTTCGATTCGACGCACCCAACTTCGAATCCCGCTAGCTTCGCACTGATGGCTGGTCCACAAGTCATACTCGTGAACGGGTGCTGCTTGTAGGGACTTGGTCTGGTCTGGTCACTCTAACTGCTACTGTACCTATATACCTATTTAAATTATATATTTTCATGTTAGGTTACTATGGGTCATCTCACTCGCACTTCTAGTTTGACATAGTGTTATGTTAATCATAATTTATACCTCATTGTTTAGTGTTATAATTGACGACATTTTAAAAGATTTTAAAAAAGACATCCCCGTAGTGTTTCTTGGTGCTATCTTCTCTAGCGGGCGTATTTCTGAAGCACTGCGTCAGTTTCTAGAGTCAGTTTTCGCATTTATTTTATAGGCCCGGACTTCATATTGAGTATGGGAAAGAAATGGGTAGACATGCTTACCTTTTTTTTCAGTCATGATATTTTAAGTTACAATTTTTAACGTATTTTTTATTGATTTGTATATGACGTTTTAAAGTGCATTTTTGTGACTATTTAGTAAATATCTTTTGACTTTTGATGGGGGTGATATTGAGGTGGAGGCGAACACCTGTATAAGTATGAAAGTTATCTTAAAACTTATTTTACAGATAGAACTCGGTGCGAAAGGCACTTGAGGAACTCAAGGCAGGCTTCTTGTTGGATTACTGACATTTGCATGCGTTCTTATTCGTCGGAGGCTAATGAATGTTTCATATCGGAAGTTTTATGTAGGAGTTCAATGCAGAAAGTTAAAAGTGAAATTAGAAGTAGAATTAAATCACTTTTAGCCACGTTTTAATATTGGTTTCATTATTTCCTGGGTAGCCCTAAAGCTCCATCTTTCTATAATTAAATATAGCCTAAGGAGCATGTTCTCTTTCTATCACCATCGGCCCATCACGTTCCTATTGCTGGAATATGGGCCATCTCTCATAGAGAGAGTATGGGCCATCCACCACGCCAGCCCAGTGCGGGTTGGTGGATGTCACATGTCCTTGAATTTATTATACATAGTTTAATAATTGTAGTTTCTTCGGGTCTTTGACATGTTTTCCTTCACCATTTTTAGAACGAGTTTTGACTTAAGAAAGTCAGTGGTGTGAGGCCAGCGGGATTCGAACTCAGTTGCGTCGTATAGAAAGTCGCACATGCTTCCACTGAGCCACACTCGCTCTAATGTAGGTATAATGACTTAATAACGTAGTAAGAAGTAATACATACAATAATAATCCACCCCAGGGGGTGAGCCCACCTGACGTTTCTTTGATCGCGGAACACAAATAAAAATGTTGTGGGGCGGGAGCTGGTTACTGACATATGAAAACGATTGACGTTGGAGGTACGGTGTACCTAAATACTACAGTAAAACTATTGTAATGAAAAGGCATAATAGGTACCTATAGTCCTACTAAATTTAATAATACTGTAGAGAGCAAAGGTGCCTGGAAAAATCCGATTATGCTTAATAGCCAACTGGTTGTAGTGTCTACCAAAGTCCTGCTTAGCACTGCACTGCTTTCCCAGCTTGCATATCCCAAATGCCCAGTTATTTCGCTGGCGACGTTGACATTCTGTACGTAACTACCTACATAGTAATGTGTGCACAATTCTACATAGTAATGTTTGCACCTATCTACAATTTTGACGGCAGAATAAGTGACTTTACGACTGCGATGGTTCTATAAGCCAAATTATCTCCTGCACCTACTTATATATACCTACCTATTTATCTTTTTCTGTTACTGATACCGTAAGTAGTAGTTAGTATTCTTTGCTGATACAATGACTATGGAAGATCTCACTCGCACTTATAGTTTGACATATTGTGTTATGTTAATTATAATTTATATTGTATTGTTCAGTGTTATATTTCAGACTTTTTTTCAAAGTATAACGAATTTATAATGGATTTGTATAATGTATATTTGACGTTTAAAAGTGCATTTTCGTCCCTATTTAATTTTATTAAAAAGGAAAAATATTAATTATTATTGATTATTAATTATTAATTTATTATTATTTAATTTAATTATTATTTGATTCTTTTGACTTTGACTTTTGCAAAATGACTCTCTAATTCAACCCCAATTTTAGGAGATCGGAGAAGGTACAAGCTAGCTGTACACGACTAGCTTTTCGGGACTTTTAAATTCTCAAGCACGCAATGCGACACAATTAACTAAATAATGCGACGTAATTCCTCCCAGAGGCGGGCGCTGCGCAGATTGGGCGCGTGCATGTCCGATTAGGGCGGCTTAGGAACCCAGACTAGGAAAGGAAAACGCTACGCTGCTGATATGGCTACGGAGGCTTTAGTGTGAAGCTCTAATTTGAGCATTTTCCTTCTTTTGTTTATTAAGAAAGAATAATAATTTGTTATTTTTCCATTCCTGAAGGGTCCAATTAGCGTTGTTCATTTGTCTTTTTATTACCACGTTTTTATTAAGACACTTTCTCGTTTGTCTGTCTGTCTGTCGTTCCGGGTGGAATCTTGCAATTCAAATTTCGAGCACTTCGCGATTAGCTATCCGGCTGAAACTTTCAGGGTAGCTCACACTCGATGACAATGCATTTATTCTTTTTAAAGCGCATAAAACATGGTTTATGGATTATTTTCACAAGCCACACTCCTGCTCCTTATAGTTGAAACACTACCCACACTATTATTAAGTCAAATTCTCCGCGGCACTGCACTGCACTCGTCACCGTGAGACAATAAAACTAGTCTCATCATGCCCAGTAATTTTGGTGGCTACAATGATCTTCAAATCGGAACACAATAATGCTTGCGCACTTCTGCTTGGCGGCAGAATAACTGGCAAAACGGTGGTACCTACCCAGGCGGCCCCTCACATATGAGAGACCAGTGAGTGTATAGATAGATAAAGTTGTAATATATTTAGGTACGGGTAAAGAGACGATACCATTCAAAAGGCTAGCTAGTTGCGCACCGGTTTATTATGCGAAAAGTGGTGCGGGCGCAGCCGCGTGTACTTACTAATCTACGAGTATATACCTATATCTAAATACATAACATACACGGGTCTTCTCTCATAAAGAGAGTATGGGCCATAATCTACCACGCTGGCCCAGTGCGAGTTGATGGATGTCACATGTCGTTGAATTTTCGTGGTTGATTTTTGGACATGCCAGTTGCCTCACGAATTATTTCTTCACCATTTTAGAGCAAGTTCTAAATCCGCAACATACGGAGCCAACGGGATACGAACTTGGGTGCGTCGGACCGATAGTCGCACGTGCTCCCAGTGAGCCGCACTCGCTCTAGAGTGAAGATGAATTAATAGAAGTTAATGCAGAATGTTAATGAAAGGTCGTGTAACAAAGGGAACTAAAGCTAGCGAGACTAGTATTAAGTTTAACGAACCATTTAAACAACGGGCACTTTAATTAAACTGTCCAAGTAGTTATTAAGTTAACAGCAATGTCTAGGTTAATAAAATAAGCGCACACAAAAGTGAAAAAAATGGCTGTAAAAAAAACAGAAATTAAAAATGTCGTAATTAAGTCATCATTTTTTAATAGTTTCGAAACTATAAGTCTCACTGTTTTATTATGAGGCCCTCGTTCATGCGAGGGTTTGTAAAAAATAAACTCTTGGTATTTATGATGGTTATTTGGACCAAGAAGTTCAAACGACTCGACCGCCCAAGGTCTGTGACAGACACAGGAACAGAAAAACAGTAGGATTCAGTGTATGCTTTATGGTTGCAGTCTGGTAAATAGTTATTTAGCCGAATAGGCCAGAATTGCATCGCAGCGCCTGATGAATTAAAAGACGATTGAGTCTAGACTTGAAAACACTCAGATTATAAAAGTCGGGAACAAAAAAGGAAAGACGTTCATGTCCTTAGCTATTTGTACCTATTATAGAAGTCAAAGCGAAACGCTTTGTTCGGGTAGGAGTTGGAGGAATGTCTACTATACGATTGCCAAGTTTCCGTTACGTCCGCCTTCCGTACTTCTTTCGTAAAAATTTATATTTCCTACAATTGCCAACAAACCACGCGTCGTACACTCCTCAATATAATCTCGCGTGTTTGTCTTGAACAAATATATTTTCTTTCTTTCTTTCTTCCTTTCTTTCTCTCATCTTTCAATTAAACTCAAATTGTCCCTCTACTTTACTCCCGAGGGATCTCCAACGGCAAATAAAAAACAATAAACATTCCATCCCATACTTTTATTCCGCTTAAGGCCGCTACGGCGTCAAAGCCTACTTAGGAGGCATGAGATCCTGAGCCCCAGTTCTATGGAAATTGGAAATTGTTATCATACGTGCCTTACTCCCCCACTTTATCCAGTGATCCCCCTTTTACCAATTGATCCATATTTGAATGTGTGGAAGATATGTGATGTATTGGATGAACTAAGTATCGCGAGAATCAAAACAAAATGATGGATTTACCTAAAAAAGATAGATAAATACTTTAGTGAACACTTCAAAGTAAAACAAATGATTTAAATCTTATATACCTATTTATATAATGTATATTATAAAAGTGTGACAATTTTGCCAGATATTCAACCGCCAAGTAATGTGCAAACATTGTCGTGTTCCGGTTTGAAGGGCGCTGTTACAAGCAAAATGACTGGGCATTATGAGTCTTAAATCTCTTTAGGTGAAATAAATAATAATTACTTAACCAATATTATTGTCAGAGAAGGTACATAATGAAATAAGTCTCCTCAAGCGGTGATCTCAAAGTTCATTAAACCTTAAACCCCCGGCGTTTACCCCTTGAAAGGGGTAAAGACAAATTTTATATCTCTTCATAATATGCTCCCTGTAGATGATGAAGCATTCAGCTTCAACAAAAAATATGCACATCTCTGTTTACCGTCTGTATATAAACGTACTCTGAAAGCCTTAAACATAAATAGAAGGGGTCGATGCCCTGTGATACATCAAAGGGCCGTCGCCGCCACATTTTACCGTCTGCCCGTTCGCATGTAGACATTTTTAGCCGCACAATTAGGCCTCTTCTGGTTTTGACATTTGCCCGTACCACTGGCATCGGGCGAGCGAGTGTGTCTCAGTGTCATGTGCGACTTTCGGCCGACGCTCCGAGTTCGAATCTCGCTGGCTTCGCACCAATGACTTTCTTAAATTATATGTGAATTTTAACACTCGCTCTTAAAACGGTAAGGAAAAACATCGTGAGGAAACCGGCATGTCCAAGAATTTTTCACAAAAATTTGTCGACATTTGACATCCACCAACCCGCACTGGGCCAGCTTGGTGGATTTTGGCCCATACTCTCTCTATGAGAGAAGGCCCGTATCCCAGCAGTAGGAACGTGATGGGCTGATGATGATGATGATGATGATGATGATGATTGGCATCGGGAAGGACGTATCAGTGGAAGATTAGAGGTAGCTTTCCGCTTCGCAACTCAGCCCGGACAATTTACTGTTCTCCAATGGGCATAGAGGCAAATATTTTACGTATCAAGCGTCATCCTACTATACACAAACTTTTGCATTTATAATTTATAAATGCAAAAGTTTGTGACAATATGAATAGATGGATGGATATTTGTTAATAGTAACAAACATACATTCATCCTCACAAACTTTCGCATTTATTATTAGTAGGAAGGTTAATTATAATTGTATGTGAATATATAATTATACTAGCTGACCCGGCAAACGTTGTTTTGCCATATAAATTAAAAAAAATGTTAAGGGTGAACAACCCTTATCACTTAGCGATATGAAAATTAGATAGTAACCGATTCTCAGACCTACTGAATATGCATATAAAATTTGGTAAAAATCAGTAAAGCCGTTTCGGAGGAGTAAGGTAACTAACATTGTGACACGAGAATTTTATATATATATATACATATATGACTAGCTGACCCGGCAAACGTTGTTTTGCCATATAAATTTAAAAAAATGTTAAGGGTGAACAACCCTTATCACTTACAGTCCGTCAAATCTAAGAAGTACCGTTTGACAGTTCTGACAATTGAATGATAGGGATGGGATGAAAAAATCGATTACTATAATATCCGAACTTTAAGAGATCGATTACTATAATATCCGAATTTTAAGAAATCAATTGTTATAATTAAATAAAAGAAATGTTTAGGATATTTTTTTATTCACTACTAGTACTAGTATCGTCGTCTTCGTCATCATCGTCATTTAAATTAATGACCAGTTGATTGTCCATTACATTATCAAAGTGTACGTCTCTTTCGAAGTCGTCCATTATTATTTTCTTTGTTTTTTGTACTACTTTACTCCAATCTTCCTGTGTAACTTGGGCACATGCTTCCTTTAATAAACCTTCCATTTTCTTGACACTGAAGGGTGGTTTTGTGTTGTGTCTTGCTGCATAACCTGTAAAACAATAATGTAACTATTTGATAGCAGACGAAAACCATTGTTTAAATTATAAATGTTAGAAGTACTCGTGTTATTATTATAATATTATAAAATATTACCTTTAACTTGGGCCCAAATCAGTTCAATGGCATTATATTGGCAATGGAACGGAGGAAGTCGTATGACTTTGTGCCCGTGCTCTTCGGCCAATTGGTCAATTACATATGTCGGTTTTGGTGGTTTATGCAATTTCACTAACTGTAATAATTCAGCTTTTAATAGTGACATGTCGGCATCCACTCCTTTTCTTTGCAGCCATGCCACCAAATCTGCTTTCTTATTGGCTGACGTAGGTGCTTTATCAATTTGCACAGAGTGGTATGGGGCATTATCCATTATAATTGTGCTGTTAGGAGGGATATTCTGTAATAAATTTAAGAACCACTCTCGGAACCTTACTGCGTCCATTTCTTCATGATACTCTTTAGTGCTTTTGGATTGGAAAGCTAATAAAGAGTTTTCCACGAAGCCTGTAGACGCTGACCCAGCATGGCATATTATGAGGCGTCCACCTTTTCCTATCGGCACCTTCGAGCACGAAGCTTCAGAATCATCAGTCCATGTTTTCGGCACAGAATGGTTGGAATTTAGCCAGGTTTCGTCCAAAAATATTACATTATCCCAGTTTATAATTTGTTTAACTTCGCGCAGGAATGTTAGTCGCTGCATAATTATGTCATGTCGCTCCATAACAATTTTTCGTTTGTCAACTTTTTTGTATCTGAAGCCAATTCCTGTTATTACCGTTCTCAACGACTCTATGCTTCCCTTATACAGCCCGGCATCTTTTAAAGTTGCACATAACTTTGCCAATGTTGGAAATTCGCCTCTTGTAAAATACCCGTATATATGGTTTCTAATAGCATGACTATCGAATTCATCGATGCCTGTCACAGGTTTATTTCTTTTTCGTTTTTTCGGTGTGTGAAGTACGTTACTGTCACTCCCCGAAGGCCCATATTTTTCACTTAATATTTTGCCAACGGTGCGGCTACCAATACCGAGAGCTTCACCGACGCGATCCCGAACTTGTGTAACTGGCAGTAGAAGTCCACCATTTTGAGATTCACGCTCAAAATACTCGTGTAATTTCACCACCAATTCACGAGCCTGGCTGTTCAAAGTACGTCCTCTTTTCGACATTATTAATAAACACTTGCTTAGTTCGGAGTCCAGTATAAATATTGCCAAGGTAAACGGATAAAGAATGATCAGTCCAGAAAAGTAATAGCCAAGTCACAAATTGTAAAACACAAACGAGAAAGCAAGTACGCGCACAGTCAGCTTCCAAGATGGCGAGAGACTGCTGACGCCGAACCGACCGAGCGGACCGCGTGCGCTTGTAGTTGGCAGTGTTGCCAGAAAAAAAAAATTATTTTATTTTTTCGCTTTCGACAACTTTTTAAAGAAGCAAATATATTTGATTTATAAATACGTATTTTTGGTGAATGGGTTTTATCTCATATTTTACGATTACATAACTATTTAGTTATGTAATCGTAATATGTGAGATAAATCCCATTCACATGAAAAAATATTTGTTTGGTTGTCAAGTGTAATTTGTAAATAATACATTCGATTTTTCGTATATGTAAACGATTTTTTTGCATACAAGTGTATCCGAAGAGTCGCAACACTACGTGCAGTGACCTAACTACGTAACTTTGTAATGAGGTCAAGAATATAACTATTAGAAATTATTTACTGTGTAAATATGTGTTATTTTGCTTTGTTTGAAAGTTTTCAATTACATTTAGATATTAAGAATTGTACATTTTTAGATACAATAATGAAATCTTTCTAAATTCATGGTTTTATGAAAAAGGTTATCGAAACTGAATAATGTACGTATGAACAAAGTTGTTTCGGTTTGAAAAATATGAAACGTCAAACGGTACCTCTTAGATTTGATGGACTGTAGGGGTATGAAAAATAGATAGTAGCCGATTCTCAGACATACTGAATATGCATATAAAATTTGGTATAAATCAGTAAAGCCGTTTTGAAGGAGTAAGGTAACTAACATTGTGACACGAGAATTTTATATATATATATATATATATGACTAGCTGACCCGGCAAACGTTGTTTTGCCATATAAATTTAAAAAATGTTAAGGGTGAACAACCCTTATCACTAAGGGGTATGAAAAATAGATAGTAGCCGATTCTCACCTTTTTTGCTGAGTCAGAACCTTTTCCTGACATCGCACAACGTTTCATTGTTCTATAATTATATTATGTATTTATTGTGTGTTATATAGTATTAGGTATTATATATATTTTATTTTTCTGTTATTTGTAATGTATAGTAATCCTAGTGTTAAAGTGTAATGTAATGTTGCGTGTGTGTAACAAATATATGTCTTTTCTTTCTTTCTTTTACCGATACTGTCCATCCAAAGATTGTCTGGAAGAGATCGCTTCAAGCGATAAGACTGCCCATTGTACTACCATAGTTGAGGACTGTGTTACTATTATTTCTGTAAATTGGTATACAATAAAGAGTTTTTGTAATTTGTAAACTTTATAGAACGGTCGGTTACTCTATAATTTACGTTTCAAACTTACAGCTACACTTACTACGTACATACTCTACGTACGTACTCTATTTTTTTTTTATGTTACTGAATGACGAGACGAGCTGGTCGTTCGCCTGATGGTAAGCAATACGCCAGCCCATAACAATAACAGCACCACCCAAAACATTGTTTTGCAAAATTCTGCGCGGTGCTGCACCGCGCTCGTCACCCTGAGACAATTAGCTGTTGAGTCTCATAATGCCCAGTAATTTCACTGGCTACAATGCCCTTCAAACCCGAACACAGTAATGCTTGCGCACTACTGCTTGGCGGCTGAATAACTGGCAAAGCGGTGGTACCCACCCAGACGGCCTCTCGCATACGAGAAACCTACCACCAGTAAATAATAATTTACGTTAGCTATTACTTACAGCTTTATTATTTAAATCTAATTAATTGTTATTATTTTGACAATCATGGTTGTCGAGTCATGCGCAAATAGATACTGCGGTATAGTAGGTAGTAATTTTAATTTGCTGTTGTGTAGTGTGTAAACACTCGACCTTCTGGTCATTTACTATGGTACACCGTCATCGCCATCACCACCAAGACTAGGAATATACTCGTCTTGTTATCGCGATCTTGTCTCTACAGTTTTCTTCTTCCCCTGTGCAGTTGCACTTTTAGAGCCGAATGTTTTTTTCTTTACATATTCCCAACAAGTATACATTTTATGAAAAAAACCAACTTCAATGTATCTTGACAGCCTCTGTTGTGTAGTGGTTGGGCAGGTTGGCTCAAATCTCATACATTACTGAGGTTGCGGGTTCGATTCCCGCGACGGGACAAATGTTTGTGCACAGAAAAAAAAGCGCAAGCATTTGTTTCGTGTCTGGGTGTTGTGGGACCATGGTCCTCATAGTTCCTGGTTTCCTAGATACAGGGAATCCTAGTTAGGGGCCAGGATCTATGTATGTGATCGTTGGGCGTTATTTATTTATTTATATTTATTTATCTTCGTAGTCCAAGGTCAAATATCTATGAAATTTATATGGGACCACTTTGTAGCTATACTGAACTCAACGCAATTTTTATTTCAAATTGGTTTATAAATGTCGCAGTTCTGAGGTAACAAAGATAAAAAAAACATACGATCGAATAGAGAAACTTCTCCTTTTTTAAAGTCGTTAAAAAAAGTCAAAAGATATTTATTAAATAGTCACTAAAAATTCACTTTTAAACGTCATATCTACAACATATATGTTGTATTTTAATATCTGACATTATGTAATTTAATTAATTGGAATTATTTTTATGTTATATCTAAAATAATAAGTGTAATTGGCTTGTGCCGTTCTTATAGTAATTTAAAAAAAAACATAAATCAATTAAAAATACATTAAAAATTGTAATTTAAGATATCATGACATAAAAAAAAAACGTAAGCATGTTCCATTTCTTTCCCATACTCAAATTGAAGTCCGGGCTAAGAAAAGTAATGCGAAACCTGACTCTATCAGTGTTTTTGAAATACGTACACTGTAATTTCTTCGAGCTTAACAATAGTAAGGGCTACGGCACCGTTCCACAGCTTTCTGAGGGCAGGGTATCTTGGAGGGATTACAACGATCCCCGTACAACTTTAGGGATTATACCTACAGGGTGCTGTTATTGTGCCCTTATTATTTTGTGCGCTTCCTCCTTGCTGATGAAGGACTAAACTTTTGCGTGAGTCTATTTGATGGACGATGTTTTTCTTTCGTTGCAGAGGCGGGGTTATTTTTATTACCTAGCCTACATTTTTGTACTGTCGTTTGTTTGTGTTAATACTTATCACATTCATCGTGTAGGTAAACATTATTATTATAAGAATAACACAACATTGTAGTAAAATTTATTCACCAAAATGTAGGTAATTTGCGAAATTACTGGGCATTATGAGATTCAACAGCTAATTGTCTCAGGGTAACGAGCGGAGTGCAGCGCCGCGCAGGATTTTAAAAAACAAAGTTTTAGGTGGTGCTGTATTGTTATAGGCTGACGTATTGCTTACCATCAGGCAAACGACCAGCTCGTCTCGTCATTCAGTTACATAAAAAAAAGGTTTAATAAACAAAATTAATATTATTACAAGCTTTTATTTAAATTGCAATGTTTGTTTGTTTGGGTCAAATCTTGCAAGTTGAATCAGAACCACTTCCTCTTATCCTACGAAGTTGTAATTTTGCATACTTGTCAAAGTCTGATGACAATGAAATATTATGGTAACAGCCAGCTGATCTGATGATGGAGACGAAAGGTGGGCAATGAAACTCCTTGACGGATAATCGTAAACTACTAGTGTTTGGGCTTACTTTAATTTGCTCGCGGTTCCGATTACGTATTTGTTAAAAGTTTGTCTTGTAATTATATTATATAATTATGTTGTAATTATATTTTTCAACAAAAATCTTGTTAACTGTCATGGTCACTGACATTCGGAACAATTAATACTGTCTAGCGATTAAGATAACATTTGCATTGCACGTTTTTGCAGCGGCTGGCAATCGGTTTGAATTACATAATAATAACAATAATAATAATTAATGCTTTATTGTACACCAAACCAGAAATAAACAAGGTACACGAAATATTCTTACAGACTTTAGTACAACGGGTGGACTTATCGCTAAAAGCGATTTCTTCCAGTCAACCTTTGGATGGAAAGAACTAAAGGAGTGAGAAAGGTCGGCGGTGTAAATAAAAAGTAAAAGAGGACGACTAAATGACACATAAAATATATATATAAATTGATATATAGATATAGACACATAAAAGTACCAATAATTCCCTGTTTGTCATATAATTGTGATTATTTAAACAGCCTGTATTGCATCAAGTTGGTAATAGGTATGTCCGTACATACGCACAAGACTTAAGCGACTTCTGCCCTTTTTTCCACTTGACGGCACATAAGTACCGCAGTCTCGAAAAAGTACGAATTGTACAAACTTACCTATTATATAACTACTTACAGATGCGTTAATAGGTAGTTATTACTTAGTGGGATCTGCCCAAATGTGAACCTAGATTAAAAAGGTTCAAATATTTCAGCTACCTAACTTTCCATCACAGGTGAACATAAATTTAAAACGTAGAATTCTACGTTTTAGACCTTGCAACATTCAAGAGGTTGTTAACCTCGCGCTCAGTGTTGCCCGATGAAAAATTAATTTACGAGGTCCCTTTGAAGTTGCTTTACGGTAATACACTTTCATGTAAATTGAATTTGGAATTTAAATGTTCAATAGGTACTGGCAGGAATAAAGAATTGAAAAATGCAGGGAATGCTAAAAGTTACGCGGAAAAACAGAATCACTTTTGAATACAGAACCGTTTTTTTAAAGTGATTCAGTTTCACACGGGTATTTTTTTTTGTATGTAACTGAATGACGAGACGAGCTCGTCGTTTGCCTGCACCACCCAGAACTTTGTTTTGCAAAATCCTGCGCGGCGCTGCACTGCGCTCGTCACCCTGAGACAATAAGCTGTCGAGTCTCATAATGCCCAGTATATTGGATTTCTGATAAATAAACTTTTTTTAGTGCATCAACTTTAATATTAGCACAGAATACATAAAAATTCTGTGTTATCTGTGTCAGCAAAAAAGGAAAAAAATTCTTTAAATTTAATTAATATAAAAATTTGTTTCCTTGTTCCACCCGGAAAATATTTAGAATAATCGAGTTACAGTCTTCAACAGTCTTCAAGGATCCTCAAAACAAAAACAAGATGTAATCAAACTTTTTAATTTGCTGCAGGCGCGTTTTTTAGCAAGTTCTTTGTTTCGAAGTTTGTTGTGGGAGTCTAAGAAAAAAATATCCAATAATAAATTACAAAATATTACAAACAAAACTAAAAATATTTTTATAAATTTTAGCAATGGGCGGTCTTATCGCTAAAAGCGACCTCTTCCAGGCAACATTTCATGAAACACGCAGTTTATTGGGCAGTATTACTTTTTCTATGCTTGTTTTTTTTTAACTTTTTGCTACGAGTATACCCTAGTTTCTTATTACAAAACAGTGTTATGGGGTTAGCGTATTAGTATTCACTAGTTTCCACGCTAGTTTACCTACCGCCTACATCCGGTATACCGCATAGTGTAGCGACACAGTGCATATGTACATATTATATCGACAGAATGTAATAAGTAGGTACATATATTATGCACTATGTCGCTACACTAGGATTGCCTGTTTTGTGGGAAACGAGTCTCTCCCTAGTTTTTATTTTAATTACATCAAAGATTTAACAAACGTAATTATTAATAAAATAGGAACTTGTAGCTAGAAAGATTTTTAGGAATTACTTTTTTTACCTACGGTAAAAATGCTTTAAAAAAAATTACCTACGGTGAAAATGCTTTTAACTACAGCGTTATACAATGAAAACATGCAAAGAGTTAATAATTTATACTAAAAACGCGAAAGCGTAGTGAGTGAGAGTGCTTACATTTAATTTTAAGTTACGTATTCGTTAACAATAGCCACAGCAAAAAGGTTCTGGACGTTACCACAGTAACATTCTACTGTAAAGAAATTTTAATAACATGTTTAGCGAAAGAAAGTGCTAGCTTTATGTGTTTAGAGAATTTCCTTTTCTTTATAAATGTTTCACGAAAATGTTAAAATGGCTGGCAGTATTATAAGTGCCTCCGCCGACGTCAGACTTTTTGTAGGTCCTTTTTTTAGTCAGTCCGATGTTTTTGACTGTCATTTGCTCATTTATCACTTATTTTGTAATCGACTTTTTGTAGGACGTGTGCGTTGTAATATGAAACTTCATGTGTTCATTATCACCGATAAATAAATTGGTTACCCATTGTCTGAAGTGGGCGGGCAGCCGTTGCCACCTTAATGACATGGCATTTTACCTTAATGACATGATATTAGACTATTTTGATTTTATTTGTTTTACTATTTATTTGATTGATTTTATTTTAATAGAATTTGTAATTTGACTGACTTTAATGAATTTTTGATTTTAATGGGCTTTTTTAATTGCCTAAAATAAATGTTTTTTTTTTAATTTTAGATACATTGCTATAATCTTAATAAAATTAAAAATGCGAAAGTTTGTATATTTGATACTCAATCACATTGTAACTATCTACTAAAAGGAATAGGATGAAATTTGGCAGGGAATAATGGTTTTCATCTCAGGAAATCAACTGTTCCTTACAGAACAACCTAAAACAACGCAGACGGAATCATGGGTATTGGCTTGTGTCCGATTAAGTTGCATAAATTTAAACGTATTTTCTTTAGCGGTCTCCTCAAGATGGGATATAGATAAAATGGAAAAAATATACGGCATACTTGTTCTTCTATAAATACCAATAAAATCTCTGCAAGACTTAGAATACAACTTGGCGTCATATTTTGTCCAAATATCGTTCCAACCCATCACGAAAGCAAAAGAATTCGAAAGTATATTTGTAAGCTTCTTATTTGTTGCTGTAATGAAATGTATGACGGAAACACAGGCATTATAAAAACAGTAGGGACATAGTTAAAATAGCCTGAGGAGTACAAATTACACCTTATAGGTTGATGGACTATCTAATATCGAAAGTGCACGTGCAGGAAAGAGCGGGAGATTGGGTTTAGGGTGTGCTTTAGGAGAGCTTCTTTGTGGCTTCTATGTCCAAACTGGTGGTTTAGCTACTTAATTCTTAGTGTTTTGTTCTAGTTGAGTAGAATTCATTTATTTTCGTTCAAATTAGACATTTAACAACTATTTACTGATAAGTAAGGTAAGATAAGTTTTCATTACCGTATCAATAAAAAAATAAATTGATAAAGAAAATAGCGTAATTTTACATATATCTGCATGATTGACCTATTTCCACCAAAGTTTCCTTACTGCCAGTACAATTGGCGTGGAGTTTAATGAAAACACTCGAGTGCCGCCCTTAATCCTCTCTGTGATGTTCACGAAATATTAAAAACTTTTTTGTGTATTCTTTGTTGATTTTGCAGAAGGGGACCTCAATTGACAGCTTGTTGGGTCGGGTTAAATTTTTCTTCAAATAAACGCTTTTATCCATCCGCTTTACTGAAAACAGTGACCTGAAATGAATGTTTAATTCTGTAAGAGAATAATCCGCAATGAATTTGTTTTTGTCAGTTATTGTATGAAAATAACTGGGTCAAGTTAAATATTTAAAACCTATTGCAAATTTTTTTTTTTTTTACACAGTAGATCTATGTTTGGCCACTATCTCGCCTGATGTGACGCGATGATGTGGCCTAAGATGGAGCACATAGATCTAGAGAGAGACGGCAGTTGAGCGGCTGCTCAGACCCGTCTCCCCGATGGTTCACCGAACATCATCCCGAAACATTTGGTATTACAACCACGTGGGTGGTATTACAACCACGGCCAGAGCCTACCACTCCAAAGCGCGTAAGCGGGTTTCATCACGATGTTTTCCTTCACCGTTTTAGAGCGAGCGTAAAAAATCTGCACTTAACTATAAGTCATTGGTGCAGGGCCGACTCGGGAATCGAACCCAGGCGCGTCGGATTGAAAGGCGCACGAGTTCCCGCTGAGCCACACTCGCTCTCTAAATTTTATTTACATTTTTTATGGTACTGATTATTTTGGTTTATTATGCGAGCAGATGGTTTGTCGTTGCAATGCCACCAAGAACTTTTAATACCATAAAAAGCACTGCGTAACGCTGCATTACGCTCATCACCCCGAGACATCAGAATCAGATATTAAGTCTCATAAGCCCTGTAATTTCGCTAGCTCCAATGCCCTTCCAATATGAACACCGTAATACTACGAGTACTAATATCATAAACGCGAAAGTTTGTAAGAATGTATGGATGTATGTTTGTTACTCTTTCACGCAAAAACTACCGAACCGATTTTGATGAAATTTGGTATGTAGGTACTTTAGGACTTGAAATAACACATAGCGTACTTTTTATCCCGGGAAACCGCGGGTGGTACCATGAAGCAGCTAGTTGTTTATAAAATAAATAACTAAGTATTTGTGTTACATAAAAAAACGAAACAAAAAGAATTAAGAATTGAAATAGAAAAATTGTTTCGAACACGATCTCCAACATCGTTAGAAATGATAGAATCAAATTATTGTCTACATCGAAAAGAAACGAATAAATACCATTGCGTGTAGCGAACAAATAAAATAGTGTTCAGTTCAAGTCATTGGAACTGTACACGCAATACCATAATGTTCCTGTAGAGAACCTTATCACAGCAAAATAACGAAAGCTCCCTCGACTTCTAAAACAAAAATGAGCATATCTAATAGCGATAAGGTACGATATAGTCAAGGCATTCACCGTTGTCGACTGTCCCTATATGCATCAGTTCAACTCAAACTTTCCACATACGTGTGTGGTTTGTATCGAGCACGTTGAATAAAGATCATAGCTTAGATATTGGACTCTATGTGGAAGGCATAAGGTTAAAAACAGAAAAGTTTCTGCGGTAAAGCTTGGCATATAAAGTATTTGAACATGTGTGAACTCTCATGTTTTGGAATGTTGTTACACCGTATTACAAGAGCGAGGTCAATGAAATACCACGTGAAATGACTTTAGTAATTGTTAAGTTGAACTTTTAGGTTAAGTTTAGATTTACACTCTGCATATTTAGAATGAGTTCCCAAATATCGATTGGTCGGAGGCGAATAAGAAATTTAAATTGGAATTCACAAATTCTTAACATTTCTTTAAAAAAATTAATTATGAAATATATCGTAAGCATGAGAAGAAAAATATTGAGACACAAGTAATTACTTAAATAAAGAATTCTACAAGACAATACCTGATAATGTATCTATTAATATTCTATACTCATACATATTATTAGTTGTTTGATATATTAAGTCTTTTTCATATTACAAAATACGCTAAGCCCAAAATTGTTACATATTATGTTTTCTTACATAAATGAATTTATTCTTATGACAAATAAAGTCTCTTAAACCATACTCTTATCCTTATAATAGGTGCCTACTGTAATTGAGCTGGTACAATTACCTAATACCTATTATATAAGGGTGGTGTTGCACAAGGGCTTTAATTATCAAAGATTTGCTGAGCGTGATGTCAAATGTCACAAATGACACAAAGGCGTCACTGATTCAACAACAGTAATGTTCATCCTCCCATCACGCTTGTTCAATTCTGACAAATTAAATAAAAAATAAAAAGTCTTCATTTCAGACCATTTTCAATCCATAGTTTTAGGGTTTTAGTATGTTAGTTGATTTATCGCAGACTGATAGCTAAAGTTAGTTGTGTTAAGTAATAAGTTTATGCTATTAAATTTGAATTTAAAATAATAATTAGCGTAGCAATGGAATCCATTGTGTTTTAAAAGATATATTACATTATGATCGCGTAGTTAAGACAGAGATAGACATTCGCCAAAGTTATTAGATAATATATAGTAATAGATTTTAAGCACAGAGCATAACAAAGTTTTTAAACAATAACTGCAGTGAATAGTCACAAACCTATTATAGTTAGCACACATCATCACAATGTATTTTTTGTGCCTATGTAATAAGTTTTGACTTTGACTTTGACTAAAGATAAAACGTTTGTTCCCTTGTTTGTTTCGGTGTGATTGAGTCCGTACAGGGTCAGTTGCTATCGTTATTTATATTTTCCGAGGCGTGTTGTATTCATGTGGCGGGCGATCGATGGACTCAGGTAATGTGAGCGATTTATCGGTAGGTATAAGAATGTATTATCTAGACGTGGACTATAAAGAGAAAGAAAAGCAACGCGTAAGAGGTAAGGTGTAAAATAAGTTTTTGTTGAAAAACAACATTTTTTTCAAGACAAGCTTTTAACAAATTCGTAATCGGAACCGCAAGCAAATTAAAACGAGCCCAAACACTAGTAGTTTACGATTATCAGTCAAGGAGTTCAATTGCCTTCCGTTTCTATCATCAGATCAACTGGCTGTTAGCATAATATTGCATTGTCATTGGACTTTGACAATTATGCAAAAATTCAACTCCGTAGGATATGAGGAAGTGGTTCTAAGCCAGCTTGTAAGATTCCCGGACAATCATACATACATTGCAAGTTAAATAAAAGCTTGTAAAAAACAAAAACACCATACATAAATAGTGTTTTATATTCCTTTGTTTTCTTAAAATTTTGGCTTAGAATTAAATTTTTCTTAAGGTCAAATAAAATTGTAATCAAATAGATCTGCCCCGGTACCCAATGGTCCCTAAATCGCCAATCGTATATCGTGTCGAGTTCACAATTCATTGCGACAATGTCTTGTGATGCTCTCCTTCCTTTCTTCTTTCTTATCGCTGCACCTAGAAGGTACGCGTCCGTCAAGCTCCGTTGACGGATCGGACGTCATCGACTGCAGACTGCTGTCTGAGTCAGACGCCTTTCCCTCTTTTTTCTCCTCTCTCGCTACTCATTGACCCATGAGGGTTTATCTTCACTTGTAGTTGTCGTATTTTGGTGTAAATTAATGAGATTTATTCGATTTCTTGCCTGAATATACAATAATTAGACCTCATTAGTCGCAGTGAAGCTATACCAGGCCTAGCGCACTCCGTACTGTAGGTACGAAGCAACAAATACATAGAAGGACACTGACGGCGGGTCGCGCGTCGTTACACGTGCCGCGTCAGAAGAGATAAGAGCAATGCCATAGAAAGAGAGACGCTCTGTTGGTTAATATGACAGGTAGGTATGCAGCGCTACGCGAGCTGAATTAAATTTTATTGCGTCATAGAAAGAGTCGCTATTTGTTATATATCTTTGCAGAGTGATGCTTCTGTCCCTTAGTATTCTGTGGTCATACCTTAATTTGAGCTCAACACTATAATATACGATTGGCGCTTGTGAAACCAGTGAGTATGGGGGCAGGTCCTTGTTTGGCATTCAAGTGCGTTAATTTTTCATGTAGCAGATGTGGATAATACCGTGTTCATTAAACAATACGTACATTTTCAATTGTTATATATTACCAAGAGACGGACGAAGACTAGTAGGCAGACCACCGGCCAGATGGTCTAATGATATAGTGAAGGGGGTAGGAAACTTCTGGATGTGGAATGCACAGGATCGGAACAAATGGCGTGAGGGAGAGGAGGCCTATACCCAGCAGTGGGTGGACATGGGCTGAAATGATGATGATGACTCGACTTTCAAAGAATCAGTATTGCTTATAGAGCCTTACTTTGCAATGTTCTAAAAGATTATATACCTACTGTTTATAAATATATATAAAACTACATATTTTTATAGAACTGAGTGATGAAACGAGCAAGTCGTTCCCCTGATGGTAAGCGCCACGCCTGCCCATAACAATTGCACCAAGAACCTAAACTATTTCTACCACAAAGACTCGTAATACCTATACTCGTAGTCAAGAGGTAGACGTCCTAAGAATGTATAATATCATATTATTAAAGCACACAAAGAAGATGCACAGTTTTTAATGTCCACAATATCAAGTCGGGGTCCTTCGGAATTTTTAATAATATGTAGTAGGTACCGCCGGGACAATATCACAATGGGATGCCATGTTAGGAATTCCTATTGTTGACGTTTACAGACTACAATAAACAAAAGAGGATTTTCCCAAACGAATTTCACTCTTATCTTTTTGTCGCACGGTTTGGAATTGTGTGGGATTTTTGTGAAAAAGTATTCGGTTTCAGGATTTTTAACGGTGGGTTTTCCGATGGCCAAAGTGCCCTTTACGTTCTCATATATGGAATTGATGTATTTGAAACGATTTTTTCGATTTTTTTGCTCATATTTTGAACGTTATGTTAAAGTTCAATGTTTTTGTCATTCGTGATATAAATGATACGTTACCTACCTACCTAACTTTTTTTTGGTATATCCATAATCATAAATCATAAACATTTATTGCTAGAATATAGGTAGGTAATCTAGGTGTTACAGTAATAATTATAATGTTCCATATAATCTACCCTATTTAAGGGCGTGCAATACAATTGACATAAAAATAATTTAATTAATTTACAAGATATAATTTTATTATTTTACATTCATGGATTTAAATTAATCATTATATATAGAAATAATTATTAGTTATATTAAATGTCAAAGTTTAATTAATTATTTTCATGTCTTAGGTAGGTATAGGTTATTACAAATTTTAAATGTCAAATTTATACAATTTAAACCTTGTCTATTTTAACTGTAGGTATTCATTAACAGAGTAAAAATAATTATTTAATAGCCATTTTTGTAGTTCTAGTTTAAATTTATTTTTATTAAGTGTTTTCATTTCTTTTGGCAGTTTGTTATAAATTTTGATTGCCATTAAAAAGGCATTCTTCTCAAAGATATCCAATCTACATAAAGGTAAAAATAGTTTATTTTTATGCCTAGTGTTTCTTTGAATAATTTTTGAATTCATATCAAAGAACTCGGGATGGTATTTAACAAACAGACATACCTCTTTGATGTACATACACGGTAATGGGAGTATGTTGAACTTTTTGAAAATAGGTCGACAGCTATCGGTAGACCAGGCACCGCAAATTGCCCGGACACATTTCTTCTGCACTATAAATGCCCTATTAATGTCGACAGAGTTACCCCACAAAAGAAATCCGTAGGTTTCAGATCAATGGCTCAACACTATGTCGCTTTCTGGTGATGACGCTTTTTATAAATCAACAAGCTTCTATTTATATAACGCTTTTTAACTTAAAATACAGTTTTTTTTATTGGTAACTGGGCTTATGATTGAAGACATTTCGCCTGAGGGAAAGCGAAGATGCGGCCTAAGATGCTGACGCTTGCCCATGAAATGCCTATTTAAACCAGATTAACATTTTAACCAGATTTAAATGATAAGAAAACAAGATATATTATGTAAGTTCAATGAAAATAAGTTACGGCTATAGAGTTTCTACTTACTATTTTGCTGCATTAACTGCATTCTAGGTCACAGAAGCCAAACTCGTATTTTAAAACATTTTCCCGTCGCATAAACACTAAAATTCTCGAAATGCCTTTGAAATTATTTAAATTATCCCGGAATGAGATAGGGTTGTCCATAAAAAGAACAAGAACTCGTTTGTTCCATCCCTAGTGTTTAATTTAGTTAAGCGCGCTTCGGAACTTTAAATTCAATACAGAAGTTTATTTGACGCGCAGTCATAAGCTCTGACACACGGGCTTTAAGTTTACCTAACGTTGGCTCTCTGTTGATCTCTTCTACTACAAATAATAAATTGGTGAATACCTGAAGAGTCAGTAGAGAAAAGCAAATCAGCTTTTAATTTGTGCAAACTAATTTAGTAACCTTCCTTATTTAAATGCCTTTCCAAAAAAATATTACATAATTAACATTGTTGATTTTAGTTTTTCTCATGTAAGTGAATTTATTATTTTGTAAGAACAAATTATTTAAATTAGTTTTTTATTTATTTATTTTGGACTTTCGCTAAGAGACCACATCGTCCAATAAAGAAAACAGAGAACAAAAACATAACATAAGCGAACACAACAAAAAAAAGCTATAAATTTAACGAACGAATTTTACGAAGAATTTAAGGTCACATTAATAATTGGGTAGGGGAGGTAGGGGAGCATTGGGCACTTTTTTACATAAATGTTAATAAAACTGTTATTTTTTATCATAATCAAAATTTTATTCCAAATATATCGAGCACACATATTTGGCAGTAATTATTGCTAAGAAAAGTTTTGGTATTATAATTAGTCTCAAAGTTACAAAAGCTCTTCGAACACATGTCCAAAGTGCCCAAACCTCCCGGTGGGAGGGAGGTTTGGGCACCCCTGTAGGGAGGTTTGGGCACTGTATTTAATATGCACGATATTGCTGTACTATACTACTTTGCTTAAGTATTATATAACATTGCTATAAAAAAAATTACTACAAACATTTTTTTCTTATCATAGACGTAAGAAAAATTAAACAATGTGACTTAGAATCAATACTGCACGATGTTGGTCTGGTGTCCTTATCGAAAGCTGAGGTTGTCTTTTAAAAAATCCCCTTATCCAATCTTTCGATGCAAGTTTCTTCTTTGTCCAGTTATCTGGTATTTTTTTTCCAATAGCAGTGGCGTATTCATAAACCAATTCGCGTGCTTTTGTTTTTGACAGTCCATGGTTTAGTTTAAACGATGTTACAAGATATTCTGAAATTTTTTCTTCATCTTTCTTGAATATTTGAAATGATATAAATTTAGAAGAAATATCTTTCACGACGCTACCCTGCTTTATGTATCTTTGAAGGTTAGACCTGGGTATATGTAGTTTTGATTTTTCCTCCCTTAGAAACCTCTTCCAATGCGCGCAAAATAACATCTTTAGGGATTTCACGTCGCTTATTTTTCTTTTTAAATAAAAACGGCATTGTCCTGAAAAGAAATGATTAACCATTCAATCCAATAGGCATATCAAAAAAGCACAAAAGTATGAGACCAAAATACACTAAAAACAGAGGGAGCATTGGGCATGCCCAAACCTCCCTCCTACCTGCGTGCCCGATGCTCCCCATAACCTCACATTTTAAATAGATTTGAATAAGTTTATTTGTATCAAATGTTGAATCCTAATTGACAGGTAAATATAATCTTCAATAAACACAATAGAAGAAGTAAACACAGATACTTACGCATTCTTGCAGATTTCCTTGATATGTTTCTTCAAATCACAATCAAAATATTTACTTCTGTACGCAACAAACCGTTAAGCGCATGTAACTTGACAACCAAGTGAAATGACAGCTGACATTTTTGATAAGCGATGTAGCCAGTTATTAAACTATAGTGCTGTGGTAGAAAACAAAAAATATCTAGAATAGATTTTGAGGAATGAGGGGGTGCCCAAACCTCCCGACTGCCCAATGCTCCCCTACGTCCCCTAAATGCAAATAAAAAAATATGGACGAGACTATTAGTCTCCAGAAAAACATTTAAATGTAAAAGTTCATGTACTTAGTACCTAAATATAAATGGTTTAATTTCAAGAAAACTTGTTTTCCAAATGAATTAACCATATGTGAGTGGTCACGTAAAAGTCCTAATCGGTTTCATAAAATTTTGGTATTAGATCTTCATTTTAGTCTACACAGAAAATTTTGAAGGCAATAGTTTTTTATTATTTGTTTATAATAAACAACCCATGCCAAAGAGTCTTGAAACACGTCTTAATTATGTAAAAGACGGTATCTAAGCCTGATTATTCTTGGTTGGTCCAAGTACAACTAATTGATGGGATTCGATATGAAATTCGGGATCATAATTGATATTTATTTAAAAAAATCGTACACTTACACAACATTGCGAAGCCGGCAGTGGAATCTCTAACTCGAACTTCGATCCCGATCGCTTTCAATTCCAAATTTGTAAGGCATTAGCTTATCTGCACTGCGATATAAAAAAGGAGAAAATTCTCAGTTCAACGGTATGTTTTTTTGTATGTTTGTTACGCGATTACTCCGCCAATTATGCATTGATTTTAAAGAAACTTTTTTTTTTTGGTGTGTCATACTTCAGAGGTGGTCCCATATACATTTTATTGAAATTGATTTAGCAGATTTTGAAAAAATTACAAATACAAAAAATTTAAGTTTAGTTTTGCAAAAAAATTTCTACTCTTGAAGTCTGTTCTTGTCTTTTTTCTAAAAAATAATAAGTGATCGGGATAGAGACTGGAACGCGGACTTTAAGTAAAAAATTTGACAATTCCATAGATAAATTACCGATCACGTGATATCTTGGAAAGCGATCGGGTTTTTTTTTTTTTACGCTTAATAGATCTATGTTTGGCCACTATCTCGCCTGATGTGAAGCGATTATGTGGCCTATGATGGAGCACATAGATCTAGAGAGAGACGGCAGTTGAGCGGCTGCTCAGACCCGTCTCCCCGATGGTTCACCGAACATCATCCCGAAACACGACTAGGTCGCTTGACGGCATGGCTTTGTTCGGTGGGTGGTATTACAACCACGGCCAGAGCCTACCACTCCAAAGCGCGTAAGCGGGTTTCATCACGATGTTTTCCTTCACCGTTTTAAAGCGAGCGTGCAAAATCTGCGCTTAACTATAAGTCATTGGTGCAGGGCCGAGTCGGGATTCGAACCCAGGTGCGTCGGGTCGAAAGGCGCACGAGTTCCCGCTGAGCCACACTCGCTCTTAAAATTGGCGTGGATTGGCTTTCGACTTAGACGATTCCCCTGCGGGTTGCAAGTAAAAACTAAATAGGTATTCCCAATGGTTACCTAAAAACGCTAGCCTCCAAACGGAACAAATAAGTGCCACCATTAATAAAGTCTCAGTGGAAATCAGTCAATCTAAATCCAATAGTAATTCTCTCAACAAAAGCACCCAAGATTACCATCGCAGCTAATTAATGCCAAAGATCCTGATGGATCTTCGGCCGAAAACTCATTCCGACTGTTTTACATTTCTAATGCCGGCGCTGAATCGCGCAATCTGATGTTATTAATGAGACGGGTAATTAAAACGGATTTGCGAGAGGAACGATTAGCTTGAGAAACTTAAGACTAAATATTACTTGATTTGTAGAATATGTATTTATACGGATGCATTAAGCTAGTACCTATAGGCCTTTATGGATGCAATATCTATATTCAGCTAGCAGCATACACCATCATCTTCATTGCATACTGCTATTTGGAGTATGGAGTTGGGTCATTTCGGCTAGCTTGTAAATACGCTTGTATCTCAGCGGTTCATAGTTCAAAAATTTTACCATTGACACGCTGGTTAATGGTTAAAAGTGTTAAATATTCACGCGCTCGTTAATGGTTCAAAATTTAACTATTCACGCGCTGGTTTTTCTCGATTCCACTCATAAAGGAAAAATATGCGTAACACAACTGTAAGTCGTCATGTAGCGTTAATTATTTTACCCTTGAGTAAGTACTTAATGTATTCGTATAATAGGTACTTTTGAAAAGTGCATGAACGGTATTTTTTTTACAAAAAATCTCAACAATATTGTATAATATTTCCCCGCAGATTAAAACCAAGTACTAAAACGGAATACAAAAGGCGAAGAAATACTGACCCATTTCCCAGGGACAGGACAATGCTTTCCACTAAAGTAAATTACTTTGCACTCTATAGGGATAAGACAGTTTTTTGTTCTGCATTAAGCACTCGTTTGTTGTGCATCTAGAATTAAATACTAAGTTTTAATCCCAACAAAGCTGCGGAGACAAAAAACTATGTTTGCATTATTCAGAATGGATAGGTAAATTTCCTAGTATTTTTACATTGTAGCTTTCATTTTAATACACAGCAATATTATAGTTTTCAGGTAACTTCTTGTTATCATCATCATCAGCCCATTATTTTCAGTTCTGGGACATGGGCCTCCTCATAGATAGAGACCATGAGCCTTTTCCACGCTGCGTGTTGGTGGATGTCATACATGAAATTTTGTAATTATTTGTATTTCTCACGATGGCGATGTTTTCCCTGCACCGTTTTTGTTTTGTTGACCAAACAAGTTAAATTAGCACAAACATAATTAATATAGTCATTGATGCAGGTCCTAGATCGGGATTCAAACTCCGGTGCATCGGATCAAAAGTTGCACGTGCTCTCGCTAAGCGCACTCGCTCTCACACCTTGTTGTTTTTGGTCTTAATAATGTAACATGAATTGATACAGGACTATGTTATCCAATTTACAAAATCAACAATATTAAATAAATAAATATTTTCAAATCTATAAATCATAATCTAGAAAGATTTATTTTCAATCGTATACTCGCTACGTCACAGCTGATACTTGCAGCAAACAGCTCAACTTGTTTGTCTTTGCCTTTTTCTATTCAATTGAAACCTTTTCCAAGTTACAAGTACACGGTGTGCTAGCTTTTTTCTCGCTTCTCTCCAATCCGGCTTTGGCCGATTCAAAAAGGGACAAGGAGAAGTATAATGCCGCGCTTTGAGAATTTACCAAAGGAGCCGATAAGAGATAGCGTACCGCTGAGGTATATGGCCACATTGACCTCGCGTACGTTATGATTTCTTATAAAACATGACTGATTCATTATAAATATAAACGGACGCTCACGTACTCACGTTACGATTGTGTCGGATAAGTCAGACCAGGTTTCGGACAATTAGGATGTCCTTCTTCCCACAGGAACGAACGGAGGCGCGTAGTCTGCGCCGCGAATCCAAAGCGTAAACTCCCGGAAGAAGGACATCCTAATTATCCGAAACCTGGTCGGAGTTGTTCTGACAAAATCATAACGTGAGTGTAGCCGTTTATATCTATAGTGAATATTTCGACTCATGATAGTTTCCAAACCTTAATGATCGCTGATGTGTGCGTGTTGTTTTTCTTTGTCCTTACAATTATTTGTTTTGTTAGCCTGAAGATGTGTGCTTTGAGTGTTATCATCGCCCTCCTTAGTGTCAAAAGAATTGCTTGGTTTTATAGCCTTACCAGTTCCTTTATTCATCCTCAAAGATGCCGGACAGACGGAGCCTGCGATGTTAATCGGATCTATTTAGGAGTATTTCTATGCTAGTTGTAACAGATTTGCGACGGATTCAGTAATTCCTTTCCTGGCGAATGTTTTGTTTTTGATTTATTTATTCAAGTACTTACTTTGATGGCGTCCTCTCGAATATGAACCGAGGAAGTTTTCGGGTTATAACACCAGAAGGAAGATAAAGTGGACCCTGAATACGACACTTTGTGTTTCGTCGTCTTTTGCTTAACTTTTGTGATGAGACGAGACATTTGTCTGACATTGTGCTAAGTTACATTGTAGTGTTCTATTTGTGTTATTATACTATGACTCTATTGTATGCATAAATAGTACAGTATGCCTACTGTACTGTTGCAAATTGAGACTGAAAAACTTTTTTTTGAGGACTTTAACCATGTTTATACCAGTCTCATACTGCAAGATTTGTAGCTTTAATGAGAGCTTTTGATGAGATCAAAATGACCAAAATTCATATAATGGAATTTAATTATTTAAGTGTGATGCTTGATTTAATTTTCTCCTTCGTTTGTGAACCGTAAATCGTTCTATTTATTTAAAGTCGTATAAGGAGAAGGATGTAAAAAAGCTACGGCTAGATTATTAGTTTTAAAGGCGGTATTTTTATATTTTTTTTTATCAGTACCTAGACATAATTCTGCCTGTCGTCCTAGACTCTAACGACAGATACAATTCTTTCTCTCATCCTAGACAATAGGATTATAAACAGAATTATGATTGTGAAAATTAGTGAATAAAAAGGTAACAATTTACTCTGTCCAATAAATTTCCATTATATACATATTCTTCTTCTTCTTCTGTCTAGCGTTATTAATTCTTCGGCCGGGATCCGCTTTCCTTGTCCTCTCTCTCCACTTCGCATGGTTTTCCGCGTGAGTTTATTGGCCCTCATGTCCGCACTTACAACGTTAAGCCATCGCGTCTTAGGCCGGCCTCGAGATCTTGCTCTTAAAACTACAAGGCCTAAGCACTGATTGCCGACATACTCCACCGGTCTGCGGAGGACATGACCCAACCACCTCAAACGACTTTCCTGGAGCTTGTCTGCCACTTTCCGTACTCCGAGGCTGCCATTATATACACTTTCATCATCATGATCAGCTCTTTACGTCCCTACTGCTCGGACACGGGCTTTCTCTCATAGAGAGAGTATGGATCATAATCCACCACGCTGACCAAGAACGGGTTGGTCGATGTCACATGTTCTTGAAATTTTGTGAGCAATTCTAGGACATGCCGGTTTCTTTACGACTATTTCTTTCACCGTTTTTTAGAGAAAGTCAGTGGTCCGGGGCCAGCAGGTTTCGAACTTGGGTGCGTCGGATCGAAAGCCGCACGTGCTCCCACTCGCTTTATATACACATTGCTTCTAACTAATTCCTTCTCCAGCTTCTCCAGCATTTCATAAGTTGGTACATATATCTCATTGGTTTCGGAACTTGGCTCCATAAGACCGCAGACAGTGCCAATATGTTCCCAGTGGCCGCAGCTAACTTGAACTCAACTTGCAGCGGCTTGAGTGAACTTGCTACCTAACAGATGTCAGAAATGGGGCATTGTTCTCTAAGTCAATGCTTATCTAGGTATATGTTATTTTGCATTTGAGAATTGGAAGCTAATAATGTCTGAAGGTAGTGTAGTGCCGTGTAGAAATGAGCATTTTTTTACAAGCTTTAATTCAACTTGCAATATATGTATGGTTTGTTCGGGTGGAATCTTGCAATCTGAATCAGAACCACTTCCTTCTGTCCTACGAAGTTGAAATTTTGCATACTTGTCAATGTTCGATGACAATGCAATATTATGGTCACAGCCAGCTGATCTGATGATTGAGTGGAACTTCTTGACAGATAACCGTAAACTACTAGTGTTTGGGCTCATTTTCATATGTTCGCGGTTCCGATTACGAATTTGGTAAAAGCTTGAAATTATAGTTTTTTACAAAAAAATCTTGTTATTTTTAATATTTTAGTAGGATTGCTTGTGACATGTCATCTGACGAGCTTAATCTTACCTGATTCCAACCAAAATCAGTGCTTAGTAAATGCTCTGTACCAAATACTAACGTCTTCACTCCTCATATATTCTGTAATCCATTGTGAACCGTGTACATGATTTAATATGTAAGTGTGTTGTAAATAATCAAGAGATATTGCAACGTTGACTGACGTTGCAATGTCCAAACTTTGTGTGGCCAGATTAGTGGACGGAATCAGAAGCTGCATTTTTTTTCTGACGCGCACCCATTATTTTATTATTAAATAGCATAAAACGAAGTCTCTATGTGCGCTTACGTCTTTTAATAACCGATTTCAAAAAAGAGGAGGTTCTCAATTCGCCGAGGTATATATTTTTTTGTATGTTTACTCCGACAATTATGAATTGATTTTGATGATTTCTTTTTTAACCGACTTAAAAAAGGAGGACGTTCTCTATTGTATGCTTTTTTAAAAGTTAATGTTTGTTACTTCAGAACTCCGTTATTTAAGAGCTGATTTGGAAAATTCTTTTTGCGTTGGGTTCAGTATAGCTACAAAGTGGTACCAAACAAATTTCATCGATATTTGACCTTGGACTTCGAAGATACATTGAAGTCAGTTTTTTTGATAAAATGTATACTTGTTAGTTTGGCAGGTCATATTTTAGAGGTGGTCCCATATAAATTTAATCAATATTCGACCTTCAACTTTGAAGATACATCAGAATTGAAGCCGGTTTTTGTTGTTATTAAATACGAGTTTTTTGTTCCTTATATAAGTAGGTACTTAGGGTACTTCTAAACAAATACATGATGGAATTTGACGCTGCTTTCATAATCATTTTAATTTTTTTTATGAAATTAAGTGTCGAGAAGAGCAGGTCGTTCATTTAATGGTAAACAACATTAATGACAAAAATAATTATGGAAGGTTTCTTCTTCGCATTCGTGCGAAGTCCGGAAGAGTTTTTATCTTGCCACTTGAGATCTACCAATTAGGTAATTGTAGTAAATGCGGTGCAGAATTTTCTGATATAAGCAATGCATTTGTAGTGCCATTTTTACAGCAGGTGTCAGAAAGATCCACGTAAAAAATGAACGTAAAAAAATCTGTACTAAGCGTGCCTTTGAACTTGATGGCGGCAATTTGTTTAAAGCTTGACCTTTTATTGCCTATTTACTAAAGTTATAACCCCAATATGTTTCAGTTATCAGCATCATTTCTCACACGGGTATTTGGCCACGTAAAATATTGAATGAAAAATATATCAACAAAGTTAAAATAAAGTACGGAGGTAGCGCTCTGTGGCGAACCTGGCTGATTTTTGTCGTGTGCTTACAAGCTGGTTTTTTTTTAATTTATTTTAAATATCAACTACTAGTAAAATATAATATTACACTGTGAAGGTACATACAAACCTGCCCAACAAAATAATTAAAATACTATTTACTACTGATCTAACCTGAACACACACAACACAGTGAGACTAATCCACAAGCTTAAAGTCGCTCAGCGTGCTATGGAGAGGGCTATGCTCGGAGTTTCTCTGAAAGATAAGATTCGCAATGAGGTAATCCGACAGAGAACCAAAGTAACCGACATAGCCCATAGGATTAGCAAGCTGAAGTGGCAATAGGCTGGTCATATCTCATGAAGGACGGACAACCGTTGGGGTAGACGTGTCCTTGAGTGGAGACCGCGAATCGGCAAACGTAGTGTAGGACGCCCACCGGCTAGATGGAGTGACGACCTGCGAAAGGTGGCCGGAAGAAACTGGATGAGAAGAGCCGAACACCAGGCTCAGTGGCGTTCATTAGGAGAGGCCTATGTCCAGCAGTGGACGAGTACGGGCTGATGATGAACCTGAACATTGGTTTCGGCAACTATTGCTGTAATTTTATAAATGTCGAGTTGAGTAGAGTGTCGACTCTCCTGAAACACAGTTTCGAGTAAGTCGGGAGCCTATGGATTCAATACTTACCTTGTACAATAACTTATGTCAATAAATGATTTGATTTGATTTGATTTGACTAGTTGGTTTTTGCTGAGTGTTTACAACTCCGAAGCGCGTTAGCTATAAAGATTCAACAATATGCAATTTTTATAGCCCATGTAAAAACTCTGCAATTCATATCAAAAAGCAGGAGGTTCTTAATTCGTCTTTATGTTTTTTATGTTTGTTACGCGATTACTCCGCCAATTATGAATTGATTTTGATGATTCTTTTTTTTTTTGGTAGGTCACACTTCAGAGATGGTCCCATATAAACTTTATCAAAAACGATTCAGCACTTTTTGAAAAAAATAACAAAAACTAAAAATGTAAGTTTAGTCTTGTTTTGGTTTTTGTATTTTCAAAAAAATATTTTGTAGCCTAATGTATGTCTCTTTGTATGTATTTACTCTGCACTGTGCAGTGCATCGATCGCGCCGTTGATGCTTCACGGACAATTTACGTTTGTCCATCGAAATGTCGCTGCAATATTGTCACGCTGGATGTAGTGCGCTCTATGGCAATACATGAGCAAGTGTGACGTACTGTGTACGTACAATGTATTGGGTTTTATGTTTTAAGTCCGTTGAATTCAATAAGAGGCGAAATTAATTATTCATAGCATATTTGTATATTTGAGCAAGTGTGGCTTAGTGGGATCACGTGCGACTTTCGATCCGACGCACCCGAGTTCAAATCCCGTTGGCCCCAACTCCAATAACTTTCTTAAGTTATGTGCGGATTTAGCACTCGCTGTAAAAACGGCGAAGGTAAACATCGTGAGGAAACTGGCACATCCAAGGTTACAAAAATTCAAGGACACAACGACATCCACCAACTCGCAATGGGCCACCGTGGTGGATTATGGTCCATACTATCTCTATGAAGGAAGGCCCAATTCCCAGCAGTGGGAACGTATTGGGCTGATGATGATGATGATATTTGCAGACAATAAATAAAACAAAGGCATTTTAGTGACGAGAGTTAGGAAAACCTATTAATTGACAATACGTACATAATTAGAAACAAATATAACATAACTTGTAACATAACATATAACAGAGTTTATGGTGATTTTCCCTTTTTCTATGCGTTTCGGAAACTTTGAAACTAAGGTCAAGCCAAGTTATTTAAACAGTCAAAGTGAAAACTCAATATATATTAATTAAATAGGCACAAAAATGCACTTTAAATGTCTTAAACACATAATATAAACCAATTACAATACCACACAAATTGTAACTTAAATATCATGACTTTGAAAAAAAAGGTAAGCATGTCTACCCATTTCTTTCCCATATTCAAATTGAAGTCCGGGCCCAGAAAAGAAAACTGCGAAAACTGACTTTACCAGTGCTTCGGAAATACGCCCGCTAGAGCAGATATTAAAGATATTATATAGATATTTTTTTAATAATTACTAGCTGCGCTCCGTGATTTCGCCCGCGGTTTCCTAGGATAATCTATCTATCTATCGATCTAGGATATCAGGACCTGTACCTACATACCAAATTTCATGTAAATCCATTCAGTAGTTTTTAACATCCATCCATCGATCCATCCATCCATCCTCATAAACTTTCGCATTTATACCTAATATAAGTAGGGAGTAGGATATACCAAAGATATGCTAAACCTCAGCGTTTTTGTATCTTATGTTTCCCATTCAATTCGTTAACTGAACTAAAATGAATAAGCAACCATTTATAGAGCATTATAGAGCGAGTGTGGCTCAGCGGGGGCTCGTGCGCTTTTCGATCCGACGCACCTGGGTTCGAATCCCGACTCGGCCCTGCACCAATGACTTATAGTTACGTGCAGATTTTGCTCGCTCGCTCTAAAACGGTGAAAATATCGTGATGAAACCCGCTTACGCGCTTTGGAGTGGTAGGCTCTGGCCGTGGTTGTAATACCACCCACCGAACATAGCCATGCCGTCAAACGACCTAGTCGTGTTTCGGGATGATGTTCGGTGAACCATCGGGGAGACGGGTCTGAGCAGCTGCTCAACTGCCGTCTCTCTCTAGATCTATGTGCTTCATCTTAGGCCACATCATCGCTTCACATCAGGCGAGATAGTGGCCAAACATGGATCTATAAAGAGTAAAAAAAATAAAAAAATTATACAAATAAATTCCTTTACAAGCTTTTTCCCAAAAGACACGCACGGCGTAGAAAAAACATAACACACTCCAAAGCCTATCTCAATAAATACGCGCTTCAACAAAATATAAGTGTCAAAGGCAACATAACGAAAGACATACGACACTTCACAACACAGCATTCGAATGGCCTTCTTACATCGCGATGGTACCCGAAAGAATCTGTCTTTGATTTACAGACGTACTCTCTTTTGAGAACGCCATAAAATAGTCCCCTGTCAAACCCAACTTGCGGGAAATCGGCCCGTAATGCTTTACAAATACTTCGGAGGACGGCTGTATTAGATTTATGAAAGCTATGTGACGTATTGGAGTAGATCCGATTGTCATTCAAAGCCGTTATTGGTACACGAATATTCAGCTGGAGTGATATGAACATAACGATCGCTTAGTTTGTCTTCCTCAATATACGTGGATGTCGTCTTTCTCAGAAAAAAGGATTCGCTTCGACTTTTTTAATGCGAACATCAATAGACAACATAATGGAAAGAAATCCTGAATATGTGTAATGCAAACATTTAAAAAAGATAAAATTTTCGTGCTTGCCTTGGTGATCACAATTATAGTTTTTTTATGGAACTGATTGATAAGACGAGCATGTCGTTCGCCTGATGGTAAGCGCCACCTGTCCATAACAATTGAAGTGCCACCCAGCACTTTTAATACCAAAAAAGCAATGCGTAGCACTGCATTGCGCTCATCACCCCGAGGCATCAGATATGAAGTCTCATATGCCCAGTAATTATTAAAACAGTAATTAATAGATAAAATTAATTACTTATCACAATCTTCATACTTTCTTATTTGCTATGGGTGTCAAAAGTCAAAAGATATTTATTAAATAGGCACAAACATGCACTTTTAAACGTCATATACACATATAAGATTTATATTATAATCTTATAGTTTAGGATTGGCAATTCAAAATAAACTATAATTTGTTGCTCTGTAAACAAAGTTTTATTGAGTTAGTAGTTATACGTTACATACCAAACTATTTACATGAAAACACTATTTTCTAAAACTTACCTGTAAACAAAGAAACGACATTCAAAGCTAATAATTTACTATGCCAATTTCTTATCACTTCTTAATATTAACTTTCCAAAATACTATTTTAACAATAAACACAATTTTCTTCACTTGCCACCATCTTGACTTTTTCCTCTGCTTTACCAACATATGATTACCATTAAGTTATATTCTAACGTTTTTACCGACGGAGCAAAGCGCGGCAAAATTCAAAATTAAAGAAATACGTTTTTCTTTACACACATAATAAAACACACACAGAGAAAGAATCCGTCTTTGTTCCCAAATGGATACAACTTGTGTCTCTTTAAGTCTAGAGTGAATAGGCATCTCATGGGCAGGCGTGTTCCATCTTAGGCCGCATCTTCGCTTTCCATCAGGCGAGATGTCGTCAAACGTATGCCCATTTACCAATAAAAAAAAATAATAATAAAAAACAATTAAAATACGTAGTTTATGATATTAAAACGGGACTTAATCGCGCTAAAAACATTAATTTTATTTACCTCGACGTTTCGACCAAGTTGCATTGGCCGTGGTCACGAGAAAAAAGAAAGAAATTTTTTTTGTGAAAGACTCTCGCCATTTTGTTGAGATTATCGAGAACCTTACGCTGGAACCAGACGAGATTATGGTGAGTTTTGATGTGGAATCGCTGTTCACTAATGTTCCAGTGAAAGAGTGTCTTGAAGTTGTAAGGAAAAAGTTGAGGGAGAACCACCTGTCCGAAAACTATATTGTTCTGCTGAGAAACTGCCTCGAAGGAAGTTACTTTTTATACCGCGGTCAACACTACCTCCAGATTGACGGAGTGGCCATGGGCAGTCCTGTCGCACCGGTGTTAGCCAACATCTGGATGGAGCATTTTGAGGAGGCCATAAATCTACAAACATCAGCGGTGAAGGTGTGGAAACGTTATGTAGATGACGTTTTCTGCATTATGAAGGGTAATGAACAAACGGTGGAGCAGTATATGGATCAGCTGAACTCGACTCATAGGAACATTAAGTTTACCTACGAGCTAGAGGTGGATAAAACTTTAGCTTTTCTGGACGTCAAAGTCATGGTGAGACCTGATGGCTCATTATCTCACTCAGTCTATAGGAAGCCGACACACACCGATAGGTATCTGAACGCGACATCACATCACCATCCTCGTCACCTACAATCTGTAGCTAGATCCCTGATGGACAGAGCGTATGCTCTCTGTGACCCTGAACATTTAGAAGCTGAAATATCGCATGTTCAGGAGGTACTTAAATGTAATGGTTACAAAGTGACGAGACGGCCGCGTTCAAGGCGCAAAGACAAAGGTAGAAGGACTGATGTCGATAGATAGCCGGCGTTTATGCCATACGTTAAAGGGGTGACTGACAAAGTAGGCGCATTGTTGCGAAATTACTCCATAAAAACGGTGTACACCCCTTTATCCAAATTAGCAAAGCACGTTAGAACACCAAAGGACGTCATTCCTCTTCAGGTACCTGGTGTGTACAAAGTAGATTGCAGCTGCGGTAGTTCCTATATTGGACAAACCAAGAGAACGATAGCGGAAAGGGTCAAAGAACACATCGCAGCTGTAAAAAACCGCCAGGTGAATAAATCTGCGATTGCTGAACATTTACTGGAGTCAGGACCTAATCACTGGATTGAGCTCCACGACCCCAAAATCCTCTCCGCAAACGTCACGTCCGTACTATTCTAGGATGGTACGTGAAGCGGTTGAGATTAAAAAACACCGTAATTTCAACCGGGAGGATGGATTTAAACTGGCAGCAGCATGGAACCCAGTGATTAGCAAATGTTCTCGTCGCGGTTTGGGTTCGACGACGAAAGCCATAGATACCGTTAGTGTAGTGTGCCGTGATGACAACCCTATGTTTTTACAAGACCAAGTGCGGGTAGTTGGTGACAACGCTCGCCTTTCTCGACGCTGATACCCGCATTCTCCAGTCTTCTCGTGACCACGGCCAATGCAACTTGGTCGAAACGTCGAGGTAAATAAAATTAATGTTTTTAGCGCGATTAAGTCCCGTTTTAATATCATAAACTATGTGTTCGAATCGCGAAAGTTTAAAAATTACAATTAAAATACGTTAAGAATTGTAACTTAAAATATAATGACTCTGAAAAATAAGGTAAGCATGTCTACCCATTTCTTTCCATACTCAAATTGAAATCTGGGCCCAGAAAAGAAATGCGAAAACTGACTCTACCAATGCGTCGGAAATACGCCCGCTAGAGACGATAGCACTAAGAAACTCTGCGGGGGGCTCTGCCATTAAACATTTGAATAATTGACCAGTACGTGGTGCAGTCCATGGAAGTAGTGTTTAAATGGCAGTAGAGGTAATACTCTGTGGGAAGTTTGCTTTTTGTATTTGAGTGTCGATGCGGGCAGGTCGTTCAGCTGATGGTAAGCAACACGTCTGGCCATAACAATTGCAGTGCAGTTGCTGAGGCGCTGCACTTTGTTTAATGCAAAAATATGTATTACATTTTATTTTTTATTTTTATTTAATGACGAGACAAGCTGGTCGTTTGGCTGATGATAAGCAATACGCCAGCCCATAACAATAACAGCACCCAGAACTTTGTTTTGCAAAATCTTGCGCGGCGCTGCACTGCGCTCGTTACCCTGAGACAATTAGCTCTTGAGTCTCATAATGCCCAGTAATTTCGCTGGCTACAATGCCCTACATGTGGTTGTTGTAACTCTGCCTTTTGTTTTAGTTACCTATTAAAACTGTTACAAAAGACAGCGTCTTCCCAAGAATGTTGTGTTTATTAAGAACTTATACCTGATTTATAATTTAATATGTTAATATTAAATAATAAAAACTATAATGAAATATGATACAAAAATAAATATCATATTATCTTCATATTTATATATCATATCATATTATTATTCATTTATTATTTATTATCATCATATTTAATATCATATGATAAATATGATATTAAATATGATGATAATTAAATAGGATTTATAATTTAATATGTTAATATTAAATTATAAATTAAAAAAAAAACTTGCATGTTAATGTAAGAATTTTTGCAAATATGCTAGGTATGTGAACCAAAATAATGCAAAACAGTTTCCGCTTCAATATCCAATCTTTAAAGCAATTATAACGCGTGACGCAGCGATTAGGGCGTCACGGTTAGTGGTCCCTACGGAGATTACGCGCAGCCGATGCTTGCCGCGAACGCTGTATTGTACGCCAGGGTAATTGTCGCGTATACAACGTGCCTATGTAGATACTGGCCTGAGATAAGCGTGTGGTTGAACGACAAGGCATAAGCGTTTAAAAACTTTTTGTCGATGGAGATCTTCAACTTCGGCTCAAAGGGTTGCGGAGGATCGTATGTTCAGTTTATATGCTTTCACTTAAGTTGAACCAGCTTGATATTGGAGTATTCACTCATATTTTAGGGAAACCGCCATCAGAAGCTGCAATGCTACTTTTTGAGATGGTTAAGCATCAGTGATTCCTTAGTCTAAATAAGCTTAGTTAAGGATATTACTAAATTATTATGTGTTAGATATGAAATAGCTCAGGTTACGATGGGACTGACTTGCCATGATGGACAAAAGTCCCTAAATTAAATAAAGATATTAAAAAAAAACAAAAAAGGGATTGTATATACTCACACAACCAACGCTCCAACAAGCTTTAAAGTCTCGATCATCATCATTATCAGCTTTATAGCTTATGCACTAACTTTATTAAGTGCACAAAATAATTGCTAGGTGGAACGTTTCTCGTATGCAAGAGGCCGTCTGGGTCAGGACCACCGCTTTGCCACTTATTCAGCTGTTAAGCAGTAGTGCTCATGAATTACTATGTTCCGGTTTGAAGGGCATTGTAGCCAGCGAAATAACTGGGCATCATGAGACTTAAGAGCTAATGTCTTAGGGTGACGAGATACGAGAGATACCGGATTTTGTAAATACAAACTCTGGGTGGGGCTACAACTGTTGCGTTGCTTACCATCAGGTAAACGTCCTGTTTCTCTCGTCTCTTAATTACATTGAAAAACACTGCGTTTGCCTTCTCTCTTAAGGAGAGAGTATAAGCCGCGATCCACGGCTCAGTGCTGGCTCCCAATTCTAGCTACATACGTACATTGTATCTCTATGAGATATGTCGATTTGTGTCTTTATTTTGAAGAAAAACATGACCTTATGAAAATGTTCCTTCGAAATAATTGAACATATCGGGCCCTGGTACGCCTTGGAGAATGCCTATTTCATGTTATTTTTGGCCTTCCTTTTTCATGTTTCCTGTCGGTGTTTCCCTTTACCGTTTCTTTAGATTTAGAGCGTGTAAAAATCTTTAGAAAGACTTGTCTTATTTAGCAAACTTTAAAGGAGAAAAGTTCTAGAACAAGAACGTACGGAATTCCCATCACTTACGGCACACTGACGTAACATATAGGAAGACGCGGCATTGTACGCAGCGATACGTCAAGTTTGACGTTTATCCAATACAGTACGTGCTCTCAGTAGATCTAATCGGCGTATGTCTTCGCTCCTAGTTTATTTGTTCTAGTACTATGCCAATGTAAATGGAATTCATTTGAGGCTGTTGACTAGTTGTTGTAGTACGATTTACTGATGTTCGTTATATTGAGGACAAGCCTTTCCAAAGAATTACCATCAGATCTCGTTTTTTAACATCCAAAAGACTTTTCTTACGTCCCCATGTGATCTTCCGAAATCTCTTATGAGTTTGAAACGCGCATAATTTAAAAACCATGTCATTTGACAAAAAATAACAAATCAATGATTTGCTTGTACAAGTAACATATCTAAAAAAAAATTTTAATTTCGTACTACAGAAGTACTTTCTTATTTTATTTATTGACAAAATGCACATAATAGTACTAGGTAGGTATTCGTACTTCGATTTTGCACGGAAACTCCACGCGACAGGGTTCTCTAAACTCCCAACATTGGCACTTTTAATGCCTTGTTAACCATGAAACCCGACCAAGCCTTTACCTAATGCACAACTTTTAAACCTAACTAGGCTACTCGTAACGAGGTCCACTTGACAAACTTAAACTATCGTTTAACCGAGTTACTTTAACAGGACCAACGAGCTGAAGCTGATTAGGACCCCCGTTTTATTGGGATGATTGTAATTTCCATTAAGTTTGCTATTAAGTTGATTTGCTACATGAAATCTCGGTGCTTATGATTTCGCAAATTCAGTTGCTTACAAATTAAGGTAGGAACAGCCAGGATGCAATTAGGGGCAAAGTGGCAGGCGTCGGGCCGTGGTCTGGCTCGCATCCAACGTCAGACGGGGTTGGGCAAAGATGCATGAATGTAGCAGAAGTGCAGTGGTTGTGTTTACAAGACGGGACATGGTAACGGACAATCTAGTCGGGTCGAGTGGAAGGCGAGGCGTGAGGGTAAATGGCACGTGTTATGTAGAACATATACAGTGTGAAGCCACCGCTTGAGCGGATGAAGTGTTTCGTAGTTCTTATATTTTACCTAAATTCATTCATTTCTTTTTCATTTATTAATCATTCAGACATAATTATCCATATTTGTTAGTAAAAATGCAAGTTCATAAAAATGTTAGTAAGTAATCAATCAATTTGTTTTATTAAATAAATAAATTAAAATGTCAAAATAAAATTAATAATGTCAATAAAATCTATACAATAATCATTAAGTCCACAAATAATTTCAAATCAAAATCAATATAAAATAATAATTTAATTTAAGTCTGTTCTATATTTATTTTGTGACTAGATGGGATGAATTTTTACCCAGTGCCTCATGAAATGAGAGTTAAAATTATTTGCTACAACGCTCAGGATGCTGTTGGAACTGTCATAGAGCCGGCCCATCGGGGATGCAGTTGTGCTCCGCAATATAGCAGAAAATTTTTATGTGCTATTAAAAGACGAACATTGTTCGCCTAAAGGCTACAGCTTAGTAACAGAATAGTTGAAAATCAGACAGAACAGACTTAAATAACTAATAGAAAAAAAGAAATAAAAAAGTGAAAAAAATATTTAACAACTACAAAATTATAAAACAAACAAAACCATGAAAAGAGAAAAGCAATATATTTTTTTGAAAAATATAGTTTTCAAGACAACCTTTTAAAAAATCTCAACCGGGATCGCGAGCAGATTAAAATGAGCCCAAACACTAGTAGTTTACAATTATCCGTCAAGGAGTTCCATTGCCCACCTTCCGTCTCCATCATCAGACCAGCTGGCTGTCACAATAATATTTCATTGTTATCGGACTTTGACAAGTATGTAAAATGTCAACTTCGTAGGACAAAAGGGCGTGGTTCTGATTCAGCTTGCAAGATTACACCCGAACAAACATACGTTGCAAGATAAATAAAAGCTTGTAAAAATAGGTAACTGAGACATATTAACAAGATATAATATATGGGAACAAAGATAATTTGTGATGTGGGAAATAGGAACTCGGTTGCAAAGCGTCGCCCAGGACTGTATAATTGCAAAGTTTTTCTTCGTACTATACCGGTAAGTTATTTTGCAGTTGAAACCAAAATCAACAATTTTCCAATAGAAATGACGATGTAAAGGTGTCTTATCTGTATCCCCAATTCATAATCTGTTTCGTATTGCTTTGGCTGCCAATCGCGTGGCCAAATAAGTTCGAGGATACTTTATATCCTAGTCGTCTATATTACCTTTCATAACAACTGCGGATGGAGTTTAGACTGTTCGGAAATTCAACCGACGTGGTTTAGTCGGTAGCTATGAACTACGAATATAATATTATCCTTAAAATTATACCTTCTTTTAAAGGGCGATTGCCTTTACAACTGAAAACAACTCTACACTCTACTTACTAAAACTATACTAACTACTTACAAGAATAATCAATTGGACAACTCAAAGACCATTAAAGGCCTATAGATAGCTCAAATGCTCCAACCCTCTACCAGTTGGCAGCGTACCCAAGATGCTAGCAGTATTGCCCCGTTGGATTGCAATACTGAAAAACAAATTAAACAAATTATATTAGTATATTATACTAGTATGTAAGTGTACAACTAAGCCAACATGATAAATACAACTCGTTAACTATCAACATCGCAGTTTTAATGATTCTCAATACGACACACCGCTTTTCCTTCGACGCCTTCGGCTTTCGCAATAAGATGCGTCGCAATAATATTGCGCTGACGGTTTATTACTTCGTGATTGGGAACAACCGCATTATCGTTATTAGTAGTCTGTTATTCGCAGCTACGATGTACACTCCAATATTTATAGGGTGATTGCAAACTGTCTACCTACTATACCTAGATCAAGACCAATATCCAAGCGTTCGCGTACTTCCTGCGATTAGCCATGGACCAGCTTCTAGCGATAGCTAACTGTGTAACTGGTGTTAGAGGGGTAGTATTTGGTTAAACCGGAACAGTTTGCAGCAGAAGTCTTTGAAGCCGAACGATCGACAAACAACTGGCTTATTGATCAATTCTATAGACACTTACGAGCATGCATTTGCGTCTAAAGTAAGTTCAGTTGTCTGTACAGTACACTGTAATAATAACTTTATTTACCAAAATATAATACACAGGAAAACAATCGTCAGCATAATAAGCAGGTGGAACAATATCATATATAAACTCTAAGCTGTGTCTAAGAATTATGAGGTATGTGAGGTCTGTTGTTCCCGAAACTAGACTTGTAAAGAGTGTATCTTCGGAAACACTTACTGGTGGTAGGTTTCTCGTATGCGAGAGACCGTCTGGGTGGGTACCACTGCTTTGCCAGTTATTCAACCGCCAAGCAGTAGTGCGCAAGCATTACTGTGTTCCGGTTTGAAGGGCATTGTAGCCAGCGAAATTACTGGGCATTATGAGACTCAATAGCTAATTGTCTCAGGGTGACGAGCGCAGTGTAGTGCCGCGCAGGATTTTGCAGTTCTTGGTGGTGCTGCTATTGTTATGGGCTGGCGTATTGCTTACCATCAGGCAAACGACCAGCTCGTCTCGTCATTCAGTTACATAAAAAAAAACAGAAAAAATTCTTCCTTAGTGGTGATACAGTATTGTCCAATAGAAAAGACGGCGACTATATAAAAATAGCTGCGCGACCACGCCAGGTAAGGTTAGTAGCAGAATAATTTGGTTACGACTTTCAATTGTTATCTCTTTTTTCAATCAGTAGTCCTTTGTATAACCCTCATTCTCAATATCGGTTAACTTCGCGGACAGACTTAAATGATTCCGAAACGACGCAATTCCGTATTCTAGAGTAAGTTAAACCATTCTCTCTAGTTAAGATTATTTCAATGTTGTATTTATGAAGCTAGTGTTATAGTATATCGTTTATATTACTAGATGTTTGTAGTTTCTATATTATGTTAGTAATGTAAATATCTCGTAATAGTTTCTATCAGTAAAGACATAGAAGTTTAGAATTAAGTTGTTTAATTTAGGTAAACGTGATGAGATAGATATTTAAGTTTATTGTACCTACTTGAGTTAACTTCGCAACCCAACATAAATAGTCCTTGCTATGTATTTTACTCCTTTACATTAAGTAACCACATGACTTTATTCTCACTAGCTGCATCTCGCGGTTTCCCGGGACTAAAAGTAGCCTATGTGCTATTCCAAGTCCTAAAGTACCTACATACCAAATTTCATCAAAATCGGTTTTTGAGTGAAAGAGTCACAAACATTCATACATCCATACATACAAACTTTCGTGTTAATAATATTAGTAAGAATAGTAAGGAATTTAAGTAAGGATACCTATGTTTATAGAGCGGTGCATACGTCGTGCTTTGTTTGAAATTTTTTGGGTATTGCGTCGTAGAGAGTTGCTATTAGAATCTTCATTAGCTTGGTCAAAATACGAAATAGCTGTTTCTAATTGAACGTGTAAATTATATCTAGTTTATTTGCATGAAATATGATAACATTGTCTTATTTCTAGGGTGTCCGAATGTTATTTATTAATTTATATACTTTCAAAACCAAAAGTACGTAAAGAGTAGGTAATCTAATCTATTTAAACGAATCTAATCTAATCTAATAAATCACTACCAGTGGTCAACGTTCCCAAAATGCTAGCAGCATTGGCACGTTGAAAAGCAATGCTTGTTCTCTGGCCAAAATATAGGCCAGCATTTTGGTCACATTTGCCTCGACCAGAAGTATCTTTGAAAATTATAAGTATTGTTGCAATAAGTATTCTTTGATGGTGGCGCCTTTATCGATGTTAATACATAGATTTATATTTTCGTCGCAGACTGCATATATGTTTATCTACAGTAAATGCTTACAGCTATGGTCCTGATTTGCACCTTGCTTCTACAAAAGAGACGATATTGTAATTTTCACGTTATACAATCCCTTTTTTACTACTACCTGTACCGGCGTAATGGCGAATAAATCCCTTGTAACTTCCACGTACGAGGGTAAAATCAAAATACGGCGAGAAGACCCTTGGCTCAATATTGGTGCGCCGGGGGCGAAGTAAATTGGCAGGCTAACTGGGATCGGACGCGATCGGCGGTGCCCTGCGGCCGTCTGCATCCGGCAAAAATAAACTGAGCACGCTCTTCCCAAAGTTTTCTAGTATGGTCTAGTCGTATGTTCCAGCTAACTGCTTCGTGCTGCGTTTCGTGAAGGTTGCACAATTCACAAGTATCTTTATTTTTCTAGTTACCGAGATAGAAATTGATCGTTATAACGAGCAATTCATTTAAACAAGGTTTTTTGGAAAGAAAAATCACGACCACCGGCTTGGACTTGAATCTTCTCTCAGCGCGGCAAATACTCTGCCCAATTGAGCTAAGGTGGTCACTCAGTCCAGTGTCGATCCTTTCTTACGTATTTCTTTTTGAAAAACCTTGTTTCAGTTGTTCGCTTGGCATTCGTTAATAATTCATATAAATATAATAAGAATTTACTTAACTACATTTGACACAACAGTGTTTGGGAGAAGTGAATGTAACAACCATATGGAATGACGACTTTTTTGTTATAATAATTTAATGACCCATGACAAACCTATTTAGGGTTAAAAAGTGTCAGCAGCTTAAGGTAAATTAAAAATTATTTTCAATAAAATGTGATAAAGAAATTCAATATTGGTGCGCCGCCGCGCTGCGCCGCCGGGGTAAAGTAAATTGGCAGGATCAGCAGCGCCCTGCGGCTGCATTTGGCAAAAACACTCGCTACATCCTTCGAAAGCGTGTAGTAACTTTGTATAGTTTCTATTTGTAGTCTTTGTAGTTCCTATAGTTGCCACTTCTCACTTTTTAGAAACAAAGTCAAGTGCCTGGCAGTTCCACGCATAAGTTAGGTACTCTCTCATCTCTGGTACCACTCATGACGATTCTAATTGAAGACTAAACAGTACCGTCTCCCAAAACCAACTTATAAAGCGTTGAAACTTTAGGAATTTGAACTTCTACTTGCCTAATATATATTTGAACTAGCCCCGTAGTTGCGCCCGGGGTTTTCCGGGTCCTTTGTCATCCTACATACTACATTTCATTAAAATTCGTTCAGTAGCTTTTGCATGAATAAAAACCAAAAAACCATTCATCTTCTCAAACGTCGCATTTAAAATGTTGATAGGTTTTTATTATTAGAAGAACAAAATGGTAGGATTAGCAATCCTAAATCTAGGTCTCTAAATAGTTGTTATATATATGCAATACTTTCTGCGATAATTACTAGTTATGTTTGTTATTAAACCGCATTAGATCTTATACCTGTTATATCCTTTCAAAGGTTGTCTGGAAGAAATCGCTCTAAGCGATAAGACCGCCCTTTGTACGTCAAAACTACCATGTATTTTGTGAATTGTTTTATTTTTCATAATTGTGTATATTTTATTTGGTGTACATTAAAGTGTTATTGTAATGTATTGTATTGATATTTACGAATTTAGAGCTTTTAAAAAAATTAAAAATTAATAAATTGTAAAAAAATTGTATTTAGTTACTGGACAAAATATAATATATATTCAAACCTAATAAATAATTTGACCGAGAGAGGCTGGTTTTCCACCTACTGATGCGTTTAGTGGTTTAACCCAATATCAATGTAGCTAGGGGGAAATAAATTGCCTAACTGAGCTTGGGCGCAATCATATTTGCCCTGAGGCTGTTTGCTCCCATCAAAATAACCAGTAGGTATACGTGGACAGTGGCTACCAATGTTTGCTTGGGTAAAATTACAAACATACTTATTTAGTACTCTTTAAGCCTAACCAGAGCACCTGTATACCACGTTCAAAAACGAAAAGAAAAAAGCGACTAAACGTACATTTCAAAATGTTGAGAGCCACTGTCAAAGGATGTTGTTAAATTATTGAGACTAAACTGCACTAGAAGATTGAGCTCGGCCAATTAAAATTTGATAAGTCTTAAAAGAGCTCGTATTGTTGAGTTTCAACGAGATTTTCGTTTAATATTCTCTGTTCATTAACAATCTACATTTTCCAACGTGTTTACGAGCAAAAGTTCAACATAAATACATTACATAAATTAAGGAAGAGTTTTAGAGTCAAAACGTATTTGTCACGTGTTCTCCATTCACATATGTACATATACATTTATTCATATACATTATATATATATATATATATATATATATATATATATATATATATATATATATATATATGTGTATTATTTTGTTAGTATGTATTATTATGTCTATACTATTTTATTTTTGAAGTTTTGTATTTACTAAATTATATCTTTTATATTAGGTAATTATTTCCCACCCCAACTGATTTATATAGATATATAGAAATTTTACCATTTTATTCCTGTCCATCCAAAGGTTGCCTGTAAGAAATTGCACATAGCGATAAGGCCGCCCATTGTTCTACCACTATTATTTGTAACTGTAAACTTCTGTTTCCTGTTTTGGTGATCAATAAAGTATTATTGTATTGTATTGTATCGTATACATAAACAGCCATGCACCTACCTACCTACGTTTTGTGTAGAAAAACTATATAAACGAACGGTGGAATTGAATTCGATAATTTTCTGAAATGCGCGATTAAAACGAAAATAAAGAAATAACAAGATTTTTGTTGAAAAATATATTTTTCAAGACAAGCTTTTAACTAATTCGTAATCGGAACCGCGAACAGATTAAAATGAGCTTAAACATAATTTATTTACAATTATCTGTCAAGGAGTTCTATTGCCCACCTTCCGTCTCCATCATCAGATCAGCTAGCTGTTACCATTATATTGCATTGTCATCGGACTTTGACAGATATCCATGCAAAATTTCAACTCCGTAGGATAAGAGGAAGTGGTTCTGATTCAGCTTGCAAGATTTGACCCAAAACAAACGAACATTGAAACGAAAACGAAGAAATAGACATTTCAGCTAATTGTCAATTATTTTTTGATCATTTATTTATTATTTTATTTTTTTAATTAAACGCTAAGTATAGATGTATTATAAAGCATGAAGTAAGTCCATACATTTTGGAAATATATCGAATAATATTCCATAAATAATAATAACAATAGCCTCATTCCCAGCAATAACAATGAAAGTCAAAAATACAGTTTTAAATAATCTACACCCTTCCAACATAACTTTAAAAAGCCCATCAGTAAAACTCAATTGAAAACTCATCGATAGTACACACACATACGCGATGTTATTTCGCCAAAGATTAGATTTATACTGTGTTGCCAGACGCATAAAACACGATAATATTCGGGGGTTATTTTGGCTGGGTGACCGCCAGACTGGGGCCCGATTCACCAACGCATACAAGTGTATGATTTGAAGATAGCAACTCAAAATGAGGCAATCGTAGGCCAGCAGCCGCTTTTTAAATGTTTTTTTTACTTTTTGGGTTTTTTACTTAGAATATTGTAGAAGTTTAAGTTATTATAATAATATTAATATAATTTTATTTCTTTTCATCCATACGGGTTAGTAACAAATAAGAACTTACAAACTATGTTCGTCATAACCATAATCATCATCAGCCCATTACGTTCTCACTGCTGGGACACGGGGCTTCTCTCATACAGAGAACTATTCTTATTAATACTTCGTTAGTCAAATTACATTATATTAAAAAATAATTCATATTACGTACGGAACTAGCCGCACCAGACACGCTGCAGTGGATACGTGTCCAGCTATGTCGTTATGATTTTACGACCATCAACGTGTTTTTCTCTAAATATAGAAATTATTTTTGAGAAAAGCGTAGCCGTTTAAAATCAGTATAATAATCAATCCATTCTTAATAGGTACTACTATTTGTGCCTTGTAAAAAATACTAGATTTACAAGAACTTGTAAATGCTTAAACAAGACTCTAAAATTTGGCTGAGGGGTAAACCGATTATTGGCAAGCCTGTATGTTTACAGTATTTGCGAGTAAAAGCTAAAATGTTTATATTTTCCTTCGAAAGTTGATTTTGGAAGCCTTTGTCACTCTTTTTTGCTCCATATTTACACATGAGAGTGGAATCTGGATAAGCAAATATGATTTAAAACGATCCCCAATGAAAAACGTTAAAACCAACATTGTAACGGTTTTATCCTTTAAAAATTTTAATTACTTAATTAAGTAACAATTTCAAATGCTTATACGTATGTATTATTTTAGACCTTTCTCTGTCTTGTCAGTCTCTGTGGTGTTGTGGTCGGGCAGGTTGGCTCAAATCTCATACACTACTGAAGTTGCGGGTTCGATTCCCGTGACGTGACAAATTTTGTGCCCAGAAAAAAAAGCGCATGCATTTGTTTCGTATCTGGGTGTTGTGGGACCATGGTCCTCGTAGTTCCTGGTTCCCTAGATACATGGAATCCTAGTTAGGGGCCAGGATCTATGTATGTGATCGTTGGGCATTTAAAAGTTATTTCAAATGCTCAAATCTATTTGTTATTTTAGACCTTTCTAGGAAAAACCAAGGTTGTCCAAAAGTGCTGTTGTATTAATTTTTATTGAGATTGCAAAGATGCAATGTGTGATTTAAATGAACCCCGTAAGTCGAGACAAGGATGTAGGAATGATAAGGACGAAAAATGGGTCCTCGAGCAGATGACTTGGTGGCCAAGTTGAAAAGGCGTCGGGACGGTATTCCGAAGACATATATAGATTTGTATCCTGCCCAAGCAAATTGTCAAATCTTTTTTTCTGCACGTGTATGTATATTTTATTGACCTTTTATCAAACAAAAAAACCGACTTCAATGTATCTTCGAAATCCAAGGCTTCCGTACATAAAATGATAATGCCAGATTATGGAGAAAAAACTGTTCATTTATTTCCCCAAAACTAGGTCTAAAATGGTTAATGTAAATGGTAATGATTGAGCACACGCGGAATGAATGGTGTCCGATCGTGAACTGATGACGCGATACATGAAATGTGGCATGCAGGCGTAAACTGCTGACCGCGCGCAATGTGCGATGCTTGCATTGTACATTTACAATAGAATAGTCTTTTTTTGAAGTCGGCTAAAAATATAATCTTTGATGTTAGTGTTTAGATATTTCAAAAGCTATTTCGACACCTGCCTAATATTAGGTAAATGGACGGCAGGTCTATATTGAATATACTGCATCGTACAAAAACCTAATACCTATAAAGGCGCGTCGCAAATAGTGTGATACGAGCCGAGCCTTTCAATCAATCTAACCTAGGCTCTGGGCAACATGTTCCCTCTATGCTACTACAAAAAGTTCAAACTATTTTCGTAATTAAATAGTAATTAAAAACACAGGCTGTCTTTTGTAACGCAGTTTCAATAACTAAAACAAAAGGCAGAGTCACAAAAACCACATGCAATACATATTGCATTTGCAATAAAGAAATTTGTAATTTCCAACGTGTAGTAGGTAAATTAGATAAATGTATGAAATAAAATATATATTTTATATGTATATCTTATTATATATTTTTTTAATATATATTTTGTATATTAGATAAATATATAAAAAAATATTATATTTACTAAAATAGAATAAATTGTATATTTTATACATTTATATAATTTACCTACTACATATATCAGTGCCTACAGGTTTTTAACTCAAAATTATAACACGGAAATAACAAATAAATATTTAAATCTTCAGATTTAAAAGTCTTTTAAATCTTTTCTATTAATTTAAAAACAATAAAGTGACAGATTACAAAATAATCAAAAAGCCACGGTTTTATGCGCATTTTGAGGTTAAGTCGGCATTGCATGCTAATAAATGGATTAAGAATGAATTGTCATTGTGAGCCACGGTGAAAGTTTCAGACGGATAGCATAATTATATCGCGAAGTACTCGAAATTGAGTTGCAAGATTCCACCCGGAACAGGCAGACAAACAAGAAAGTGACCTTATAAAAACGTGGTAATAAATAGTTTATGTTGATTAAAGAATACGGTTTATATATATCAGAACGTTGGTGCGATTTGCACGTTCTGATATATAATAATAAAATTGCTTAAAAGCTCTTATTATATTAAAAGACATTATATACTTTTGATTAAATAATACGGTGGATGCGTCGTGTTGAAATAGAATTATAGAATTGCTTAAAGTCTCTGTCTAATATTTGGATAAAACTTTTCAGCCAAGACAACCAAAAATATGTGAAGAAATACCCACACACCGGTATGCACACGGCTTTACAATTTACAGCGTCATTTGAGCATTTTTGCAGAGGCTTCACCCTCCGACTCTTGTCCCACTCAAATACGATTGGGTCGATCCAATACTTGCCGACGCCTATATTTTTAGATGCAAAATATAGCGTAAATCTACATGCTCTATTTTAAATTGAAAAACATTAACTGACAGCTTAATTATCCTCTTAGATTTAAATTTAGAGTAAAATAGAAAATGTATAGAATATGGATTGTGTTTTAATAAATATAAAGTCAGTGCAAATATTTTTTACAAGTGAAATATGTGGTATATGTCTATAGTATTACATGTGGTATTTTCACACATTAGTTAAATAAAATAATTGTATTTACAACATATAAAAATAATACCATTGCGAAATTTACATATACACCACTCTATACGCTTTACTAGAATGGTGCTTTACGTAAGGTAGGTATCTAGTTCTTATCTAACATTTTCCCTTATTACTAACTAGCTGCGCCCCGCGGTTCCACTCGCGGTTTGCCGGGATAAAAAGTAGCCCATGTGCTATTCCGAATCCTAAAGTACCTAAATACCAAATTTCATCAAAATCGTTTCTCTATTTTTTGCGTGTAAGAGTAACTAACATACATCCATACATACATACACTTGCGCGTTTATAATATTAAGTAGGACTTAAAAATTCTAGAACGTTATAATTCGACTCGTAGCATATTTTTCTAATGTACGAAACTTAACACCATAATAAATAAATAATTTTCAAGAAAAAAAAAACAAAAACAACTTCAAGACTATACCTATATTTTATTTTCTTGTTGATTTTTTCAAAAAGCACTGAATCAATTTCGATAAATTTATATATACCACCTCTGAAGTATGGACCTACCAAACAAAAAAATAATCATCAAAATCAATTCACAATAATTGCACGCACAAATAATTGGCGGAGTAATCGCGTAAAAAATACAAAAATAACATACAGTCTAATTGAGAACCTTCTTCTTTTTAAAGTCGGTTAAAGATAAGCACACCACAATCATTTTAAACTATAAAAAAGAACTTTAACTGCAAAAGATGTCAGAACATTTTTATAAAATCAAGCGTTTCCTTTCTTACAAAGAGGCCACATTTAAACAGGCGCATTTCAACACCAAACTTCTTTAATTACAAAAGCTAAAAGTGCATCTGGATCGCAATAAGTCCCAAAAACAAACGGCGACTGTAAGTTTTAATTGCCTGAGACGCTTTTACTAATTAAAATATTGCTTGGAAACAAAGAGAAACCCAAAAAAGATTAGCGGTTGGGGGCATTCTGTGTAAGGCTATTGGATTCGATGCTGCTTTTTATTATCATTAACTTTTTTATTTTTTTTCTTTAACTTTGCTTGTCAATACTTTCAAGACAGTGTCAACTAATACTTAATTATTCGTATTCTGTGAATTTATTTGTATACATATGTATACACACATACTCGTATGTATACAAATAAATAATCATTGGTTAAGCTTAACTAAGGGCTATTTACTATCTTTGTCATTTATTTTGTATTTTAATTTAACTTTATATTACGTGATAAAGTTAATTGAAATTGTTTTTTACCTTTTACTTTGTATTTAATAATAGGTGTTTATTGTCTTGTTACTGTTCTTATTATAATAAATAAAAAATAAATTCATTAATTCACTTCCGACCAAAAGCTCCCAACTTTTTCACTGTCATCATTGTGTTGAGAAATGTCACTTGACCGGAGAAACTGTGAGCTTTTCAGGAATAAAATAAAAATGTACGTAAGTCTTTGAATATTCCCAGGTATGATCCTGGGATTGTGTTGAGCTAAGCTAAAAGTTTGGTCATGGTCACAGGGCCCTATTCACTATAAATTCGTACATTTCAAAACAGACCTTCCTATTCAGCGAAATCAAATCCATTACCTTCACGTACTTTGCATCCTAACAATTGGAACGATAAGGACCCTTTTCCATGCTCAGTACAAGATATACAGTAGATATATTCGTAAGTATTCGGGATCCTAAATAATGCCTTACTTTTGCGAACGTCGTATTTCCTAGAAAGGTCACTCATTGACCCATCCTTTCTAAAGCGCTTCGGCAGAGGATCGGCCGCTATAAAACCTGATCCCGGCTCCGCATTAGCTTGCGGTTTATTTATTCGCTTTTTATGGTTCAGGGATCATCGTAATATGTTGCAAAAAATCTTTTACGTCATATTGGAAATATCTCAGAGTAATACAGACATTCATTATACCTATAGATAGTTTGTTTAGGGTCGGGTTAGGAAAATTATGCGCAACTATTATAGTAGTTTTTTCTTTCGAATCAATAACTCTGTTTCTCTGTTATCCCAGACAGAATTGCATCGATTTTTTATCGTAAGAAGGATATTGTTAGTCCTGAAAAGAAGTTTCTTAGATAACAAATGACAGGCTTGGGGTCAGGTTTGGAAGGAATGGTCAATGAAAAGAGTGATATTATAAACACCGTTCAGACAGAAGGCTCTTTTCGCATACTTTACATTTTTTTTTTACGCTTAATAGATTTATGTTTGGCCACTATCTCGCCTGATGTGAAGCGATCATGTGACCTAAGATGGAGCACACAGATCTAGAGAGAGGCGGCAGTTGCGCGGCTGCTCAGACCCGTCTCCCCGATGAACAGTACATTGAACAGATATTCAATTTATAGTTGTTTGAGATAGAAACATGTTTTCATCATCAGAGATTCGCTCTGTGCACGCATTATACGAGTATATCTGTATATTTTTATTCCTAACTGTCACTGTACTTCGCTGTTATCTGTGGGACGTCGTTCACGCAACGCCCATGATGGTTCAAAATTGAGCAGTTATTGCGGCACTACTCACGAACACGGTAGAGGACACGTAAGGTCATCGGTTACTTTAGCGGCGCCGAAATCACCATCAAACTACAAGTAAGTGCAATTCTGAATATAATTGTACGGATTTATTATGTGTGTGCATACTCTCGTTTCCTGAAATTGATAGTCAGTCCACTTAAAGCTTCATATTGACGTGCCAGCGTGCACACTCCCTGCATCGCATAAACATTAAATTAAAATTTATTATTTTTAAAATTTGGGGGGAGGCCTTTACCCAGCAGTGGGACAGTATATGCTAGGCAAAAAATAAATGAATATAATATTCAATCTTATCTAGAGTAATATAAAGCCTGGAAGAGATTTTTAGCGCACTTTTAGCAATAAGGCCGTCCATTGTAACACTTTCTTTTATTATCTATAATTTAATGTTTGCAATAAAGCGTTCATCTATCTATGTATATAATATTAGGTAAAATGTAGTATTAAAATTATACTTCAGATCCTGAAAAAGGACAAAGGATAGGATGTACTTTTCAGGAAAACTGAGGGTGAAACTGCGAGGTGCAGCTAGTAACATACCCGAATTACCTCGCAACTGGTGGTTTTCTCGTGGTCGGTCTCGCGTATGCGGGAGGCCGTCTGGGTAGGTACCACAGCTTTGCCAGTTATTCTGACGCCAAGCAGCAGTGCGCAAGCATTACTGTGTTCCGGTTTGAAGGGCATTGTCGCCAGCGAAATTACTGGGCATATGAGACTTAATATCTGATGTCTCGGGGTGATGAGCGCAATACAGTGCTACGCAGTGCTTTTAATGGTATTAAAAAGTTCTAGGTGGCACTGCAATTGTTATGGACAGGGGTGAAGCTTAACGTCATCATTATCAGCATCAGGCGAACGACGTGCTCGTCTCATCACTGATCCATAAAAAAAATATTTTCAATGAGTTCTATATCCAGCGACCTTAATGGGAGTACTTTACCGGTTGAGGGGAAAAATGTTTGTACGGTAACTTCACCATTGTTTAGAGTTTTCGCCGACGTGCCTCGAATATTTTATTAATAACCGCTAAAGCCTGAAAATTGCTCTATTGTCCGGATTAAAGGATGAAGTAGCCGTCTTTTGGAATAAGATGACAAGGCGGATTGCTGGCGGTAAACATTGTTAAAAGTTAAATTTTAATGGTGTTGGTTATGTAGTTGGTGAAAGCAAGTTGTTAAGCTTGGGTTATTTGTACAATTTTTATATAAAACTAGCTTTCTCCCGCGACTTCATCCGCATAGACGTTAGAGGAAGCCTTCATAGCATAGTCGTCTATTTTTAACCCCCGACGCAAAAAGGATGTTATAAGTTTGGCCAATACATGTGTTTGTCTGTAACACCGTAGCTCTTAAGCGGGTGAACCGATTTGGATGCTGTTTTTTTATATGAAAGCAAGTTGTATAGCTGTGGTTCTTAGGCATGTTTTATTGTATCGGGGGTTCTTAAAATTTTTAATTTATCGATAAATTAACTAAAATTAAAAATTATATTAATTTTTTTGATTAAATACTATAAGCCCTACTAGACATTACAATACAGATTTTGGATTTAAAAAAATATTTTTGCTTAAAATAAAAATTTCATCGATATCTGAACATGGACTTCGAAGATACATTGAAGTCGATTGATAAAATGTATACTTGTATGTTCAATCAAATATTCAAGACAATCCTATCAAAATAAAGCCGAGTTAGGTAGCTAGTACGAACTAATGCGCATTGCACACTACAGGTACATTGTTTCGCCAAAGCCCGGCCATTGAATTACTGCGTGAGAAGGGAAGGGCCACGCTATAAATTCGCGCGTGGCGATAGTAATTCACGTCAACACGTGATTTATAAAGCCGAGCACACGTTTTTGTGTACAGCGCTTTAGTTTCGGAACTTGTTCTTGCAGTTTTGCGGCCTTGAATTATTCGCTTACGTTATATGTGACAGTAATTTTTATGATACACTAGCTGCGCCCTGCGGTTTTGCCCGCGGTTTCCTGGGATAAAAAGTAGCCTATGTGTTAATCTAGGGTATAAGCTATCTCCATACCAAATTTCATCACAATCCATTCAGTAGTTTTTGCGTGAAAGAGTAACAAAGGTTCATCCATTCTTACAAACTTTCGCGTTTATAATATTAGTAGGATTTCACTAACCGATTTAAAAAGGGAGGAGATTTTCAATTCAATTGCATTATTTTTTTTAGTTACCTCAGAACTAATTCATTTATAAACTGGGCCCTAATTCACTATGACAACTTGGCGATTCCTTGCTTCAAGGTCACGTCGATTCCTTCATTAATAAAAGACATCTGCGAAATTTGTAGTCTCTTTGACGCGTCTTTGAGAATCATATATATGAATGCGTCATAGAGATGTCGTTTATTAATGAAGGAATCGACGTGATTTCGAAGGAAGGAATTGCCAAGTTGTTATAGTGAATTGAGGCCCAAATTTGGAAAGTTCTTTTTGGGTTGGGTTCAGTATAGCTACAAGGTGGTCCCATATTTACTGGTGGTAGGTTTCTCGTATGCGAGAGGCCGAGCATTACTGTGTTCCGGTTTGAAGGGCATTGTAGCCAGCGAAATTACTGGGCATATGAGACTTAATATGATATGTTTTAGGGTGATGAGCAGTGCCATGCAGTGGTTTTTATGATATTAAAAGTTCTGGGTGGCACTGCAATTTTAATATGCAGGAGTGGCGCTTACCATCAGACAAACGACTTGCTCTTGTCTTGTCTCATCAGTAAGTTCCTTAAAAAAATTGAATAACTAGCTGCGGTTTCACCCGTGGTTTCCTGGGATATAAAGTAGTCTATGTGTTTATCCAGGATATAAGCTATCTCCATACTAAGTTTCATCCCAATCCATTTAGCCGTTGCAGCGTGAAAGAGTAACAAAAATACATCCATACATTCCTACAAACTTTTGCGTTTATAATATTTGTAGGAAGTAGGATGTGTCCAAACCACGTTAATTTTCATAATCAAATTCTTGTCGTGTTCACCCAGACCCCTGTCGCTCTATTCTTATTTTGCTAACTGTACAGCTCTCTATCTAATCAAAACAGGTCAGCGCAAGTTTAAAAGGCACTGAAAGTCGTAAAGAGCTTTCGACTTTGAAAAGCTCACGATACCCATTCAGGGCTCTGTAAAGGTGACTCAGTAAGCTGGAAGTTTTCATTGTGTATTGTGCGTAGGAATATTTTAAGACTCGTGTTGAAGAGTGAAATGATGAGAGAAAGGTGTCATATTAATTAAAAACATTATTGGAAGTTGGGACTGTTTGTTGTAACTTGATTTTGGTAGTTAGCTTGCCGTAATTACAGTTTCGTACACAAAGGGTAAAACGTTACCCTATTACTAAGTTTCCGTTTTCCGTCTGTCTGTCTGTCCGTCTGTCAACAGGCTGTATCTCATGAACCGTGATAGTTAGATAGTTAACATTTACACATATCACGTATTTTTGTTGCCACTATGACAACAAATACTAAAAAATAGAATAAAATAAATATTTAAGGGGGCTCCCATACACGAGACAAGTTTTTTTGCCGTTTTATAGATAATGGTACGGAACCCGTCGTGCGCGAGTCCAACTCGCTTTTGGCCGGATTGTTTAACCCCCAACGCCAAAAGGATGATCTTAAATTATAAAATTAAATATTACGTTTTTTTAGATGTTTAATGTTTTTTTTAAATTGTAATAATTTTGATTGTGTATAGGCTGTGTCTGAAGTAAATAATTCAAATTTGAATTTGATAACACAAATAAAATTAAATTGCATTAGAATTTTTAAATTCAAGTTACAATTTTATTTATTTTTTGTTAATAATAATTGCTACTACTTGCTCTTGCTATGTACTTACGCCTGAAATAAAACATTTTATTTTTATATTAATACATTAGCGTGTGTGCCTGCGGCACAACAATGCGAAAACTCAAGGTCTCGTCGAGACACATCTATTACAACCTTTGAGTATTTCCCGAAGGAAGCGATAATATAACCTTGTGCAGAGACAAATTGTCACTTTGACCATGCGTGTATAATTATAATTCAACGTGCATTATAAATTGATGAGTGTGTAAAGGTCATGTGTTTCAAGTTTGAGAAGCAAACTAAAAAAAGGAAGATATTCTCGCTCTATAATCTCAATCTCAATTCTACGTGTACCTACTTATGTATATTTTAAAAAAACTTCCGCTAAATAAGCGCTATATAAACAAAAACGTGTGTGGCGGCAACACCGCCACCACTACACCGGAACTCGCCGTGATTGGCCAAATTGTAAAGCGGCCAATAACAGGCGCTAATCCGGGAACTCCAATATGGAGGATTCGCGCCGCCCGGCTCTCACGGCACACAAGAGAAGTTATCTCTCTCCAGCGATATCTCACTGTACTCTGCTTTGTTTGTGCTGTTTCGACATTTAGTGTACATAAATGTGTAACTGTGCAACCCTGTGTAGTGAACAATATACAATTTACATTATTACATGGGAGTGTTTCATTGCCTCGGCGCACACGCGCCCTCAGGACAACCAAAGCATCCCATACGTGTATTTATTAGCTAGCTTTTATAGGGAAAAATAAAATCCTTTATTTTTTTTGTGCTATGCGTGTTTACGTCGGCCCACTAAAACATTGGTACCTATATAAATATTATATTTGTGTGTTATCTCGTTGCATCTCTTTTGGTAAATACTCCAAGATCCCAACTTGAATATTCGGCGACACGTCTCTATATTCGGGTGCCTTTGTAATCCACGTTTACGAATGAAATACCGAGAACTCAGTATTGTCAGACCTCCCGAAGTTAAAAGCCTTTATTAGAAGATCGTTTGAGAATTTCAGGATTTTCATTTCGGACTTTTCACTTTGAGGACCGACATTTTTTGTCGACGAGAATAGTAAAGGACATTTGGTCGAATTATTTTTCTGTCTAGAAAATGGATTCTTTTGAATTTTTATTTTGATGTTGGGATTGCATTATTATATATTTACGTTCAATCATTAAGAACTTGTTATAAATTTGGTTAAAAAAATAATTTATCTAGCTGCTTATAAATAAGGTAAATTATTATTTTAGATCGCTCATTGCTGCTGCAGCAGATAGTGTAGCTTTAAAAGGTACTTGGAGCTTAGGTATTACTTAATATTAGAGTATATTTTGAGTTTATCTAACTATAGATTCGTTGGTAATATCACAGTTAATATATAAAATATAAGGACGCAGGAATAAAAAAAATATTCAACATTTTCTGTGCACAGACATTTATTGTCCCATGGTGGAAATAGGAACGTCTACCTCGGTGGTAATAAAATTAAATTTTTATTGCTACTAGATTGTAGGTTTGATAGGTATTTGAGATAATATGAGCTGAGCTGCACAATACACCATTACACCTCAAAGGCTGGATGACTTTGACCACACAAGCACAACTCTAACAAAATTAAAACGCGTAGTCCAAGCATCGTCGTACACTAAATTATCTATAAAAACGGCAAAAAATCACGTTTGTTGTATCCCCTATTTGTTGTTATGGCGGCAACAGAAGTACATCATCTGTGAAAATTTCAACTGTCTTACTAGCATGGTTCATGAGATACAGCCTGGTGACAGACGGACAGACAGACAGACAGACGGACAGCGGAGTCTTAGTAATAGGGCCCCGTTTTACCCTTTGGGTACGGATCCCTAAAAATAAACTACACTTTAAGCAATTAAAACTCACTAATCAATGCTTTATCACAGGTCTGTTGGTAAAATCTTTACTTGTCTCTTCGCTGTAGGCGAATTGATACAACCTGAATCATATCACAGTCAGCCTGTGGCTTTCGCGCGCGACGCATGTCCATACGTTACGATGACTTTGCGTTCTCCGCCTCCGGGCGCTAACAGTAGCAACGGAAATAAGAATACAGAGTGTGACTTAAAATGTAACAAGTGTAATGTGGTGATTAACGAGTTGCTGGCCTTTATAAACAACAAAGTCGATACTCTGCCTGAGTCTGCAATAATACAAATTTGTCTTGGTAGCTATTCCATGGAAGAAATTGAAGCAGCGAGGTCCATAGCGTACAAATTGATGGCCCCGAATAAAAGGATAACGAGAAGAAAAGAAGGATCTGAACAGAAGAGTATACAAGAGATAATAAAGCTCATAAAAGAGTACGAACCCCAAAGTTTACCTTGTTTTGTGGCAAGAAATTTAAATAAATTGCCACCTGTATCGTTTGACCATATAGATATTACGACCTTTCTGAAAGATATGGCTTTACTTAAAACCGACGTTGCTTCTATTAAAGCTAAAACATCGATCGAAAACGAGAACTCTGCATTGTCGTCCGACATTGAATCAGTCAAAAATGACATCAGTCACGTTAAAAATATGATATTGGAGCTGCAAGATTGCCGTGCAAAACAATTACCGGACAAGAGCAATAATTTGGACATGTCTCTAAGGTCTTATCATGAAAATAAGAATAATAGAAACGAAAAGTTGATAACTTCGAATGTGGGTAGAAGTAATATCTCCTCTGCATTCGGACCGCCGCCGGCGGTGGCGGAGTCAGCCGTCCTTCCCTCCGATACGAGGAGGCGGGAGGTGCAGGAAGGGGGGTGCAGCGACAAGGCGACCGCGCGCGCGCACACGCACACAACCTCACTCATTGATGTTGATACTATAGCGCGGACTCCACCTGTTACGATACCTACTGCAGCGGCTAGTAACGTGATGTCCGCGTTGTTGAATAAACAGCTGACTAAAACAAAAGACAGGCTAACTGTACTCAGCCCTACCTATAGTGACATTGCAGGCACGATAGGAAATGATATGAGCAAGCAGTACGACAATGATGGTTTTACGACTGTTACTAATAGAAAGAAATATACATATAGGTACAGAAACACGCGCGGCACTTTGCAAACAAGTACTAGATTACAAGCAGCGGATTCTTATGCGTATATTTACCTGTCGCGGACTAAGAAACATATTAAAGAAGATGACATAAAAGAACATATAAAAGAAATGCAAGAAGAGTGCCTGTCTGTCGAGTTGCTAAAACAGAGTAGAGAAACTAACTTTAATTCATTTAAAATTAAAGTTCCATCATCAAAGTTGAATAAGTTTCTACAGAACGAGTTCTGGCCGGAGGGCTTAGTATTTCGTCGCTATAGACTACCGCGTCCTGCTAAGGACGATAACGTGGCTTCTAAAAAATAAATATGGTAGTACACCCTACAAGTGTAACATTGATTTCATTTAATTGTAAATCTATTAAAAGATCTGTTGAACATGTGAGAGATCTGTGCAAAGAAGCTGACTTGATTGCCCTACAGGAGACCTGGCTGCTGCCGTACGACTTAGGTTTCATAAACGAAATCGATAAGGAGTTTGCCTGCTGCGCGAAGTCTTCTGTCGACACGTCCGTCGGTGTGCTGCGCGGGCGTCCGTATGGCGGAACGGCGCTAATGTGGAGGTCCAGTTTATTTACAAGTGCTAGCATCGTCCAGTGTGATAGTGATCGGCTCGTGGCCGTGCGTTTAGTTTTAGGTGATAAGAGCGTACTCGTTTTTAGTGTCTATATGCCTACTAACTGCGAGGATAATCTGCCGGAATATACCGAATGTCTTGCGCAAATCAGTGCTATTATTGAAAGTTCGGATATCGAATGTGTAATAATGTTAGGCGACTTTAACGCGCATCACGGCACTCTTTTTGGAAAAGAGCTGGTGGATTACTGTGAAGAACAATCATTGCAATGTTTAGACATTCAGAGGCTTGCGTCGGATACCTACACTTTTGTGAGTGATGCGCACGGTACGTGTCGATGGCTCGACCATTGCCTCACGACTGCGGCGGCCGCTGCACTTGTGACAGATATGTTTGTACGATACGACTCATTCTGGTCTGATCATTTTCCTTTAATTATTAAATGTAATTTTAGTCTTGTAACAGCTAAGTCCTTAGTGTGCACAGAGCCTCAATCTGGTTTTAAACATATGTGGGGAATAAGGGAACGATCCGAAATTGATTTATATTGTAAATTGTGTACTGAAAAGTTTTTTGATCTTCTAAACAATGATAATAATTTTAATTTTGACTGTTTAGATTTGAATAAGTGTACTAAAGTTGATCACTGTCGTGAAATAGATAATTTTTATTCAAAAATTATACGAATATTACAATCTTCAGCGGAACAGACTGTTAATTTAAAAAAACGGAGATTTAAGTTAGTAGGATGGAATTTTCATGTTAGGAATAAACACGACAGGGCTAGACAAGATTTCCTTCAGTGGGTATTACATGGAAGGCCATGCTCAGGTTGTTATTACGACGCTATGTCTACTTCTCGTAGAGAATTTAAGGCAGCGGTTAAATTTGTGCAGAATAATCAGCAAAGAATAAAAATGGATATCCTGGCCCGACATCATGATGTAGGAAATTTTGTACAATTTTGGAAGGAGACAAAAAAAATTGATAGTAAAATTAGTATGCCAATTAATATAGAAGGCGAGGACAACAGAAAGATAATTGCAAATTTATTTAGAAATCATTTTAATGTAGGGAGTAGTAATAACGCATCAAATACCATAAATTATGATTGTAAACATGTACGCACTGATGGCACGGAGCCTACAAAGTTAACAGTAACATCTAGTGATATTGAGAAGATACTTACGAATATGAGGCGTGGAAAGAGCCCTGGGCATGACGGTTTAGTAATTAATCATTTGCTGAATGCGGGCAAGTATATATGTGAGATTCTTGCAATATTGTTTAATCTTTGCTTGAGACACTCTTACTTGCCCGTTGACATGATTCGCACACTTGTTGTACCCATTCCGAAAAATAAAACTGGGGACGTCTCGAGCATGGCCAATTATAGACCTATTTCGCTTGCAACTGTATTGGCCAAGGTACTTGAACGATATATACATAAAAAACTATCGCCATCTTTATTTATTGACGACGGCCAATTTGGTTTCAGGCCACAAGTTTCAACGGACATGGCAATTTTTGGTCTGAAACAGATAGTGAATTATTATAAGAGTGGTCAGACAAGCGTTTATGCGTGCTTTTTGGACTTGAGTCGAGCTTTTGACACTCTGAATCACGACATTTTATGGCAGAAACTACACCGTACTACTGCTTCGGAGGAGGTTGTTGGCTTGCTTACGTATTGGTATCGGAATCAAACCAATAACGTCAAATGGGGTCAGGAAGTATCTGATAGCTACAGGCTGTCCTGTGGGGTGAGGCAGGGGGGGCTCACCTCTCCAGATCTATTTAACACCTATGTGAATGATTTGATCGTGGAGCTGAGTAGCACTCCGGTTGGGCTCAGATTAGATGACAGGTATGTTAATAATTTGAGCTATGCCGATGATATGGTGCTGCTCAGCCCCTCGATAAAAGGCTTGAGACAGTTAATTTCAATCTGTGAAAAGTATGCCAAGGAGCACGATTTAATTTACAATGTCAAAAAGACTGAGATGGTTATATTTAGATCTGGAAAGGGACCCGACAATGTTCCCAGTGTCTACCTCAACGGAAAGCCTGTCAACATTGTAGACAGTTTCAAGTACCTTGGCCATGTCGTTGCCTCTAACTTAAAAGATGACAAGGATATAGAACGACAGCGTAGAGCCCTATGTGTTGTTGGCAATATGATTGCTAGAAAATTTTGTAAATCATCTCCGGACGTAAAAGTCACGTTATTTAGATCTTTCTGTCAGTCGTTTTATACTTGTCAACTCTGGACAAATTACTCTAAAAAATCTCTTGATGGCATTCGAGTTGCCTATAATAATATCTTTAGGCAACTAATGGGGCTCAAGCGTTACTGTAGTGCCTCTGGCATGTTCTTTGAAGCGCGCGTTAATACTTTTAATGCCATACAGAGAAACCGAATAGCGAGATTTATGTCCAGAGTTTTCAAGTGTAAAAACTCTATTATAAGAAGTCTGTCAGAAAGAGTTTTTTTGACAGACTTGTATAGACGGTGGTTGCAAATCGCAACCTAATATTGTGTACGTGTACAAATATTGTATCAATTTTATTTTATTTAATTTTTTGTAAATTTTTAATTTTATTTAATTTGAATTTTACTTGTTTTTTTAAATGTGATGTGCTATGGATCCTGTGTCTGAATTAAAGAAACATTATTATTATTATTATTATTATTATATCAAAATAAGTCACCATAGCCGGTTGTTTGCCCTGACAAAAAAGTGAATTTATTTATAGCCTGCTCTATATCTTTCCAAATCTACAGCCAGAACTAAATTTATGAGAACTCCTACGAGCACAGTCCGCTTGACAACTCAATGTAATTAATTAAGACGCCCTGAGCGCCAGAATGCATGCCGCGACAAATAGGTCTTTGTTTCCTTAGAATTATTGTTATGGTTGGACCTTTTTGTGTGTTTCAGAATACAAAACGTGTAGAGAAAAGACAAACTTTTACGTGGCATTCTGTTTTATGTGTTCTGTTGAAATAGAAACATAAATAGAAAACACTTTATTGCACTAAGCTTACTTAGCACTAACTTGCACTAGGAAAATTTCTTTTGATAAGTACAATAGGCGATCTAATTACAAAACAGCGATCTCTTCCATTTATTTCTTTCATATGTGTGACCTTGGTATTTGCTTTGAGCTACAACATGGAGTCCCTTAAAAGGGGTATTAATAAACTCCTTATGGGGGGGAAACGCATCAGCAGTGTTTCTGGTGCTGCAGATGTCTCTATAGGCGACGGTAACCGCTTACCACCAGGCGGGCCGTAGGCTAGTTTGCTGACATTTTAAATTAAAAAAAATCCTACACCTAGCTTTTTTTATTCAAATGTACCTACCTAGCATAACCAAAGAAAACTAAGCATAACTATCCATAGTTTAGCCAACTCCTCTGTCCTCGATGTTGGCGTCAATATAAATCCCTCGTCAGTAGTTGACGAATAAACTAGCCGAAATCTCCTGTCGCTAGTCTAAGTGAAAATAATTTATTTCCTGATCCAAATTCGGTGGAATGAGATCGCCATCAATCTTGTGAAGACGACCGCCATTTTCGCACCTGCCTCCTCGTTCGGTGAAGTGTCCTGGCTGAACAGTCATAAATAATCCTGTACCTTTTTGGAAAACTGTCACCGAGCAATGGCATTTTAATTAAAAGCAATGTAGGTATTTGGTTTTCTGATGAAAGTCCTAGGAGCGAAGAAAATGTTGAGTGTGTTGAGCCACACTTTCATGTTTAAGATTTGTCATCGCTATAATAGTAAAATGAGTCTGAAGTGAGAAGTAAGTTTTACACATGGTACGTCTCTCATATGCGGGAGGCCGTCTGGGTAGGTACCACAGCTTTTCCAGTTATTCTGTCGACAGTAGTGCGCAAATATTACTGTGTTCCGGTTCGAATGACATTGTATTCAGCGAAATTACTCGGCATATATGAGACTCAATATTTGATGTCTCGGGGTGATGAGCGAAATGAAGTCCTACGCAGTGCTTTTTATAGTATTAAGTTCTGGGTGGCACTGCAATTGTTATGGGCAGGCGCGGCGCTTACTACCAGGTGAACGACATGTTCATCTAGTCAGTTCCATTTAAAAAAGTACTCATATACATTTCTAGTCAAAGAAAAGGATTACTAAGTAAGACATTTTCCAATAGCTTTGAATTTTTTTCGCCAATTTTGTACACCAGAACAATTCCCCAAATGACAAACCGCATCCTAAAATCACTTCTAAGTTAATTCACTCACGAATCTCCCATTAAACACGTCAAAGTAAATGTGTTAACGGAAAAACTCATTTAAATCACCGCGCCACCGGCTTTCGGTGGAATTTGCGGAATCCATCAATTTGTAAGATTTCTCCGGCATTGAAGTAAATTCTCCCTCGTGCCGATAAATTAGACAGACCCTGATTTATTTGCCAAGTTCTTTATAGTATTCACGAGTTAAGATTTTTTAGGAGAATTTAAAGGTTTTTGGTTAGCGGATAAATTGGGTTGAATGCCGGGAATCAAAGATTTTCAGGTAAGGTAAGAATTTTCAGCTCGCTGAATATAACATTTTCATATTAACTTCGTGGAACTGCTCATCAATATGAGTGAAGTTTTATGCTATGCTCAGTAGTAGAGAGGAGATCATATTGGCAATTTTAGGTGTGTTCATCTTGTTGATCTATGTAAAGTCTCATGGAATACTCCATCAGTCTTCTCTGTGTGGGTGGACATTTATTTATCTATTTAATAACATACAAAACGGAATGCAATCATATATAGACTTAAGTATGTGTTGTAAATGGTATCGTTCTAAATTAATTAATCGCATCATAATTGTTATTAATAAGGACATTAGTCAATTGGCTGCGCACATTTTAAAATTTGTTTCATTTTTTTATGATGAAATTGGACAACAACTGAATTATGGTAAGCGTAGTTGCGGTTGAAGTTGGAGCACGTTTGCTCGTGAAGTGCATGTTCACCCTTGTCTTAAAGAGACCCAGGTTGTATTGTAAACCGTTGAGCCCAATTTTAGTTTCTGGTTGACATCCCTCCTACTCGTACCAAGCGCTTTGCTTCGACCTTCATAATGCGAACGGCCAAGGAGTGGAACTCTCTGCCGGCATCTGTGTTTCCGGATAACTATAATGTAGGTGTCTTTAAGACAAGAGTGAACAGGTTTCTTCTAGGCGAGCGTGCTACATCTTCGACAAACAACAGGTGAGGTCAAACGTAGGCCTATAAATAATAACAATAGATATAATAAAAAAAAAATACTTATCCACTCCGCTCCATATCACATCCGCTCCACCTGCTTTAGTACCACTCTGCCTGCTACCTGTTTATCCAGGTTTCAAAGCATTTGAAAACAAAAAAAATATACAATTGAAAGACATCAACAAAAAAGTTAATAGAACGGCCTAACAAAAACCCCGTAAGGTCAGAATCGTTCCAGAATTAGGTCATCAAAGCCCCATACGCCATCGAGCCCCGTAACGAGCGAAACGCGAAAATATTCACCTAACCCCGACTTTATATTATTATTGAGCCGTAAATTGTAACAAACGACACATGCGCCTATTTCCTACACGGTTATTTGTCGAAGGGAGAGGGGATATTATCGCGGATTGGCGTAATATGGACCATTTTTGCTTTTTCATATATATAATTAGCGCTGTTTTTTACCGGCCAAGCGCGTTTATTACTAAAAAGTCCTTTTTTATGGAACTGAGTGATGATACGAACAAGTCATTCGCCTGATGATAAGCGCCACGTCTGTCCATAACAATTGCAGTGCCACCCAATTCCCAATTCCCAATTCCAATTCCATGAAATGTGTTGCGTAGCACTGCATTGCGCTCATTACCCTGAGACATTTTAGATATTAAGTCAGTAATTACGTAATTAAGTCAGTGATTACGCGGTGCAGCAGAGGTGCGATGGATAAAGAAAAATTACAGAATTGGCCGCCCGAACGACTTGCCAGTCCCGTTTCTCAGTCCATTACAAGTATGCATTTTATAAAAAAAAAACGACTTCAATGGATCTTCGAAATCCAAGGTCAAATATCGATGAAATTTATATGGGACAACTTTGTAGCTATACTGAACCCAACGCAAAAATAATTTTCCAAATCGGTTCATGAATGACGGAGTTCTGAGGTAACAAACATAAAAAAATACTATCGAATAGAGAACCTCCTCCTTTTTGAAGTCGGTTAAAATATCCCTAAATACCTGTAAGTAAGAGTAACCTAAAGCCTTGTAGTGCCCTATACCGATAGAAAACCCAATACATTCTCTCCCCAAACCCTATTTTCCCGTTCTATAGAGGCAACTCAAAACCCTTAGAATGAAAACGTGACATGGCCTTTATGACACGGCACAATTTATTGGAAAACGTGGCCGCACGGTGCCTTTTTCCAACTCACTTACTGTACGGAGCCCGGAGCAAGATATATTGGTGACGTTAGAAGACTAGGCAGCGAGTACGTACCTACATATTATGAGTATGTATGTGTATGAAGTTGTACAGTAGCATGTTATCGGTTGATTGATGAGTGTTTTCTGTATTCAGTATTATCCAGCTTGTATATATTTCGCTGTTTCTTAGTCATCGTCATCATCATCATTTCAGCCCGTGTTCACCCACTGCTGGGTATAGACCTCCTGTTCCTCACACCATTTGTTCCGGTCCTGTGCATTCCGCATCCATAAATTTCCTACCCCCTTCACTATATCATGGGATTATCTGGCCAGTGGTCTGCCTACTAGTCTACGCCTCTTGGCCACCATTCTGTAACTGCCCTGGTCCATCTACCGTCCTTTCTTCTAGCCAGATGTCCCGCCCATCTCCACTTTAGCCTCGCTATTCGTATTTCCACATCTTCGACCATTGTACGCTATCGAATTTCTATTCTACGAATGCGATCTACAAGAGATATGCCTAGCATATGATAGCTCGTAGACGTATAAATTTTTTGTCACATTAATCATACGCAAAATATATTACGTCAGTGCGCATAAAGTTTATTAAAAGTCAATAAGTATTGTTTTACACTACACACTTTGGTCATTTAAGAATAAAAGTTAGTCGCCGAGAATTAATTATGATAGGTACTCATTGGCAAAGGTTTTATGAATCATTATTTAACATTAATAAAATATTTTAACCCAAAATACGGGATACGTATTTTAGGGCTAAGTTTCGTACTCTAAAAATAACGAATTCTTCTTTGTCTCTCGTATAGGTATGTGGTTAACTCTGATTTCGGAGTTTCTAGACCACTCGAAGGCCTCCTACATGGCCTACGACTTTGACTGTTGACTTTGACTTTGATTGTTTGGCTGTCCTAAGGCAACAATCGGGACCAATAAAATAGAATACTAAAGATATGCACTGTTAGTCCTCAGGTAATGTATACTTTACCATTGAATACCCATATACCACATCATAACATAGTGCGTCTATATTTATATGCAACCAATTTATACGAAAACCTATTTATGAATAACAAAGAACTTTCTAGACGCCGTATAAAGCTCGATAAGCTTTGATGTCTAACTGAAGTGATAGATCAAGGTTCACTGCACCCTAAAGAAGTCATGCAAAGTTACCTGACTCTTATATCGAAGCTCAAGGGCTCTTGTTTGTATTGGTTTATTGTCTACTACTGTTTATATTATTTATTTGTGTTCTTATGTACACGTAAGTACGTTAACCTTTATGAAAGCAACTCTTGTGGAATTGAATCAAATGGAATGGTGAATTGAAATACTACGCTGGGGTTACCTTACAATTACAGCATCTTATAGATAACAAACTTTTTATTAAGCAAGTTTCTTTTTTGAAACTTTGCGACTGGCTTGGACCTGAACCTGCAACATAATCTTCTACGGGAAAGGCGTTTTTAAATTCTCAAATGTGTAAAATATTATGCCAATCCTTACTAATATTATAAACGCGAAAGTTTGTATGTATGGATGAATCTTTGTTACTCTTTCACGCAAAAACTACCAAACTGATTTTGATGAAATTTAGTATATAGTTACTATAGAACTTGGGATAGCACAAAAGATTTATTCCAGACAGATACACGTAACACTACATTAAACCACAGTATTAACTTACTAATGCTAATATTAATGCTAACATCATGCCGCAAGAATGAAGCGTCCCGTTCTCTATAAATTGTAACTCATAAGCTTGTAGTATAAAAATAATCATCATTTATTTAATACTTTAACCTACTCTAAAAGTAAGTAGATACCTACCTAAGTCCTTTATCTTCAGCTTTGTCCTTTTAATTTTTGAACAAAACATCACAAGTTCAAATGATAGTAGGTAGGTAAAGAAAACTTTTAAAATGACAGACTATTTATTATCATTCCTCATTTTGAACTAACAAAGTGCAGGCCTTGATATTTGTTTTAGATTCAGTATAGGTACAAAGTTTCTCTGAGTTCAAATATTTATTAAAAGGGTCGAATATTTTAAGCACGTTCGCGATAGACCTAACACGTATTCTATTTTCCAACTTCGTAAATGCGTTCCTAGAATCTCTTTGTCACAATATAACGAAATAGAAAGTGTAGGTTTGTCAAAGGAGCACCCACGCTCATAATTTCCTAAAAAAAGTGTTTCACGTAAGGTCGTAAAACCCCCAGTGCCCTACCCCTGAGGCCACGAATCCCACCCTCTACCTACGCTTTAGCAACACGGTTTTGCACTCTGCCTCCCATAAATGCGTCTTTTGTTAACACGCCTAATGTGCCGGTTAGCTTTTAAATGTGGGCTTTATATCTAGGTATGAATTTATTTTGAGAGTAATTCTTGGTAAACATTGAATCGCATTACATTCAAGCAATTATAGCTCTTATGATTCCTGTCGTGTGACCCAAAGTTGGATTTTCAGGATACGATCATGTCGTAACTTTGAGATGTGTTCGATTAAGTTTTTGTTGAAACGTTCGTAACAACTTTCAAGCTACTGCTTTATGAAATGAAATGAAATTGTTTATTTTCCAGACTGAAATCCATTATACACATTATATATCTAATAATAATTATATAAAATAAAATGAAAACAATCTTTATGTGATGGGCATGTGGTACATCCGCCACGTCCGGTGTAGTGGGCTGGAGTGCCAGACTGCCAGTCTCGCACCGCAGCCACCAGGGAGTTGTCGGAGCGATGCAGGGCGGTGATCGTGGCGGCCGACCGGCTCCTTAGCAGCGCCTGCCAGTTTATAGTTGTTACGATATGTTTATATATGGAAATTATATAAGAAATTTTATATCCGATTGTGTTAAAACTCGTTTTAAAACAGCAAAATGACTTTAGTTCCAAACGGGTAGGTATTCGTTTTTTTGTTTGATGATGGAAGCCACTTCTACCACCCAGAAGTATGAACTGCAAACAGTAAAAGATTTCCAGCTGCCCTCCTCATATTGAGACGTCAATTTATATAAGAATTGTGAAAGAAAACCTCTCTAACATCAGGCGGTAGCCGAACATAGTATTATATTTATAGATTCATGTTTCTGGATAATATTTTATCTGAGATTTATACTTGATAAAAAACAATTGACAACAACACCAACAACAACTTGAACAACAACTTACCAAATCTCTGGAAAACCGAGTAGTAACTTATTTCCGAAAAAAAAAAACGCTAAATTCAAAGCAGAAAACTGCAAGCTGTCACATCTAGCTGCAAATAATGTCAACTTCCCACAAACAATTACAAAACAAAATCATTTAGCACAGACACGCATTTAGGGTTGTGTACATTTGACATTTAGTCCATTACGGCCGTTAACGCCCATTAATCTAATGCAGGACCCCTGTTACGACATCATAACTTCATGTTAAACTTATAAAATGAGACTTATGACTATATTATGGCGCTGCATGCTGCGGGAAGATTTTATTATGATGCGCGGTTCAGCGAGCGAAGTAACGGGAGTTGGATTTGAGAAGATGTACTTTTAATGGATTTACAATAGAAATTTACGATTTAGACTTTGTTCTAAGTTCAAACTAGGTCCAAAGAATAGTATTTACTACGTAGAGCCTGCGTCATAGATAGATAAAGTATTTCCGAAAATCAAAATTTTCTTCACTCCCAGTCTGACGTTCTTAATCTAGTTAGTAGTACGACGGCACGAGAAATCACTAGTTCTAGTCCAGTTTTTCATCTGTCATCATCATCATCAGCCTGTCGCAGTCCATTGCTGAACATAGTCCTCTCCAATTGCACGCCAGTGAGCACGATCCCCGGCTACTCTCATCCAGCTGTTACCAGCCACCTTACCAAGATCGTCGCTCCACCTAGCCTGAGGGCGTCCTACACTACGTTTGCCAATTCGTGGTCTCCACTCTATTGAACGCGTCTACCCCAAACGGCTATCGGTTCCACGGCTAATATGGCCGGCCCACTGCCACTTCAGCTGGCTCATCCTGAGAGCTATGTCGGTGACTGGTTTTCTGTTGAATTATTTCGTTCCGGATATGATTATTCAGAGAAACTCCAAGGTTAGCCCTTTTTATCTGTAACGTATCCTTATTATAAGGCCAACGCGACGCGACAGCTGTTTTTTATGATAATCAATTCCATAACAAGCAATAAAAGCAAACCACTCCCTAACAAGTTAATAAAAGTTCATAAAAGATGTAAAATAAATCCGCCGATCAGAAAGCAAACACGACACTAAACTAAGTTGAAATCACAGAGAAATGCGAAAAGAACACTTATAGTAATTCAGAGGCCAAGATTGCAAGAGGCAAGTTGCTAAAGGCAGTTGGTGCGTTATTTATTGGTCCTGTAACGAGTTGCCGGGAGTTGTACTACGATCATTAATAAGGTCCCAACTTCGGCACCAAAAAGTCATAACTCCACTCACTGGGCTGCGACTTACACCGTTTTCGTTTTAACTTGTGTAATCCGTGAGCTCGCTTCATTGAGTTCGATAAAGTCTTAAGAGGTTTGGTTAGGAGAAGTTTTGTTTGTGACTTATGTCGTTGTTTCTTTGGGAAGTGAATCTGGTTGCATCGCTCCGATCTAATCAGGTTAAAAGATAGATGGCTAACATTAATACAGGATAGGAAACTGATTGGATCAACGGATTGGCTCTCAGAGCGTCTGACGATTTAATCTAATCTTGGATGCCTTTGATTATCTGTGTTCAGACGCAGATATTGTTTAAAGATAGAATGTGATGAATTAGCAATCCAACATTTTTGCCCGCACTAGGGCCAAAAACATGTTTTATTTGACAACTTTCACATGGGTCGAAGAGATTGTAGGTACATAATAATATGAGAATAGAAATGTATATTTTTGATGAATGTCTCTTTAATAAATTATTTTTCAAAAAAAACTAAACCGACTTCAAAACCACAAATGGCACTCAAAAGTAAAAAATAAATTAATATAATTATCATAAGCGCTACCCACTCATATATTTGAAGTCGGTACCAGCCAAGTCTAATAGGTGGCAGATAAATACTATGTATATAGTAAGTACTACTTGTAGGTAGTATCTATCTACTACCTTTTAGACTTGGCTGGCACCGACTTCAAATATATGAGTGGGTAGCGCTTATGATAATTATATTAATTTATTTTTTACTTTTGAGTGCCATTTGTGGTTTTGAAGTCGGTTTAGGTTTTTTTGAAAAATAATTTATTTTACCCTTTTTAGTGAAAAACAAGTTTTAATTAAATTAATTTAAAAAGTTTTTAAAGACAAGCTTTTATGATTTAGAAGCCACATCATGACGAAGTTTAAAACGGGCTATCACAATTAAATGCATGTACAAAAAAAATTCATGTCTGTCCTATATCTCTGTTGAGGAGTTCCCTCGCCGGAAGTCAATCCTGGGTGTATCTGCCATGTCGTGATGGAATTTAGAACAGGCTATTATGGTTAAATCCATTTACGAAATGTTGTGTCTGTACTATTCACCGTTGAGGAGTTTCCTCACCGGAAGTCAACCCTGGGTGAAGCAGGTGAAGCAGTCGAATACAAATCTCCACCTTTAGAAAGTTGGTTACGAAAAAAACAAGAATCGACTTGAAGATTAAACTTATATTTTTTGCTTTTGCTATTTTTTTCAAAAACTACTGAATGAATTTCGATAAAATTTATATGGGACCACCTTTGAAGTATTACCTACCAATCAAAAAAAGAATCATCGAAATCAATGCATAACTGGCGGAGTAATCGCGTAACAAACACACAAAAAAATAATAATAAAAAAAAAAAAAAACATACCGTCGAATTGTAAACCTCCTCCTTTTTGAAGTCGGTTAAAAATAAGACTGTTTACCTATAGACCTGTTCTATAATGTTATTCAAGTTATACTGATCAGCAAAGAGGAATACAACTATAAATTATAAATATTGTAATTCTTAAATAAATAAAAAAATAACTTTAATAGATTAATGACAAATAATTATTAAATATTTATTATTAGGTATTTATTATATTATTAAATGATTATAATGTGAACTTAACATAGAGAAGACAAAAGTAACAATGTAACAATTTTATGAATAATAATTAATTTAAATTGAAAAATGTATACATAAATAATAATCTAACGACTAGGGATAAGTGACTAACTCCACTCAAAACGTGCAGCGCCCTCACACGGCACATGTAATAGTTATGTAAGACATTTCTAACACCTGTCTGGAACATTACGTGTAAGCATGATTAAATGATTAAAATGATTAAATGATTATATTATAATAATAACTATAAATTATGATACATTTTAATAGTAGTATAAATCCACAATCTCATATTTCTCTAGGTACAAACCCCACGACGCTAGATCCTAGGCTTGATTAGCCTTGGTTTGGCATGCCTCGAGGTAGTGTATTGTACGGCACTACCAGTATCCTAATGTGCCTGTTATGTACAAGACGTAGGTACTTAGAAGCAATTAGGCAAAATAAATTGCTGTTTAGTATTTATTTTACTATCTTGCTTTCCATCTGCGGCTCCACTGTTCCGCTGTTCCTCTTAATGTTTCAGCGGTATATTCACAAAATATTTTGCCGTACATACTTTGTATGTCACATTACGATTGAATGGTCAGTGCAAGCATCTTCATCATCGTCATCTTCAGCCTGTAGTGGACCTCTGCTGGACATAGGCCTTCCTCAATGAACGCCACTGAGCCCGGTCCTCGGCTCTTTTCATCTAGTTTCTTCCGGCCACCTTTCGCAGGTCGTTGCTCCACCTGGCCCGTGGGCGTCCTTCACTACGCTTGCCGATTCGCTGTCTCCACTCAAGAACACGTCTACTCCAACGGTTGTCCGTCCTTCGAGAGATGTGACCAGCCCATTGCCCCTTCATCTTGCTAATTCTATGGGCTATGTCGGTTACTTTGATTCTCTGTCGGATTACCTCATCGCATCGGTGTGTCCAGTACAAGCTCAGTGTCTTAATTACAATCAAACTGTCGCAGCTGACGTGCAACTATCTTTTTAACCGACTTCAAAAAGGAGGAGGTTTACAATTCGACGGTATGTTTTTTTTTTTTTTTTTTGTGTGTTTGTTACGCGATTACTCCGCCAATTAAGCAATGATTTCGATGAATCTTTTTTTGATTGGTAGGTAATACTTCAAAGGTGGTCCCATATAAATTTTATCGAAATTCATTCAGTAGTTTTTGAAAAAAATAGCAAAAACAAAAAATATAAGTTTAATCTTCAAGTCGGTTCTTGTTTTTTTTTCGTAACCAACTTTCTAAAGGTGGAGGTTTGTATTCGACTAATTCACCTGCTTCACCCAGGGTTGACTTCCGGTGAGGGAACTCCTCAACGGTGAATAGTACAGACACAACATTTCGTAAATGGATTTAACCATAATAGCCTGTTCTAAATTCCATCATGACATGGCAGATACACCCAGGATTGACTTCCGGCGAGGGAACTCTTCAACAGAGATATAGGACAGACATGAAATTTTTTTGTACATGCATTTAATTGTGATAGCCCGTTTTAAACTTCGTCATAATATGGCTTCTAGATCATAAAAGCTTGTCTTTAAAAACTTTTTGAATTAATTTAATTAAAACTTGTTTTTCACTAAACAGGGTAAAATAAATTATTTTTCAAAAAAAACTAAACCGACTTCAAAACCACAAATGGCACTCAAAAGTAAAAAATAAATTAATATAAATATCATAAGCGCGACCCACTCATATAATTGAAGTCGGTGCCAGCCAAGTCTAAAAGGTAGTAGATGGATACTACCTACAAGTAGTACTTACTATATACATAGTATTTATCTGCTACCTATTACACTTGGCTAGCACCGACTTCAAATATATGAGTGGGTAGCGCTTATGATATTTATATTAATTTATTTTTTACTTTTGAGTGCCATTTGTGGTTTTGAAATCGGTTTAGTTTTTTTTGAAAAATAATTTATGTCATTTACTCTCTCTATTGGCGAACAAATCCTAGGCAATCGACAGCCATTTCACCCCGTTGAGCCAGGCAAAATTCAAACAAAACCATAGAAGAGGTAATAAAACTCATATAACAAATTGTTCACTCGGAATCTCTCACATTGCCGTTCAAATCACTAATCCTGGGCCAGATTTCCTATTCCCTATTCAGTAGATACAAACCACAAAGCTAGATCTTAGACTCGATTAGCCGCAGGCTTCGAGGTATCCATTCAGATGGTATACCCGCGCCTAGTATCTTAATCTAGATAACAACGTGTATCCGGCCAATTCTGAGGGGCAATTATACGGTTTAATTGGAGTCTTGTAAGTTATATATGCATGTATTTCTTGACAGAATTGCGTGATAGAGAAAACAGATTAAATTATAATTAATCTACATGTTTATGACTGAATAAATAAATTAATGATTCATTAATTTCAAAATACTTTATAATATTAATTACTTAATCATTTTACTAAAAAAAACACCGACTTCAATGTATCTTCGAAGTCCAAGGTCAAATATCGATGAAATTTATATGAAAGCACCTCGTAGCTATACTAAACTTTAATTTTTGAAATCGGTCAACAGTTGGCGGAGAAATTGGAGAACATACATAAAAAAATATCCCGCCTACTTTTTTGAAGTCTGTAACAATAATCAATAAAAATAATTTATAAAAGAGAAATATATACCATTATATTATTTATTATACCATTGATCGCTCGACATCACAAACACTCTTAAAGTTAGTCTGTCTTGAAAACGATATTACTTGATGTCATTTTAAAGAGAAATATTTTTCAAATGCCCATGTGAAAACGGAAATACGAAAAAGTTTCATTTTTAGGATCGTTAAAGTTCAAGATCGTCACAAACGAAATAAATTAAACAATTCAACCAAGAAAAAAATTTAAAAATGAAAAAAGAAACGAAGCAAATCAAGGAAGAATAAACCTTAATTGAGGAAGTCAATGATATGATTGCCGATAAAAAATATATTGAGCGACCCCATGGAATCGTATCTCGTTCTTCGCTATCGACAAGTGATGTGAGAATGGTTTGATATATATATGATTATAATATGTATGTACGATTCGATCGAGATTTTTGATGAACGTTCCTACGATAGATGACGAGGCGTTTTATCAGTATCTCTTACAATGTTAACCCCATTCTTACTTTAGGAAGAAGTTGTTAAATTGCCTAAAGTAATCATATTTATAGTTTAGATAGTATTTTTTAATTAGAACATAGATTAAAAAATCAGTACTTTAAGAAAGTGTGTGGTGTCGAATGATCAATGGTATAATAAATAATATAATGGTATATATTTCTCTTTTATTATTATTATTTATTATTTATACCGACTTCAAAAAGTAGGCGGGATATTTTTTTTGTATGTCCACACCGATTTTTTCGCCAAATGTTGCCGATTTTTTACATTTTCTCAGAAATTGGGACATAGTGTGGAAGTAATGTTTTATGAAATTATCGGGTCTATTCGCGCAGAAACTTAAATTAAAGTTTATCATTTATACAATATCAAAACAACATGAGTACAATTAGCAGAAGTTTAAAAACTACTTTAGTGTGTAATAGGACGAAATCCGACTAATATCATAACTAATATCACCGATGTTGTTTACTTGTGGTAGGTCTCTTGAGCCCACCACGGATAGATACCACCTCTTTGCCAGTCTGCCGTCTGCCGCGAAGCAGTAGTGCGCAAGCATTTCTGTGTTCTGGTTTGAAAGGCATTGTAGCCAGCAAAATTACTGGGGCATTAATCAATTTCATTAATCAATTAATTACTTAATGTCTGATGTCTCGGGGTGATGAACGCATTGCACTGCATTGCGTTCATTACCCAGCTTTATCATCTACGCAGTGCTTTATATGGTATTAAAAGGGTTCTGATAATTATTTTATTTTATATATCTCTTAATCTTTTAGGTAACGTTATAAATTACTTGGAGATTTGGGATAATAAAGTCAAACCAGGTATAACAAAGGGTAAACCTGTATCAGTGAAACCTGCCGTCCTAAAGAACCTTTCTAATCTAGTGTGAGTTTTTCCCATACTTAATTTCCTGATTCTCACACAGCCAGCCCTTGATAAGCTTTATGCTGTGCCTTTTGAAGTGGTGTAAGGGACAGGAGATATTGTGTTATGAATTAACTGGTATAGACAGTCACGGAAAGTGTACTATGTGAATTACACAATTTATTCATTTTACAAAATCTTTGGAAATGTGAAGTAGCTAGCATAAAGCAACATTTACAAGAAATAATTAGGAAGAAGAAAATGTATTTACCTCGGGCAGGGATCGTACCTGCGTCTTTGGAATATCGTGGAACAACCAAATGTTTTGTAACCTTCTTATACCGTCTTACGGGGACGATGCAGGTTAATGCAATAAAGGATGACCACAAGCAACGATGATGAGGCCATCTGCTTATTTACCACTTAACACAAAACAAGTATACGTTTTATCAAACAAAAAATTAAATGATGAAATTTATACAGGACCTTTTCGTAGCTATACTGAACCCAACGCAAAAATAATTTTCCAAGTCGGTTCATGAATGACGAAGATCTGAGGCGACAAACATAAAAAAAAAATTAAAAAGAAGAAATAAAAATACAACCGACTAGATAACCTTCTTCTTTTTTTAAGTCGGTTAAAAAGGGTACCTAATCCTGTGCCAACGAGTCTACCTTCAAGTCTCTAATTCTGTGCTACAACGCATTTACCATATATTACTTTCTCAAAATACACTTCTAATACCCCAAACATAATCAACTACTCTCTCCATCCCATCCCATAAGCTCGAGTATAAAAGGATGTGCATAATTAACCATGTGTAACGCGATTAGGTCGGCTCGGGGCAAGCCGAGCGGCACTGTCCTTAACGTTATGTCCTCGCCGAGCCAGTTTAGCGTGAACAAAAAACCGCTTCCCTTTAAAGCCTATTAATGTCCAAGGCTTTATTTTGTACGGCACCCTGCGCTAATTCACGAGGTATTTTGGGAATTTGTTTTTATGCAAAAGTTAGTAAACACAGTTGAACTTTGGGACAACAACGGTGGGAAGGAAACTGGTTCAACTTCTTGTAAAGTTGGCTTAAGTTAATAATTCGAGAAGTACTACTGTTTTGGCAAGTAGGAAGTAATTAACATAAGGATTTTCCATGATTGGTTCAGGTAACAAACAGAATTTCATAACGGCAACCAATCTGTCCAGAAAAGATATTAAAGTGACTCTCTCTTAGTAGAATAGAATAGAAAACACTTTATTGCACTTAAGAATGAATTACATTTTGAACATACTTTCTTATGATAAGTACAATAGGCGGTCTTATCGCTAAACAGCGATCTCTTCCAGACAACTCTATGCCATAAAGAGACAGTTAGTATGACATGATCAACGAAAGTCCTCCTGCCAGAACAAAGCGTTTCGCTTCAACTATCACAATGTGAACAGCTAAGGAAGTAAACACCTTACCAGCTTCTCTGTTTCCTGATTCTTATATTCTAGGTGTCTTCAAGTCCAGAGTCCAGTATCTAGGCAAGCATGATCCATTATCGACCGCGTCGGCACTTTCCATCAGGTGAGACTGCGGTCAAACGCTTGCCTATCAGGTAAAAAAAAGATTGCGAAGATTCTTTTGCCTTTCTAGGTGAAACATTATAAGAAACATCAATTCGTGTACTAAAATCCTTGATAATAATGAATCTTATATCAAGTGGTACCCGTTATTATTATTTTAATCATTTCACGAGTACGTTAAGTATTTCACTAGTAACCTTTCATTGTTATGTCGCAGGAAAGACATAGGGAAGGATTCGGGCAAGACCTTTGCCCAGGTTTATGACTGTCCCTCAAAGTTTAAAGTTGGTTTCTCATTCAGCTAGTTCAATTAACATCAACGTTTATATCCTTAACCATCCATCAGCACCATTCAACGCGCGACAAACAATGTAATAGGTACCTGTGAATACTTCCCCCCTTTTTACGACAAACATTAAAGAAATTATTGCTTTAATCGAGACTCGTTCGTTTTCTACACAAAATAAATACTTTGGAAAGGCTCCACAGCTTAGATTAAAATCGTAAAACGCGTTGGCAGTAAACTCGGTATCGTTTTAATTTTGTGCGTTGTGTGAAGTGAATTTCATTCGCTCTTTTATTGGCTGGTTTATTTTATACTGTTACTGTAAGTATAGACTTGAATTACAGCTAGCTAAGTCCAGTATGTATCAGCAGGCTTAGCGCTCTCCGCCCTGTAGGTACGAAGCTACAAGTACATAGCCGGACACCGACGGCGGGTCGCGCGTCGTTACACGTGCCGCGTCAGAAGAGATAAGAGCTATGCGATAGAAAGAGAGGCGCTCTGTAGGTTAATATGACTGGTAGGTATGCAGCGCTACGCGAGCTGAATTGAATTTTATTGCGTCATAGCAAGCGTCGTTATATGTTTAAATTTCTATGCGGTGTGATGCTTCTGTCCCTTAGTATTCTGTGGTACCAGTAAACTATGCATCTACTGAGAAAAATACCAGCGTCTAAGATCCTTCAGACTGAACAACATGTGCTATATCACGTGGCGCCACAATGGCGACATTAAATGAACACACGGATACTTTTTAGAAATTATATAAAAAAATATATTTATGTTTTTTTTTTATTTAAGTTAATCTACGTTTGACCACCATCTCGCCTGATGTTAATCGATGATCTGGCCGAAGATGAAGCAGGTGGATTTAGAAGAGACCTATTGAATCTAGCCTTGAAGATACCCAAATTATAGTTATCAGGAAACAGAGACGGCAAGGAGTTCATTCCGTAGCAGTACGCACTATAAACGTGGAACCAAAACGCTTTGTTCGAATTGGCGGAAGTCTAACTTATAAAGATGATATTTGGCCGACTTTCTGCTCGTCCTGTGACGGAAAGGGGATCTTCCATCAAACTGGAACGTAATTTGTTTTAACCGACTCCAAAAAAGGAGGAAAAGGTTTGGAGGGTGACTCCAAAAAAGGTGTTTTTGAAAGGTATTTTTTTTCTTTTTTTATGCATGTTACCTCAGAGCTCCGTCATTTATGAACTGATTTGGAAAATTCTTTTTGCGTTGGGTTCAGTATAGCTACGAAATAATCCCATATAAATTTCATCGATATGTGACCTTGGACTTCGAAGATACATTGAAGTCGGTTTTTGTTCTTTTCTAAAAATTAAATATTATTTTTTAATTCTTGGTGAGTAGTTTTAATTGTTGGCATAGTGGCACCATGTTAAATAAATATACACTAAGCTGTACTGAGCCTGCCTTCCTACTAGCAGTAAGATCATTTCGAATAGGTAAAGGTACTAGGCAGGTACTGAAAAGATTTGTTTAGTCTTTTATTTATAAAAAAATAATCTTATATAAGTGTAAAATTATATAAAAAAGTAAATCCCTTTTTAATAAACAAGAAACAAGCTTCAAGATAAATGAGACCGTTGCTGTACAACTCGGAAACTGAAATATTCGACAATAACCCAGACGGACGGCTGTTTATTAAATGCCTAAGATGTTTAATCAACAAGAAAAATGCTTAATTTGGGAGAAAAGCTGACTGAGAGGTAAATATTTAGGGTTGCCAAAACCCCTATTTGGGAATAGTCAAGTAACAAATTGGTGGGCGACTTTTTGATTTTAACGAGTGGGGTGCATAATTAAAGACATTTCAATTAAGCCCAAAAAGTTAAGCGTTATTTTTAATTAATAGTATGGTTATGACTATAGCCGTTTGTAAATAAATAAGTGTACTTGTGAGTATATTCTTATCCGTCATCCGCCCTATCTGGGTGGGCACCACATTTATTATTTTGCTGCCAAACAGTAGTGCACAAGCATTACTGTGTTCCGGTTTGAAGGCATTGTAGCCAGCGAAATTACTGGGCAAATGAGACTTAGTATCTGATGTCTCGCGGTGATTTTTATGGTGTTAAAAGGTTTAAGTGGCACTGCACTTGCTATGGGCAGGCGCTTACTATCAGGCGAACGACTACCTTGTCTTATCACTCAGTTAAATAAAGAAAAAGTTATGTAGTGTTTAGACTCGTGACTAATTCGCAAGACCTCTATAACGATAAGGACTTTGGACAAACTAAAGGCATGTGTGTTTCTCTTGGCTTCTAGGTGCTCGTTAAGAAAGGATTTGTCGTAACTACTCGTAATTCCGACAGGGATGCGGCACATCCACGGGTCGCCATGGGGCAGAATTAATTCACATTTAAGTCACCTATGAATAAACAGCGGCTGCACCAGAGGCACTGCCGATGTGCTACACTTAAAAGACTCTTAAGTAAATCACAATTAGACAGTGTAGCGTTACTGTACCAGGCGAGCATAAACTCATAAGATTTGGTAGGTCCATGGTATGAAAATAGATGAGAAGAAATAATGTTGAACACCTTTAACCTTTTTAACCTCTTATGGATTTCTGATCGCCTGGTACTTCTTGACTACATTAGGTACATACTGGAGTCATACAAGTTTCTAAGTTTCTCCTGTATTTTATTGAACACATGTAATATTATTCTTAATAACTGTAGCTATTCATTTGTTTCATAATTTGATTTTGAAACTGTACCGATTAAGAATTCATTATATTGACAAAAATGTCGATGGACAAATGACGACCGAATTGGGACTAACTCGTAATGGGGAAACATCCTTTATTAATCACTTATTGACAAACAATATTACTACACCCATTTCAACATGCACACGTATCCGGAACTCTGAAATAATTTTCCATTTAATCACGACTTGTTTCCGTCAAATTAAATCGTAGTCTGTCAGGCTGACGACCTGATTTGTAATTCAAAACGGGACTTCTAAATTAAAAGTTTTTTTTTGTTTTGAGGGGAGAACTTGAAAGTTTCTGAGCTTTTGTTTGTTACCCCCAAGTGGTTTGAGTATTGCTACTTTGAGACTCATTAAGAGAAATGTTTCTTTTCTGCGACAAAAATGGGGATCCAAAGAACGACTTTGAAAAGGCAATTAGTGTGACCTCTTGCACAATGTAATTCTACATTGACCTGATTTCTGAATGTAGAGAGATGGTGTTCTAAAAATAAGTTTGCTAAGAAAAGGTCTTCTAGTTAGTGTTCCAGTCAGTTGGTTATCGTATCAATTGCTTCTGCAAATAATCAATTGATCGTTTTACAATTATTGTCATTTGTAATTAACAGTATCGGGGGGTCCTCTACAATATATAGGTACCAAATACAAACCTTGTCCGATTCGTCAGAGATAATCAGAAGCGATGTTGTAACCTCTATTTTTTAATCTGTGACGTAAAACAATATGATTTTAAAGGTGTAAATAAGACTGAAAAAAGTTCTACTTGCTAGTACTAGCTAGTCTAAACAGCATGGACAAATATTGTGCCTGTACAAACTAGATATTATTGTTAATTATATTCATACAAAAAAATGTGGTGGCAACCCTGAGCCCAGTAGTACCTAGGTAATTAACTGATGGATGATATTGAATGATGATTTATATCTTAATAAAATAGTTTGTCTTCCATCGCTAATAATTTTGCGAACTCCGATCGCAGCGCAAAACTTTAAGACCCCATCAGCTTATCTTACTGTAGGAGTATTTTAACCAAGAAATATTTTCATAAAGTGAAACTTTTGCAATTAATAAAATAGGCATGCAGTCGCGGTTCAGAAACTATTTGATCTCGGGCAAAGTGGGGTAAATGTTCTTTAATAGTGATGCACCGGATAATATTAAACCGTTTAGCGAAAATCATATTGCATGCGCAAGTGTGGCTCAGTAGGAATGCAACTTTCTATCCGACACACCCAGGTTCGAATCCTTTCTTGAGTTATGTGTGGATTTAACACTCGCTCTAAAAACGGTTAATGAAAACATCGTAAGGAAACTGGTATGTCCAAGAATTTATAACAAAAATTCAAGGATATGTGGCATCCACCGACCCGCACTGAACCAGCGCGATAGATTATCGCCGATACTCTTTCTATGAGGTAAGGCCTGCGCCCAAGCAGTGGGAACGTATAGGCTGGATTATGATGATATTGCATGTATGTACGTGAATAATATAACTGTGCGAAAAAAAGTATTCAATAAATATAAATATAATATACAATAGAACAAATAAAATGGGAAAGGTCAAAATTATTACACATTTTGAATATTATTTGTGTATGTTTATTTTATACAATGTAAATTTTTAAGGTAATTTGTTCCACATAGAGTATATATTATCCATCACGGTGACCCACTGAGGCGTACATACATATGCCACATATCAAATATTCATAATGTTACTCTACTGAAAAGTACAGTGTGAGCACTTTTCAGTCGTGTAACATATGTTGAATTTAAATCCCTTGTTTTAATAATAATATGAACAAATTAGTGTTGAGTAGGACTTACATGAACCAGTACATTTGTCCCGTACGCGACAGAAAATTGTAAGAGCGGCTCAAAATGAAAAAATGTAAGACTTCAATACGAATGTCCCGCTCATGCTCATTGGTCCCGCTATCTATCTACTCTTCACTCAATGAGGCGACGAGCCGGAGAGTCGCGACAGTACATTTTCGTTCGATGGAGATGACAAAGAGGGTGAATGTGATGTTGTTCTTCTCTCTGTCACTGCCTCACGCGATGTTGTTTGAATGATGTAAGTATAGGTATTACCTAGCACGTTAAATGTAAAATTAGGACTGCATAGCAGTGAACTGGAGCTGGTGAGATTGTTATTTATAAAACTACTATCATTGTCAATGTAAAATTAATACTTATATAGTTAAGTGTGTTCGAGTTTAATATGCGCCTGATGTTGTCAAGCACAAACTTTTGATTAACAATAAATTTCATTTCAATGAACGTCGAATATGACCGTGTTCGCCCGAAACTCCGAACAAAATACGAACTGTTGTATAACTATCCAAAATATGTAGACAAGTTTTACTTATGTTTAACTTTCACATCAGTAAGTGGGTTTGGGTATACTTAAATGAGTCGTATTATATATATAGAATACAGCAAAGATAATATTAGGATTCTCCTAATAGTAGGTAAATATAGTATGGATAAAAAGAATAAATGTTCACATTTATATATATATTTATATATTTACTATATTTTTCTTATTTAGATAACCACAACTTTATTACGCTTCAACATTAAGAATTTATGATCATGTCTTACTATAAGTATGAATACCTACTTGCATAAGCGACTCATAATAATTGTCACTCATAATAGTAGGTAGGATATTTTAGGTAATTGTAATATCGCATGTAGTTCCTGATTCATTATCTAGTGGAAAAGTGTGACACCAGTACAAAAGCCGGATATCGCTTCATTTGAACCGTAGAAGCTCAATAGACCTCGAACGCCTCGCCTCATTTGAAGCGGTACACAGTACTGGCTCAGTACAAAAAAGAGGCACCTCTTACAAACTCATTTTAAATCCGTGTCCTACCCAAGACTAGAACAAATAGGCCGGATAACCGCCGAATACATGCCGAAGATTCATTCCACCCCTACTTCTCACACTATGAAAATGTTCCACAACTTAATACTTAGCGGGTTTCGTCGGCGGATAACGCTGGAGTTATTAGAGCGCTCCTTTCAACGGAAAACTGGACCTAAAGTCATGGTAGAATAATGAGCGTATTTATTAGTTTGGTGATGTGGAAAATAAATTATTAATAATAATACATTTTCACAGACATAACCTCGTAACCTGGATCATCCACTAACAACTTGCCCTTCAATACGGCCTTGTTGAGTCTGAGGTGCCGTACTATAAGTGCGCACCTACGCCAGTTTTCGAAACTGGTCGTGCATTGCTCTGTTGGGACCGCTCTATCATCACGGACAAGACTATTGTAGCCAATAAGCTTCATATCGTGGTGGTCGACCGGATATATCTACCTATGTATGTTCATCTGTTCTCTCATAACTTATAAATTACTTATCATAAGTTGACAAATGAAATATCGTTGGAAGCGTCTTTATTGTCCGCTGGTTATAGGGTATGTGACGGCACATTAAATTGAATATGGCGCCCCCAATAAGTCAGTCATGAACTCAATCAATCAATCAAAAGTTTTTTATTCAATATTGGTATCACAGACGCACTTATGAACGTCAATTATTACAGTGACTCTACCACCGTATCGGAAAAAGAACCACTACTTAAAAGATACGGCAAGAAACTGAGGGGCATCTTTTTTTAGAGCTTTTTTTACAATATTTTATGTTTGTTTTTGACAATATTATGTTTCTTATGTGCCAGTTGACTACTTGGCAGAAGCGGAATGTTCCATCTTTGTCTTCATGTAATTACTAACTGTATAGTATGCTTTTTTCAATACAATATTTTTCACACGCAATTTGAATCTACCTTTCTTTCTATCTTATCTGTCTTTTTTTCTGTGAGCACCATTATACATTATGCAATTTTATTGTAAGTAACAAAATCTTTATTTTTGTTTATGTTTTTGGTAGCTCAGAAGTAAAATAAAAGCACGTGTTTCAAAATAATGTCATCTCAAAATACCGCAGAAACACGCGTTTATGGTTCTTTACGAGGGAGGGCATTCAATACTAATGAAAAATCATGTTACAACCCAGGAAGTATAGTTGTAAAATGCAATAAATCGCTTACCTCATTCAGTCCAAGTTACAAGATTTAGCGATTTTCAGGTACATATATAGGTACTATTTTTTATGTAAGTAATTGGGTTATGGACTAGCAGGTCGATGATGATGCGACGAGCAATTCATTCGTCTGATGGTAAGCGCAACGCCTGCCCATAACAGTTGCAGTACTACCCAGGACTTTTAAGACCATAAAAAGCCCTGCGTCGCACTGCATTGCGCTCATCACTCCGAGACATCAGATATTAAGTCTCATATACCCAGTAATTTCGCTTACTAAAATGACCTTCAAACTCGAGGAACATAGTATTGTTTGAACACTACTGCTTGGCGGCAGAATAACTGGCAAAGCTGTGGTACCTACCCAGACGGCCCCCCGCATACGTACCAGGAGTAAAATATATACTATTTAAATTATAAATTGTTGTATCGTTATACGTGTAGTTATTAGTGTCTCGTATACAGTTTTGTTAGAATATAGAAAAAAAAAGACGTGTAGCACTCGGAGACTGCCGCGGTAAAGCTATTGCATAGCATTCGGAGTGGAGGGTGTTAGGTTATTTTCGTTACGGAATTTCTGGATTCGGTCTCCACGTTCAAGGCCCGCGATAGAAGCTATGCAATAGCTTAAAATAGAACAGAACAACAGAACAGAACAGAAAGCATTTTGTTGCACATAAGAAGAAATTACATTTTGAACATACTTTTTTATGATAAGTACAATGGGCGATCTTATCGCTAAACAGCGATCTCTTCCAGACAATCGTATGCTTTAGAGAGACAATATCTATAACAAACTTTATTTTTTTATTTATACATGTTTCCTTTATTTTTTTCTTTCACACGCTTCCGCGTCCTCTATTGATTTACAACACACGTCACGAAAGCGGACACTCTACTGCAATATACGGGCTCGTAAACCAGCGTCACCGCGCTCCATCGTCGTATTATTGCACGGCAAAAACTAACGGTGCCGTTGTTTGCACGAATTTACTACATAGCTCAGTTCAGTTTCTTTTTTACAAGACTGGCAGTCTTGTTTTTACTGACTTCGCAAGTTTTGCGCATTCAGCCACTGCCTAGTAAAAATAGTATCGTTGAAGCAATGGACTATATTATGAGGTTAAATATACAATTGTGGATATTATGTGGCGGTAAAAAGCTGCAATTCAACAGCACTGTGCCGGATTATGGAATGGCTTGAATGCCAATTGGTGTACGCCCGCTTCGAGGCAAACAGTTCAGAGGTTCGAACTCATGGAATTCTAAAGGCCATAAGATTGAAAGCCGTACGTTGATTTTTAACCCCCGAGGTAAAAAGGAGGGGTTTAAAAACTATGTGTCTGTCAAGTCAAGTCAAACTCAAAGTCAAAATCTCTTTATTCATTTTTGGCATCACAGACGCACTTATGAACGTCAAAGTATCACCATGACTCTACCACCGTATCGGAAAAGGAACCATTACTCAGGAGATACGGCAAGAAACTGAGGGGCATTTTTTTTGAGAGTTTGTTAAAGTTTTTGAGGTTTCTACAAAGTTATGTTTCTCATGTACCAGTTGGCTACTTTTCAGAAGTGGAATGTTCCAAACATTATTGTCTTCTATGTAATTACGAACAGTATAGTATGCTTTTCTCATTGCTTTTCTGTGGCACCGTAGCTCTTAAAAGAGTGAACTGATTTGGATGCGGTTTTTTATTTGAAAGCAGGTTTTGTTTGCGGTGGTTTTAGACATGTTTATCAAAATTGGTTCAGCCATTTTTTTACTTTTTATAGGTTTTTCGTGTCGGAATTTTTTTTTCATGGCAGTCGTTCCTGCTATCGAAAAAATTACTTTCGTAGTTGTCCGTAGGCCAGGGTTCATTTTTATTACTGACTTCAAAAAAGGAGGCGGTACTATGTTCCACTAGACCTATACTTTTATTTTTAATTTATTTTTCAATCTAAATGTTTTAATGTTTATTCACCGATATCTCCGCCAACAGTTGACCGATTTCAAAAAATCTTTTTGCCTTTAGTTCAGTATAGCTACGAGGTGGTCTCATATAAATTTCATCGATATTTCACCTGTACTTCGTAGATACATTGAAGTCGGTGTTTTTATTGGTAAAATGTATACTTGTCCTACATGTATTCTGTACTTAACTGCGCTGGAACACGTGGTTTTGGCCGCCAACTTAGTAATCGATCCTTGATAAAAATTTCGGAAAACGTTAATTATATATTTAAATAAATAGGAATAGGAAAAATAATATTGCTCGGGCAGGGATCGAACCTGCGTCTTCGGAATTCCATCCCAACGTTTTAAATATGGCCACCAAACCAGCTTTAGGTGAGGTTAGGGCGTCGGGACGGTATTCTGAAGACGCAGGTTCGATCCCTGCCTAAGCAATACATTTTTTTTTCCTAATTATTTAAAAATCTTAACAGTTTCGCCTAGCATGCGTTAATGCATTCAATATCAAAAAATGTTGATTACCCAGTAAAAGGTGTTTTTTAATTATACATAGTACAGCTAGTTAGTACAGTTTGTTTATACCGTCTTTTACCACCAGTTTCTTTGAGTCCTCTCCATCCAAAGGTTGTCTGCAAGAGATCGCTATAAGCGATAAGACCGCTCTTTGTAACACTTTAGCTTTAAGTAGGTATTGTTTTGTAATTTATTTCTTGTTCATTATAAATATAAACGGCTACACTCACGTTATGATTGTGTCGGAATAACTCCGACCAGGTTTCGGACAATGAAGATGTCCTTCTTCCGGGAGTTATGAATATTTTGACTCACGATAGTTTCCAAACTTTAATTATTTCTTGTTGTTACGTAACAATAAAGCGTTATCTAATCTAATCTTAAGGATGGTAGTTAATCGGTTGAGACCTTTGTAATTTTGCAGGTGAATTATTATTTAAGCCAAGGTAAATAAATAATACCCGATCTTATTTCAAAGTTTGAACAAAATCAAAAGTTTGTTTCGTTGCGGCTTCGATTCGATAAATTTAACAACCCTGTCTCTCCGGACATACAAACTTGTGGTTCTTTAAAACAAGGCAGTGATGAAACTTCATACAATACAAATACAATTATACAGATAATAATTTAATTAAAAAACACATTCCAGTAATACCACAGAATACTAAGGGACAGAAGCATCAATCCGCAAAGAAATTTAAACAAATAGCGACTCTTGCTATGACGCAATAAAATTCAATTCAGCTCGCGTAGCGCTGAATACCTACCAGTCATATTAACCTACAGAGCGCCTCTCTTTCTATCGCATAGCTCTTATCTTTTCTGACGCGACACGTGTAAAGACGCGCGACCCGCCGTCGGTGTCCGGCTATGTACTTGTAGCTTCGTACCTACAGTGCGGAGTGCGCTAGGCCTGGTTATACTCTGCTCGTCTGCCTCTGCGGTGTAGTGGTTGGGCAGGTTGGCTCAAATGTCTTACACCACTGATGTTGCGGGTTCGATTCCTGCAAAGGGACACATTTTTGAGCACATAAAAAATAGCGCAACCATTTGTTTCGTGTCTGGGTGTTGTGGGACCATGGTCCTCTTAGTTTCTAGTGTCCTAGATTAAGATAATCCTAGTTAGAGACCTGGATATATATGTGTAATTGTTATGTGATTAAAAAAAATATTTAAAATATATACTTATTTTGAGATTAATTCCCAAAATGTTGAATTCCCTTCAACTATAGAAATATAAATAACGGTTATTGTCTAAATGATGTTTAGTTTTAAAGATTAGAACTAGATGGCGCTGGCCATCGCTAAAACACGCATTCGCTTGTCGCCGTAAATCGATGTGTCTGGCGCCAAATTATGATTTTGGTAGGTTTCGAAATACAGAACAATCAGAGCAAGATACTAAATGGTTTTATTGAATCCTGATCCCTTGTATCCCTTGTAAGAATCCCTTGTAAGAACAAATAGGACAAAAGAGGTAAAACCCTCAAACAGTTATTAATATATTATTGATCACCAAAAATCAAGCAAGCTTATGTTCTCTACCTTCGATAATACAGTGCTTGCGAGTTATTTCCCCTCCCGCGTTATCGGCATTGAAACTTTTGTTTTACGAACAATTAAGTGTAACGTTAACCGCCCCTGAAGTTGGTACTAAGTTCACAAGTTTGGCGCACACTGGGCTCTTAACAGTTTCTGATATTGTTGAATAGTGGACGTCAAAATTTTTTTTTACTGGTTAGGCTTGCGTTTGACCACTATCTCACCTGATAGTAAGCGACGATGTGGTCTAAGATGGCTTACCTAGTGGCACTTACCTAGAAGATACCTGTTCAATCTCGATTTGAAGACTCCCAGGTTGTAGATATCACGTGGCAATCGAACAATCTTGACCTCAAGGACTAGGACTAGGTTTTTTTTTCTTAAGACGAAATACCGCTATGTCACTTGATGGTTAACGACGATGCGGTCGATAATGTAGCACGCGTGCCAAGTTACACCTGCACCGGTTCATCCGACACTTGAAGTCTCCTTTTTAGGGTTCCGTACTCAAAGGGTAGAACGAGACCCTATTACTAAGACTCCACTGTCCGTCTGTCTGTCTGTTCGTCTGTCACCAGGCTGTATCTCATGAACAGTTAGACAGTTGAAATTTTCACAGATTAGATGATGTATTTATGTTGCCGCTATAACAAAAACATACTAAACAACAGAATAAAATATTTAAGGGGGCTCCCATACAACAAACTTCATTTTTTTGCTCGTTTTTGCTCGATATAGATAACGGCAACAGGTTCCTGTTATATTTATATTCACTTTAAAATAAATAATTAAATTAAAATAAAACAAATATTAAAGTGGGGCTACGGTGGTAATAATCGACGTTTATAAGTGCGTCTGTGACGACAAAGTTGAAATAAAGAACTTTTGAATTGAATTTAATACAATTTGGGTGTTTCAAATCTAGAGTTCAATTCAATCTAAATCTACCACCGTATCAGAAAAAAATCCACTACTCAGAAGATACGGCAAGAAACAGAGGGGCATATTTTTTAGAACTTTTGTTACAATATTTTATGTTTGTGTTTGACAATATTATTTTTCTTATGTGCCAGTTGGCTACTTGGCAGAAGCGGAATGTTCCATGGATCTTAGTCTTCTATGTAATTACTAACTGTATAGTATGCTTTTTTCATTAGAATATTTTTCACATTCAATTTGAATCTACTTTCTGTTAGCTCCGTTATATATTTTGGAATTTTATTGTAAAAACGTACACAATTGCCCATGAAGGACTTATTCGTTTTACTCAGTCTAAACCTAGGTACTGCAAATCTATCCTTATTTCTAGTGTTTATGTTGTGGTGGTCACTATTCACCTTGAATTTGTGCAGATTTTTACAAACATACATTATATTTTCATAAATATACAGAGAAGGTAAAGTTAATACATTAATTTGTTTAAAGACTTCTCTTAATGATTCGCGAAGACCCAACTCATAAATAGCGCGAACCGCCCGCTTTTGTGAAATAAAAATAGTTTCTATATCCGCGGCAGACCCCCACAGCAAAATGCCATATGACATTAAGCTGTGGAAGTATGCAAAGTAAACTAACCGGGCCGTAGCTATATCCGTTAATTGCCTAATTTTACTAACCGACTATGCAGCAGAACTAAGTTTTCCTGATAGAGCATCGATATGAGGACCCCACTGCAACTTAGAGTCTATGCCTATACCTAGGAATACAGTCGCTTTGTCTGTGAACAAGTATCTACTGGGTAAGCGTGCTACATCTTCGACCGCATCGTCACTTCCCATCAGATGAGATTGTGGTCCAAGGCTGACCCAGTCTGTTGTATAAAAAAAGATCATTGGGCGATTAAATGCCAACACAAATGTGGGTGTGTCAGTGCCAGTCAGCCTTGTCAGTTGGTATTTTCCAGTATAGTGTTTCCAGTACACCACCGTCATTACATTACATCCAACAGAAAATTTAGGGTGTTTCCACGTAACACGATACTTTGCATTGATAACATTGTTCAACACTTCCCAGATTTTATGATCCCTTTATTGTACGTGTAAACGCGCGCTTAGGGCGGATATTGCTCGTGTATAAAGCCCCTTATTTACTAGAGGTGTAAAGTATGCGTCTTAATGAGGCATAAACTTAGAACGAATAGCGATAAGAATTTTTATGATGTAATTTAAAAATGGTGAAGGAAAACATCGTGAGGTGGAGGAAACCCGCGGGCCTATTCTTGGACTCGCGTTTGCGGTTGCGGTTGCAGTACTCCACAAATTGGAGGACATCTGGAGTTGAATTACGATGCATACTCTCTCTTCCCTAAATATCAGTAATTACTATTATTAGTATATTATTTAGTTATGTATGATTGTTTTATTTTATTATTGTTTATATTAATTATTTGATGTGCACCACCGCCTATTCTTTTAACATTTGTCTAATCCATCCAAAGGTTGTCTGTAAGAGATTGCTTTATGCGATAAGACCGCCAATTGTATTACCCTAGTAAAGATTTATATTTTTCTCATGTAATCATGTTTCTGGTATGCAATAAAGTGTAATTGTAGTGTATTGTACATCTATTTTTTTTTAATAAATATGTATATATTACAAACATAAATAAATAAATATGTATATATTTATATGGCAAACGTATAAATGAAAAAATATTGGTGAACAACCCTTATCACTTAGGGGTTATGAAAAATAGATAGTAGCCGATTCTCAGACCTACTGAATATGCATATAAAATGTGGTAAAAATCATTAAAGCCGTTTCGGAGGAGTAAGGTAACTAACATTGTAACACGAGAATTTTATACAGGGTTACAGGAAAAGTCGTGCTAGATCCGTTAAGGGCGTGGAGTACCCATCATTTCTGACTTATTTCACTATGAAACACCCTACCCTAAACTTAACCCTTTTCGAGATATTCGACTTTTAATTTTTTTATTGGAAATTTCTGATTTTTAGGCTACTAAGTTTATTTTTGTTTTTTGTGTGTGTCCTATTATCATTATTATTGCATTTACAAATGTGTAATAAGATGCTTTAAGACGTCAATCAATAAACTAGTACATAAGTTAATTCAATAGACCGTAGTAGACAAGTGAAAGTAAAGAAATAAAAAAAATATTAGAAAGTTAATTTTTCTCTAAGGGATATCTAAAAAAAATATTATGGCAATTCTTCGGCAGATGTTGTTTAAAATATCTACGTGTCATCAGCTATCTAAAAAGGTATAATAATCTAGGGTTTTAATCAAATGCATTGAATAAAATTTAGTTTCATAGGCGACAGTGGAGAAGAAAATTTTTACTTAGCCCTAATAAGTAAAATAAAACAATAGATAAGCATGAAATGTCATTTATTTAAGGTTTTCAACACAACTTTTTCTTATTCTACAGTTCATGTTCAACATGGCCGCCTCTATTTCTGATACATTGTCGCATCCTTCTACGGAGGCCAGTCTTCACTACTCCAGTAGTCAACGTTGTCCTCATTTTATTAGCTGCATCCACAATCCTTTCTCTTAAGTCTTCCACGGACGAAATTGGATTCGGCTCGCTGTATACAAGATTTTCATATACCCCTACACATGAAAATCCATGGGGGTTAGGTCCGGACTTCTTGCTGGCCATGGCAACGGCCCACCTCGTCCTATCCATTTGTTAGGATAATTTGTGTCCAGCCAGTCTCTCACACTTCTTCTGAAATGGGCGGGGCAGCCATCGTGTTGAAACCACATGTCCCTGATCAGGTTGAGTGGCAGATCATCCAGCAAATTACTCAAGTCTCTTCTCAGGAAATTTTCGTAGCTTTCCCCATTTAAATTATCCGGGAGAAAGTAAGGTCCAATCAAATGATTGGAGATAATGCCCATCCACACATTCACGCTGAATCTTCGTTGGGACCCTTTTACTCTTTTCTTATTAGGATTCCTTTGTTCTTTTGGAGCTCAGTAGTGGGCGTTGTGATAATTAGTTATGCCATCTTTATCAAATTTGGACTCATCCATCCACAAGATATTTCTTAAAAAATCTGGGTCTTCTACATCAGCATTTAGCATAAATCTGCAAAAGTCCAATCTCCTCGCGGGGTCTCCTTCTTCAATAACGTGTACCGGCGTGTAGTGGTATGGGTATAGGCCAGCAGTATGCACGGTAAACCACACTCTCCATTGCGAAAGTCCCAGATCACGGGCAACAATATTAGTGGAAGTAGTCGGATCCGCTCGGAAGCGTTGCACTATCTCATTGTCCCGTTCTTCGTCGTCAATTCGTGGTCTTCCCATGTCAGTATTTCGTCTCATGACAGAGCCAGTTTCTCGAAGTCTTCGATAAACTCTGTCAAAAACAGCCACATCCGGCACTCGACGACCGGGGTAACGAGTTACGTATTCGCTGCGAGCTTGCGCAGACACACAATCGCAGTATCCGTAACGAATAAGCATGTCAGCATATTCCTCAGGTGTGTAGGACGTCATCTTCAACAGTTCCGTATCACAGGTACAAATCAGAGTCCGGTAAACAAGCGCAGTAGTCAGAAATAGGAAGAAACAGTCCAGAAACACAGCCAAATCGAGAAACAGAAAAGAGCAAAACGATGTCACATCTACTATGTACGAAGCACAAAAGCAGACTGATAACCAAAACTGCCAAAACAATACCCCCTGTTGTATTCCCTACCCTATCCGGTCTCTACACATATTTTCTTTCATTCGCACCTACATAAATCGTAACTCGTCTCGCTCGCACGGTGCGCTTTGACTTGAAGAACAATAGGTGCGTGACCGTTAGAACTACTACCTGGAGCGTCCCAAATACTCTTTTTCCACGAAATGTAATACAAACCCTAGATTGTTATACCTTGTTAGATAGCTTATGAAACGTAGATATTTTAAACAACATCTGCCAAACAATTGCAATAATATTTTATTTAGATATGCCTTAGAGAAAAATAAACTTTCTATTTTTTTTTAAATTTCTTAACTTTCACTTGTGTACTACGGTCTACTCAATAAACTTATGTACTATTTTAATGATTGACGTCCTAAAGCATCTTATTACACATTTAAAAACGTAATAATAATAATAATCAGACATAGAGAATAACCAAAATTAAATTTTGTAGCCTAAAAATCGGCAATTTTCAATAAAAAAATTAAAAGTCGAATATCTTGAAAAGGGTTAAGTTTAGGGTAGGGTGTTTCATAGTGAAATTAGTCAGAAATGATGGGTACTCCACGCTCTCAACGGATCTAGCTCGACTTTTCCTGTAACCCTGTATATATGAAGAGAGTTTTATGATGATGATGATATATCTTATTTCTTGTTTGTTTATAAAAATATTGCAAGTAATTAGTGATATAAGGGGTACTAAAGGGCTATTTTATTTTCTCTCTCTTCAGTCAGAAGGCTCGCGTTGTAAGTGAAGTTTCTGAAGTATAACATTACCGTTTCATTTAAAGTGAATTTCGAAAAGTGATCATCTCATGGGCTTTATTTTACCACCAAGCAGTAGTGCGCAAGCACTGTGTTCCGGTTCAAAGGGCATTGTAACCAGTGAAATTGGGGCCAGGGTGAAGAGGTGGCTTTTGCAACTGCTTTAAGTTCAGCAAATCATTACTATAATTATACTCGTGATTGGTCTCTCGTATGCGGGAGGCCGTCTGGGTACCACAGCTTTGCCAGTTTTTCTGCCGCCAAGCAGAAGTGCGCAAGCGTTACTGTGTTCCAGTGTGAAGGGCATTGTAGCCAGCAAAATTACTGGACATATGAGACTTAATATATGATGTCTCGGGGTGATGAGTGCAATGCAGTGCTACGCAGTGCTTTTTATGGTATTAAAAGTTCTGGATGGCACTGCAATTGTTATGGGCAGGCGTGGCACTTACCATCACGCGAACGACTTGTTCGTCTCACTCAGTTCCATAACAAAAAACTCCACAATAAATAATCTCTTTTCAACAAAAGAACCGACTTCAACTTATGTATCTTCGAAGTCCAAGGTCAAATATCGATGAAATTTATATGGGTCCACTTCGTAGCTATACTGAACCCAACGCAAATAATTTTCCAAGTCAGTTTATAAATGACGGAGTTCTGAGGTAAGAAACATATATAAAAAAATACAATCCTCAAACTTCTTCCTTTTTAAAGTCGGTTAAAAATACCTAAGGTTCGAATTTTACACTATTGCGTGTGCAAAAGCGCCCGCTCACCCTCGCTGGTTATATTACGCGTCAGAATTTAACAAAACTTATTTTTTATTCCACTGGCGTGCCTCGAAATTCCGCGGATCTAAATTCAATTTGAAAAATAAATTAAGCTCTTTAACGACGGCCTGAATATACCCAAATCCGATTATCTGTTTAGTACGCGAGTAAATTATAAAATCTATATCTGTTTTATAAAAAGACCAGAGATTTTTTTTTTTCCTCTTTAGGTATAGGTCTATGTTTGTCTACTATCTCGCCTGATGTGAAGCGATGATGTGGCCTAAGATGGAGCACGTAGATCTAGAGAGAGGCGGCAGTTGAGCGGCTGCTCAGACCCGTCTCCTCGATGGTTCACCGAACATCATCCCGAAACACGACAAGGTCGCTTGACGGCATGGCTTTGTTAGATGGGTGGTATTACAACCACGGCCAGAGCCTACCACTCCAAAGCGCGTAAGCGGGTTTCATCACGATGTTTTCCTTCACCGTTTTAGAGCGAGCGTGCAAAATCTGCACCTAACTAAAGTCATTGGTGCAAGGCCGAGTCGGGATTCGAACCCAGGTTCGTCGGATCGAAAGGCGCACGAGTTCCCGCTGAGCCACACTCGCTCTAAATTTCAATGTTACTACTTTTTGTACAGACTTTACATAATTTACTTTATTACTAATAAGTCCAAAATTAAAGGAGCTTTTGGATTACTTGATAATTAAATCAAAGTTTGCCTTAAAATTTTGCTGGAAAGGTTTCATAATTAAACTTACTAATCTAAGCTAAAAGCCTGGAATAATAAAACAGGAATTATGGTAATGTTACTTTATAAAGCCATAACCTGAAGAATTTGTAGGTACCTACCATGTAAATAATGTATTAAAGAGAAGAAAAATCAAAATCAACGCAAAATCATTTATTAATTCAAGCATGTTAAAAAAACCAACTGGTGGAGTACCTAAAACTTAAACTAGGTGTTTACGCAGTTTTCACGCCCAATTTATATTAACGCCATCTAGGGTTAAATGCAGGCAACTAAGCTAGTACATTAGTTCGCCAAATGGCGTCTGCAACCGAAAACGGTGACAGGAAACAAAAACGTTAGAAAAGCGCTCCACAACTATCTATTTTTATCGCTTCCCATATAAGTTTACTTCGCTTCTTGTCACCCCTCTGAAGACCCGCTCGCTATAGGTACTTATTGCCCACGCGTGGGACCTTGTTCCGGCCGAATTACCATCATCACCAACGTGACTTGCTTCCGTATGCAGACCAGGACGAGGACGAATGGTGTAGCTTCGGTGAGTGCATTTGCCCTTGGGTTACTGTAGATTTGGCGTGATCTGGTCTTTCCGAATGGCTTTCGTATTTTTCCCCGCATCGACCACTCCCTCGTATACCTACATCCGCGCGACCACTAGGCTTGTGACCTGTAGTATAAAATATGCAGCTCTGCCACCGCCTTTTGGTTTATATTACATCGCTGAACAAACAATAGAAACGGCTCAAACAATCCCAACTGCATCAGCTTATTTGTTTCTTCTATTTGCAAACTCTGATATATTGTATTTGAAAAGAAGAAAAATATGCAGCTCTATCATCGCTTTTTGGTTTGTTTTCCATCGCTGAAGAAATAATAAAAATAGCGGAAACATTCTCAACTGTATCAGCTTATTTGTTTCTTCTATTTTCAAACTCTGATATTGTATTGGAAGAGAAGAAAAATATGCAGCTCTATCATCGCTTTTTGTTTTTTTTCCATCGCTTAATAATTAAGAAAAATGGCTGAAATATTCCCAACTGCATCAGCTTATTTGGTTCTTCTATTTTCAAACTCTGATATTGTATTGGAATAGAAGAAAAATATGCAGATCTATCACCACTTTTTAGTTTGTTTTCCACCACGCAACAAACAATAGAAACATTCCCAAGTGCATCAGCTTATTTGTTTTTTCTATTTTCAAACTCTGTTCTCTTTGTTTCACATTAACGAGGCTGTCGATAGAGCCATCGTGTAGGCATCTCTAATTAATTGAACCTATCTAGAACATTCGACGGGAAATCAGCGTTTTTTATTGCGCAATCAGAACGCAAATACACCGCAAGTTTTAACCTTATTTGGAGGACGGTAAGGTCGAGAGTGGTTGCGGTTTACTCGTTTTAATTTGCAATTTTCTGGCTTACTATTACAGAGGGATTAAGCTAGGTACGGATAGAATCTTTAATTTCCTCAGGGCGTTACTGTCGGGATGATATTTGATTCTAGTCCGCGCAGAGCAGGGCTGGGGGTATTTTTAAAGTTGAATTTACATTATCTTTGCGTATTGTTTACTTTGCTGCTGCGTGGGAAATTGTCTTGGTTTTATAATGAGAAAGATAGCGCAAGAAAACTTTATAATGTTTTTCTTGTTTCAGCTTTTTTCAGGCTCAAATGTTGCCTTACAGTTCACGTCGGTCTGTGTTACTGAATCTAAGTACTTTAAATATTTCCATGACCTCTTCGTGATTCTTATAAAATTAGATTATCGTCTCTGGCAATATAAGGTTTGCCAAATGACATTCGTTCATGAATAAATAAACATTAAACAATAAACATAAATAACAAACTTTATTCCGGACCAATTGATCCATAGTGTTAGTACCTAACTTAAGTTAGTTCATTTATCGGAAACTACATCATCATCATCATCATCATATATAAATAAAATTCTCGTGTCACAATGTTAGTTACCTTACTCCTCCGAAAAGGCTTTACTGATTTTTACCAAATTTTATATGCATAATCAGTAGGTCTGAGAATCGGCTACTATCTATTTTTCATACCCTTAAGTAATAAGGGTTGTTCACTCTTAACATTTTTTTTTAATTTATATGGCAGAACAACGTTTACCGGGTCAGCTAGTACATTATATATGTTCAACAAAGTAATCATCTATTTAAGAATCTAGTAGTTACAAATATCTCTTCTGTGACTGAAAACCCTATTTTAGAAATGAGCTGGGGTTACCACACTTTAAATCATAATTGCAATAAATCTCACATGACTTAGCTACTAGCACAGAATACTAAAGCTACTAGCTACGTTTTTATGAAATGAAATGAAATAAAATTCGTAATAATTTTGTTTTTTTAGTTTTTTCCAACAACAAAATTCCGCCTTTATATTATTGAACTAAGTAATATTGAATAGTTTTATTATTAGAATAACATAATTTGATTTATTTATTTATTTCCTATTAAAAAAATAAAGTTTATATGTAGATACTATATGAAGCCATAAATAGCAATAATATAGAAACACGTTGTCCTAGAGCTATTGAAAAGTGTTTACACGACATGGCTTGCACGTGGTAGCCATGATTTCTGATTTCCTCAGACAAGCGCTTACTTTATGAGCTTTAGTGATGTTCCATAGCATATTAAGGGAATAAAAACTTTTTTGTGAAGCTAGTCCGGCTCTGGAGGTGGTGGGTTCGATTCCCACTACACTATGTTCATCGATACTGGGTTTTATGAATCGTACCTTGATGAGAAATCATGGTCTTAATAAATTCTTGATTCCCTTGAAACTGGAATCGTATAGGATCGGTTGATTGTTTGGTTCTACTCTTCTCTCTTGTGGGTGTATGGCCAACCCTGGTGTCGGAGTTTTTAGACCGCCCTAAGGCCACCGACGTGGCCTAACGATTGCTGTCCTAAGACAACGACCGGGACCGGGCTTATCGTGCTCTCCAAAGCACGGTAGTGCTCAGATGTAAATACTACAAAAACGGTCACCCATCCAAGTTGTGACCGCTGCGAACGTTGCTTAACATAGCAGATCTGTTATGGCCAGGCGAGCTACGAGCGCTACGCTAGTTTGGTGTTATTCAAACACTATTTGCTTATAAATATGTCCTAGATGATGAAATGAGCGAGTGTGGCTTAGTGGGAGCACGTGCGACTTTCGATCTAACGCACCTGAGTTCATAACCCGCTGGCCCCGCACTAATGACTTTCTTAACTTATGTGCGGATTTAACACTTTGCTCGAAAAAATGGTTAATGAAAACATTGTGAGGAAACCGGCATGTCTAAGAATTTTTTACATATATTCAAGGACATGTGACATTTACCAACCCGCACTAGGCCAGCGTGGTGGATTATGACCCAAACTGTCTATGAGAGAAGGTCCGTGGCCCAGCAATGGGAACGTAATGGGCTGATGATGATGATGACGTCCTAGTTTTACAATACCAACTAACAATAACAACATCCTACTTCAAAGCAGCCCTCAAACGGTTGCAGCAGAAAATCTCAAAATAAATATCTTTAATACATTCGTATATAATAATATTACACAATATTTGATATTAAAATATACATGATGAATGTTGTAACGATTAAAACTGGTTTTTGAGCTGACATAGCAAATATTGTCATGTTTCTAATGAAGGGTTGCGTATTTATTCAAAAGGTAAAATGAAATAATGAAAAATTGCGAGGATTTCTACTTTATACTTTTATACTATTTATTTGTTACAAATAAATAGTAAATACCATAATTTATTTGGAAACGCCTATTTTAAAGTCAATACCTATTTATCATCAATATCACCATCATCAGCCCAGGATGTTTTCACTGCTGGGCCACAGGCCTTTTCTCATAGAGAGAGTATGGGCCATAATCCACCACGCTGGCCCAGTGAGGGTTGATGGATGTCACGCCGATTTCCTCACGATGTTTTCTTTTATCGTTTTTAGAGCAAGTGTTAAATCCGCACATAACATAAGAAAGTCAGTGGTGCGAGGCAAGCGTGATTCGAACTCGAGTGCGGCAGATTTAAAGTCGTACATTCTCCCACTGAGCTACACTCGCTCCTATTTATAATAAGTATTAATAAGTTATAGTCACACAACTATGAACTAAACTATGAACTATCACCTTATGGGATGGTTCAGCTAAATATCAACTTGAGGCACTTGAATCAATCGAGAGGCGAGCCGTGAGACTCATTGGTGATGACGCGCTATTCGAGACTCCACAGTCTTGAACATCGACGCAGAATTGCCAGTCTATAGTATTTATCGGATACATTTCGGAGAGTGTGCGTCGGAATTGCACCAACTACGTTGAATGAAGTTCATTTCAGTTCATTTATCCCGGAAAACTGCGGGTGAAACCACGAAGAGCAGCTAGTCATAAAATATTCGCAATCTTTATATTGAACATTCTTATATTGTAGCCCATACGTTCCATTACATACACGTCTACAAGGTTAGATGAAGAAAGATGGTGACGTAGGTATATCTTTCCAATAATCAGGGAGGCAGCCCGGACGGAAATTGGATCAGCTCGCAAATTAAGTTCAGCCCTTGTAAGAGGGGATTTTTAAAATATCGACCGGGTGCAGGGAGGTCTACGGGTTGAAGGATGGATTAGATTAGACGTTTTCGTACTTTCTTTTTTTTCCAAATGGTTTTAGACGGTGTCTGCTTTTTTTTTCTTTTTTTTTAATGTAACTGAATGACGAGACGAGCTGGTCGTTTGCCTGATGGTAAGCAATACGCCAGCCCACAACAATAACAGCACCACCCAGAACTCTGTTATGCACAATCCTGCGGCGCTGCACTGCGCTCGTCGCCCTGAGACAATTAGCTGTTGAGTCTCATAATGCCCAGTAATTTCGCTGGCTACAATGCCCTTCAAACCGGAACATAGTAATGCTTGAGCACTACTGTTTGGCGGCTTAATAACTGGCTGAACAGCTGGTTCTGTTTATATAGCGACTTATTGGTGACAAAAAACTGGTCACTACGAAGATGCTTAGTCTTGAGCATCGACGTAAGATAGTATGCCTGTCAATCTTCTTCTATAAGATACATTTCGGGGAATGTTCACAGGAACTTCACGACCTAATTCCACCCTCCCCCTTCCATCACAGGACGAGCAGAAAGTCTAATTAACGATGACTATAATTTGGATATCATAAAGGCGAATAGGTGTCTTCTAAACCTACGTGCTCCATCTTCAGCCACATTCTCAAATCAAATCAAATCATCATGTTGACTTTGTCATTGAATATGTTATAGCGGAATGTGTAATTTTGGAAAATAAACTTTTACTTTATTTTTGTTTGTATTTTTAGCAAGCCGCAGGATAGAATACGAAATACCTAAAGGTAAGGGCATCTAATCTGCAGTGATGACAGTCACGGCAACGACCGTCTGTTTATATATGTCCGTCTGTCGGTTTCCCGGGATAATACGTAGCTTATGTGTTAATCCAGGATATAAGCTGTGTGCATTCCAAATGTCTCTCAAATCCGTTACAGCATGAAGAAGTAACAAACACACCCTCACTTACATACAAACATACTATCATACAAACTTTCACATTTATTATATTAAGTGGGTTTTTTAAATGTTTTGGACTACATTTTTCTTTGACGGTTTTCCTAGGCGTAGGCGCTCGAAGTAAGATGTTAAACTTTTAATAGGGTCAGACAGAAACGTGTTTTCTTTATACAAGCTCCAGAACATTTTGTCAAAAATGGTTTTTTTTCCATAATCTCCAAGTTAAAACATTAATGTAAAATATTCTTTTAAACTTGAATTTTTGGATGGAGATTTTTCAGACAAAAGCTGCTTTTTTGTCGCGGAATTATTTTACAAATATAAATGACGGAGTTCTAAGGTTGCAAACATAAAAAAAACTAATATAATCCTCCTTTTTCCTTTATCCTTTATCCATGATGCAAAAGGAGAGGTGTTATAAGTTTGACCACTATGTGTGTCTGTCTGTCTGTGGCACCGTAGCTATTAAACGGGTGATCCAATTCGGATATGTTATTTTTATTTGAAAGCAAAGAAAGAAAGGGGAGACGGGTCTGAGCAGCCGCTCAACTGCCGTCTCTCTCTAGATCTATGTGCTCCATCTCAGGCCACATCATCGCTTCACATCAGGCGAGATAGTGGCCAAACATAGATCTATAAGGCGTAAAAAAAAAAGCAGGTTTTATAATCTAAGTTGACTAATGCTACCAAGTCCTTAAAACCACAAAAATTAAAATCCGTTCAGCAGTTTCCGAGTCTATAGATAACAAACGTGCATATAAACAAACAGACAAAAATTCTTAAAACCATGGATTTGTGTTTAGTTTCTCTAAATAGTTGATCCCTGATGGTTCTTCAAAAATATCTTCAATGTACAGATTTGGCTATAATCTGGGTATCTTTAAGACAAGAGTAATCAGGTTTCTTCTAAGCGAGCGTGCTACATCTTCGACCGCATCATCACTTAACAACAGGTGAGACTAACTAGTATGCCTGTCAATCTTCTTCTATAAGATACATTTCGGGGATTGGCAAAGGATACGCACTCTCAAATAATTTTTACTAAAAAAGCACAAATACAAACGCGAAAAATGAGAAATGCTAACAATATCTGCATACTTAAGCCACGAACCAGCTATGGAACTAGAAATATTAGATTTGAAGGTGCCAAAATATATAACAAGTTACCAAATGACATAAAGGAAATACAGTCATTTCCATTATTTAAAACAAAACTAAAATATCACATTATGAAAAATAATTCTTAACAAATATCAACTATTTAACCAACCACAAAATATATATATATATACATATAAACAAATTACTACACACCTTAAATACACTAGATACCTAAATAAATATAAATAAATATAAATAATTAAAACAATACAAATTAAATCTTATGAAGTAATCCTAATCTAACATCAAATATACATAATTGCTATCAAGACCTATTATGATAGCAAGTAAGTTTCGATACTTAATATGGCAGTCGCAAAACAATGGCCATCCATTGAACTAGTTCCTAACAATTTTTTTAAATCTACCTTCACAAAATAAAAATAATGTTTATCATGTTTGTTATTGATTATGTAATCTAAGTATTATTTATTTTGTAATGCGATATGTTATTGTAATACTTGCCTTAGTTCTATACTTGCTACCTACTGACAATCTATGTGTAAGTGTATTTGTTATCCACTTGGTCTCGGATGCTGTCGTTCCGCCCTCGTATGATAATTTTACTTTTAAGTTTATTTAGTGTTTCTCAATATAAGTGAATTGTATTCTGTTTTTGAGAAATAAAAGTCTTAAACCACAAACCACAACTAGTCAAACGGCGGCCTATAAATAATAAAAAAAAAATGGCTCAGTTCTATTTTACAAGCTTTTTTTTAGTTAACTTGCAATGTATGGTATGTTTGTCCGGGTGGAATCTTGCAAGCTGAATTAGAACCACTTCCTCTTATCCTACGGAGTTGAAATTTGCACACTTGTCAAAGTCCGATGACAATATTATGGTAACAGCCAGCTGATTTGATGATGAAGACGGAAGGTGGGCAATGGAACTCCTTGGCGGATAATCATAAACTACTAGTGTTTGGGTTCATTTAATTCTGCTTGCGGTTCCGATTACGAATTAGTAAAAAGCAGGTCTTGAAAAAAAAAATTCAACAAAATCTTATTTATAATGGTATAGATAGATAGATACCGAAATTTTTCTTACATTGTGTTCTTGTTTCGTTATGACCTATAAGAGGTACGAATAATTTACGACCTCGTAAACAGGGGCCATGAAACGAGGATAATCGAGTTTCCAGTGCTGTATCATTATTTTGTCTATGTACCAGGACGGTACATTTTTTTTTACGCCTAATAGATCTATGTTTGGCCACTATCTCGCCTGATGTGAAGCGATGATGTGGCCTAAGATGGAGCACATAGATCTAGAGAAAGACGGCAGCTGAGCGGCTGTTCAGACCCGTCTCACCGATGGTTCACCGAACATCATCCCGAAACACGACTAGGTCGCTTGACGGCATGGCTTAGTTTGGTGGGTGGTATTACAACCACGGCCAGAGCCTACCATTCCAAAGCGCGTAAGCGGGTTTCATCACGTTTTCCTTCCCCGTTTTAGAGCGAGCGTGCAAAATCTGCACTTAACTACACAAAGAAACATACTTAAAGTTATCATAATATTGAGGTTATCTATATACAAGTCACTACAGTGAATGTGCACTATAGTATACCGTACTTATACATATGTATGTATTATATTTAATGGGACACATCACTCGCACACAGTTAAGCATTTTGTAAATATTCCTAAATTCCTAATATCTTATTATTTACTTCCTTTTCCCGTGACTGCACCCGCGTGGATGATAGAGGAAGCACCTCCATCTTGTCGTTGAAGTACCTAGATTTTGAGACAAAAACTGCTAAATGGATTTTAATGTATTTTGGTATGCAGATTCTTTAGGTCCTGGTAAAAGACTTAGACTTAAGATTTAATTATTAGGAAAGAAAAAAATATATTGCTCAGGCATGGATCGAACTAGCGTCTTCGGAATACCGTCCCGACGCTTTAACCATTTAAAAATTACCTAATTGACGAAAGATGACGTAGATGAATGACACTGGCCCTGTGTGGGTTGGTGGATGTCACATGTCCTATATATATATATATATGTTCTAGATCTACGTGCTCCATCTTCGGCCACATCGTCGCTTAACATCAGGCGAGATGGTGGTCAAACGTAGGCCTATCTTTTGTAAAAAAAAAAACCTTCGCTGTCTAAAATGGTGTAACATCATTATTGAATCAGCGTATTTTCCACAACCAAGGACAATTTTTTTATATGAAGGGTAGAAACAACAAGGAAAACACTTATCTTGATATTTTTTATCGATCTACTGCATTAGGATTATTATCTTTGATTGATTGGTTATAAATTGACTTTATGACAAAAATAATGAGGAGAGGGGACTTGGAGGGATGTTTTATGACTTATAGCTGTGTACCAAAGCCCATGAAATAAGCTTTGTTTGTATTTCTTTCAAGTGAATGAAATTTAATATATTTTTAACCGACTTCAAAAAAGGAGAAGGTTCTCTATTCGGTAGTATATTTTTTTATGTTTGTTACCTTAGCAAGGCGATCACGTAAGTCTGTTGCGAACATCGCATGTTGCGTACTTACGTGCAACAGAAATTTATTTCAATCGATAAAATGCGACCATGTAATATTTTATGTTTCGATCTCAATGTGCTCCTATCGATTACCCGACACATTTACAAAGCGAGATTGTGCTATGAATCGTTATGTATACGCCCAATCTATTCAATTTTACTGTGTAATACGGCTCTTGTCTATGGTTTATACATCGATATAAACTTTGTTTGTCAAAACTTATTTTTATTTCAATTGAGCTTTCGTCGGACTGAAACCATCATCGGAACTGGTTTCTTATTGAAATTGATTTAAATAAAAGATACATGATCGCCCTGCAGAGCTCTGTCATTCATGAACCGATTTGGAAAATTATTTTGTGTTAGGTTCAGTACAGGTACGAAGTGGTCTCATATAAATTTCATCGAAATTTGACCTTGGTCTTCGAAGATATTATTTAAGTCTTATTTAAGTTTTTTGATAAAACGTATACTTGTTAGTATATAAAATGAATTTAATATCTTGTATATTAAACATTAAAATAAATATATATATTTCATCAAATTTTTAAGTTCTATTTTTATTTGTTTTAGTTATGTTTTTGGTGTACAATAAAGCGTTATCAATCAATCAATCAATCAAATTAAATCAAACGCAAAAACTGCTGAACAGAGTTTTAAGACTGCACACTACCTCAAAACTGCTTTACCGTTCGCGTTTGAAGTTGCATATCAATAATAGTATTGAATCAATCGTGTTGAAAAAAATATATAGTATAGTTGAGGATATACTCTGATGTCCATACGTTGTAAAAACACGATTACTAAAAAAAGTCTCGATACAAAAAATTCTCAAACTTCCCACTTAAATTTTGTAAATAAAAAGCAGTATACAGTTAATACTTGACCTATTATAATGAAACTTTTTACACAAATCTGAACTAATATAATACGTGTATCTTATGTATTCAATTTAAAATAATGTTATTTTTTATTTTGTTAGAAATTTAATACCGAAATATTGCGTGGAAAACTACACGTCCGCGACAGCCGCTGTGTTGGTTCAGACGCGCTCCGGCACTCGCTCCCGCTCGGCCGCGCAACGTACCTACTAGGTGCGAGCGAGATAGTTGCGACTGTAGCTACGAGTTGACGGGCCGTCGCGTGGGAGCATTTTGATTTGAGCTGGGGTAGTGTGGGCTCTTAACGTGATTGAGTAACAAACATTCAAACAGCCATCCATACAACCATACTCGCAAACTTTCGCATTTATAAAATAAGTAGGTAGTTACTTTGGTGTTCTGGTCACACCTTTCGAGATTATGCCGTACTTACTCTCTACGCTATTCTCTGATCCTAGATTAAAGTCTCCCTACTATATCCCTCATCGCCACAGGGATTTCATTGGATATCTGGTACTTGAATGATATAGGATGACAAGGAGATTTGGTAGCTGTTATAATTTCTGATCAAAGTAAAATGAATGAGATCAATAAGAAAAAGAAAGAAAGAAAACCCATTTATTCGGCACACTAAAACGACAAAAAATAATTTATTTATTTATTTATTTATTTATTTATTTATTAATTTTTGGGAATCTTACAGCTAGGTTTTAAAGTAGAAGTGCTTAAATAAATATACAGAATATAAAACTTAAATAATAAATATATGTGCCGAATAGGCTCAGCTCAGCCTTAAATGCCTAAACCGAGAGTATAATATAATATAATACTTATATATACGTTCTTTAGACCACGAAAAAGCACCCTGTTCGGTATCGGTAGTGGGATGCATGAAGTGTGGGGTCATAAAGGACATGTCCATGAATTGGCCATGAAGGGCTTATTTGCTTTAGTCAGTGTAAACCTAGGTACTAATCTGACTAATTAACTAAAGCATGTTATAACTCAATCTACCAATATACTCTGATTAAGCGGGCAATATTCTTTCATGAACATATAAAAGCACCTTTTCTTGAATATATAATAGTTACCATAACTAAAACGTATCGTAGGAGCATAAGGTACGGTCTATAGTCACTTCCAGGAGCAAAAGCTGTAATTTGATGCCAATACCGACTTAACTTTGCCGTCTTCAATATTCAAACTCACACACACCTTGCCCTATGTCCAGGGAATAAGATTCAAACCAAAATAAGGAAGCATTGAGGGCTGCAAAGTTAAAGTTGTATAAAGGTAGTCCAAACGTTATAGAGTGGCAGCGACGCGTATAAAACATAACTGGAAGTGGATTTTCGTTATTAGATACACACTTATTTGCTTGGTAACTTGCCAAGCGATTCCCGGCTTTATGATTCGGAAGCTAGTTATATGGAGAAAGGAAGCTTCGGGTTTATTCTGTTGCAACGCGTCGGATATCCTTTTTGTATCATATTGACAAACATACATTATGTCTCGAAATCAAAAGTGGTGTGGAGTACGTAATTTATCAAATAAAAGCTAATGTTTCAGAGAAAAAAAATGTCTCTCAGTTTATGGTGTAGGTCCGTTGTCCCCGTACGTCGTGTCCCCGTTAAACGGGGACAGTGGTACTTTAATAAAATATTTAAAAATACGTCCCGATGTCCCCTTACTCTGGTTCCTTTGATATAGTAAAATCAACTTTATATTGGAAAACTAATTTCTGGCGCTTCGCCGGCCACTGCCGCGGTAAGGTCGCTTGCTCGGCTCGCGCTGTGTGATCACAGTTCTAACCTTTTTTTTTTGAAAGGGGGAAAATGCCGCTGCACTGCCCTTCTACCGGGGATGGCAGAAGGGGATGTGTGGGACTCGAACCCACTAAAAGCCCCCCCGTGAGCAGTCCTCTGCCGTGGTGGGGCGAGATGGGATCGCGCTGATCTAACCTAAACTAACCTAGTGGCTGTATCTCCGTAAAGGGGACAATGGTACGAAAATGTAATGACGGGCCTACACTGTTTCTTGCCGTATCTTCTGAGTACTGATTCTTTTATTTAGAGTCAGAGTAATAGTAGTTCATAAGTGCGTCTGTGATGCCAAAATTGAATAAAGAACTTTAGAACTTTGAACTTAGCGACGAAGCCTGTGGCAGTTGTCGTTGGAGGGGCCACAGTCAACCCCACCCCTGTGTTTGTTAGCTGCCCCATTATTCAAGATGTGTATTCTTGCAAGGACACGCGACATGTTTCTTTTACGATGTTTTCCTTCGCTGTTGTAGCGAGTGGCAAAGTCAGACATAAAATACTAAATCATACTTAAAAGATAATTCATTTTATAACAAAAAAAACCGACTTCAATTCTGATGTATCTTCGAAGTGCAACGTCAAATATCGGTGAAATAATATATGGGACCACATTGCAGCTATAATGAACCCAATACAAAAATAATTTTCGGTTAATAAATAATGGAGTTCTGAGGTAACAAACATTAAAAGCTATTAACCTGTCCATACATTTATACCTACATTATACTAAGTTTAGCTGTAGTTTTCCTAAAAGAATAAATAAATAAATAAAAATAATACAAACGAATTGAGAACCTCCTCTTTTTTTAAATCGGTTAAAAAGAAAGAAGGCATAATCCGAACCCCCGTCTGTCGTATACAAAGTTGCAGAAGTAACTATTCAGCGACCTACACTCAAAATGTATAAACACATGCTAAGCTGTAGGTAAACGCCAGCTGTAAAGGGCACTGCATAGTTGACCTGGTTAACCTACACCTGATCTAATAAATAAGCGAACACGTAACCGGACCGATCTAGTTTGCTCTGGATTACTGCTATGGCCGCTGCGACGACGACATATTGACTTACATAGCAACTAGAAGCACTGCTATGCAGAGCAATGCAACGCAGAGGCTGCAGCCGATTTGTTATTGCAACGTGACCGAATGACCGAATCGATCCAGTTTGAACTGCTTTAGGTAGCTAGGTATCCTTTAGCCACAACTACGAAGAGAAATTGAATTACACAGACAAGGATCAGGGTTGTGTTACTTAAAATCTGTAGCCTGATTGATGTAAAATTTATAAGTATTTTCTAAATAGTATTTGTTAAGTTAGTTTTACTAAGGAGTGTGTAAAATGTATGTAGAGAAATAGGTGTTCCGCATGTTGAACAAGATTTTTATTGAAATATATATTTTTCAAGACAAGCTTTTAACAACTTCGTAATCGGAATCGCGAGCAGATTAAAATGAGCCCAAACACTAGTAGGTTATGATTATCCATTAAGAAGTTTTCCGACCTTCCGTCTCCATCATCAGATCATATCAGATCAGAATATTCCATTATCGTCGGATTTTGACAAATATGCAAAATTTCAACTCCGTCGGGACGTGGTTCTGATTCAAATTGCAAAATTTGACCCAAACAAACAAACATTGCAAGTTAAAACTTGTTAAATACATAAAGATTTGTTCCAAACTTAACTTAAAACTCTTACAGAGTAGCTGGTGAAAGGTTAAATTATTTTTTTATTTATTTTTATTGGTAAATATGCATTCGTTTGACGACATCTCGCCTGATGGAAAGCGAAGATGCGGCCTAAGATGGAACACGCTTGCCCATGAGAAGCCTATTCACTCAAGACTTAAAGAGACACAAGACAAATTATCATTTTTATAAGATCTGGGAGTGACATGGAAGATCAGAAATATCAAATAAATACCATTTTCGAGCGTTTTACCGCAATCAATTCCACAAAGCAGCTTCAAAATACAGGTAGAATAAATTGCTTCCTCTATAATTGCATTGCTCTGTAGTTGATTTCAATACTACAAGGCGTGTTCGCGCTTATGTACCAATGTCCAGGCAATTTGTAGCCGTGCACTAATACAGACGTATTATCATAATGTATGTGTGTGCCGTGTACGTACGTGATTCAGCAAACAGTGAATATGCAAAATTTTACAAACAGATGTTTGTAGAACATCTAGTTTTGAACTAGCTTGTTTGGTTGTTTTAGTTGTTCTGGTATTTTAGGTTACTGATTAGGTTACTGTTGATATTTGTTGGTACAATGCAGTGCTACGAAATGCTTTTTGTGGTTTTAAAAGTTCTGGATAGCACTGCATTTTTTATGGGCAGGCATGGCGCTTACCATCAGGTAAATGAATTCTTCATCTCATCACTCAGTAAAATAAAAAGAAGTATACATTTTATTTAAAAAAAACCGACTTCAATGTATCTTCGAAGTACAAGGTCAAATATCGATGAAATTTATATGGGACCACTTCGTAGCTACTGAACCCAACGCAAAAAGAAATTTCCAAATCGCTTCATCAATGACGGAGTTTGAAGGTAACAAACATAAAAAACAATCGAATAAAGAACCTCCTTCTTTTTTTAAAGTCGGTTAAAAACTTAAAATCAAGTAAAAACTGAAACGCAATGAAAATATATAGTGTAATCCCGCTGAATATTATGTTGGTTGTTGTTAGTTCCTAACAACAACACTCTTTGACACGTGTTTCGCCGTCTGCACGAGGCATCATCAGGTGTCGACTCGCCGAACGCTAGAACGAGAGAACTCTCAACTAGAACTCTCGTTCTAGCGTTCGGCGAGTCGACACCTGATGATGCCTCGTGCAGACGGCGAAACACGTGTCAAAGAGTGTTGTTGTTAGGAACTAACAACAACCAACATAATATTCAGCGGGATTACACTATATATTTTCATTGCGTTTCAGTTTTGAGATGAATTTCCGCAACGTCACGCCTGATTCCATTGCATTAAAATCAAGTCTTCTACAGCTATCTATCTTCGGCAGCAAAATGTGTGTAGACCTTTGTAATAAAAGTTGGAAGTTTGTTTTTCTTATGTTGGTGTCAGATTCAGATTTCACTTTACAAAGGTGATTCAATCCGCACATAAAGACAAAGACAATAACCTAAAACTAATTAAAGTTTTTCACTAGTTTCCAGACCTATTTAAGTTTCTTTAACAGATTAGTCTCTACGGAACTATGGAAATAATAGAATAAAAAAAACGTACTGATTTATTTTTTTTACTTTTTAATTATTAAACCCCCGACGCAAAAGAAGGGGTGTTATTAGTTTGACCATTATGTATGTGTTTATGTCTGTCTGTGGCACCGTAGCTCTTAAACGGGTGAACCGACTTGGATGCGGTTATTTAATGTTTTTGCAGCAGGTTTTTAGCGGCGGTTCTTAGACATGTTCTATTGGGTCGGGGGTTTTTAAATTTTAAATTTATAGTTATTTAATTTTTTTTTTAATTTTGTTGTAGGTTAGTTTAGTCATCACTGTATTTGTAAATAATATTATACTCGTACTGTATTTATTTGTATACATAAGGTAAAGTTATTCCAAATTTTAAATAGTTGTATTTAAAAGGGTTCCTCCCTAATTGAAAATATTAAGTGTTTACTACCTAAGAAGGAACAGTTAGACACTTAGTTAATTACTAAGATAACGAAGGTAAAATACCTACAACAGAATTTAGTACAAAATTTTCATAAGATTTAACAATTTTAAACCGGCTTGTCGAGAACAATTATGAAGTTTTACAACAGCCCTTATTTATTTATTTACTAACTGCGGCCCGCGGTTTCACCCTCGGTTTATCGGGATAAACAGTAGCCTATGTGTTAATCCAGGGTACAAGCTATGTCCATTCTGAATTTCACTCAAACCCGTTGAGCCGTTACAGCGTGACGAAGTAAAAAACATACTTACATTCGTACTTTTGCATTGATAATATTTTAGTATGAAAGTTTTCGTGAGTTTGATGCATCGGATATGCTCGAAACTTAAGTCGACTAATTCGACAAACTACGTGAGTCCTAGCTGTTTTATTAAATATTTATATTATATCAAACTCACGTATTAAACTTACCTAACCGAACTAACCTAAAACAAAATTATTATTTTTTAAAGAAAATTAAATGTAAATAAATTTAATTAATATTTTTTTCCATAGCCCCGAAAAGACTAGTCTGTTAAAGCAACTTAAATGCGCTAATACATTCAATATCAACTTAGTTATCAAGTCTTCAAAAACTAACAGTAGACGCAACCGCAATTCTCTTCTCCGAAATAACTTATACAGAGTCTGGTTCCTGCTAGTTTTGGCTCCTATCAAAGGCTCTGTTCACTTTACAAGGTATCAAACCCGTCATCCCTTTGGTAACTGAATACTGTAATCACTTGAAGTGAACAAACAAACCTACGAATTCATGTTTCATATAGGGTTGCCAGTTTCAAGTGGACAGCGAGGGGTCATACTCGTTTTTCAGTTAACGTTTGAGAGAAATTTTTGCAATAAAGGATTGAAAAACTGAGCGTTGCGAGAGACTTCAAATGCTAGCTGTTTTATTTCTTTGAGAACTTCAAGCTATATAGATATAGCTTCTATTATACCTTTTAAAGAATCTCTAAATGATGGTAAAAGTGCTTTAAAACTCACAAAGTTGTTTAGAAGTAGGTACTAAGGAGCTTAGTATTTATTTATAATTATTATTAAGGTTTAGTATTTTTCAATTTCAAATACGAGTATACCTATAGCATGCAATTATCTAGCGGTATAGATTTGAAATAAAGAGCGACCAGCAAGGTCACGCGCTTGAGACAAGTTTATTTTTCTTTCTTGGCTTGCGTTTGACCACTATTTCACCTGATGTTAAGCGTTGATGGGTTAATTATTTACTTATTGTAAGACATTACAAACATTTCACAGTTAAAATGGTACATAAATACAACAGTAAGTATCAGAGTAAGCACTTCACGCTGAGACATCAGCGTTTGAGTATCAAATGGCCAGTAATTTTGTTGGCTAGTGTCCGTAATCAAGTAACGTGCATAAAAGCAAAATACGACAAAGAACAAATACTTCGGTGGTTCACTAACCCTTAACTCTAATTCGCACCCAAATCTATCCCACATGCAACGTCTATTGCTTTTACAACACTCAAATATATACCTACATGCCTCTACAGTCTGACACAGGTATCTCTTTCAGAAACTCGAATACCCTAACCCTAAGGTTGGTGACCCTAACTCGCACCCAAATCTATCCAATATGCAACGTCTATTGCTTTTACAACACTCAAATATATACGTGCCTCTAGTCTACACACAGGTATCGCTTTCAAAACCTCGAATACAGTTCGTCTATTCACCCTCTGAATAGAGATGAAAAGACCATTTGTATGACCTTGGTCGTCACACGCTGCAGGCAATCTGGCTTGATGGAATTTTTAATAAAGCTGGTAGGTTCACGTTATGACAATTTTCGTTTATTGCCGCGACAGCCGGCAGTTAACTCGGGCTCGGGTAATTGTTCATGAATTTTGGACTTAGATTTAGTTTCGTGCAACCACTAGGCGTTTGTTGGGTTGAGGGCTACTTCGGCGCATATTACTTGAACTAATATGGTGATGTACAAGCATTAGCACTTTCCTGCACCGTGTGTTGTGTAGGTATGTTTTTAACTCTAGAATATAAATAAAAATCATAATTCATAATAAATTAATCGTTTTACTGTCTGTGTGTATTAGCTTAGCTGTTTGTCTTGTTTTTGTTGTTTTTTTATATCTTTTCTTACTGGGTTGGTTAAACATCAACATATAGTCATAGGATTTGGTAGGTCAATGGTATGGAGTTAGTTAGACCATCTTTAAACTTTTTTAACCTCTCATGGATTTCTGTTCGCCTGGTACTTCTTGAGTGAAATACATTAGGTATAGGTAGAGAAAGTTCAAGTTCTTTATTGAGTTTTCGCACATTACGCACTTATGAACGTCAATTATTACAATGACTCTAGCATCGCACCGGCACACGACAAGACACGGCAAGGAACAGAGGGGCATTTTTTTTAGAACTTTCGTTACAATATTTGTTTTTGACAATATTATGTTTTTTGTGTGTGTCACTTGGCTTCTTGGCAGAAGCGGATTGTTCCATGCATCTTTGTCTTCTATGTTATTACTAACTGTATAGTATGCTTTTTTCATTACAATATTTTTCACACTCAATTTAAATCTACTTTCTGTGAGCTCCGTTATACATTTCGGAATTTTATTGTAGAAACGTACGCAATGGCCTATGAAGGACTTATTTGTTTTACTCAGTCTTAAGCTAGGTACTTCAATTTTATCCTTATTTCTAGTAAAGCAATTAATACAATGTTTCTAAGTTTAACTCTTGTATTTCATTGCAATCAACTAATATTTGTTTAATAGCTGTTCCCTTCAACGTAATATTTAGTTTTCTTTGCTTCAACTAGCCAGTCATTTGTTAATTCATTAGTTTTTTAAACTCTACCGAATTGGAATTTGTTGTATGGACCAAAATGTCGATGGACTAATTACTGGATGGAATTGGGACTAGCTCACGCCAAACGGCAAAAGTATTCACAAACCGTCTCTATCAAGTTGTAACTTCATTGTAGTCAGCGGTTTCTTTTTCCAGTGGCGTGTACTAAATTCATAATCGTGTGGTAATTCATGCATGCTGCGGGGAATGAATCGTTGAATATTATCATGAGGTATTGGAATTTCAAAGAGGGTGTTCTTGGTTTATGGGAACAAGGTTCTTGTTAGATAAAATCTTGCCTTTGAGAATAAGCAGAATATTTAAAGTAATATTCTGCTTATTCTCAAAGACACAATATTTAAAGTAATACCAAATATAAGAAGACGTACCAGGCCCGATTTTTTGCCCGAAAGTGTCTTGTGCAGCGATTGCCTTTGATGGAGAAAGATGAAACCGCCGAGTGACACAGCGGATGGAGAAAGGTATAGGAAATGTGTTAGGTATATTTTTTTTATTTAATTGAGTTATAAGACGAGCAAGTTGTTTGCCTGATGGTAAGCGCCACGCCTGCCCATAACAATTGCAGTGCCACCCAGAAATTTAATACCATATTAATTAAAACGGTGAAGGAAAACATCGTGATGAAACCCGCTTACGCGCTTTGGAGTGGTAGGCTCTGGCCGTGGTTGTAATACCACCCACCGAACAAAGCCATGCCGTCAAACGACCTAGTCGTGTTTCGGGATGATGTTCCGTGAACCATCGGGAAGACGGGTCTGAGCAGCCGCTCAACTGCCGTCTCTCTCTAGATCTACGTGCTCCATCTTAGGCCACATCATCGCTTCACATCAGGCCAGATAGTGGCCAAACATAGATCTATAAAGCGTAAAAAAAATATATATATATATAAAGCACTGCGTAGCATTGCATTGCGCTCATCACCCCGAGACATCAGATATTCAGTCTCATATGCCCAGTAGTTTTGCTGGCTACAATGCCCTTCAAACACAGTGATTATTTGAACCTTTCATGATATTGTGAAACGTGATCTTTTCGTGTATATACTAATACGTATTGTTATAAGAGCATGAGGAAGATTCAATGTATCTCGAAACACATTAAGGACGCGGAAGCCTTTTCGTTTCACGCATATATATTATATATAATACCACTAGCTTATCTAAAACGAATGATTTCTGTTTGATGTTTCTCCAATATCCTTTCTTCTCGTATGCTGCGGATTTGTTTATTTCAAGCTCGAATGATATTTATTTTTGACATTTATTTATTTCGTGCATTATTTTAGTGTAAGAAATGTTGTTATGTAACTTTTACTTATACATTTATACTGTTACTGTTGCCCTGTATCGTCCCAGTTCTGGATAAAGGCCTCCCCTGTGACTTCCGGGCTTCGCGATCTTTGGTTCTTAGTGACCAAGGCCCTAATTCACTATGGAAACTTGGCGATTCCTTGCTTCGAGGTCACGTCAACTCATTCATTAATAAACGACATCTGTGAAATTTGTATCCTCTATGACGCGTCATAGAGAATCATATATAAGAATGCGTCATAGAGATGTCAATTATGGAGGAAGGAATCGACGTGATCTCGAAGCAAGGAATCGCCAAGTTATCATAGTGAATTGAGGCCCAGTAGTCGCTAAAGGCATCTAGTGCATATAAGTTGTTCTTCTTCGACTTCTTTAAGTGATTATACTTATATATAATAATTATCTATTATAATTATATATCAACGGACTTATACATAAGTTAATGTACATATATATATTTGATATCATCATCATCATCAATCAGCCCATCACGTTCCCACTGCTGGGACACGGGCCTTCTCTCATAGAGAGAGAATGGGCCATAATCCACCACGCTGGCCCAGTGCTGGTTGGTGAATGTCACATGTCCTTGACTTTTTGTGAAAAATTCTTGGCCATGCCGGTTTCCTCACGATGTTTTCCTTTACCTTTTTAGAGCGAGTGTTAAATCCACGTAGCTTAAGAAAGTCAGTGGTGCGGGGCCAGCGGGATTCGAACTCGGGCGCGTTGGATCGAAAGTCGCACGAGCTCCCACTGAGCCACACTTGCTCTGTTATTTATATTTAGGTATACCTAATAATATATTGTGAAGTGAGATTGCATCCGACTCCCGTAATATGGAAGAGTCGGGAGCTGACTGCCCGATTGGTTCTGTGTCTATATATTTTGTTTGATATAACATAACATTATAAATATCTATAATTAATAATATCTATAGGTATATGATCGATATAGAAGTCTAGAACAGTACGTAAATACTTATTATGTTTTTTCATCAACAACAGTCGAGTGATAAATAATAACTCTAGTAAAAATAGAGTACAATATCGTTTATTGTGGAAAACTTTAATTAAACAAGTGCAAGGGTTTACTCTAAGCAACTAATAGGTATGATGACAATGCTTATAACATAACAAAGTATTTTCTGTTTATTCAAGTTTAAAGATTTTACTTGCTTATGTTTCACATCTGAACAAATACAATAAAGATGCATTTTGCGATAGAAGCATGGTTTTTATGACTTATAAAATATGCAGATTTCAATCTTATTTCTTTTTTATAATCGAATGTATAGTACGTGATCGCATTCTTCTGATGAAAAGTGGCGACGCGGTCGGCGATTAATTATGCTTGCCTGGAAGATACCGATTCACTCGAGACTTAAACTCGATTTGACTTGAGTTTGATTTTTTATTTTATTTAATTTTTTATTTTTATTTTTTATTATATAATTATTATTAGATATTAAATGTGTAATAATTATAATGGATTTCCTGGAAAATAAACAATTTCATTTCATTTCATTTTCACATCATTTCATTATATATCAATTACATTTTTGATTTTACAAGCTTTTATTTAACTTGCAATGTTTGGGTCAAATCTTGCAAGTTGAATCAGAACCAATTTCTTTTATTCTACGGAGCTGAAAGCTGATTCAGCTGATCTGATGATGGAAACGGAAGGAGGGCAATGGAACTCCTTAACGAATAATGGCAAACACTTGTAGTGTTAGGTTAGGCATTTTAATCTGCTCGCGGTGCCGACAATGAATTTGGTAAAAGCTTGCCTCGAAAAAGAAACCATTTTTCAACAAAAATCTTATTTGGCACTACATATAAGTCATTTGAGTTAAGTTGTCTCATTACACTATTTCCATATTTTTTTTTTCTTTTTGTATTTCTGTTTTCTTTTCGTTATGATTTTTTGTGGCCGCCATATAAATGATTTTGTCTTTCTTTCTTTTTTATTTAACCAATAACACATGCTACTGAAAGAATGCATCTACTGAAAGAAGAGGTCCCGACTCCAAAACTTGGCCAGAGCGAAAATATTTTGCATATCTACTTAAAAAGTTTATTTTTAAATTGATTTAGAATGTATGTGATTGATCTAACATAAATCAAGAGAATCCATGTATGTCCTCCTAGCGTCCCAATGATTCTTCCATCGCACAGGATAAATAGATTCTTCCGTCGAAAACCTTAATCAGTTTAGAGGATTGGGAGCTAGCCATGCACTTGTAAAATGTGTATAGCTTCATCTGTCGCTCCTCTGAGTTGCAAGATTATACTTACGGAAAATGATAAGTAGGTATGTATTATATATTTATAGATAGGTACCTAACGTAATGTATACTTTCAAAACCAAAGGCACGTGACAATAAAGCGTTATCTAATGTATCTAAAGTAATCAAATCTAATAAACCACTACCAGTGGGTAACGGTCCCCAAAATGCTGGCAGCATTGCCACGTTGAATGGCAATGCTTATCCTTTGGCCAAAATATATATAGGCCAGCATTTTGGTCACGTGTTGTTTCGACCAGAACTTTTGCAGTATCTTTAAAAACTATGTGCCTCCGGTCTCCACGGTCCTAGTGCCTCGACCACAAAAGGCTCAAAGACCTTAATTATAGATACTTAAACAAAATAAGACATATTTTGTTAAAATAACCTTATACCAGCGCTACGCGAGCTGAATTGAATTTTATTGCGTCATAGCAAGAGTCGCTATTTGTTTAAATTTCTTTGCGGAGTGTTGCTTCTGTCCCTTAGAATTCTGTGCTTATACTCTAATTTTAACGTAATATTATTTTCTCTGTTAACAAATAGAGCATAGCTTCACATCGTCATCATAATAGAATTTAAACCAAAATCCTTTCCTACCAACATAACACTGTTACCGGCAGAACGTAATACATCTAGCTAATACAGTCAACAAGTCCACACAAGGACTCGCCTAAGAATATTGCCTTCGATTCCTTTGAAGCTAGGGTAGAAGGGGAAACCACCCTTTGTAATGCGAGCTTGGGGTAATCCTGGTTAATATAACCCTTCTGTTGTTATACTGGATCGGCTGATATGATATAAAATTAGGAGGTATGTAAATATGAGATAAAAAGTTGTACCAACTTATCTAATATGGACCTACGAGTAGGTAGGTGTAGGTATTGAATCGCATGCCAGGCGAAATATAAGACGAAAAAATAAAGATAAAAGAAATTTGGTTGCTCGAGCAATTGGCTTGGTGGCCCAGGTGAAGTGGTGGTTAAGGCGTCGGGACGATACTCCGAAGACGCGGCTTCAATCCCTGCCCGATCCTTTTTCTTTTTCCTAATTATTTACAACCTTAAGGTATGTGTAGGTGCTTGGCGGCTGTGACGAAAATTAACAAAAATATACATATACATAGGTACCTATATAAAATTGAAATCGTGTCTGAGTGTTGTGGGACCATGGTCCTCATAGTTGCTGGTTCCTTATGGAGTTATGTACATATACACCCGTCTGGTTTTTTTACTTTACGATAGGTTCAATTTAAGCCGATCGGTGCCAACAAATGGATTTAGAATGCATTGCCATCGAGTTGTAAGCTACCCTGAAAGTTTCAGCCGGATAGCTAATCGGGAAGTGCTTGAAATTTAAGTTGCTTCTACCTGGAACGACAGACAGACATAGAGACAAACAATAGTGACTTAAAATAAATATACAAAAAAAGTGTTATAAAAAAATATAATTCGTACCAAATATTTCTATATATGCAACCTCCTACTGCTACACGAAAAAGAACGATGCACGAGCTAACTCAAAATACTCTATTATATGAGATTTACCACTCAAACGACATCCGTTAAGAAATTTATTATGTTACTGCACAACCTTGTTCAAAGTGAAACTCAGAGAGAGGCTTTATTTTTTGTACCTACGCTTCAGTTCCGTGTTTAATAATGTATGAACATTATCCTTCGCTGACTTTGCCATATTTTTACCAAAATATAAATCCCCGACGAAAAAGTCATAACGCTTAAAACCCTTCAAGTAGCCGACAAAGCGAAAACTCCCCCTAAGTGTCGGGTTTCGCCTCAGATTGGATTCGTGGATTCAACGAAGTATCGGCAAGGCTTCCCAGACCTTGAGTGTTGAAGAAAACTGTATGAATATATTGTGAGAGATGTAAGTTACTTACCTTTTCGGTTAATTACCATTTATACGGAAATATTAATAACCTACATTTTAAACCGACTTCAAAAAAGGAAGAGGTTCTCAATTCGACGTTATGCATTTTTTCTTTTCTTTTTATATCTGTTACGCGATTACTCCGCCAATATTTTTTTTTTATATTGTCAATCTAAAATCTTTTTTTTTTAACGGGCGAATGCCTTTATTACTCAAAACAAACTACACTGTACTTACTAAAACTAAACTAACTACATACAAGGAGAAGCAATTATTTATGATTGATTTTGATGATTCTTTTTTTGTTTGGTAGGTCATACTTCAGAGCTGGTCATAGAGCCCATAAATTTTTTATCGAAATTGATTCAGCACTTTTAAAAAAAATTACAATAACAAAAACTATAAGTTTAGTCTTTGAAGTCGGTCATTTTTTTCTAAAGATTAGTTATTTGTTATACTACAGACGGAATCAGAAACCTTTAGGGTTGATACAACTTGTTATTTTCTTAATTTGTCCTATTCTATGCTTCTTTATTGCTCGGCAAATCTTTCAAGTGTCTTTTGCCTGCAGCTTTGTGGCATTGATATTGATTGATTTATTTGTGACCTTTTTATTTCTCGACAAAAAACACAACTTACAAACCTTTTTAAATTAAAAATGAAGCCTACATAATTGTAGCAGAAATAAAATATAAAATATTATGGTAAAAGTATTCCAATAACATCAGCAAAGAATTTATATTAGCCACATAACCGAGCCGCCCTCAAGAAGTATTTGTAGTCATAATGTTTGGAAGGGTTGACCGACATTCCACGAAATGATTTAGTGTCATATCACAGTCGATTATCATTTTCTTGCTATTAGAATAATAGTTATTGTGAAACTTTTGCGACTCTATATCATGGTTTATACTATTAAATTGCTTTAAAACAATACCTCGCTTTTTTATGTACCTGAATGACGAGACGAGCTGGTCGTTTACCTGATGGTAAGCAATACGCCAGCCTATAACAATAACAGCACCACCCAGAACTTTGTTTTGCAAAATCCTGCGCGGCGCTGCACTGCGCTCGTCACCCTGAGACAATTAGCTGTTGAGTCTCATAATGCCTAGTAATTTCGCTTGCTACAATGCCCTTCAAGCAGGAACACAGTAATGCTTGCGCACTACTGCTTGGCGGTTGAATAACTGGCAAAGGGGTGGTACCCACCCAGACGGCCTCTTGCATACGAGAAACCTACCACCAGTAAAAACTTTATAATGCACTTGCAACCGAACGAGACTTTGTTCGCTCTAGTACAATAAAAATATAACCTTTATCACTCAGGGATACAATAAAATAATTTTTAGAATTACATCGGATCGAACTTTGAACCTAGAATTTACATACAACTTTACCTCTTTATAATCAAGTTGTCTAACTTGCATCGTCTGACGTGAGGTGTCTTCTCATGATCGTACTAAACTGTACCTACCTATGTTAGTCCATCAACGCTCAGCTCTATAGGTGTTTGTATGTAGATAGGAAAAGGTCGGGTTTTAACATGGTGCGGCATAATTCTTGTTTCTAGACCAGAAACTCCTTACTTTTTAATACTTACTGGCCAACATAATGAATTGGATTACTTTACTCGTAGATGACGGCAAATAATAATAAAAATAATATATATAAAATATAGAAATAAATAATGAATAAATAAATACAGTATACTGATTTTGATAAAACATAAATAAATATACACGAAATGACTAAATTTACTTCTCGCATTGAATTGCAAACGCCCTTACAGGGCTCATGATACCAACCTAACATATTATTTAAGACCTACTTATATATGACAAATAAATGTACATGAATGCAATGAATAAATGAATTATGAATGAATTAAAACATTTTATAACAAAAAAAACGACTTCAATTCTGATGTATCTTCGAAGTCCAAGCTCGAATATCGATGAAATTTATATGGGACCACCTTGAAGATACACTGAACCCAACTCAAAAAGAATCAGTGCAGTTTATAAATGACGGAGTTCTGAGGTAACAAACATAAAAATAATACAATCGAATTGAGAACCTCCTCATTTTTTTCGAGTCAGGTAAAAATAAAACAAACTGCAAAAACTTGAACCTATAAAACATGCTCAATTAAGTCCAGTCAATAAGTTACCAGTAGTTAACCCTTCGTTTCTTATATCTCTAGAGCTAAGTAATAAAGCTGGGTGAAGTAGCTCTTCACATTAACCTCATGTAACCTCAATCTGCTGTTAAACTCCAGGAGATGATGATATAAGAATGTGCGGCTTATCTGCTTTGATGATGAAGGTATTTCCGACAGATGCAAGGGCGACGAACTGGCCGCTATTCTGAAGAGCATTCGAGAATGACAAAGTGTAATTCTTGACGCGATAGAACTGAGATGCTTCATGAATCTTGATAGTCAGGTGCATTGCAAGTGCGGTACACTATGTTTTCGCTGGTTTGACACCTTGTTAACGCAACTTATCTCAAAGTTATACTCAAGAACAATGATATAGATTTTTTTTTAATTACTCAAAAGCACTAACATCGTCGTACATTTTCACTTTTGAAGTGGATGTATTGAAAACAATCGAAATCTTCAATAATATTTGTGTTTTTTCGCGGTACTACCTAAAATTATGGCATAATTTATTCATTTTAATTTGCACTATTGTACATTCATTAATTGAGCTTAATAAATGTTACACACAGACCCTGTTAGGGTGCAGCAAATGACAATTTTGAGGAGAGGGAACACGTTGTACCTATATCATAGTTATTGTTAGGTATATCAAAATACTATAGTAAAATAGAACATAAAAACTTATTCTAGCAAAGTATACCTATCATATCTTATTTTTAACTGACTTCCAAAAAAGGAAAATTGAAGTCGGGTTTTTATTGTAATAACATTAATTATATATCACATGCTTATGTCTTTATATAAAAAAATATATTATTGGCATGAGCGCAGTGGGCAGTTAATTGCTTTAAGCCGTATATCCAAACACAACTTGAACAAAACTTACAACATTAGAGAAACTCAAACAAATCTCAAGCAATAAATTTTTTTATAAATCGCACGTCACCAGAATACGATCCCACCGTCAGATCACTCCGGAATGTTCCTCACTTAAATAACATCCGCGATTACTACACTTCAACTAAATTGACCATTGCGGCGATTAGGCGAGAAATGCAATAAGAAATTAAGAATTGCAAAAAGAAATGGTAGAACTGCAATAAGAAAATAAGGTATGCAATGAAGATTAAGAAATGTGCGCCGGCACTTTTAATTAAAGCAATTGAAGGCGTAGCTAATCGGTTGGAACAGATTATTTAGTGTTTGATAAAACGGTTATATTGTAAAAAAAAATATATTGCCTAGGCCCAACTCGCTCGCTCACTTGGCAAAGAGAACATAAATTTATGACGATTGCGTATGTTTTAATAAAATTCCAGATTGTATAACGGAGCTCATAAAAAGTAGAATCAAATTGCGTGTGAAAAATATTCTAATGAGAAAAGCTACATACAGTTAGTAATAATATATATAATAATAATAAAAACTTTATTGCGAACATTTGCTCATAGTGTTAGTTATTATTCTTAAAAGCTATGTTAGTCCTTAAAATGAATTTTGGTTCTTAGCACTGGGTATATATATAGGTATGATAGATGTAAGTGTACCCAGTGCTCAACAAATGGACTATAAATTTTTCCTGATAATAATCTCAGAATACTGTACTGTTTAGAAAACAAAGCTGCATGGAACATTCCGCTTCTGCCAAGTAGCCAACTGGTTCATAAGAAACCTAATATTGTTAAAAACAAACAAAATATTGTAACAAAAGTTCTAAAAAAATGCTCCTCAGTTTCATGCCGTATCTTCTGAGTAGTGGTTCTTTTTCCGATACGGCGGTAGAGTCATTGTAATAAATGACATTTATAAGTGCGTCTGTGATGCCAAAACTGAATAAAGAACTTTAGAACTTTACTGGATAAAACTGCCTTTCAAACCAGCCCCCCGATTCAGAACTTCACGATAACTCGTTGTCGATCGATTCGGTTTCATAACTTATGATGTAAAATATTGCGCACAAAACAAAATTAGTAAATGTAACATGTAATCGATACCAATATTGTAACCGAAACCGTATTAAATTTTCGAGGCGGAATAGCTCGAAAAGAAACATACAAAACGAGATCAATAATAGTCGAATCGAGGCGGTATTCGTTATCGTGAGGTTCTGATTAGGGGGGCTGAACACATTAATGCTTGCGCACTACTGCTTGGCGGCAGAATATAACTGGCAAAGCTGTGCTGCCTACCCAGACGGCCTACGAGAGACCTATCACGAGTGCAGCGTAACAATAGACGGTCTTATCGCTCAAATTAATCTCTTTCAGACAACCTTTGAACATAAATGCCTAGCATCAGGTATATTATTTACCATTACTCAACTCGATAAGCAATTTCTCTTTGCCAATTCTTCACTCAGCTGATAAATCTAAGAAATCAAAATATTGCCTGTTAAATGACATCGTAAATAAATATTTCTTCCATAGCTTCATCAAGCGCCTAACTCGGAGCAAATGAATAAAAAAAATCCGGCATCGCGAGTAATGACGCGAAATATCAAACGTTCACGCATCACCTGCAATCTCTGAGACGGGGGAGGTTATGTACCTGTACAGTTAGCTGCAAAAAGAAGTACTCGAACAAATATACGTTTTATCAAACAAAAAAACCGACTTAAATGTAAGAATTTTCCAAATCGGTTCATGAATGACGGAGTTCTGAGGTAACAAACATAAAAGAAAGAATACAATTGAATATAGAACCTTCTCTCTTTTTGAAGTCGGTTAAAAAATGTCATTTGAGTTTAATTTTTTTGTAAAAATGTCTTATATTGCCTTGGCCTAACTCGAAAAACGGTAAAGGAAAACATCGTAAGAAAACCTTCATGTCTAAGAATTTATCACAAAAATTCAAAGACATGTGTCATTCATCAACCCGCACTGGGCCAGCGTGGTGCGTTATGGCCCATACTCTCTCTAGGAGAGAAGCCCCGAGTCCTTGAAAATTAATAATATGATAACGTGTGTTATAATTGTTATTTTATTTATTTGCATTTTATTTCTTTCAAATAAGTTCCATGTTAATTTATTTTATGACTTGTTTGAAAACGACCCGCCATTAGGAATACAGCCTCAGCTTATAAAACTAATAAGCACTTACAACTTAAACCACAGAATACTAAGGGACAGAATCATCACTCCGCAAAGAAATTTAAACAAATAGCGACTCTTGCTATGACACAATAAAATTCAATTCAGCTCGCCTAGCGCTGCATAGGTATGCAGCGCTAATATGACTGGTAGGTATACCTCGCGCCAAACTTGATGGCGGCTGACTGGCGTATCACGTGATCTGCGCAGATATAATTTTGTATGCGATTTTGTTACTGCGCAGGTCACGTGGTGCGTCTGTCAGCCGCCATTAAGTTTGACGCGATTTATACCAGTCATATTAACCTACAGAGCGCCTCTCTCTTTCTATCGCATAGCTCTTATCTCTTCTGACGCGGCACGTGTAACGAATCGCGACCCGCCGTCGGTGTCCGGCTATGTACTTGTAGCTTCGTACCTACAGTGCGGAGTGCGCTAGGCCTGCTTAAACTGCTAAGTATAGTAATAATAAGAATAATATAATGGTTGTGAAATGTGTACCTACATATTGTTGTAGCCAACAGTACATGTTGGAAGGTGTATTTGATGTTTATTAAAGCTTAAATAAAAAAACAGGTATTTCGTCACGGCAACAAATTGGGCTGCGGGTGGAATTCATTTGGTATCACGATGAGGTTTCGACTTTCGGCATCAAAACCTCAATATAGGATCGGCATTCTCGAACAAAATAGGTCACTTTAATATCGTAAACATTGTGACCACAGACCTAAAATTGGACTGCAGTCAAAACGAGATAGAGTTTAGGATAAGAAAAAGAAGAAAATATTATTATAATACATTTTTATCATTTTTTTTTATCATGGTCATAGCTTTTGAGGGGAAGGAGTTATATCATAGGCTCTAAATGATGTACCTTAATGTCTACTGTCTGAGGTCCGTTGTTAAAAAATTGATATAAATTAATTACAGGCAATCGTAACGACAGTGAAAGTGGCTCAGTGAGAACATGTGCGACTTTCGATCCGACGCACCCGAGTTCGAATCCCGCTGACCCCGCATCACTGACTTTCTTAAGTTAGTGCGGATTTAAAATTCGCTTTAAAAACGGTGAAGAAAAATATCGTGAGAAAACCGGTATGTCCAAAAGCAAGCACAATAATTATTTTTTTGAAAAAACAAGAACCAACTTCAAGACTAAACTTATATTTTTTGTTTTTGTAATTTTTTTCAAAAAGTGCTCAATCAATTTCGATAAAATTATATATGGGACGACCTCTGAAGTATGGCCCACCAAACAAAAAAAGAATCATCAAAATCAATTTATAATTGGCGGAGTAATCGCTTAACAAATATACAAAAAAAACCGAATCGAACAGACTGAAACTTTAATTGAGAACCTCCTCCTTTTTGAAGTCAGTTAAAAATTCAAAGACATGTGACATCCCCCAACACGCACTGGGCCAGCGCGGTGGATTATGGCTCGTACTCTCTCTATGAGAGAAGGCCAGTGTCCCAACAGTGGGTACGTGATGGGCTGATGAGGATGATGAGGAACCGTAACTAGCTCAGTTACCGTCGAGCTGACTTCACAATCGCGTGGTTAGCTTCAGCCGAAATCCAGAACGGTATCGGCTCGCTGAAATCGCGCCTAAATCCGGGCTTACCATCGTAAACACCGTTTTGTATGGATGACTCAATTCGCTTCGCTCACGACGCAACTGTACATATTAATTTGACGCCACCGATACAGGTTGAGTTGCCAAGTTTATTTATCTGCAGGTCAACCATTCCGTCTATAAACTGAAAGTTCCGATGTTCAACTACAGGGCCTGAAACTTATCAAACATGGTTGGCCCTCCGATGTAACATTTTTTTATGGTACTGAGTGATGAGACAAGCATGTCGTTCACCTGATGGTAAGCGCCACGCCTGCCCATAACAATTGCAGTGCCACCCAGCACTTTTAATAGGTACCTAATAAGTGTAAGTTTTATCAAACAAAAAACCGACTTCAATTTATCTTTGAAGTTTAAAGTCAAATATCGATGAAATTTATATGGGACCACATCGTAGCTATATTGAACCCAACGCAAAAAGAATTTTCCAAATCGGTTCATAAATCACGGAGTTCTGAGGTAACAAACATAAAAATATGATAAAAAAAAAACAAAAATAATTAATTTTTAGAAAAAAACAAAAACCGACTTCAATGTATCTTCGAAGTCCAAGGTCACATATCGATGAAATGTATATGGGACCATCTCGTAGCTATACTGAACCCGACGCAAAAAGAATTTTTCAAATCGGTTCATAAATGACGGAGTTCTGAGGTAACAAACATAAAAAAAATAAAAAAAAAACATCAACAGAGAACCTCCTCCTTTTTTGAAGTCGGTTAAAAATATTATCGAACAGAGAACCTTCACCTTTTTTGAGGTCGGTTAAAAGCACTGCATAGTAATCATGATTTACGTTCATCACCCGGACACATCAGATATTAGGTACGTCTCATATGCCAAATAATTTGGCTGGTTACAATACCTTCAAACTGGTACACCGAAACACATTGTTACAGCAGTCTTCTTGATTCTTCATAGTTTCGAAAATATTGTAAACCTTTTTTTGCTAGTTTACATGTATACAATATAATAGGTAACATTAATCCAATTCAAATCATTTATTTTAGATAACTTACTTTTTATTCCATATTGTTTTAGTACAATAAAATTAATTGAAAAAATAAATGTTGGCAATAACAAGCACTTTGCTGACGATGACCGCAGCAGAAACATTGAATTTCTCAAGAGATCAATGATTTATTTCTGTCTGCGTATTTAGGTATATCCATAGTTGTTATAAAGGATAGTTCCTCTAGTTCCGCCATATTGGCATACAGACATGGTCTTAAAAGTTAATTAGTACATCAAATCAAATCAAAATCTCTTTAATCATTTTGGCATCACATACACACTTATGAACGTCAAATTATCACAATGACTCTACCACCACCGTATCGGAAAAAGAACCACTATTTAGAAGATACGGCAAGAAACTGAGGGGCAATTTTTTAAGAGATTTTGTTACAATTTATGTTTCTTATGTACCAGTTGGTTACTTTGCAGAAGTGGAATGTTCCAAGCATCTTTGTCTTCTATGTAATTACAAACAGTGCAGTATGCTTTTCTCATTAGAATATTCTTAACATTACAATAATTAACAATACAATAATAAGTAATTTTAACAATGACATTAACTAAATTATAAATAATAATAATAATAGGATATAAAATTACGATGTCAGTCAAAATCGATACGACGGTACGACGTTGAAAGTGCATGACATGAACAAGGTTGACAATGACAGCTTCACTACAGTGAAGAAGAAGAAGCGTCGACCCCGACCGAGCCGCTACCAACGTGGCACCGCCCCGCTCACGGCATCTACACTACGTGCTGTGGAGCCTACAGTATCAATCTACCTCTCCTGCTTGAACCCCGAAACATCAGGGGATGAAATGTTGAAGTACATCAAAGAAACGCTTCATGGACGGATCCAGGGACAGATAGCAATGCGACTGTCGAGGCTGGAGTCGACTAGGACCACTGAATTTAAGTCCTATAGGCTCCAAATTCCAGCAGTGCATAAGGAACTGTTCCTGAATTCTGACTTCTGGCCTGTAGGGGTAGTATACCGGAAATACAGGGAAGGAGCGAAATTTTTGAACCCTGTGAAGTAGTGTGTGTGGTTTATTTAATGTAATTTTATATTTTTGTACGTGTGTTAGTCTGTATATATTCTATGAGCCTCTGTTAATTTTCCTTTGTTGTACTTTAATATTGCCTGAAATAAAGAGTTTATATATAATAATAAAAAATGATCAAATGTCAAAACAAGTTATAGCAATAATAATATTAAATTATCAATATAGTCGTACCAATCACGCATTATAATTATATTAGTCAATTTCTGTCTTGTCATGCATAAGATATGAATATGAAGGCCCTCATATGGGAGACGATAGTCTCTCCGCCACTGTTTTAGAATGATGTTTGTATATAAATTTAAATATTAAAATAATTACAGGAACTTATCACACAATTTGCGCAAGATAACGTTTGAATGACACTTTTGGAACTCACTGAAGGCGAATATCGTAACTTGTACAACTTAGGCACGCCTTCGAAGCCTTCAGCCAAATTCCGAGCGCTATCAGACTAAGCCATGCTTACAGTCGTAAACGCTGTTTTGTATAGCCAACTCCCGCTTTATGACGAGAGTTTTAATGCCACTTGTAAATATTAATTTGTTGCGAAACTCTGCGAATTTTGTTAGCGGATGTTTGTGATGGGGTAAATAATTTGGAGTCCGAGCCGAAATGGATTAAAATAATTATAAGTTCGTTGCTGTTCGGGGTGGCTGAGACATTGTTTGATTTGCCTTTTAACGGAGGTCAAGACATTTTCTAAATGGCTATCGGAAGAGAAGCTGAACAATAATTAATTAATTAAATTAATTAATTAACGGAATTGAATGATGATACGAGTAACTCGTTCACCTGATGGTAAGCGCCACGCCTGCCCATAACAATTCCAGTGCCAGAACTTTTAATACCTTAAAAAGCACTGCGTAGCACTGAATTGCGGTCATCACCCCGAGTCATCAGATATTAAGTCTCATATGCCAGTAATTTCGCTGGCTACAATACCATTCACACCAAAACACAGTTATGCTTGCGCACTATTGCTTGGCGACCCAGAAGGCCTCCCGCATACGAGAGACTTACCACGAGTAAAAGTTCTCGTTTTCAACATGTCATGTCTATGGATTAGTCAAACTTTTCTACTTATCTAAGCCCGCGGCTTAATCCCAATCTCAATCGCGATCGCTAAAACGGATCGATATTGCAATTTAAAATATGCTAACGCCTTCCAAATTTTAAAATTATTTATAAGTGATCAGAATCGGTGTCCGAGTTACAAGATTCCCCTACAGATCTGCTTCATAGCGGTCACCACTTGGATAGGCAACCGTTTGTATAATATTTACATCTGATTGCTGGCTTGCTTCGGAACCCGTCGACGTAAAGCCAGCCTGTCGGTTTTTTTACAGGATACATCATGGAGAGTGTGCGACGGAATTACACGAGTTATTCATCCATCTCCTTTCTACTATCGGACAACAAGACGTACGGAAACTCGGCCTTCGTTTATGATTGACATCCCTCGAAAAAAGCGTTTTGCTTCAACTTTCATAATGCGAACAGCTAAGGAATGGAACATCTTACCGCAGCGTCTCTGTTTCCCGATTTTTTTTTATTTAATGTGTCGGCAAACAAGCAGACGGCCCGCCTGATGGCAAGCGGTTGCCGTCGCCTATCTCGACCTGCAGCACCAGAGGCATTACTGATGAGTTGCCGACCCTTAAGGACTTAATTCCCCTTTTAAAGGACTCCATGTTGTAGCTCAAAGGAAATACCGACGAAGGTAGGTCGTTCCACATCTTACAAGTGCGAGGAAGGAGAGTGCGAGTGAAGCGCGTGGTGTGGGAAGTTCAGTTTTGTAAGATGTGGGGGTTTTTCTTATAATTTAGGTGTCTTCAAGTCCCAAGTGAATCTTCTACGTAAGCATGATCCATCGTCAACCGCGTCGTCACTTTCCATCAGGTGAGACTGCGGTCAAATGCTTGCCTATCAGGTAATAAAAGTTGTTAGGACAACAGTCGTCAGGCTATGGCGGTCCGACACTCCGACACCAGGGTTGGACACACGAGAAGATTTGATCGTAATTTCATTAGGCTCTAAACCGCTATTTTCTTAATAAACCAAGGTCCTTTCAAAGTAGGTAAGTTTATGTAAGTACCTAGGTAAACATATACCTACTCACCTCATAGCCTATGAAGTTTTGACACTATAAATAATCGTTTCAAAATTTCATTACCTACGATATGAATTTCTACGTTGCGTCCCCAGAATTTCATTAAAATTTATTAGATTATTCTGAAATTGTGCGTCTATAGCACACATATAAAGGGTTCTCGTATTATTCTTAAAGCATATATAATACGAGTAAATATTCCTAATGAAAAGAAACAGAAACAAGTAGGATTCTTATGGCAAAAAGAAGGAAACATAATACATCCTTATAAACTAGTGTAAACTACAATTATTATCAAAATTAAGAACTTAGTTTACTTATACGTATTGCCACGATTATATGAGCTGATGATGATAATAATTAAAAGGAAAAGAGTTGTGTTGGCTAAGCAATTTAAGCAAATAGGGAAGAAGGGGTTGGGGTTTTCTTAGATGTCGCCACTAGCATATACAGTTAACAAATAAATGTAATTTTGATAAATAGTTATGAGAAACGATGGTTGACTAGAATTTTGATAAAATTGTCTTTATATAGTAATTATGTGTAGTCATTTGAATATCAGTGAATCAAATACAAAACAATACATTGAAGTGCAAGCTTATAAATCTAGACTAAAGAATACTTAGTTGGAAAGATTGGTATTTTGAATGTTTTGAGCATCTCCAAATTATAATGTCTGCACAATTATAATATATTATAATTTTTAACTGTAATAGAACAATTTCAATGCACTCACATGGTATCATAAATCACTTATGGCCACAAATGTGTTGTTAAGGCTCGTACTGAACCTAACCTTGACCAATGATTTGTGTTCTCTGTTTTGACAATATAGTTGTTTTTCATTGTTCGACTGCCTAGCCCTAATGTATTTCCAGCAATATCTTTTTGATTCTTGTTTTGTACGAAAACAACATAAACATTAACGAACACCAGCGCCTCTAGCGGGATAAAGTTGCATTATTCTTCCCTATTGCTTTAACAACAATTTCTTAATATCAAGTTAACTCAGTATAACGCTCCGCCTTAACATTTTCCCACGTCTCATGTAATTTTCGAAGGCTTAGGATAACTAGAAAACTTTTCCACGGAAAAAATGCTAAAGATATTGCTGTTGCGAAGCGACGAGAGGGTCGAGTTATTAGCACTCCTCTCCGAAAGTGGGAGAGTGACTGGAGCAAGTGGCTTTATTATTTTTGTTTAAGGAACGAGTTGAGTGTACTTCTTTGTTCTCTTTAAAAGGAACGAGTGAGATATCTTTAGAGACAATTTATGAGAAAAATACGCTACATAAAATCGGGGTGTAAGTGGAGGAGGGGAGTAAAATGATACCTTTTTAGGGTAGAAGCCCTTCATAATAAGCAAATATGCATATCGCTGGATAAGCCTAAAAAGGAAATATGATAAATGATTTCTTACCTACGGTTCACTAGCTGCACCCCGCGGTTTCACTTGCGGTTTCTCAGGATAAAAAGTGTCCTATGTCCTTTTTCAGGACCCAAAGTAGGTACATACATACCAAATTTCATCAAAATCCGTTCAGTTGTTTTTGCGTGATTGAGTTATAAACATCCATCTATCCATCCATCTTCACACACTTTCGCATTTCTAATATATTAGTAGGAAGTAGGATTAAAGACTGCTGGGAATGGTTTTCCCAGAATCACCGTCCCATATTTTTCAATATAAACCGTTTTAGTAACGCATAGAGCGAGTGTGGCTCTGTGGAAGTAGGTACGTGTGACTTTCGATCCGACGCACTCGAGTTCGAATCCCGGTGGCCCCGCACCACCGACTTTCTTAAGTTATGGGCGGATTTACCACTCGCTCTAAAAACAGAGAATTTATCACATAAATTCAAGGATATGTGACATCCACCAACCCGCACTAGGTCAGCGTGGCGAATTATGGCCCATACTCTTTAAATGAGGGAAGGCCTGAGTGCCAGCAGTGGGAACGTAATGGGCTGATAATGATGAGTAACGGAAAGTTTGTTGAAGTTTTTAAATTAAGATGCTCTCGTATTAAGTGCAATTTACATTAAACTTAACCAATTGATTTTTGTATTTATAACTCGCTTGCTCTACATGTAAGCAAGCTATTACAGCTTGCTGCTTGCGACGTCCTACTTCGTAACAAACTGTGTTGGCTTGATAATGCTTGTACTATACATTGCTATTGATTTCTTTAATTTGAATTACGGTTTACGGTTTAAGATATTTATTTCTTAAAAAGAGTACAACTCACTTAACTTAAGAAATACAAGTTAACTTAAGAATAATATTTTACGATACACTGAGCATCAGAAAGACAGTGGCTATTGTTTACAACATATCTGGCAATTAACACAAATACAAATGGAGGTAGCACGAAAACTGACTTATTACGTGTAGCATCAGGCAAAGAAACAGATAGCAAGTGCAATAATTTTACTATTTTTGTGACTTGCTGTTGCCATCAAGTTTCTATTGCTATCTGCACACATAATTAATTCGGCCGGTGGTGATCGAACGATGTTCTCTGTAGTGACGCTAGTTGTTCTTCGGGTGTTGCTGGTATAGTTACTTAAGGTCCGGGGGCGCTCGCGCAGTGTCGCTTCGCTGAGCAGGATGAATTATCAGAGCTTGTATCTTTCTCGCGGAGGTGAAGGGAAGGCACTGCACTGTGATGAACGGTCCGATCGGTGACAAAAGGTATTAAGTCAGGCTACGCGTGGAGCAAAAGAAAGTGTCGTAAGCCAATAAGATTAGATTTCGATTTTCTTTAAAGTAGTTTTTAGTATTTAAATAAATTTTGTCAACACGTCTGCTCCGAAAGCTCGCGCGGTTGAGAGTGAATAACAAACTGCCAATCAGTCAAGGCCTGCAATTTTCCTTGAAAATTATAATTGAGTCATTAATACACAAACAAGAAACTTACCAGTAAAAGGATCTATTCAATGCAAAATGAAATAATTCAAAAGAAATGAATACTCCAATTCAAAACAATAATAAAAAAGGAAAAAAACATTCTGATGCAAATTAACTTCTGAATGGCCATTTCAAAGACAGGTATAAAAGTACAAAACAATAACAAGGTACTTATAGATAGACAGAACCTAAGTGTAACTTGCACATGCCTTGAATAAAAAAACAAAGAAATAAAGTCCGTGTTTCTAATAATATTTTTGTGCCTGATGAGTTATAAAATGAAATATGAGTGGAGCAACAGGTTTTTTATATTATTTTATTGGTAAATGAGCCACTCCAACAGTCTTGAAGGAATCTGCGAAACAGTACAGACCGGTGCCGGGGGGATATTAACGATGTACGGGTGAAAATACTCTCCCCAACTGGAAGTCGTTAGGAGTAGAGAAGAAGAGATAAATTCGTGCAGTTCCTGAGCAAACTTCCTAAAGTGCAATCGATAGAATATTTGATATGAATAAGTACGACATTTGCAAGAGCTCGTATTTGTTTAAATATGTAGATTTGTAATTAAGTACTCTACATTAAAGTCGTTGGTTGTGACAATTACTTTTTCCTCCCAGGGATTCCATCAAAAATACTCGAGAAATTTTCATTCTCAAGTTAGAAAAAGGGTATCCGGACCACAGGTTAACTTCTCCAAGTGAACAGGCGGAGTTCCGCGAGGAAATAACGAAGTTTTCCAAAAAACTTCGCTGAGGTGACGATTCGAAAACTTTCCTACTCGTACCCGGGGGCCTAATCCGAGTTGCTTTCGTTCGTTCGTTCGTGCGGACTAAAAGATACACTTTTATGCCTGTTGCATAGCGCTGTCTCTTTCATCCGACAGAACGAAGATCGTAATTACTTTTTCAGCGTAAGGCCCCTGGCGCCTTATTCTGATTCGTAATTACGAATCTTCGTTCCGTCGGATAAAAGGGACAGCGCTATGCAACAGGCCTCAGCAGCAGGCATAAGAGTGTCTCGTTTATTACGAACAAACAAACGAAAGCAACTCAAAGTTGACACCAGCTCCTGATTGTCTTTTGCTTTTAGGTTCTCAGATTTTAGGGACCGCCGCGCCCGTGCGTTTGACACTAACTTATTCCTTCAATTTTCATAATTTGTAATTCATTTATTTATTGCATTCATTGTACATTAATTACATTTAAGTTAAGTTAAAGCAGAGGTCTTCACATATGTTATTTTAGTAGGTATGTACATTGATCCTGTAAGGGTGTTTGCAATGTAGTGCACGTCAGTGGGCCATTATTATTTACATTCTAATGATTCTTAATTTTATTAGGTTATTTGATATGTCTGTGTGTGCGTGTGTGTATGTGTGTGTAACTACTGAACGGATAACGGACTAAATAAAAAAAAAGACGTGTGCCACTCGGAGACTGCCGCGGTAAAGCTATTGCATAGCATTTTTCATCAACTTAATATATATATTATATCAACTCAATAGCTTACGCAGTAACGCCGATACAACCAATGCCACCTAGAGGCGAGTTGCTGAACTAAAGAGACAAGCGTGATATTTAAAAAAGTCATTAAAAGTTCTGCTATTCATCGATAGATGGCAAAACTAAAAAGTATTACCGCTGTGCCGGTCGGAGTGGGGGGTGTTAGGGTATTTTCGTTACGGAATTTCTGGATTCGGTCTCCACGTTCAAGGCCCGCGATAGAAGCTATGCAATAGCTTAAAAATTTGCCCACATCTTCTCGAAGTCATAGGTTACGAGAGGGCTGGGCATAGAGATCATTCCTTGCTCAAAGATTAGCGTTGCCTTTAGTCATTCAACGCGGGAATGCAGCCAGCAAGCGGCAGCGTTCTTGGCACCTTGCCTCATCGATACCACTTGTATATAAATTTTTAGTATTATATAGTTCAGTATCTGTATACCTAATAGGTTTTTCTTGCTACAATTGTAAATAAATAAATAAAAATATATAGTCCAATAACTGCGAAAAAATTGTGGTGTAAGCTTGTCTATTTACTGTAGATCTACCTGTTTACTGCCTTCCCTCCCGTTTCTCGAGTCTCGATCACCGCAGCTGATGCGTGAACGGTTGATATTTCGCATCATTACGCGCGCCGCGGCGGTAGATGGATGATTTGTTTTATTTATTATTTACTTATGTATTTATTTATTTACAATAAACACCACAGCTCTTAAAATAAATTTTAAGTATAACTTAGTATAATGTAACCGACAGCCAAAAAGGGTTTTACATTTTTTGAGTTTGACTTAATTAAACATTTTCTACTGTCAAAGCGTGTGAGGGTGTGTGTGTATGAGAGAGAGAGGGTGTGTGAGAGGGTGAGTGAGGGTGTGCGTGAGTGTATAATTAGTGTTTTGAATGTGTCTTAGCGCATCTCTTGAGGTGCAAGCTTCCTAAGAGTCTAGTACCATACCACGAGAGACACTAAGTGTGTATGGTGTATGTATATGTGTGTTAATGTAAGGTTAAGTTATTGTTCGTGCATCGTGTCCCGATTGCATCCTGTGCAATCGGCTGACTTTAGAATTTTGAGCATAATTCGTACGTGTGCGCGAAACAGCAAAAAGTTTAGTATGTCTAGCTCGAGTATTAGGGACTCAAAATCGCAATAATTTTGATGACAATTCCGATCAATCTATATATATACATTGCACAGACCATGCAATAAACTCATGTCAGCCAAGCTTCGCCTGTCTTCAAGAGTCATAAGATGGTAATAGAGGCAAGATTCCTGATAATCCACAAAACTATGATAACAGCGAATTACAAACTTACTCTGTATACTCTCCAGATTCTGAATATAAGCAATATACCTACTGATGTATGTTCAGTTACCTTCTGAGTTAAGGATGGTGGCCTAATGTGAGTTCCTGTCAACGACTCCGAGCCCAACAGTCTGTTTTGGAAGTGCGGTTACTAGATTCTTGGTGATGAAAATAGTACATATTATTATGTGTAAAATGCAAAATTCCAGATAACACCGTATTGGGCCGGCTTGTTGGTTTGGATATATTTTTTGTCTGTTTGAGAAAGGATCTAAGCACCAGGAATTTAATGGCAGAAAATTAATTTCTATTATTAGAAAATGCTGGCATATACTTTGAAGTATGTATTAGCCATATTTTAAGGTCCTTAGGGTTACGGTTAGTCTCTTATCTTAGGGTTAGTCACGTGGTTACCACGTGACTTGCCTACCTATATAATTTTGTCTCCATTTTTAACCCCCGACGCAAAAAGGATGGGTGCTATAAGTTTGACCACCATGTGTGTCTGTCTGTGGCACCATAGTTGAACTGATTAGGATGCGGTTTTTTTTTTATTTGAAAGCAAGTTTTCTAGCGGTGGTATGGGTTAAAAAATAAGTCATCTGTTATAAGTTGTCCCGTATTAGAGGCAAGTTGTAACGAGCTTAGGGCAGTTTGTACCACCAAAAAAACACATTATTTGATCATGTTTATGTTTAATTTGTTATACTAGGTACTCAACATTAACTTAAGGAATATTTAGTGCGACATATTCTTATATAGATAGTTAAGTAAATAATTTTTGGTTTTTCTACATTTAGATTACTCATCATAATAAACTCCTAATATAAAAATTAACATAGCACTTTTGCTTTATAATAAATCTGTAACAATCAAAATTCTAATAATTAACTTCTAAAATAATCAACATGGCTTTTTTGCATAACAAATCTGTAATGTTTTACAAAAGCTTTATAATTTGTTACTTTTCAAGTTATTTGGTAATTTACACTCTTATATGCTTAACAATGGTTTTATCACAATCAACAGCTTTTTATAAAAGTTTTCTAATCAAGTTGTAAAACGTTACAACATGCCCACGTTTTTGTTATGACTTACCCCATAGGACGATTTCGATTGTTATTATTAAAAATTTATGTCTAATAGAGACAGTAAAATAAATATTCGTAAAATTTAAAAGCTTAATACATTGACAATATGACAACATAAACACATATTTAAAAAATATCTATTATTACACCAAATATCAAAATTTACGCGATTAGTTTTTCCGTTACCTGGTCAAATTAGTGCACCTACTCACTACCGCTCGCTGCACCGTCCCACGTGACACTGGTAGTGTTTACGAAATAGAGCCCGTTATAAAGGTCACGTTGAGTATTAATTCTAAACAAAATTGTTGTCAACTGCCAAATTGACAATGTAGTAATGTAGTTACTACTTACCCCTGTTACAATTAGCCCCTAGCTCCCCCACGTAGACTCTACGTTAATCTAATTGATGGAATAACTTAATTCATAAGTGATATAGTTATTGATACCCATTTACCCAAGGTCCATTTAGTTGCAAATCCAGCGCTGACGTCTGATGAGATGGGGACATTTGCAAATGCATTGTTGTCAAGCCCATTTGACGTTAGCCTCACAAACAGATTGAGCGGGAATTGACGGAATTGTGTAAGCACAATCCCGAATGGAATTGCGGTATGATTTCGCGATGACCCGCTGTGAACGTGGTTGTTATTGACATTGGCTTTAAGGGCTCCACAATATGAATCTTTATATCCTAATCCTAATCTTTTTTTTTTTATATAACTGAATGACGAGACAAACTGATCGTTTGCCTGATGGTAAACAATACGCCAGCCCATAAAAATAATAGCACCACCCAGAACTTTGTTTTGCAAAGTCCTGCGCGGCGCTGCACTGCGCTTGTCACCCTGAGACAATTAGCTGTTGAGTCTCATAATGCCCAGTAATTTCACTGGCTACAATGCCCTTCAAGCCGGAACACAGTAAAGCTCGCGCAATACTGCTTGGTGGATAACTGCCAAAAAGGTGGTACTCACCCAACGAGAAACTTACCACCAGTAATCTTTTTTATCTAAACAATGCGACGAGCCAGTTGTCTGATCACAAAATAATTAAGTACTTAATAGTAAGCGCCCCTGTTGCCTAAATTATGAATTAAACGATTATAAGAATTGGTATTATGATAATTTGTATTTTTATTATATTCTATTATAAGTGAAATTATATTTAAATTATTTCATCATCATCATTATCATCATCATCATCAGCCCATCACGTTAAATTACTTATTAGTCTTTTATTAGGCTAGATTGTAATTCTAATGACTGGTCTTTATTTAAGTCAAGTCATTACATAAAAAAGTATAAGTGAAATAAATCGTTTTTTTTATAGAACTGAGTTATGAGACGAGCAAGCTGTTCGCCTGATGGTAAGCGACAAGCCTGCCCAAAATAATTGCAGTGCCACCCAGAACTTTTAACACCATAAAAATATTGCGTAGCACTGCATTGCGTTCATCACCCCGAGACATCAGATATTAAGTAGGTATCATAGCCCAGTAATTCCCAGTAATCAGATATTAAGTAGGTATCATAGCCCAAAAAAATGCTGACTACAATTCCCTTCAAACCGGAACACAGTAATGCTTGCGAACTACTGCTTGGCGGCAGAATAACTGGCAAAGCTGTGGCACCTTCCCAGACAGCCTCCCGCATACGAGACAATACGACGAGTACCACAAATTGGCAATATGATAATTTACGCGAAGTAAATCTACTTATAATATATTTATGAATGGACTGGAAAGCAAGTATATATATTTATTATTATTTTTATTTTTAGCCGTGGTCGTCCCACTGCAGGGCAAAGACCTCCCTACCCTCCTTCCATTCCTCACAGTTAAATGTTTTTTGCGGCCAATCCTTCCAGTAGGAGTCTAGCTCATCCCGCCATCTCCGTCTCGGCCTGCCACGTTGTCGTCTGACGTTGTGTGGGACCCACTCAGTGGTAAGTTTAGCCCACAAAGCAAAAGCAAAGCAATTAACAATACTATAATTGTTTTTTGCCTTTATTAAATATTGTTAATGTTTCTGATTTATAACGTACTATATATTATTTAAACCACGCGCAGTGTGCACGTCAGAAATGTGCACGTCCATGTACGCGCTGAGTTTATTTATTTATTTAAACATAATTTATTAGGATAGGATATATATCATAATATTTGTATTTGCTTATCACTTTTTGTTAATTTAAATTACTTCATCATCATCATCATCAGCCCATCACGTTAAATTACTTATTAGTCTTTTATTAGGCTAGATTGTAATTCTAATGACTGGTCTTTATTTAAGTCAAGTCATTACATAAAAAAGTATAAGTGAAATAAATCGTTTTTTTTATAGAACTGAGTTATGAGACGAGCAAGCTGTTCGCCTGATGGTAAGCGACAAGCCTGCCCAAAATAATTGCAGTGCCACCCAGAACTTTTAACACCATAAAAATATTGCGTAGCACTGCATTGCGTTCATCACCCCGAGACATCAGATATTAAGTAGGTATCATAGCCCAGTAATTCCCAGTAATCAGATATTAAGTAGGTATCATAGCCCAAAAAATTGCTGACTACAATTCCCTTCAAACCGGAACACAGTGATGCTTGCGAACTACTGCTTGGCGGCAGAATAACTGGCAAAGCTGTGGCACCTTCCCAGACAGCCTCCCGCATACGAGACACATACGACGAGTACCACAAATTGGCATTATGATAATATACGCGAAGTAAATCTACTTATAATATATTTATGAATGGACTGGAAAGCAAGTATATATATTTATTATTATTTTTATTTTTAGCCGTGGTCGTCCCACTGCAGGGCAAAGACCTCCCTACCCTCCTTCCATTCCTCACAGTTAAATGTTTTTTGCGGCCAATCCTTCCAGTAGGAGTCTAGCTCATCCCGCCATCTCCGTCTCGGCCTGCCACGTTGTCGTCTGACGTTGTGTGGGACCCACTCAGTGGTAAGTTTAGCCTACAATGCAAAAGCAAAGCAATTAACAATACTGTAATTGTTTTTTGCCTTTATTAAATATTGTTAATGTTTCTGATTTATAACGTACTATATATTATTTAAACCACGTGCAGTGTGCACGTCAGAAATGTGCACGTCCATGTACGCGCTGAGTTTATTTATTTATTTAAACATAATTTATTAGGATAGGATATAAATCATAATATTTGTATTTGCTTATCACTTTTTGTTTTCAAACCATCTGTTAACATATTTTATTCACACCAACCCTTTATAACAGCTGATATAAAAGGGCAAACTGGGAATTTACCTATCACTTCGGTCCTCAGAACTTGGTAATGGAATAAAGATCATAAAAAATAAAAATGAAGACTTTAATGCCACTTATATTTATGTTGTTGGTAAGAAAATTGTAATACAATAACAGCTTATAGCACACTATATAAAGAAACAATACAAATAGTAACAAAATTAATAATATCAGGAATTAACAAAAACCCTGTCCGACCCGTGAAGGGATTTAATCAGTAACGAACATCATCAGCCCTTCACATTCCCACTGCTTGGACACGGGCCTCTTTTCATAGAGTCCTACAATTTTTGTGTTTAATTCTTGGCGTCTGTCAAACGAGCAGCTGTGGGCTAAACATACAACTGGTCCCACATAACGTCAGACGACAACGCGGCAGGCCGACACGGATATGGCGGGATGAGCTAGACTCTTACTGGAAGAATTGGCTGCAGAAAAGATTAAACCGTGAAGAATGGAAGGGTAGGGAGGCCTTTGCCCTGCAGTGCGTCGTCTACGGCTAAAAATAAAAACTAATATATAATAATTCTTGGACAAGCCGGTTTCCTCACGATGTTTTCCTTCATCGTTTTAGAGCGACTGTTAAATCCGCACATAGCTTAAGAAAGTCAGTGGTGCGGAGCCAGCGGGATTCGAATCAGTAACGTTGTTGAATGCCAAATAATCTTTGATTTTTCTATTAGTAACGTGAGAAACTGTAATATTTTAAAATTACGAAATTTCTAAAATATATAACGATTGTTTGAGAAAAATCTCCTTGAAAATTCACTGGTTGGCCTAGACAACGCAGGCGGCATGGGGAAAAATGTTAGCCTGAGTAGCATATGGTATGCTACTCAGGTGTAATAACCGATTTTTCTTGAGTTGGTGGTAGTTATGTTGCTGAATAGTAGCATAACTTAAAGTAACTAAAAGCAGCTCAGATTTGAGTGAATATTACATCCTACTAATATTATAAACGCGAAAGTTTGTAAGAATGGATGTATGGATGTACCTTTGTTTCCCTTTCACGCAGAAACTACTGAATGGATTTTAATGAAATTTGATATAGGGATAGCTTATACCCTAGATTAACACATAGGCTACTTTTTATCCCGGGAAACCGTGGGTGAAACGCGCAGCTAGTGTTTTCATATATTTGTTGGCATCTATACAGGTGTGTTAACATATGTACCTGTCGTGTGTTCGAAAAGAGTTTTGTTACTCAATTTTTTTATATATGTAACTGAATGGCGACGACTGATCAAGATGAGCTGGTCGTTTGCCCGATGGTAAGCAATACGCCAGCCCATAACAATAACAGCACCACCTAGAACTTTGTTTTGCAAAATCTTGCGCGGCGCTGCACTGCGTTCGTCACCTTGAGACAATTAGCTGTTGAGTCTCATAATGCCCAGTAATTTCGCTTCACTTCAGTAAGTAACTTATCCAATATTATATATGTAAAAGTGTGTCTGTTAATGTGTCTGTCTTTCCTTCACGTCGCCGTCGTGCTGTAACAGTATCTATAAATAGACTTATTTGTCTGACGCCATTTAGTTACAAGTACATGGCGCCACGTACCAGCTTTTAAGTTAAAGATAAAGCGCTGGCTTATCGATCTAACCTTCTACACCTTTGCAGAATTAATAAAATTAAAGCAATTATAACGCATTTTAAATTCATTAATTATTTAGAATTTATTAATATTATTGTGACATTTTTTTTTGTTATTATAGTAAATGTTATTATTAATATTAATGTTACAATGTACAATTGTATGTTCAATTATGTTATTATTTTATTTTTGACCGGTGACTTGTATTTGAAAATTTCAATAAATGATGATTATGATTATGATTACCACGTGCGCGAGTAAAGCGTACTAGAATTTGAATAAGTTTAAATCAATAAACAAGTCACTCACACTACTCATTAAACCCAAAAAATAAATTTGCCAGAGTTATCAACAGCAGATTCGTAGTGTTTTTCACGGCCACATCATACATTTCTTTTACATAATATAAGTATTGCTTGTTCTGCATATATACCTTAGTTTTAATCTGAAGTGTCATAATAATAAATATTTAAATTTTCTTGACCAAGTGTGGCTCAGTGGGAGCATGTGCAAATTTCGATCCGACGCACCCGAGTTCGAATTCCGCTGGCTCAGCACCACTGACTTTCTTAAGTTGTCTTTGCTTTTAACAGTCGCTCTAAAACCGATAAAAGAAAACATGAGAATGAAACCGGCATGTCCAAGAACTAATAAAAAAAATGAAGGCACATCCACAGGTGACATTCACCAACCCGCACTGGGCTAGCGTGGCGGATTATGGCCCATACTCTCTCTATGACAGAAGGCCCAAGTCCCAGCAGTGCGAACGTGATGGGCTGATGATTATGATGAATTTTCTAGCTGTATTAGCTGTTAAGATTGCGGTTAAGATTGTCAAGCGATAATCACATACGAGTTTTATTCAAGGCGAATGAATAATGAAAGGGGTTGATACTTAAAAAGGAGCCAGCTTTGCCCAGCAATGGAAAAAAAAATGCTTTCCTTTTCCAGCCAAAACATACTTAGATTCTTACTTACAAATACAATAATAAAAATTAATAGTAATAATAAAAACTATTACGCCAAGGAGGCGACTACTAAAGCATAAAAAAATAGATATTAGTTAGATAAATAACATAATAATAAAAATACATTTAACATATTGTTACATAACATAAATAGATATAGATAAAAAGAGATAAAAAAATATGTAAAATGTAGAAGAAAAATAAAAAAAAGCTTTATTGTTATTGTAATGAAAATTGTTACAGATATGCCATTGCTACGGATTTCCCGACCCTAGTGCTCATGGTGAGATTCTTTTAATTTACATTCATATAATCACAATTGGCTTCTGAAAGATTCATGATTTTACTTTAATATATCACGTTTTTTTTTAAAAGCCCCAATAATCACATATATATGGACACATATGTGTCTATGTTAAGTAATTAGTATATGTTATGTATTTTTGTAATGTTTGTAAGTAGCCAATAGGATTCTAAAGAAACAAAATATTTATTAATTGCAGCATCAAGAGGCGGCTGGCATCCCTGGAAAATAACAACTGCTTGCCATGTAACAACTACTTGCAAACCTACCCCTACACCCACTTGCAAACTTACCCCAACACCCACTTGCAAACCTACCCCAACTCCCACTGGCAAACCTACCCCAACACTCACTTGCAAACCTACCCCAAGTCGCACTTGCAAACCTACCCCAACACCCACTTGCAAACCTACCCCAACTCCAACTTGTAAGCCTACCCCACCACCCACTTGCAAACCTACCCCAACACCCACTTGCAAACCTACCCCAACTCCCACTTGCAAACCTACCCCAACACCCACTTGCAAACCTACCCCAACACCCACTTGCAAACCTACCCCAACTCCCACTTGCAAACCTACCCCAACACCCACTTGCAAACCTACCCCAAGTCGTACTTGCAAACCTACTCCAACTCCCACTTGCAAACCTACCCCAACTCGCACTTGCAAACCTACTCCAACTCACACTTGCAAACCTACCCCAACTCACACTTGCAAACCTACCCCAACACCCACTTGCAAACCTACCCCGACTCCAACTTGCAAACCAACCCCAACACCCACTTGCAAACCTACCCCAACACGCACTTGCAAACCTACCCCAACACCCACTTGCAAACCTACCCCAAAACCCACTTGCAAACCTACCCCAAAACCAACTTGGAAACCTACCCCACCACCCACTTGCAAACCTACCCCAACTCGCACTTGTAAACCTACCCCAACACCAACTTGCAAACCTACCCCAACTCGCACTTGTAAACCTACCCCAACTCCCACTTGCAAACCTACCCCAACACCCACTTGCAAACCTACGCCAACTCGCACTTGCAAACCTACCCCAACTCCCACTTGCAAACCTACCCCAACTCGCACTTGCAAACCTACCCCAACTCGCACTTGCAAACCTACCCCAACTCGCACTTGCAAACCTACCCCAACTCACACTTGTAAACCTACCCCAACTCCCACTTGTAAACCTACCCCAACTCCTACTTGCAAACCTACCCCAACTCGCACTTGTAAACCTACCCCAACTCCCACTTGTAAACCTACCCCAACTCCTACTTGCAAACCTACCCCAACTCCAACTTGCAAACCTACCCCAACTCGCACTTGCAAACCAACTCCTTCTCCCACTTGCAAACCTACCCCAACTCGCACTTGCAAACCTACCCCAACTCCCACTTGCAAACCTACCCCAACTCCCACTTGCAAACCTACCCCAACTCGCACTTGCAAACCTACCCCAACACCCACTTGCAAACCTACCCCAACTCCCACTTGCAAACCTACCCCAAAACCCACTTGCAAACCCACCTCAACTCCCACTTGCAAACCTACCCCAACACCCACTTGCAAACCTACCCCGACACCCACTTGCAAACCTACCCCAACGCGACACTGCAAGCCAATATGGTTACATTGAAAAACCTATCTCTCAAATAGTCATCACAATCGTTTTCGCAGTACATCAAGCAAAGAAGATAAACACTTCATTGAAAAACATTTGTACTGTAAACACTTATATAATTATGTTATGTGAAACGATGAAAGTACTTATATATAAATAAAAAAACTTTCAATAGTGGGATTAAAATATATTTACAGCGACCTGCCTATATTTTATTTTCACATATGAATATCTTTATGTTTTGTAATATCCTTTTCCATTGAATTTCTGAACAAATTAGGAAGTCTTTTGAAAATTACATTATTTGTATATAATATAATAACAACTATAAACTTAGTGCATGTAACGTTTTTGGTACTATATATTTATTTATTCGATGATATTTATAGAAACTGTATTGTTGTGTACTGAGATTTCCGGAAACTGACCTAATGATGGAGGTAGAATAGGTAGGTACATAACATATACAAGTATCATCATCATCATCATCAGCCGGAAGACGTCCACTGCTGAACATCGGCTTCCCCCATAGATCGCCGCATCGGGCGGTTGCTCGCTGTATGCAGCCAGCGGCTCCCCGCGACTCTTACCAGGTCGTCGGTCCACCTTGTGGGGGGCCGTCTTACGCTCCGCCTTCCGGTCCGTTGTCGCCAGTCGAGAACTTTTTTACCCCAACGGTTATCGGTTCTACGAGCTAAATGGCCGGCCCATTGCCACTTCAACTTGCTAATTTTGATATACGAGTACAAGTATGGTATGGTGGATTTGCTATTACCTCACTATGTGTCTAGTGGTTGTATGCAACTGTATTTGAATTAGGTATTTAACTAGACACTTGTACTGTACTGTATTTGAATTAGGTTTTTAACTAGACAGTGAATAATGTTAAAATATTTTTCTTTTCCAATTCGCTTAGGTCGACGTTACCTGATTTATGATTCGTATATCAGTAGGTATCTGTGATAGTAGAATGATAGTAAAACAAAGAAAAAATGTAAAATTAAGAAAGAAAGATTGTAGTCTGTGATAGTAGCCGATGTAGTAGTTTGCGCTGCGGCACTTTATGCAGCGCAAACGTAAATCTATACATATAATAATATCTTTACTCTATATACATATAATAATACATATAATAATATATATAATAATACATATAATAAAATCGTAGAACAAAAAATCTGTACTATAGAAGATATTCGAAAAAAATCAACCAGGGCGACTTAAAATGAGTAATTAAACATATTAAAACAGTTTTTAAAATTTTTGTTTGTTTGTCTGTTTGTTTGTTTGAAACCGTTAAACTTAATAACTACTAAACGATAAACGACGACGACTACGACTACGACGTAATAACTATTATTTTGATAAAACTTCCAGGAATATGTTAAGTTAAGGCATGATTCTAAGATAGACTATAAACCTTATGAAAATTCTACCTAAGGTGGGGTTAAATGGGGAGTGAAGTTAGTATGGAAAAAAGTTATTTGATTGTCCTAGAATCTTAAAACTCAGACTGAATACTTATAATTACAAATGAATAAATACGGGTTCGAGCATTTTTCAAAATTTAGCTTCTTTAAGCAATGACGACAGAAAATAGATAAAATTAGTCTGACTTTCAAACGCTGTGTAGACTACGAAAATGAATGATATACTTACATAGGTGTAAAATTATAATTACATAAAAAAATATCATGGTAGAAATATAATTTCAGCGTTTTCAGGAAATCTTACAAAATAACTTGGAATCTTTACACGAAAGAAACAATAATTATTTCAACACTTGAAAATTAGTTTATGCAATAGAAAGTAGATGGCGTTAAAATTATAATTATATGAAAAAATATCGTGGTAGAAACATAATTTCAGCGTTTTTTTTCAACACTTGAAAATTAGTTTATGCAATAGAAAGTAGATGGCGGTAAAATTAAAACTCGCAACCATAAAATTACTTTATGGAATGCACCAGACCAGTGAATAATGTTAAAATATTTTTCTTTTCCAATTCGCTTAGGTCGACGTTACCTGATTTATGATTCGTATATCAGTAGGTACCTCTGAAGCGGTGTGGCGAATTTTGGCTTCAACTGTCCGGCTCAAACCGGCTCAAACCGTCCAAAAGCCTTTTAAAACCCTCTCCATACTGTGGTCTTTGATATGCGTGTCAGAAATGTGCTTCTGGCGTTTTTAAAGTTTTGCCAAGAGGATAATTCTGCAGAAACTTTAATGTACGACGAAGTACCTTTGTTCAACGACTAACAAATTGATCTATCTAACAGATGACGACGCGATATGGTGGGAGCACCAAGTGTCTTTAAGAAGCATGCTTTAGGCAGGACAATATACACTGTCCTGTCAGTACCAGTAACAAAGAATGCTACTATTTACAGCTGCTAATACACGATTTCTGTCAGCGGCGCTATCTCATTTGCGTTCCTCAGAACAGTCGATAGTATTAAATGCCGTACGTTCCATGCAGCCTGCAGATTAAGGCGCCTCCTGAATGACGACCAAATTTGGGATGAAATTCTAGCAAATGCAGTCGTGATACTTCACGACGTATGCGCCATTTGTTTGCTGGGTGTTGGTATTTTATGGGCTTTCGAGCTTCGTGCAACTGTGGGAGAAGTGTCTACACCATCTTGCCGAAGACATCCCGCCTATATGCTCTGAAGAACTTTGAACAGGACGTGGACGTATCAGACGAGAGGGTGATAAATTGTTGTCTTACTATGCTACAAAATGTTGTCATTGCTATCGGTGGCGATTCATTAGACCGCGTGAATCTCGTAAAAATTGGCGCATCGACAACAATTGCAGGTTAAATTATGCTTCTTTAAAATTGGGCCACTGCGAAATTGTGTAACGTAACTCAGCTAAAGGAAGTGTCCCTACAAAGGAACCTGCTTGAGCGTTAAACTACAAATACGATCCTGCATGGAGTTCTGTAGCCATCTATGGAGTGGGTCAGCCGATTACCAACTGGCAGCTCGGGAATCATTAGAACGTTGCCCAATTAATTTTATAAATAACAATGTGCTGGTGGAGAAGAAACTGACAAGTCTCAAACTCGGACGGAAACTTGGGTGTCTGTCGCTCTTTTATCGACAGCACTTCGGTAAGAATTGCACTAAGCGATCCCTTCTTCTCCTTTCCACTTAAGGACTTCCAGGCGAGGAGAGTCGTTTCCCCGGACGTTCTTAATGTCCCACCGATCGGTACGAAGCATTTTGCAGATTCTTTCATCATGCGGACTCCTTAAAGAGTGGAACGCTCTACCACCTTTTTTTTTCTAAATAGCTTCAAAGTCTATAGTGAAGATGGAGCATGGTAACCCATCTCATCTCATGGGCAACCAAGGTCCATCTTCGCTTTCCATCAGGCGAGATGTCATCAAATAAGTGCCCATTTACCAATTTAAAAAAATATAAGTAGTCGACGCGAATGTAGTAGGGACATTTCTCTCTACAAAAAAGACTACATCAGCGTTAAACTATAATCCACGTGAACGAAGTCGCGGGCAACAGCTAGTAGGTAATATTTAAGTGAGCTAATAAATTGCTCAAAATGTCCGCCGTTTTCACGGATACAATAAAATTGAGAAAAAAAAACGTTTGTCTTACAAAATACATGATTAAATGATTTAATTTTATATAATTTTTTTATTTGTTTTAGTTGTAGAAATTTTACTGTGGTATGTTGAAGACTATCGATGCAACTAGGATTTTCTAATTAGGGTAGGTACTTTTGCTTATAAAAACAGTATGCCATGAGGCCGGCTTTATCACAACTGAAAAAATTATCGCGAAAAATAATATAAGGTGTCTGCGGGTAAGCCCGGTTTTGTGACTTACCATAGTTTCTGTACTCAAAGTTCAGTTGGCCTCAAATAGTCTTTTGATTACAGTAAGAAATAGGATAGATTGGCAACAAAAAATATTTCCAGTTGATTAATCGTTTTTATGTACAAAATGTATAGGAAAAGTTTTTGGAGATTTCTCTCATTTCTAGTACTCATACCTTAAATGGTCCAATAGAGTCTTTTGATCCCTACAAGAAGTAGGATCGATTGGCATATTAAAAATAATAGCGAAAAAAATTATATATTATTTTTTTCGCTGGCTGTCATTTTTTGCCAAAACCTGTGAATACAGTTCAGAATATCTCAAAAAGTATGGATGGTCTCCTAGGAACGTTTCTGTAACTATAGCGGTTAAGGTACTTGCCCTTACTGCCCTGTCTAAAAATCCACCGTGTATAAACCAAAGTCGGGTTTGTTACAACGCAACACACATTAAGTTAAAAACTCAAGAACTGCTGGACCGATTTTCATGGTTTTTGATTTGTTGGATTTGTCTCCGCTCCGAATAGCAGAATAACTCTTAGAATATCAAAAAAATAACACGGAAAAAATTATATGATAACTAATTTTTAAATAAATCAGGTTTGAAACTCCGCCATCTTCCGTAATTGATAGCTTACATCAGTTTCATTAACTGTTAGGCGGGTCAGCTAGTTTAGTATAAAACATAAACAAATTTTAAAGTTAGAATTATGAAACTGCAAACGAATGAAGCATCGAAATAGGTACCTACAGAAAGGAGTAAATGGAGTGGCGAGACGTGTAAGTAATTTACCTGATGGTAAGCAAAGCCTGCCCTTAACAGTCCTTCAAAAAGGGTATGTATGTAGCTGGCAAATGATAAAAACAGAGATTTGATGAAACGTATCAAATCACCAAGGTAGATGATCAAATCACGAAGGATGTTACAGTAACAACGCGATTTTATCATTTCCCTAAACAACATGCGTCGGGTATTTGATATAATAACTGTCGCGGATTTTTTTTCAATTTGAAATTTTCACAAAATCCCTAGAGACGACGTACAGTTTTAATAAATAGGCTCGGTCAAATCACTTAAGGAATTGACCAAACCTCTGTCTTTAATAATAAAGTCTTTCGTTCGTTTGTCGTTTCGTTTGTCTTTTATAATCACTTATACGTGATATAAATCACGTATATGTGTTCACAGACAAAGATGACCGCTGCTTGTTTGCCACTTTACTAAGCACTAGTCCTAGCATGTCCATGTTATTTTCAACGAGGATTCTTAGCATCGAAATAGGAATGAATCCAGAGGGCCCTGATTCTGTTACCTATTGAACTACGTTACAGCAAGTCAACTGTAGCTGTGTGACTGTTTTCGTAGACGTACTATTTAGTTCGATCGCGGGCCAATGTTTTTCATTGCCAATTTGCTCCTGCTTTTAAGCTATTTTGAATTGGTATTCTGTGCCTAAACTATCTTGTTCTGATAGCGTTGCTATGGCAACACCTAACAGATTTTCAAACATCGTACCACTGCACTGCTACACGGTAGCGGTTAGTACGCGTGATTTAATATAATACCGTGACTCCAATGACGGAATGATGGCTGGTCCACATGTCATACTCGTGAACGGGTGCTACTGGTCTGGTCTGGTTCTAACTGCTACTGTCATACCTATTAATATATTATTTATATTTTTTTGTTACTGATACTCTGACTATGGGACATCTCACTCGCACTTCTTGTTTGACATTCTGTTAATTTTAATTTATACCTAATTGTTCATTGTTATATATCGAGGCATTTCATAAGAGTTGAAAAAAGAGACATCCCCGCAAAGTTTCTTGTTGCTATCTTCGCATTTCTTTTCTGCACCCGGACTTCAATTTGAGTATAAGAAAGAAATGGGTAAACATACTTACCTTTTTTTTCAGTCATGTTAACTTAAGTTACAATTTTTAACATATTTTTAATTTGGTTTGTATTAGGTGTGTGTTTATGGTGTTTAAAAGTGCATCCTATTTAATAAATGATATTTGACTTTGACTTTGAATTATGATAGATTCGTAGAAGTATCTCAGTAGTCAGTAGAATTACGTACGTAATCCAATTCAATTCAATTCAAAAGTTCTTTATTTCAATTTTGTCGTCACAGACGCACTTATGAACGTCAATTATTACAATGACTCTACCACCGTATCGGAAAAAGAAACTGAGGGGCATATTTTTTAGAACTTATGTTACAATATTTTATGTTTTTTTTTGACAATATTATTTTTCTTATGTGCCAGTTGGCTACTTGGCAGAAGCGGAATGTTCCATGCATTTTTGTCTTCTATGTAATTACTAACTGTATAGTATGCTTTTTTCATTAGAATATTTTTCACACTCAATTTGAATCTACTTTCTGTGTGCTCCGTTATACATTTTGGAATTTTATTGTAAAAACGTACACCCATGAAGGACTTATTCGTTTTACTCAGTTTAAACCTAGGTACTGCTAATAGTTAGTATTTTTTGGCAGAATGGTGTTCTGTCAATAGTAAGAGAATTGAGGGTCTGAGCAACTTAGCAACAACAATTTATAATGAATAACCAAAGATTATGTAAATTGCGTTTGTATTTTGAATCGTAAATGTTACATGCTATAATTGTTATATTGTTTTATGTAAACAAAAAACATGTGTGTTGTTATTATTACTTGCAACTTGTCAGTTTATTTATAATATATTATATTTATTTATTGAATTATGGGATCATAAATCGTTTATCATTTAATTGTATAGCTGTGTATTATGTTTGTCACCTAATATATTTTATAATGCCACCTGTTTTAATAGTCACACGGGTCAACAATAAGACATTCTAGCTAATTAGCATAAAAATATAATCTTTTAAATAACTAGACAGTTAGACGGTTTACTAATATATGGGTATAGTCCCAGAATATGACATTACATACTATTTTCATTTGGCTAAAAACATTTGTCAAATCAACTTATCGCAATTTTTCAGTTAGCAAAACTCTTTTTGGCAAGTTATTGTTGGCGTATTCTTGTTCTGGCGTGTCGCCGGCCGCTGTCGCGGCGCAGTATTGCAATCCAACGGGGCAATACTGCCAGCATCTTGGGTACGCTGCCAGCTGGTAGTGGGTTGGAGCATTTGAGCTACCTATAGGCCTTTAATGGTCTATGGGTTGTCCAATTGCTTCTCCTTGCATGTAGTTAGTTTAGTTTTAGTAAGTAGAGTGTATGTAGTTTGTTTTCAGTAATAAAAGCATTCGCCGGTTTAAAAAAAAAAGTTGTATAAAAATTTCCCTACTACACAATAACATAACTAGAAGATGCTTTAGGTACGTCATAAAATCTCTAAATGACAGTGAAAACCGTATCAGAATCCATAGCGTGGTTTAGAAGAAGTAAGCGAAGAGAAGAGGAATGGGGACGCGGTTAGCGATTTTGTTTTATACTATTTAGAGAAGAGAAATGAAACTTAATTAAAGTCAAGTCCAAATCTCTTTATTCATTTTTGGCATCACAGATGCACTTATGAACGTCAAATTATCACAATGACTCTACCACCGTATCGGGAAAAGATCCACTATTCAGAAGATATGGCAAGAAACTGAGGGGCATTTTTTTTAAGATATTTTGTCACAATTTTTTGGGTTTCTACAATGTTAATAGTTCTAATGCAAGTACGCGACACGCTGTGTGAAAGTGAACAACACAACTAGCGGTAAACAACAACATTACAACGCAACTGTTTTGTTGTTTTGTTTGCCCACGATAACTATAGATCTCAGAAAAGCCAATCTATTGACGAATTACGTCAAACTTATCAAGCATTTTTATTTACTTTGCAAATATTTCCATTTCATAACAAAAAGGGTGCAAAATCATAATTTATAACTGTGTTTATTTAAGACTTTTTTTATATAAAACAGCTGTTTTAATACAGAAAGACGTCAACGAATAATTCCATTCTGCTTATCAGTATAAAAGGGCTTACGATGGAATTAGAAATTACTTCGGTCATCAGCTCCACAGTTCCAAGACGAGACAAACGGCAGAAAACAAGATGAAGACTTTAATTCCGTTGATGTTAATGGTTGCGGTATGTTATTTAGAAATTATATAATATTAATAACCTGACGATCACATAGATCCTGGTCCTTAACTAGGATTCCCTGTTTCTTGTAAGACCTGAAAAAAAAAACAGTAGTGCGCAAGCATTACTGTGATCAGGTTTGAAGGGCATTGTATATTTGGCATTATGAGTCTCAACAGCTAATTGTCTCAGGGTGACGAGCGCAGTGCAGCGCCGCGCAGGATTTTGCAAAACAAAGTTCTGGGTGGTACTGTAATAGTTATGGGCTGGCGTATTGCTTACCATTAGGCAAACGACCAGCTCGTCTCGTTATTCAGTCACAAAAAAAACGAGGACCGTGTTCAAAGTTCTGAACCCAAAAGTTCTTAATTCAACTTTGGCATCACAGACGAACTTATAAACATCAATTATTACGGTGACAACAACCGTATCGGAAAAAGAACCCATACGATACAGCAAGAAACGAAGGAGCATTTTATTATAACTTTTGTTACAATATATATAATGTAAGATTTTGACAATATTGTTTCTTATGTAGAAGCCGAATGTTTCATGCATTTTTATCCCATATTTTACAGTATAGGTGGTTCCGTCACTCCCAGAGACGGAAACAATACTTGCATTTAATTTATCTGTACACAAAGATTGGTTTTGTATCGAGAATCAAACTCGCAACCTATACCTATATATATGAGCTAATTTGATCAGCCACTACACCAAAGAGGGCGTTTTAACTGATTGGCATCTTATTAGTTCTTGCTTGTCGATATTTCAACTATAATACTAATATTACATGATTATTACGGTTAGTGTCATATATCCAGGTTTATGAGACTTAATAATCAATAATCAATATATTGGTATAAATAATACAAGTCAGATTTATAATTAACAATAAAGAAATATATATCATCATCATCATAAGCCCATCACGTGCTGGGACTCGGGCCTTCCCTCCTAGAGGGAATAGGGGCCATAATCCACCATGCTGGCCCAGTGCGTGTTGGTGGATGGCTCATGTCCTTGAATTTTTGTGATTATTTTTTGCCGGTTTACTCATGATGTTTTTTTTCACCGTTTTCAGAGCGAGTGTTAAATCCGCACAAAACCTAATGAAAGTCTGTGGTGCGGGGCCAGAGGGATTCGAACTCGAGTGCGTCGGATCGAAAGTCGCACGTGCTCCCACTGATCCACACTCGCTCTGTATATAACAACTGTATAAAACAACAATAATAATTATATTACAATGCAATACATTAAACAATATATAAAATGTATTAAAAGTTTAAGTCATAAAATTCATTAAAAGTCATAATTTATATTTTACAAATTCTTCGAAGCTGTAGAACGTCTTCTCGATAAGCCACGGTTTCAGACGGGATTTAAAGCAGCTCAAACTTGGAGCCGCGGTGATCTGGTCCGGTAGCTTATTGTTTACTGTTGGGCCCATAACATGCGACGTCATAGAGGACTTCGTAAGCGTACTAGGTACAGCAGAGAGCTTATCTGATGTCCCGGGTTGATGAGCGCAATACAGTGCTACACAGAGCTTATTATGTTATTACAAGTTTTGGATGGCACTGCAATTGCTATGCCAGGCGTGGCGTTAAACCACATACTCTAACGACATCTTCTTTCTTTTCTCTTCTTTCCTTTTTTTCTTTTCTATTTCTTTTTTTTTCTTGTACGACATGCTCGTCTCACCGGTAAGTTTCTTAAAAATAATTTTAGGAGTATTCGAACTTAATTTTATTTATTTTGGTTTACAGCTTTGTTATGCAGCTCCCGAACCTGGTAGTGGTAAGTTTTTTATTCATTTCTCAGTAATAAGATACTGATTTTAAAAAGCCCTTCAAATCTGTTTCTCGATGGGTATGCGTATCTTTAATGTATTGTTTACACTAATAAATAAAAAACGTGACCTTAACGTTAACGTAGTGCACCAGTTTTGGGCACCTGGTTGGCACCCCCGTTTGCTTATGTTTCGGTCTTAAGAAACTTTAAATGAACTATGAAAATATTAAAAATATATCTTAAAAACTATATTTTGTCTTCAATTACTTCATATCTCAACAGTAATGTTTCTTCCAAAATGACTTTTAGAATTATACCCACCGTATTCGAGAAATATGCAGAAAGCTTTATTCATACGTATTTATCTAAAAAAGTAAGAAAACCGAGATCTCATAAACATTTTGTTGGGTCAATCGACTTCGTTTCCCTACAGGAATGTTTGCTTTATTATATGTTTATTAAAAGTAACCTTTTTATTACAGCTTTTGCAATGGCTTCCGCTATCGCTAGTAGTACTAACGACGACTATCCAGAACTTCCTTGTGGGCCACCGCCTCCACATTGCATTACCACCTGCAAACCAACCCCAAAACATTGCCCCACAATCAAACCATGCTGCACAACATGCAAACCAACCCCAAAACATTGCCACACAAAGAAACCATGCTGTACAACCTGCAAGCCAACAAAACCAACCTGCAAGCCGACCAAACCACCCTGCAAGCCAACAAAACCACCCTGCAAGCCAACCTGTAAGCCAACCTGCAAGAAAACCTGCAAGCCAACCTGCAAGCCAACCTGCAAGCCAACCTGCAAGCCAACCTGCAAGCACACTAAACCACCCTGCAAGCCAACAAAACCAACCTGCAAGCCAACTAAACCACCCTGCAAGCCAACAAAACCAACCTGCAAGCCAACCCCTTGCACTACAAAGCCACCGTGCTGCTCAACTACCTGCTGCCCGAAAGATTGCAATAAACCTTGGAATGATGATGATGATGATGATGATGATGACTCGAAGTAAAATCTAGTAACATTACAACGTATTGCAAACTTCTTTACCATTTGGATATCTATTTTTCCTTTGATTTATTTCCGTTCGTATGTATGTAGTAAAGAATTTTCATTTCAGTTGATTTGTTTTATTCTTGAGAGATTACTCATTATTCATCATTATTGAGGTCATTTGATAATAACAACTTTTAGGAGGTGATATACCTACTTTTACTAATGCAGTTTAGGTAAAAACACCAAATTCAAACATATTCTGTGTAATCCATTGTTGATGGAATAAGATCTAGTCTAGATTCGTTTGCAAAAGCGTTTCAAAGTTTAGTAGTTTACGGAAAAAAAATACGCGGAAGTTAAACATTTCAGCTTATTAGCTAATATACTTGAACGAATAAAATAAGGACGACTCAAGCTATGCCGGTCCGCTCATTCGTATACAAGCCTGACGCAAACATCCACATCATTATTTTTTTTGTAGAACTGAATGACGAGGCGAGCTGGTCGTTTGCCTGATGGTAAGCAATACGCCAGCCCAAAACAATAACAGCACCACCCAGAATTTTGTTTTGCAAAATCCTGCGCGGCACTGCACTGCGCTCGTCACCCTGAGACAATTAGCTGTTGAGTCTCATAATGCCCAGTAATTTCACAGGCTACAATGCCCTTCAAACCGGAACACAGTAATGCTTGCGCACTACTGCTTGGCGACTGAATATCTGGCAAAGCAGTGGTACCCACCCAGACGGCTTCTCGCATACGAGAAACCTACCACCAGTCAACATCATGCTATGCCAACAAGCAACAAGTTGTTACAGAAGAACTAAGCTTATCATATATTATTAATTTCATGTCAGAACTCTTCCTTCAGTCCTTCTGATAGGTCTCAGCCTACCAATATCTACTTGTTACCTTTCACTGGCAAAATGCCACCTGACTCTTACTTTCAACAAAATACTGGGCTTCCTAGTATTCGCCGCGGTCTGTATATTGCCTGCTAGTTGGCTCTTCAAAACTGCTATTTTTCAAATATTTTTCATATATTTTTCACGTAAAAATACACAACGAGAAGTAAAGAATATAGAACCATTTTAACCTAAATATTTATAGAGAAAAGTCTGTAAAAATAGAGCTTCTAAAAAGGGTAACAGATGGCTGGAAAAGGTTCTGAGGAAATCTGATCTCTATTTACTGTTTTTTTTTAAGTAATTATTAGAAGTTTCATTGCTTTTTTGTAACCTCCTTGTGAAGGATTTTATACGCAGGAATAAGAAATTTGCATGAATGATTTTAGAGCAACAACAATATGCTCGCAATTATGAACTGGAAATCATCCCAACAAGCTTTCAAGTCCTAGATTAATCATGGCACATAAATATATTATTATGAAATTGAGAAATTAGGCGAGCTGGTCGTTCATCTGATGGTAAGCAATACGCCTGCCCATAACCGTTGTAGCACCACCTAAAACATTGCTATTCAAAATACTACGCGGCACTGCACTGCGCTCGTTACCCTGAGACAATAGCTCATAATTCATAGGTATCATAATGCGCAGTATTTTCGCTGACTACAGTGCCCTTCAAACCGGAACACAGTCGTTTTGATATCAGTTTTGGTCAAACATACCCGTCGTCTGGCAACTTACCCAAAATGCTGGCGGCATTGCCTCGCTGAACAGCGAGGCTCATTATTTGGGCAAAATACACGCCAGCATTTTGGTCACGTGTGGAGTCCACCATCCGCCCCACCAAATCCTTATACATTTTGAATGCTCCAGTATACAAAAATATTAAAGTAAACATAGATAACTCTTTATTTATTTATTAGATGATCTACAGCTTATACATAAATGTGAGTTACAATCTTTAAAAGTTATCATAATATAGGCCAATGACAGATCATCCTAATTATTACAATTATGCAATTTGTGCTCGTGCAAAGGATTCTGTACATATAAAGGGTGTATGTGTGTGTGTGTGTGTGCGTTTACATGTTAAGTTGACTGTAGATGTGTATGTTTAGATTAGTTAAGTAGTACATGTATATATTAACATTATTGGGAAGAGGAGTCTTGGTGAGTTTTGAAGACTTGGTATTTAAAATAGGTTTATAGACAGGTGATACGAGTAGGGGTTCATGAATAAATTATTGTAAGTTTTTGATAGCCTCTTAATAACATAGTTACAACCATAGTTTGTTTTGCAAGGTGCTTGATTGTTACATTACCAGAAATAATAACAAAATGAGGAAAAAATAAAATTGAAACTAGTGTTACAATATATTATAGTTTATTACATCTAACCGTAATAATTTATTTTTGTATTATATTGGTTAAAGCTTGGTGGAAAATTTCGTCTGTGGGAGGCCGTCGGTGTAGGTTGGCTGATCAAGTTTGTGCCCATTTTTGTTACCATAAGTTATGCGATAAGATAAGAAATTCTTTATTGCAACTACAAATAAGATACACAGCTTCTTCGAGTTCTTAGTATCTAATTAAAACTATACAATATAAGCAATGTACCTACAGTCAGAGTGCAAATGGAGTAAATTCAGCATGTGCTGGGTTCACATCGTAGATGAGAACGCAGCGCTGTTTTTCAACTTACACCGGTGCTCGAACTGGTTTTCGTCGAGATGGAGATGGCGATGATGCGGTCGACGGAGCATACCTTGCTGTGGAAAAACTTCAAACCTGACTTAAACAATCTCGGGTTCCTATAGAAAAACATAGATCTAGCTTTACATAAGAAATCGAAAGTTTAAGGATGGATGTTTGTTACTTAATCATGCAAAAAAACTAGCGTTCAGATTTGATACTACTATTACTCTTGGTCTACTCTCCTTCCCTCAAATTTGGCGCGTACTAAGAATCCAAAGCCAAACTAGCAGCCAAGAAACTTGGTATCCTAAATAAAGTCAGACGATACTTTACAGCGAGCGAGTATGGCAGTGGGGGCACGTGCGACTTTCGATCCGATGCACCCGAGTTTAGTATTTGCTCTACATCAGGCGAGATGGCGGTGAAACGCAAGCCTATAATAGAATTTAAAAAAAAAGTTTATAGCACGGTTAGGGCGAAACATTCCCTTTAGATTTGAAGAAGGTACAACTGGCCCATTCATAAAAACTGGCCCGGGTGAATCTTTCCATAACTATTTTAAAAAGTGGATATCTCGCCTTCGGGCCAGAATTTGAGAGGGCGAGATGTAACCTAAGCCGAAAATGTTGCAACTATTTAGGGCTCTGTTCGGAGTTTTGTCACCGAACACTTTATGTTGCAATAGTCGCGTGACGCGTTCACCTAATTATTAATTGTCAGTTTTGCCGTCAGTGCATAATCGGCTAGCGCGTCACCCGGGTGCATTCAAACATTAACATTTCAGAAACATTTTAGTATTTTAAGAACATTTTAAATAGAACAATAAATTAGTTATAAACATGTAAACAGTTTTCTATTAAATTCACCGCAAACTCGCGCCGTACCCGACATATTGGTCCTTCGAACCGGATTGCTACCGCACAAAGAAATACAAACCACACTTAGTAGATAGTATCCACAGTTGCTGGTAGTTATAGTACTTGTAGAAACAATCACGTAATCACAGTATGTTCACACTTGACGCGCGATATGTCCCACGTGTACTTATTGCGAAGGACCACAAAGATGTAGGGTGCGTAGTAGTGTGCGCCCCACAATCTCTGAATAGTTAGTTAGTTGGTAGTTGTAGCTTAAATAAATTCACGAGATGAAGGATGTCGTTTTATTTAGTTGGTTGTGAGTACAATAGTTAGTTAAAGTTAAATGAATGTTGATGGCACGGTGGCGTTATGAGTACTGACGTTAATATAGTATCGCTAAGGTAAAATGCTGACCCGCGGGAATATGTACTTGAAGTATTGTGCGGTTTGCACAAACCGTACAGGTTTCTTAATAAAATCACAAAATTCACTTATAGGTACATTAACAATTATCGCAATGAAGCATCATCGCTCAACATCAGGCGAGATGGCGATGAAAAGCAAGCCTATAATAGACATAAAAAACGTGTTATAGCACGGTTAGGGCGAAACATCCCCTTTAGATTTGAAGAAGGTACAACTGGCAAATTCTTAAAAACTGGCCTGGGCGAATCTTCCCATGACCATTTTAAAAAGTGGACATCTCTCCTGCGGGCCAGAATTTGAGAGGGCGAGATGTACCCTAAGCCCCCGCACGACTGGCCCATACTCTCACTATGAGGGAAGGTCCGAGTCTCCTGCAGTAGTGGGTTCATAAAGGGCTGATGATGATGCTGATGATACTTTAGACCGGGGCAGCTTTTAAACCTCAAGGTCTGTTCGTGTGTGGAGTACTGTTGCAGTCTATAGAATGGTTCGGCGAAGTGCCAACTAGAAACATTTGAGGCTGTAGATCGACGTGCAAAGCGACTTTTTGGTGACCAACAACTGGTCGCCACAAAGCTGCATAGTATTGAGCATCGAAATATGGTTGCATGTCAATCCTATAGAATATTCCAGTAAATGTGCGCAGGAACCAATGCGCAATGGTGCGATCAGGTCGTTATGAAATGAAAATGAAATAACTCTTTATTGAAACACACACAGATCATTAAAAAACTAACAATATAAGCTTATTTGTAGTGTGACAATTGGCTGTCTTATCTCTAAAAACGACCTCTGCCAGACAACCGTGCAGGGAGAGGAATAACACAAAAATAATGCATGTTTTATATGTATGTAAAGATATTGCTTATTTGCATAAGATCGGCTATATATCATCTTTATATAGTAGACCTTCCGTTAATTTGTACGAACGGTTTTGTTTGCACGTTTATAAAGCTTGCTAATAAGAAATGGAACTTTACCTGTCTGTATTGTTACCTGATATTTACGACTTGAATATCTTCTAGATCGTGATCCACCTTCGGCCATGTCGTCGCTTAAAATCATGTGATATGGTGGTCAAACGTAGGTTATCTAAATTTTTATTTGTTTTACCTGAACTAACCCACTGCTGGGAAAAGGTCTCCCCATTTCCTTCCAGACATTCATCACGGTCTCCTGCAATCTGTGTTCCCCATCCTCAAAGGCATCGAGGTCATTACGCCAAAATTTTCTAGGCCTGGCTGGTTCCAGGTACCCACTGCATTACAACTCTCACCTAACAATCTAGGTGCATTCGGCTTACGCGTGCCACCCACTCCCATTTTTGTATAGCAGTTTTGTTTCCTACATCGTCTACATATCATCTACTACATAGTAAGCACCGCGCCTGTCTATAACAATTGTAGTGTCACCCAGAACTTTAAATACCTTAAAAAGTACTGCGTAGCACTACATTGCGCTCATCACGCCGAGACATCAGACATTAAATCTCATATGCCCAGTAATATACATTTATAATCTGAATATTGTTGCATCTCAAAACTTAAGAGAACATCTCAGTACTTTACTGTTCAAAGTAAAAAAATTCTTTATTCAAATATGGCATCACAGACGCACATATGAACGTCAATTATTACAATGACTCTACCACCACATCGGAAAAAGAACAACGACTCAGAAGATACGGCAAGAAACTGAGGTGCACGTTTTTTTAGAAATTTTGTAACAATATTTAATGTTTGTGCAATTTGAAACTACTTTTTGTGAGGTCCGTAGGAGCAAAATTATTAGATTCCAAAATTATACATTTTGGAATTTTATTGTACTGTAACCGACGTTATCTACACATAACGTTTGTTCCATGTACCTACCATTTGGTTTATGTGACTTTTTGTTCAGACATAAGAGTAACTTATCTGTATTACTCCTTAAATGTTTAATGGGGTTTTAAAATAAATTTTGAACTACAGAAAGACAGCTTTATGGGGATTTCTATACAAATAGCAAATGAATTGCGGCCTATTGTTTCATTCTCCAGATGTGCAGGACGACGCAATGAATAGAAAATAGAATTAATTTTGAACTACAGAAAGACGGCTTTATGGGGATTTCTATACAAATAGCAAATGAATTGCAGCCTATTGTTTCATTCTCTAAATGTGCAGGACGACGCAACGAATAGAAAATAGAATAGTGATACTTATATTACTTTAACAGATGGTACAAGCAGTTGTAGGATAACGTTTTGTAATCCATAGTATTTTGTTAATGGCCTCGTAGGAACAAAGCGAGTCATAGTCAAAAGACGTGAGAATACATTTTTATAGAGGTCCCATCTCTAATGGGCAGGGTTGCTATTGTTTCCGCTTGTAATGTTTCGTCTATAATAAACCGACAGCCGCGAGCAGGCGGAGGCCGTCATGTATGAGAACTTTCGAAAAAGTTAGTTTACCGTTAGAATTCGAAAAATAGGCCGCAACCCCGGCAAGTGAGAAGCAGTGAGGATTGGGACGGGTCAGCGGGAAGAGGTCTGAACACGGTCGCAAGTTCAGAATCTTCTAGGCGGTGAGATTTTCTTTTTGTTAAATATCGTCGCGAGTGAACAGATGCGCTACTTATTTTTATCAGTGAAGTAATAAATAGATGCAGTGTTTGATTTATGTAGAGCCAGTGATAAAATGGGAGTATTTTTAATATATTAATATTTATATTATATTTAGGGAAGCTAACGTATTTTATTAAGTTTTCAGTTTAGCGATACATCGAACAACGGCTTCGCTTCGACTACGTTGAGTTTCTTTATATATATTAGTGTTAGCTAGGGGTCTATTTACTCCTTCCAGGTTATGAAATTAGCAGCCGGGAGTGTCAACGTTTTGTCCTTTTATTTCAAGGGTAGATATTACAGTTATTATCTTAGGGATATTAATAGGGGAGTGATATTGTGATTGTATGCATGTATGGGAAAGTGTTCATTTCAAACGTCACAAAATTTATTACTTTAGCTAGGATACTTTAATCTCTCTATTCTAATAATTGAATGAAACTTTCCATAATCATAAATATTTAAATCAATACAACTAAAGTTCGTCAATTTTATTAGATATTTGCAAACAGATATTACTACATAATAAGACTATTGTTGGAGATTTATTTAAGGAGTTGAAGCACTTTAATTTTCATTGTTGGAGTTTATATTTATTTTGGATCATAAATAATGTGTTACCATGAAAGTATACAGTCGTACTGAACGAGATATAAGACAGCATCATATAACATAACATAATAAGGATTAATTGTTGGCGTTTTATTCAAGGATTTGGAGTATTTTAATATCATTGTTGGAGTTTATATATATTTCGGATTGTAAAATACTGTATTACTATTAATACATGGATACACAAAGGAATTATACAATCATATTGAACGAGATATAAAGATACACGTGTACATACATCTCACAACATCAAATATCAGAAACTATTACATAACAAGGATTCTTGTTGGAGATTTATTCGGACTCTTATTGGAGATTCAAGATTCATATAAGAATTTAAAAATTTAATTAAAAATAAATTAAAAAATTACTCACATGCACAAGATAACTCACTCGACGGTGACAAGATGTCGGCAGTAACCTATAACACGAAGAGACCAAGATCGGACGCTTGTTGAACTCTCGGCCAACAGGGGGGGAGAGCTAGCCAGGAAAACTCAGAGTCTAGTTTAGATCTAGAGTTCACACTGCCACACAGCAGCCGCTGAATGCGCGACCTATCTAGACTCGACACACACACTAGGTACACACACTACAAGAAGGACCATAACATTCCTTAGGGTTAGTTCGAGTCGTCTGGAATTGTATGGTCATAAATTAGAATAGGGTCAAATAATAACTTAATATAAAACAACAATCAAAAAATGAATGTCTGAAATGTATGACTAACTATGAGCGAAGAATGAATCTGTGATCGGTAAAAGTGTGAGGGTTTGTGAGTTAAGTTCATTAGAGGCGCGGTAGGTCGAACTTACGACGGATTCTGTTTGGTTATTGGAGTAAGGTGCTAGGATGGATGGGAGCCTTACGTTATTCAAGTCGCTTAGGGTTCCTATTTATAGATCCTAAAAGATCTAAATTCCTCTTCCCCTTTTCTATTTCTTTTAGATGTTGCCGCCGCTGACGAACGTATAGTTTTATGTAAAGTGTTTTCTTTAATTACCAATATTATTTTAAGTAACACAGTCTTTTATTTCATAAATTTATTCAACCTTGTATTATATAATTAATTTTATTCATAATAAAGGTATATATTGTATATAAAGTAATGGGGAAATATGGCCATGAAGAAACAAAAAGAACGCGGCTGGCAGTAGCTGTTTCCTGAATTCTCAGCTAAGTTGCATGATTTAAGTCTTTCTAAATTTGATGTTCATTTGTTTTCTTATTTCACTGAATTTATTTGGTTTTTGTTTGAATGTGTTTGATTTTAGTTACAGCTCTATTACTCGTGCATATAATCTGAATTATGATTACGATTCTTTGATTAATATGTTTTATTCGATTCATTATTATTGCGGTTATTTTATAGCGACGGTTCTTTTATTCATAGATTTCTATGAGTATTAGAAAAGTACATTTTCTTAAACTTATTCTAGTTGATTAAACTTATTAAGTTACACAACGTAAAATTTACACAACGTAAAGGGTCCATAATATTATAAATTCTAGACGATCACATCTGGCCAAAGTTATAAAATATCGTGAGATTAATTAGATGTCTTGACATCTATGTAGGCGTAGTTACTTTCAGCACAAATTATAGATAGTTTTAGCTAGGTAGGTTTTCCACAGTACTGTATCCTCCTGACCACAGATAATGCTTGGCTTAATCACCAAAGTCAACATAACTATTTTTTAGCGCAATTATTAAGTCCCGTTTGATTATAATACTAGCGCAATGTGGTGTCATTTTTTTAAGACTTGATTACAAAACATGGAATTTTTTCCTTCTGCACAAGAACATAATTAGTATGTATTGAAGCTTCCGTAAAAAAAAAAACTCAAAATGACAGTGAAATCCGTGTCAAAATCCATAGGGTGGTTTAGAAGTAAGAGAAACAGAAATGAGGTTTTACTGGTGGTAGGTTTCTCGTATGCGAGAGGCTGTCTGGGTGGGTACCACCGCTTTGCCAGTTATTCAGCCGCCAAGCAGTAGTGCGTAAGCATTACTGTATTCTGGTTTGAAGGGCACTGTAGCCTGCGAAATTTCTGGGCATTGTGAGACTAAACAGCTAATTGTCTCTGGATGACGAGCGCGGTGTAGCACCGCGCAGAATTTTGCAAAACAATGTTCTGGGTGGTGCTGTTATTGTTATGGGCTGGCGTATTGCTTAGCATCAGGGAAACGACCAGCTAGTCTCGTCATTCAATTACATAAAAAAAATGAGGACGTGATTAGTGACTTCGTGTTATACTATTCAGAGAAGAGAATGAAACTTAAATTGTAATGCAAGTACACGACACGCTACGTTAAAGTGAACAGCGCAACTAGCAGTAAACAACATTACAACGCATCTGTTTTGTTTTTTGTATGCACATAATAACTATAAATCTTACAAAAGCCAATATCTCGTTTGAGTTACGTCAAAGTTATCAAGCATTAAGAACTTTATTTACCTTGCAAATATTTCCATATCATAAGAAAATGGGTGTAAAATCATAATTTATAACTGTGTTTGTTTAAGACTTTTTTTTTATAAAACACAGCTGTTTTAATACAGAAAGACGTCAACAAACACAATTCTATTCTACCTATCAGTATAAAAGGGCATACGATGGAATTAGAAATTACTTCGGTCATCAGCTCCACAGTTCCAAGACGAGACAAACGGCAGGAAACAAGATGAAGACTTTAATTCCGTTGATGTTAATGGTTGCGGTATGTTATTTAGAAATTATACAATATTAATAACGCCTGACACATAGATCCTGGTCCCTAACTAGGATTCCCTGACTGCCACCATATCGGAAAAATAACTACTGCCCAGAAGATACGGCAAGAAACGATGGAGCATTTTATAACAACTTTCGTTACAATATAATGTTTGATTTTGACATGTTTTTTATGTGCCAGTTGGCTACTTGGCAGAAGAGGAATGTTTTATGAAACTCTGTCGGTACGGTAAACTATACATAATTCCATAATTTTAGAGCGAGTGTGGCTCAGCGGAAACTCGTGTGCCTTTCGATTTGACGCACCTGGGTTCGAAACCCGGCTCGGCCCTGCACCAATGACTTATAGTTAAGTGCAGATTTTGCACGCCCGCTCTAAAACGGTGAAGGAAAACATCGTGACGAAACCCGCTTACGTGCTTTGGAGTGGTAAGGCTCTGGCCGGTCACCGGCCACTGAACAAACCCATGTCGTTAAGCGACCTTGTCGTGTTTCGGGATGATGTTCGGTGAACCATCGGGGAGACGGGTCTGAGCAGCCGCTGAACTGCCGTCTCTCTCTAGATCTATGTGCTCAATCTTAGGCCACATCATCGCTTCACATCAGGCGATTTACAGATATATTCCCAAGCTTCACTAGATAAATTATCAGATGCTATAACAACTACTAATGATGACCTGGGTCGTATAACAGACTGGAGTAGAGCGTTTGGTTTAAAAGTGAATTCTATAAAGACGCAGGTCATGATTGTTGGTAGTTCGAGACTCATTTCCAAGGTAGACTGGCAAAAGATCCCTAGGGTTAGTTTTGGAGGAATCGCTCTACCTTATAGTGAGTCTGTAAAAAATTTGGGTATATTAATGGACCGCTGTATGAGTTGGGGTCCACAATTGCAAGCCACTAGTCGTAAGGTATTTGCGTCTGCAGCTTCTTTAAAGAGACTACGCAACTTTCTACCAACTACCACTAAAATTGTTTTAGCTCTATCTGTCTTGCTTCCCATACTTGACTATGCCGACGCCTGCTATCTTGATCTCACCGAGGACCAGCTAAATAAACTAGAGCGACTTCAAAACTTTTGCATAAGATTTATATTTGGCTTACGCAAATATGATCACGTATCCCATTTTCGTTCTACGTTCAAGTGGCTTCCTATACGACTTCGCCGGAATACTCACATACTCTCTCTCCTTTACAATATTTTGTTTAATCCTTCCTCCCCGCGCTATCTCAAGGAACGTTTCGAATTCCTCCACTGCTCCAGTTCTTACTCATTGAGGTCATCAGATAACCTTACACTTAAAACCCCTTCGCATAGTAGTACCTTTTATGACGGCTCTTTTAGCGTCGAAGCTGTTCGCCTCTGGGACTCCTTACCGGTCTCAATTAGACGTGCACCGTCTTTGAAAGCATTCAAAGAGCATCTAAAGAAATTTTATCTCTATGTGTAGTTCACTGCTGCCTTTATATGTATCTATTTATAATTTCGCTTATGATTTTTTTTGTATATATATATTATATATGAAATTGTTATTATGTCGTTGGTTGTCTGGAAGATATCGCTTTGAGCGATAAAACCGCCCATTGTAACACTATAGTTTTGAAGTTTGTTATTGTACTTTTTGTTACTATGTTTTCTGGTGGTGAAACAATAAAGAGTTATCTAATCTAATCTATAGTGGCGAAAAATAGATCTATTAAGCGGTAAAAAAATATTCGTTACGCCCAGAGATAGAACGAATACTTGCGTTTTATTTATGTGTACACAAAGATTTGTTTCGTATCGAGAATCAAACCCGCAACCTATTCGTGGTGCAATAGATTTGAGCTAATCTGCTCAGCAGTGGTGTTGTGACACTTCAGAGGCTGTCTTAACTGATAAGCATCTTATACGCTCTTCCTTGTTGATTTTTTTAACCGACTTCAAAAAGGAGGAGGTTATCTATTCGACTGTATGTTTTTTTAATGTTTGTTACCTCAAAACTCCGTCATTTATGAACCGATTTGAATTTATTTTTGCATTGGGTACTGTATAACTACGAAGTGGTCCTATAAAAATTTCATCGATATTGGATCTTGGAGTTCGAAGATACATTGAAGTCGGTTTTTTTGTTTTGTAAAACGTATACTTGTTATAGCAAATACAAATAGTACATGATTATTACGGTTACTCTTTTAGTAATTCAGGACTATTCGTTAATTTTTTATTTTATATTACAGGTTTGTTATGCAGCTCCCCAACCCGGTGGTGGTAAGTTTTTTATTTATTTCTCAGTAATAAGTTACTGATTTTAAAAAGACCTCTCAAATCTGTTTTTAGATAGGTATGCGTATCATTAATGTGTTGTTTACACTACTAAATAAAAAAACGTAACCGTAACGTTAACGTAGTGCACCAGTTTTGGGCACCTGGTTGGCACCCCCGTTTGCTTATGTTTCGGTCTTAAGAAACTTTAAATGAAATATGAAAATATTAAAATCTTATTTTTCGTTTTTTGAAAGAAAATAATATATCTTGAAATATATATTTTGTCCCCAATCATTTCATATCTCAACAGTAATGTTTCTTCCAAAATGACTTTTAGAATTATACCTACCCACCGTATTCGAGAAATATGCAAAAAGAGCTTTATTCATACGTATTTATCTAAAAAAGTAAGAAAACCGAGATCTCATAAACATTTTGTTGGGTCAATCGACTTCGTTTCCCTATAGGAATGTTTGCTTTATTATATGTTTATTAAAAGTAACCTTTTTATTACAGCTTTTGCAATGGCTTCCGCTATCGCTAGTAGTACTAACGACGACTATCTAGAACTTCCTTGTGGGCCACTGCCTCCACATTGCATTACCACCTGCAAACCAACCCCAAAACATTGCCCCACAATCAAACCATGCTGCACAACCTGCAAACCAACCCCAAAACATTGCCCAACAAAGAAACCATGCTGCACCACCTGCAAGCCAACAAAACCAACCTGCAAGCCGACAAAACCACCCTGCAAGCCAACAAAACCACCCTGCAAGCCAACCTGTAAGCCAACCTGCAAGAAAACCTGCAAGCCAACCTGCAAGCCAACCTGCAAGCCAACCTGCAAGCCAACCTGCAAGCACACTAAACCACCCTGCAAGCCAACAAAACCAACCTGCAAGCCAACTAAACCACCCTGCAAGCCAACAAAACCAACCTGCAAGCCAACCCCTTGCACTACAAAGCCACCGTGCTGCTCAACTACCTGCTGCCCGAAAGATTGCAATAAACCTTGGAATGATGATGATGATGATGATGATGATGACTCGAAGTAAAATCTAGTAACATTACAACGTATTGCAAACTTCTTTACCATTTGGATATCTATTTTTTCCTTTGATTTATTTCCGTTCGTATGTATGTAGTAAAGAATTTTCATTTCAGTTGATTTGTTTTATTCTTGAGAGATTACTCATTATTCATCATTATTGAGGTCATTTGATAATAACAACTTTTCGGAGGTGATATTCCTACTTTAACTAATGCAGTTTAGGTAAAAACACCAAATTCAAACATATTCTGTATAATTCATTGTTGATGGAATAAGATCTAGTATTCTTTTGGAAAAAGCGTTTATAGGTTTAGTAGTTTACTGGTGGTAGGATTCTCGTATGCGAGAGACCATCTGGGTGGGTACCACCGCTTTGCCAGTTATTCAGCCGCCAAGCAGTAGTGCGCAAACATTAATGTGTTCCGGCTTGAAGGGCATTGTAGCCAGCGAAATTACTGGGCATTATGAGACTTAACACCTAATAGTCTCAGGGTAACGAGCGCAGTGCAGCGCCGCGCAGGATTTTGCAAAACAAAGTTCTGGGTGGTGCTGTCATTGTTATGGGCTGGCGTATTGCTTACCATCAGGTAAACGACCAGCTCGTCTCGTCATACAGTTACATAAAAAAAAAGAAAAATAATACGCAGAAGGTAAAAATTTCAGCTTATTAGCTGTTATACTTGAACGAATAAAAAAGAACGACTCAAGCTATGCCGGTCCGTTCATTCGTACACAAGCCTCACGCAAACATCTACATCATGCTATGCCAACAAGCAACAAGTTGTTACAGAAGAACTAATCTTATCAAATATTATTAATTTCATATCAGAACTCTTCCTTTAGTTCTTCTGATAGGTCTCAGCCTACCAATATCTACTTGTTACCTTTTACTGGCAAAATGCCACCTGACTCTTACTTTCAACAAAATACTGGGCTTCCTAGTATTCGCCGCGGTCTGTATATTGCCTGCTAGTTGGCTCTTCAAAACTGCTATTTTTTAAATATTTTTCCTATATTTTTCACGTAAAAATACTCCGAAATACACAAAGAGAAGTAAAGAATATAGTACCATTTTAGCCTAAATATTTATAGATAAAAGTCTGTAAGCTGTCAGCTTCTAAAAAGAGTAACAGATGGCTGGAAAAGGTTCTGAGGAAATCTGATCTCTATTTACTGTTTTTTTTTAAGTAATTATTAGAAGTTTCATTGCTTTTTTGTAACCTCCTTGTGAAGGATTTTATACGCAGGAATAAGAAATTTGGATGAATGATTTTAGAGCAACAACAACATGCTTGCAATTATGAACTGGAAATCATCCCAACAAGCTTTCAAGTGACTATCCTAGATTAATCATGGCACATAATTTTATTATTATGAAATTGAGAAATTAAATGGTTTGATGGTAAAAAATCTTCATAAATCAGACCCATCAGGTTTTATTTTCCGAGATAAGGATTAGATCCTTCAATCAGCAATGCAGGTTTTAGAGCGAATGGTTGAGTTAAGAATTCTGTCCATCCTCTTGATTCCCAATATGTTTATCTCCATTGCTCTCTGGCAAACCTTGAATTTGGACTTCTGAGACTCGGTTAATTACAATTTTTTCAGCGTAATCAAGTCCCGTTTGATTATAATACTAGCGACCCGCCCCAACTTCTCACTAATGTGGTATTATTTTGTGACGACTTGACTACAACACATTGAATTTTTTCTGTTACATAAAAAAACTGTAAGCAAGTACCTTACATCCTGGACTGGAATAGGATATAGAATACTTTTATCCCGGAAATTTTTCCATTTAGGTGTAACCGCGGGGTGCAGCTAGTCATAAAATGCGTTCAGAATTCAGTATGGTCAGTCTGTTTATCAGTTTTAGTTTAGTATCCAGAATAGTGATTTGATGAAACTTTAGAGACGAAACAAGTAAAATAATATATATATATATACTAGCTGATGCCCGCGACTTCGTACGCGTAGTGAAGTATTCATCCTGCTTCCGACCATTTTCCGTCCCACCATATTTCCGTTCCACGTCTCGCTCCTATCTTGTACCGCTTCTGTTCCGTTACCTTCCCACTCCTATCCTGTTACAGTCCCTTTCTCTTTCCGTTATCGTCCCGCTCTGCTCCCAATCCTATTCCGATCCTAACTGGATCGGATTTTTGATCATTTATATGACTTTGCGCTGCCGCCGCACCGCAAAGTCATATAATGATCAAAACCGCGGTCCGGCTCCGGTATGTGTCCGGCGCCATGTACAATTGTACATACCTACATGAAGCCTGAGTAAAAGAAATTTTTGAAACTTTAATCTCCTATTTACATTTACATAGATATTGCCCGCGACTTTGTACGCTTATTGAAATACAATACAATACAATAACACTTTACTGCATACCACAAACATAAATATATTAGAAAAATATAAATCTTAACTAGGGTAATACAATTGGCGGTCTTATCACATAAAGAAATCTCTTACAGACAACCTTTGGATGGATTGGACAAATGTTAAAAGAAAAGACGGTGGTGCACAGCAAATAATTAATATAAACGATAATATAATAAAACAATCATATATAGCTAAATAATATACTATTAACGACAAATACTTACATATTACATAATATGATATGAATATAATTCATATAACTACTTATACTCGTACTTACTATACAATACATAAAATAAATAACATAAATATTTATATATAAATAACAAACTGTGTGTAGCAGTTCTAGTGCAGAGAGAAAAGGTAATGGGCTTTTACCATTCTTTTAAAAATATTTATTGATTTTGCATGCCTGATATCAACCAGCAGCGCGTTCCATAATCGGACAGCTTGCACAGAAAACGATTTATCCGAGAACTGTGTCGAATGTATAGGAGTCTTTAATAGAAGAGTTTCTGAGGAACGTAGGGAACGGGGATTGGAGAGGTGCAAGAATTCAAAACGCTCCTTGAGATAGGACGGGGTAGTAGGAAAAAACAGGATAGTGCAAAGGAGGGAGAGAATATGTGTATTCCAGTGAAGGCGAATAGGTAACCATTTTAATTTATTGCGAAATTCGGACACATGAATATATTTCTTTAAACCAAATATGACCCTGATACAGAAATTCTGTAGACGTTTGAGTTTATCAAGCTGTTCCTCGGTTAAATCCAGATAGCTGGCGTCAGCATAATCAAGAATTGGGAGTAAAAGAGATTGGGCAAGTGCAGTTTTGGTGGTGATTGGAAGAAAATTGCGTAATTTACGTAGTGATCCAGCGGAAGCGAATAGTTTTCGGCTGACTTCTGTCAACTGAGGTCTCCACGAAAGCTGCCTGTCGATGTATATGCCGAGATTTTTGAATGTTTCACTTATTGTAATGACAGTTCCGTCGAAAATTACCTGTGGCAGGCGAAACCAATCAATTTTAGACATCATCCTGGAACTACCGATAACAATGATCTGAGTCTTCGCAGGGATAACGCTAAGACCATATGACTAGACTCCAATTCAGGAAATAATTCATTTTGCTCCCGGCTATTTCCGGCAGCTCTCGCTTCTATGCCGATTTTGTCCTGCTTCTATCCCAATCCTGTCCCGAATTCGTCTTTCTTTCAGCTCTTATCTCGTTTTAAATAGACATAATACTTACATTATAAACATACATTTTCTTTACAAATTTTACCACCCGTTTAAACCTGTCAGGTTCGCACAGGTTATTCACGTTTTGATTATCTTCTTTTTCATAGTTTATGTACCAAGTTTCATCAAAACCACAGATTTCATAAATAAAAAAGATTTTCTAACAAACTTTACCACCCCGCTTAGGATTGTCGGGGGATGATTTAAAAAAATGAGAAATACATATCTATAATTTCATTGGCTTAGCACGTGTACCACATTTCATCGCTGTAGCTTAAAAATAATAAACTTCACTTTTCACCCTGTTTACTCTCTTTAAGGGATGATTTTCAAAAATAGTAAATCACATTCTTATAATGTTTTGTTAGGTATGTACCAAGTTTCATCACTATAAACAAAGATTGTTTATGTAAACTTTAGCACCTCGTTTAACCCAGTTAGGGGTTACTTTTTGAAAAATGCTGAAAATTTATTTTTAAACTTGATCAAACTTAATTTATTTACCCTGTATCTTTACTGTAGCTATAGTGTGGCGTTTATAAAAAATCCTACTCCATACAAACTTTGCGGCCCTATTTAATGACCTTAGGGGTTGATTTTTGAAAAGTTACTGAAAATATATTTTTATATTCTTATGTTTAGTCAACTTACTAAGTTTCATAACTTTACTAAAAAAACTTACACCATGGAAATTTTGCGACCCCAATAAATAACCTCAGGGATCGAATTTCAAAAAATGCCGAAAATAAGTTCCTAGTATTCACATGTTTAATACTCACACAAAATTTGATAACTACTGGTCAAGAAACAATCACCGTAGCATACATTATAGTTTCCACATTCCAATCTAAAAAAACACACTAAACCTCCTTTAAAGGTTGATTTTCAAAAAACTGTGATACACGTGTTCTTTTATTTCTTTTGCATAGTATACTGCCAAAGTTTCGTGACCGTGCGACAAAAGATTTTTTCCCCATACATCCTTTATGACCCCATTGGACCCACTTAAAGGTCAAATTACGAAAAATCCGTTCTTAAATGACGCCTTCACTACTTGTAGAATACGTGGTCCAAATTTCAGGTTTCTATGTTAAGCGGTTTTGGCTGTGCGATGATTGTAGAAAAAACCCTGTTCTTTTATTATATACATATATTATGTTACTGGGTGATGACACGATCAAGTCGTTGGCCTGATGGTAAGCGCCGCGCCTACCCATAACAATTGTAGTGTCACCTAGAACTTTAAATACTTTAAAAAGCACTGCGTAGCACTGCATTGCGCTCATCACGCCGAGACATCAGATATTAAGTCTCATATGCCCAGTAATATTACATAATCTGAATATTGTTGCATCTTAACACTTAAAAGAACTTCCCAATACTTTTCTGTTCAAAGTTCAAAAGTTCTTTATTCAATTATGGCATTACAGACGCACTTATGAACGTCCATTATTACAATGACTCTACCACCACATCGGAAAAAGAACCACTACTCAGAAGATACGGCAAAAAACTAAGGTGCATTGTTTTAGAACTTATGTTACAATATTTTAATGTTTGTTTTTGACAATATTATGTTTCTTATGTGCCAATTGGTTACTTGGCAGAAGCGCAATGTTCCATGCATCTTTGTCTTCATGTAATTACTAACTGTATAGTATGCTTTTTTCATTAGAATATTTTTCACGCGTAATTTGAATCTACTTTCTGTGAGCTCCGTTATACATTTTGGAATTTTATTGTATCTCCTGACCACAGTTAATGCTCGGCTAAAACAACAAAGTCAACATAACTATTTTTTAGCGTAATCATAAAGTCCCGTTTGATTATAATACTAGCACCCCAATGTGGTGTAATTTTTTAAAGACTTGATTACAAAACATGGAATTTTTCCCTAATAGACAAGAACATAATTAGTATGTATTGAAGCTTCCGTAAAAAAAAAACTCAAAATGACAGTGAAATCCGTGTCAAAATCCATAGCGTGATTTGGAAGTAAGAGAAACAGAAATGAGGTTTTACTGGTGGTAGGTTTTTCGTATGCGTGAGGCTGTCTGGGTGGGTACCACCGCTTTGCCAGTTATTCAGCCGCCAAGCAGTAGTGCGTAAGCATTACTGTATTCTGGTTTGAAGGGCACTGTAGCCTGCGAAATTACTGGGCATTGTGAGACTCAACAGCTAATTGTCTCTGGGTGACGAGCGCGGTGTAGCACCGCGCAGAATTTTGCAAAACAATGTTCGGGGTGGTGCTGTTATTGTTATGGGCTGGCGTATTGCTTACCATCAGGCAAACGACCAGCTCGTCTCGTCATTCAATTACATAAAAAAAAATGAGGACGTGATTAGTGACTTCGTTTTACACTATTCAGAGAAGAGAATGAAACTTAAATTGTAATGCAAGTACACGACACGCTACGTAGCAGTAAACAACATTACAACGCATCTGTTTTGTTTTTTGTATGCACATAATAACTATAAATCTTACAAAAGCCTATATCTCGTTTGAGTTACGTCAAATTTATCAAGCATTAAGAACTTTATTTACCTTGCAAATATTTCCATTTCATAACAAAAAGGGTGCAAAATCATAATTTATAACTGTGTTTGTTTAAGACTTTTTTTAATAAAACACAGCTGTTTTAATACAGAAAGACGTCAACAAACACAATTCTATTCTACCTATCAGTATAAAAGGGCATACGATGGAATTAGAAATTACTTCGGTCATCAGCTCCACAGTTCCAAGACGAGACAAACGGCAGGAAACAAGATGAAGACTTTAATTCCGTTGATGTTAATGGTTGCGGTATGTTATTTAGAAATTATACAATATGAATAACGCCTGACACATAGATCCTGGTCCTTAACTAGGATTCCCTGTTTTTACAAGAACAGAAAAAAACGAGGGCCATGTTCAAAGTTCAGAGCTTAAAGTTCTTTTTTCAATTTTGGCATTATAGACGAATTTGTAAACGTCAATTATTACGATGACTACCACCATATCGGAAAAATAACTACTGCCCAGAAGATACGGCAAGAAACGATGGAGCATTTTATAACAACTTTCGTTACAATATAATGTTTGATTTTGACATGTTTTTTATGTGCCAGTTGGCTACTTGGCAGAAGAGGAATGTTTCATGAAACTCTGTCGGTACGGTAAACTATACATAATTCCATAATTTTAGAGCGAGTGTGGCCCAGCGAAAACTCGTGTGCCTTTCGATTTGACGCACCTGGGTTCGAAACCCGGCTCGGCCCTGCACCAATGACTTATAGTTAAGTGCAGATTTTGCACGCTCGCTTTAAAATGGTGAAGGAAAACATCGTGATGAAACCCGCTTACGTGCTTTGGAGTGGTAGGCTCTGGCCGGTCTCTGGCCGTGGTTGTAATACCACCCACTGAACAAACCCATGTCGTTAAGCGACCTTGTCGTTTTTCGGGATGATGTTCGGTGAACCATCGAGGAGACGGGTCTGAGCAGCCGCTCAACTGCCGTCTCTCTAGATCTATGTGCTCAATCTTAGGCCACATCATCGCTTCACATCAGGCGATATAATGGTCAAACATAGATTACATAGATCCATTAAGCGTAAAAAAATCGTTACTCCCAGAGATGGATCGAATACTTGCGTTTTATTTATCTGTACACAAAGATTTGTTTCGTATCGAGAATCAAACTCGCAACCTATTCGTGGTGCAATAGATTTGAGCTAATCTGCTCAGCAGTGGTGTTGTGACACTACAGAGGCTGTCTTAACTGATAAGCATCTTATACGCTCTTGCTTGTTGATATTTTTAACGGACTTCAAAAAGGAGGAGGTTGTCTATTCGACTGCATTATTTTATGTTTGTTACCTCAAAACTCCGTCATTTATGAACCGATTTGAAATTCTTTTTGCATTGGCTTCTGTATAACTACAAAATGGTCCCATAAAATTTTTATTGATATTGGACCTTGGACTTCGAAGATACATTGAAGTCGGTTTTTGTTTTTTAAAACGGGTTTGCGTTTTATAAAACAAAAATGCCATGATTATTACGGTTACTCTTTTTGGAATTATCAGGAATTTTTTATTTTATATTACAGGTTTGTTATGCAGCTCCCCAACCCGGTGGTGGTAAGTTTTTTATTTATTTCTCAGTAATAAGTTACTGATTTTAAAAAGACCTCTCAAATATGTTTCTTGATAGGTATGCGTATCTTTTTTTTTACTATTTATAGGCTTGCGTTTGACCGCTATCTCACCTGTTGTTAAATGACGATGCGGTCAAAGATGTAGCACGCTCGCCTAGAAGAAACCTTATCACTCTTGTCTTAAAGACACCCAGATTATAGCTATCCGGAAACACAGAAGCCGGCAGAGAGTTCCACTCCTTGGCCGTCCAACACGACCAACCTGCCATACAACAAAACCAACCTGCCATCCAACAAAACCGACCTGCCATCCAACAAAACCGACCTGCCATCCAACATCTTTAAAGTGTTGTTTACACTACTTAATAAAAAAACGGTTTGGGCATCAGGCTGGTTTCTCCTTTTGTTTATGTTTGGTCTTAAGAATCTTTAAATGAACTATGAAAATATTAAAACTTCATTTTTTGATTTTTCAAGGAAATTAAAAAATTACCCAAAAAATAATTTTGGGCTTAATCAACTTTATTTTCCAATAGTAATGTTTTTTCCAAAATGACTTTTGATATCATACTCACAGAAATCGAGAAATATGTAAAAAGCTTTAGTCATACGTCGCTATTTCAAACTGACAGAAAACCGAGATCTCTTAAACATTTTGTTGAGCTCAATCAACTTTTTATTTTTTACATCTTACTGGGTCAGCGTTTGACCACGATCTCACCTGATGGGAAGCGACGATGTGGTCGAACATGTAGCACGCATACCCAGTAAGTACTTGTTCACTCTTGATTTGAACACACCCAGATTGTATATATGTGGAAAAACAGACGACGGCAAGGCATTTCACTCCTTCGACGTTCGTACCAAAAAGGATGATTCGAAACGCATAGTATGGATAGGCGGAACGTCCACCATGTAGGGGTGACGTCGTGCCGATCGTTAGGTTTGTTTCCCCCCTACAGGAATGTGTGATTTATTATATGTTTATTAAAAGTAACATTTTTATTACAGCCTTTGCAGTGGCTTCCGCAACCGCTGGTAGCGTGGTTAATGTTCCACGTAATTGCAGACAAATAATTATCGACCACCATCCAAAACCTCCTTGTAGGCCACCCCCTCCACATTGCCATACCACCTGCAAGCCAACAAAACCAACCTGTCATCCAACAAAACCACCCTGCCATCCTACAAAACCACCCTGCCATCCAACAAAACCACCCTGCCATCCAACAAAACCACCCTGCCATCCTACAAAACCACCCTGCCATCCAACAAAACCACCCTGCCATCCAACAAAACCACCCTGCCATCCAACAAAACCACCCTGCCATCCAACAAAACCACCCTGCCATCCAACAAAACCACCCTGCCATCCAACAAAACCACCCTGCCATCCAACAAAACCACCCTGCCATCCAACAAAACCACCCTGCCATCCAACAAAACCACCCTGCCATCCAACAAAACCACCCTGCCATCCAACAAAACCACCCTGCCATCCTACAAAACCACCCTGCCATCCTACAAAACCAACCTGCCATCCAACAAAACCAACCTGCCATCCAACAAAACCACCTTGCCATCCAACAAAACCAACCTGCCATCCTACAAAACCAACCTGCAAGCCAACTAAACCAACCTGCTAGCCAACAACTACTTCTTGTACGCCAACCCCAGAACCTTGCCCTACAGAGCCACCGTGCTGCACAACTACCCCACCCCCATGCAATAAACCTTGGGCTTATGGTGATGGTGGTGATGATGACTCGAAGTAAAATCTAGTAACATTACAACGTATAGCAAACTTTCTTATCATTTGGATTTCCATTTTTTCTTTTGATTTATTTTAATTTCATTCGTATGTAAATAAAGAATTTTCAATTCAGCTGATTTTGTTTTATTCCTGAGAGATTACTTTCATAATTAAGGTCAGAAGATTTGATAATAACAATGTTTAGAAAGTGATATACCTACTTTTACTAATATACATAGTTTAGGTAAAAATACCAACTTCAAACATTTAACATTTTTGTTTATCTATATAATAAAAGAGCAGGGTTTTTTTCTACAATCATCGCACAGCCGAAACCGCTTAACATAGAAACCTGAAATTTGGACTATATATTTTACAAGTACTGGAGGCGTCATTTAAGAACGGATTTTTCGAAATTTGACCTTTAAGTGGGTCAAATGGGGTCATATAAGATGTATGGGGAAAAAATTTTCTTTTGTCGCACGGTCACGAAACTTTGGTAGTATATTATGCAAAAGAAATAAAAGAACACGTGTATCACAGTTTTTTGAAAATCAACCTTTAAGGGGGGTTTAGTGTGGGTTTTTAGATTGGAATGCGGAAACTATAATATATGCTACAGTGATTGTTTCTTGACCAGTAGTTATCAAATTTTGTGTGAGCATTAAGCATGTAAATACTAAGAACTTGATTTCGGCATTTTGCGAAATTCAACCCCTACGTTCATTTATTGGGGTCGCAAAATTTCCATGGTGTAGGTTTATTTAGTAAAGTTATGAAACTTAGTAAATTGACTTAACATAAGAATATAAAAATATAATTTCAGTAACTTTTCAAAAATCAACCCCTAAGGTAATTAAATAGGGCTGCAAAGTTTGTATGGAAAAAGATTTTTTTATTAATGCGACACTGTAGCTACAGTAAAGAAACAGGGTAAATAATATAATTTTGATCAATCTTTAAAATAAGTTTTCAGCATTTTTCAAAAATCAACCCTTTACTGGGTTAAACGAGGTGGTAAAGCTTACATAAAAAATCTTTGTTTATAGCGATGAAACTTGGTACATACCTAACAAAACATTATTAAAATGTGATTTACCATTTTTGAAAATCATCCCTTAAAAGGGTTACACAGGGTGGAAAGTAAAGATTATTATTTTTAAGCTACAACGATGAAATGTGGTGTACGTGGTAAGTTAATGAAATTATAGATGTGCATTTCACCATTTTTTGAAAATCATCCCCTAACAAGCTTAAGCGGGGAGGTAAAATTTGTATCGAAAATCTTTGTTTATGAAGTTTCGTGGCTATGATAAAACTTGGTAAAAGAAGATAATTAAAACATGATTTATAATATTTGAAAATCATCCCTTAACAGGGTTAAACAGGGTAGAAAGTGAAGATTATTATTTTTAAGCTACAGCGATGAAATGTGGTATATGTGCTTAGCCAATGATATTATAGATATATATTTCACATTTTTTAAATCATACCCAACAAGCGGGGTGGTAAAGTTTGTATAGAAAATCTTTTTTATTTATGAAGTTTGTGGTTGATGAAACTTGGTACACAAACTAAGAAAAAGGAGATAGTTAAAACGTGATTCACATTTTTTTTTAATATACCCATAACCAGGTTTAATATGGGTGAAATGAAGTTACATTTTTTGAAGCTACGACGATGAAATTCGGTTCATATACTCAGACAGATAAACTTTAAGCACATGTTTCACTATTTTGCTGGAATCATCCCTAAACCGGTTCAAACGGGGTGGTTAAGTGCATATGGAGAATCTTTGTTCATGAAGTTATGGCAATTAAATTTGGTACACATAGTAAACAAAAGAAATAAATTGAAACGTAATTCGGCATTTTTTGAAATTCACCCTCTAACAAGGTTAAACAGGGTGGAAAGTATCAAATATATTTCAATGCTACGATGTTGAAATTTGTTACAAATATTCAGCCAATAAAATTCTAAACACGTATTCCACCATGTTTTGAAATCATCCCTATAACAGGGTTTTACAGGTTGGTAAAGTTTGTATGGAGAATTTTTGTTTATGAAGTTGTAGCAATGAAATTTCGTATACAGACCAAACAAAAGTAATAAATTAAAATGAAATTCACTATATTAATGAACTTCTAAAAACTTTAAACAAGGTGGAATTTAAAATTTTTTCTAAACCTACGACGGTGAAATTTGGTACAAATACTAAACGAAGATACTATACGCACATGTTTTACCACTATTTAAACATCTTAAAAGGTCTAAACGGGATGGCAAATATTAGTGAAAAACCTTTGTTTATTAGTGAAAAACCTTTGTTATAAGGTGAAAGCAAAACTTGGTATATATACTAGGCAAAAGAAATAAATTCTAACGTAATGCAATTTTTTGCAATTTCTTTATTCGTACAAGACTTTAATAGACTTTTAAAACAGACAACATTCAGAAAAGTAAGAAATACTCAAGGTGTTGACTTTATCGAAGATTTTCAAATATTCAGCAACTTTTGTCGTTGACCGTACGTGTCGCAAATCGGGAAATGAGGATATCTGGGATTTCGCAAAATTCCTAGGGATGGTATAATTATGTATAGGAAGGACCACTTCTCCGCGGTCCGACTAGCTTTTACCCCTAGAGTGTATATAAAAAGCGCGGATCCAGAAGCTCGCGAGGAGTTCAGAGGGATGACAAAGCGAGAGTTCTGGCGAGAGCCTATTTATTAAAACTGTACGTCGTATCCTAGGGATACGACGTACAGATATTTAAAGCCCTATACCTATATCTTTTATGTTCTATGTGTGTTGGAAGTTAACATGTGCATAGCGTAATTTAAACACCACTTAATGTTCAGTAGTCACATGTCTCGGATGCCATTGTCATTCTTCAGTGATACTATGCCAGCCTTTGCTGTGGTTTATACTTCTGATCATTAAAGAGGAGCATTGGCTATTAGGTTCAATTTAGTGCAGATAAGGCTTATGATGCAAAGGCGTAATTTAAACACCACTTAATGTTCAGTAGTCACATGTCTCGGATGCCATTGTCATTTTTCAGTGATACTATGCCAGCCTTTGCTGTGGATTATACTTCTGATCATTAAGTAGGAGCATTGGCAATTAGGTTCGTTTTAGTGCAATTAAGGCTTAGGATGTTTCCCTATCCTACGAAACTACCGCGCTAAGTTGTCAAATCGTTTCAATAATTTTTAGTTGAATTTCTTTAATTTGGCAATAATTTGATACCATGTTACAATCTGGAGAAATTTTTGCGAATGAGTAACATAGTATGCCTTTGTTGTCATTATACGAACTCACAACTCGTATAATTTAGGTGACACTATCAACTGATTACTGATTTGTGAAACTAACCACTGCAAGCATATTTACTACACACGCAGGAAATATCTTTTACGCACACTCTACAAATTGGATAAATGAAGATATGATTCTACTATAGGGAATAATTGTTTTATTAATCCAGCCTACAAACATTATATTCAACAGCGTCAAATTATGGTTAAATTAGGATTTAATGACTGAAGAATTCGATGTCCTATCCTCTTCCAATTAATCATTTCCTACCATACCTTTAATTATTTCCCCCAAGAATTACTACATACTTGAATATCTAAAAACTATTTTAGTTCATATTATAACGATGTTATGTGTATGTATGTTTATATGATAACGATGAAGAAGCCTAATAACTAAAATAAAAAAACCATAAGCTTGCAAGTTAAGAATTGGGCAAATCCTAAGGATTATAAATTAATATTTTATTTCAATTAGTGTAAATAATTGGTGGTGCTCCTAAGTTCCTTATGGACATGGTAACCGGCATTGGAGGAATATCATATGTGTCCACGCACAGCACTAGGACGGCGGAGAGAAAGTGCGGGGAAAGGGGAGGAGACGGCAGACGGCCATCGTTCGATACGCACGGCAGAAGTAGTGTTCGTTAGAATTATTTATATAACCTGATCTACCCAAACTATGTTTAATACTGCTAATTAAAGTGATAAAAGGGCTTTTTCGTTTTGTTTCATAAACAGATGTGTAACTGTAGATACCTAGGTGGAGGTTCACACTGAGTCTATTCCATCAATTCCATGTAACCCCGGCCCTGTCTTGTACTGGAGATGATTTGGGGTCTCACCAATATCATCATGAAAACAATGTCTATCTGAGAAGAAGTAACTTCAGCTACTGTGGCTTTGTCTTATATTTATACTATATTGTTGGACAAGGTCCATTTACAACAACATTGTGGCTCTGCCCTAATATTACTACATTTGGTCAAGAACCAATTACAGCGATGCTGTGGGCTCTGCCCTTATAATACAACTAACAGCATTGCTCTGCGTTTCTCCCACAGGACCAGATCCACTATATAAAACATGGGCTTTGCCCTTATTACAATTTAGGACAATATCCTTTAATAATTATACAATTATGTTGGATTGAATGGTTGTTGTTGCTCTATAGCTAAGATAACAATATACCTTGTCTATCCTTACTCCGCTCCCTGGGGAGTGCACACAGTGGTTGGCATTCACGATTGTTGGCGTGGATGGAGCCTACAATACCCTACCCCCCAACCCCATTTTCCTTCGTAACTTCCTTGACCCCAGGTCCTATCCATATAACTGCTAATTAAATGCTTTTAAAATTATTATTGAATAACACAAACAATTACCATCTATATACATTTTACCTCTATTCTAAATACTTTAGTTCTCAAACTCTAAAAGTTCTTGGGTTACTAACTTTTCATAATGTGGAGTCTGATGATCACCCGGCCAAGGTGTTTTTTAATCGTTCAAATATGTTTGATGAAGGGAGGGCTAGTTACAATAATATATTATTAACTTTATACTAAAACTCTTCCTTCAGTCCTACTGATAGCACTCAGGCTACCAATATCTACTAGTTAGCTGTTTTTGGCAAAATGCCACCTGACTCTTACAACAAAACACCGGGCTTTCTACTTTTCGCCGCAGTTGGACAATTTACAGATGCCTGCAAGTTGGCCCTGCAAAACTGCTATATTTCCCGTGAAAATGCTCCGCAAATACAGAACGAGAAGTAAAAAATATCGTGCCATTTAAACCTAAATATTTATCGAGAAAGTCTGTAAGAATGGAGCTTCTAAAAAGTTACAAGTAACAGATGGCGGTAAAAGGTTCTGAGAAAATCTGATCTCTATTTACTGGATTTTTGACGTTTTTTTTTTGTAGGCTTGCGTTTGACCGCTATCTCACCTGTTGTTAAGTGGCGATGCGGTCGAAGATGTAATTTTAATTAATTAATTAATTATTTTTAACGTAATTCTTCGAAGTCTCATTGCTTTTTTGTAAGATCCTTGTGAAGGATTTTTACACAAGAATACGAATATGCATGACTGGTTTTCAGAGCAACAACAACAAGCTGGCAATTATGAGCTGGAAATCATCACAGTAAGCTTTCAAGTGGCTATCCTAGATTAATCGTGGCAAATAATTTTATTATTATGAAATTGAGTGATAAGGCAAGCAGGTTCGCCTGCTGGTAAGCAATACGCCTGCCCATAGCCGTTGCAGCACCACCTAGAACATTGCTATTCAAAATCCTACGCAGCACTGCACTGCGCTCGTTGCCCTTAGACAATAGTTCATAAGTATCATAATGCCCAGTAATTTTGCTGACTACAGTGCCCTTTAAACAGGAACACAGTCGTTTTGTCAACCGAATCCAAATGGGTGGACGCGTTTAAGAGCTACGGTGCCACAGACAGACACATATAGTATTAAAACTTAAAACACCCATTCTTTTTGCGTTGGGGGTTGAAAAATACAAATCTATTGAAATCTGAGTTCTATTGAATCATTTAACATTTTGATATCACTTTCACTTTCTTTAATTTCTTTATGTAATATCTTTAGTTCAATGTTTGCAAGAAAGCGTTTATCTATCTATCCATCCATCTTTCTATCATGAAGCAATTTAAAGGGCATGATGACCAACAAAAAATCCCAGATAGCACGTAAGCTTGCTGCAAGCTTGTTGCAAGTGTTTTACCTTTGATATTGATTTTCGAGCTGTCAATAGTTAAACAATTGGTTGGACGGAGTACGTATCTATTATGTAATCTGTGATGACGAAACGTTCCATCGTGGATCGGGACGTGTGGACTCGGCTATTGAGATTGTAAATTCAAGGTTATTCTTGAACGAATAAAAAAGGGCGGACGAAATCTCGCTAAGAAACAATTGGAGACTTGTAAAATAACGGGTGGCGAAAGTTTGTTTGAGTGGACGGAGGGCGTATGTCAAACAAATCTGACGGCTGATCCGCATAGCAAGATATAAATGTGTGCGTGAGGCTTGTGTACGAACGAGCGGACCGGCATACATGCTTCATTTCTAAATTTGGCGACGAGCCTCCTTTTTTTCCATTAAAGGGTTATTAAAATTACGAATTTTTTGGGAAACTGTTTTGCATTGACAGTGTAGTTTTAGTTTTAATTTTAAAATATAATTGTGTTTAGGTTACATCGTGATAACCACTGATCCTATAAAAAAAGTTAGATACTCCGCACGGAACACGGGATTGAGGCGCACGAAGCGGATACCACTACACAAAGCGGATACTACATCGAGTCAGTACGCAACGAAGCGCTGGCTGAGTAAGTACTGCGTGACGCGTGAATTTTAGTTCCAAAAATATGCCGTATTGAGTGTTCAAACATTGTAAAAACTGCTCCCAGAAACCGAGATGAAAATATGGGATATCGTTTCACAAGTTCAAATAAGCTAAGGAGTGAAACGCTCTGCCACCGTCTTTGTTCCCAAACGGATACATTTTGTGTCTCTTTAAGTCTAGACTTAACTACTAGATAGACTTACTAGATGCCTATTCTCTCTAGAGTGAATAGGCATCTCATGGGCAGGCGTGTTCCATCTTAGGCCGCATCTTCGCTTTCCATCAGCGAGATGTCGTCAAACGTATACCCTATTACCAATAATAAAAAAAAAATATACTGATTAATACCTTGATTTATTTTTCCGTATGGTATGTTCAGAATAGAAACACAAAACCTTAACGAGAATCGGTTAGTGTGGCTAGCTTACATTGAAATTAATTTACCTAGAAGTAAGGGTAAAACTGTAAGTTAAATAGATGTGTGATCCATAAAGGTCTGAAACTAGAGCTGGTCCCTTTCCAACTCCAGTGTCAGTTTTATTTAAAAAAGTAATAGTATTTTGGTAATTTTCATTCATGTTAGATTGTTTATAGTAACTAATTATGTTTGTTACCACCTGACCACTTTGAATGCGATTTGGTTAGGATTCTGGGCGGCATTGCATCTGTTATGAGCAGGCGCGGCGCTTACCATCAGGCGAGTGACCTGCTGGTCTCGTTACTTAGTAGTATAAAAAATACTTAATACGAAAATAAAATCAATCCACTTTACTCTGAAATTTTAAATTCATTGGTCGTGATGAGTCAGTGAGTGAGATTTTATTTTGTACATTATAGTTATAGCTAAAAGATAGATTATTTATTAATCAGTCATTGTCATAATGATGACAAATATTTAGCTAATTATATGTCTATTAAATAAATACATACATCACTCTATACAATTATATTAATGGTATACACCTACCGTTCACTAAAGAATCAGAGGGATTTTTTTCTTACGCTAGCAACATAACGCTCACACTGACGCATGTTCTACAGTGCACTGTGCATGTGTTGTACTGTGTTTCTACAGTGTTAAAGACTGTTATCTATGTGTTGTCACGAACCCATAGTTAGGTACCGGCCTTCACAGTGTTGTTCCCGAAAACTTAAACTTTATAGGATCAGTGATAATAACATTCCATGTTGAAATAACAAATAGTTATTATTTATGTAAATACCAAAATTGAATGAGAAATAAAAGTTGTAAGTTGATTTGATACATCAAGTTTGACGCGGCAATTGAAAGTAAGCTAGCTGCAAGTTGGTTTTTCCTTTATATTGATTTGATATATCAAGTTTGTCGCGGCAATGGAATGTAAGCTTGCTGCAAGTTTGTTTTTCCTTTATATTGATTTGATATATCAAGTTTGTCGCGGCAATGGAATGTAAGTTTGGTGCAAATTTTTTTTTATACTGATTTGATACGTTAAATTTGTCACGGCAATGCAACATAAGTTTGCTGCAAGTTTGTTTTTCCTTTGATGATGATTTAATACGTCAATTTTGTCACGACAATTTCTTGCTATCTGGGATTGAAATCTATCATTCCAACAGACACGCCGCTGTCTACAACTTTACCACTCCTTCGAAAAGTTACGGATTCTATACTAAGTCTCATATGTCCAGTAATTTCGCTGACTACAATGCCTTTCAAACATTAATGCTTGCGCACTACTGCTTGGTGGCAGAATAACTGGCAAAGCGGTGGTACCTCCTCAGATGGCCTCCCCCACGACGATCTGCCATGCCAACTCCGCCATTTTAATCTATTCTCCAAATCCATTATAATAACAAAAGCAGGGTGAATGACCTTACATCCCGTCGCGTTCATGTGACATCATTATTAAACGTCAACACGACGCGACGACCGCAACCGCTGGCGACCGCGTCCGAAGTTTCAATGGCTCACAAAGGATACCCTACGATGTCGTGTACTTGTGGTTATAGCTTTTGTAGCTGTTTGCGACAACTGCAGTAACTATGTGTGTTTGTCTACTGAAATATTTTTATCTTTGTATACCACGTGCGGATAAAAGTCATTCAACCAATAAGCGAGTATCTTGAATTTCATGACCTCGCGCTTTTAATACTGCGTAGCACTGCACTGCGCTCATCATCCCTAGACATCAGATATTAAGTCTTATATGCCCAGTAATTTCGTTGGCTACGATGTTCTGCAAACCGGAACACAGTTATAATTGCGCACTACTGCTTGGTGAGAGAACAGTATAAATATGAAGATTATTCAGTAATACACCTCTATTGTTACGGTCAGTGCTGCAATTGTTACGGGCAGGCGTGGCACTTACCATCAGTGGAACGACTTGCTCGCCTCATCACTCAGTTCCATAAACAAAGATATTTATAACTGCAGATTTTTTATTATTCGTATGGGGTCTGTCTCATGTATGTGTTTTGTTCCCACATATTGCAGTTCAATTCCTAGCATTCAAAAATTAAGTTTTCAGTCTGTAGCGACACATTGCATATGTACTTATTACATTCTGTCGATTCTGAGAATGTAATGCATGACACAAGTGGGCTGCACCAGTCACCCCGCAGGCACGATAGGCACACGGTCTTAAATTGATCAGTTAATTTTTGTAGTAGACCCAGTAGTTGCGAGCGAATAAATCTATGTCTACCTTACACCGAACTGAAAGTGATTGTCCTGAACTATCCAACATAGGTACCCCAGATGATAGGTAAAAGTCACTTTTCAAACTTTTTCAAGGTTCCAGTAATGATGTGATCTAAAAACTCGGTTCCAGTTTTCGTTGAAAAGTGGTTTCATTGCCAGAAATGCACGAACCTTCGAACACTTTCGAGCGGTTGTGTCAAAGCACTAGAGGTCGAAGGCGGAAAACGAGAGAAAAAAAACTAGGAATATGTGATTCCTATTAAAAAAATCTGGGTGTGTTCAAATCAAGAGTGAATAGATATTTAATAGGCAAGCTTGTTTCATCTTCGACCACATCGTCGCTTCCCATCAGGTGAGATCGTGGTCAAACGTTGGCCTAGTCCGATGTAAAAAAAATATAATTTATTGTATTTTTTTATGGAAATGAATATTGAGACGAGCGAGTTGTTTGCCTGATGGTAAGCGCCGCGCCTAGCTGCCTAAAGCAATTGGACAGCCACGCAGAACTTAATACCGTAAAAAATAATGCGTAGCACTACATTGCGCTCATCACTCTGAGAAATCAGATAGTATGTCTCGTGTGTTGAGATCGAGTTTGTAGTGTCAGTGACAACGAAAATGAAAACAGTAGTACTGGTGTTGCGCGTAATTAACGAGTCCGAAAGAGGGTAGACCGTTTTGTTTGCCCTTAGAAAAAACCATCCACCCGCAAATTTATACTTCAGTTCATTCGTGATCATGGCACATGCAATATTGAAAACTCAAAACAAATAATAAACACGGGATATTTATATCCCGTTAATAATATAAACAATATTAAGAGAATGACTTGCTTATCTCGTTAGTAATAAAATATTTATTTGTATAAACAATTATTTACAAATATATACAGTGATAAAAACTAAACTAACCTACAACAAAATTAAAAAGTAAATTTAAAGATAAAAAACGGAATTTAGGTCACCATCTGCGGGTAAGGTGCTTAAAAAGCTGTCAACGTTACCTTGTTGAATGGCCTGACTAATTCGTTGGCCGAGGTAAGCGCCAGCTCTTTGATCTGTTGTTACTATGAGGCGTGTGGACAGCTCCCTGAACAGAAGAAAATTGTATAAAACAATACATTTTTATATCACCAACCAGCACATGCTAGGTTTTACAGAAGAAAATATTTGCAGAAGTTCTCGTTAATATTTATGAAAGCTTTTTTACCTACGAGTAGGTATTCTGAACAAACACGAGAACAACGTCAATTGTTTACTTCAATAATGTGGATGTTGGTTTTGTTTAGAATTTTCTAGAACCTTTCAAGATCGTTCAATTAAATTTAAATTTTATGACAAAGAACGAACGATAAAGGTAAAGGCTTGAACGAATAAAAAAAGGTGAACGGAATCTCGCTAAGCCACAACTGAAGCATAGCAATATAGCGGTGGCGTTATGTTTGTTTGAGTGGACAGAGGGCCGATGTGACGGCCGATAGGCATAGCATGATGTAAATGTGTGCGTGAGACTTGTGTAAGAACGAGCGGGCTGGCATAACTTAATGTGTTTCTCTTTTGAATTTGGCGACGAGGCTTCCACCCTTTTTTTATTCGTTCAAGGGTAAAGGTAACCGCAGAAAAGGTCAATATCCAAAAACTATAACCATAAATGATTAGGAATAGTATATGGTACTAGCTCCCTTCTGCTTCACTCGTATGGACGGTTATCCGGGTGAAAAATTATCCAGCCTATAAGATTAAGAAGTACCTACTGCCAGACCCCCGACACTCCATACAAATTCGCCGAGCTAACTGTCTAGTACTACTACGTGCGCACCGACCTGTCCGCACACGTTTTGTGTGTGTGCGTAATTATTGTAGGGATGAGCTAATAAGAATCGAGCGCGACAAGGCCAACGCTATACGTAAGCAACCTAAGTGTTTCTCTTTCACACCTACTATCGCTTGTCTGGGAGACGCGAAAAAAAACGGAAGGAAAACCAAACAATGTCCGAATTTTATTTGTGTAAGTGTTTTCTTTGCATCCATACACAGAACAATAACGAACCATTTTGTTTTAGGTATATTAATTGTATCATCCTAATCCTAATATATAATATTATAAATGCGAAAGTTTGTGTGTGTGTGATGTTTGTTACCAGGTATCACCGTAACTACTGAACGGATTTTGATGAAATTTGGAATAAACATAGTTTAAATACTAAATTCAAACATAGGCTATGCTAATTTTTAAAAATCAACCCCCAAGGGGGTGAAAGAAGGTGGTAAAGTTTGTATGGAGCATTTTTATTCCTTGGTTCAATTCGCTCAAAACTCGGTACAAATAAACTTTGAACTAAATAATGAAACACGTATTTTTTATTGTTTCAAAACTACCCCTAGGACCCTGCATTGGAGTTTTAAAATTTGTACGGTTTTTTCAGTGTATGCTTTATTCCGTGGTTGAATTCACTCACAACTCAGAACAAATAAACTTTAACATAAATTTTAAAATACGTATTTTTTACTTTTTCGAAACTACCCCCAAAAGAAAGCGTAAGAGCGTTTTAAAGTTTGTATGTTTTTTAAAAATTTTAGTTTTATTCATTTAAATTCGGTACAAATAAACTTTAAAATAAATAATTAATTACATATTTTTTATTTTTTCAATACTACCCCTAGGAAGGGTGCATGAGAGTTTTAAAGTATGTATGGTTTTTTTCAGTTAATGCTTTATTCCGTGGTTCGATTCACTCACAATTCAGAACAAATAAACATTAACATAAATTTTGAAAACATGTTTTTTTTAAAGTACTCATAAACATGAAAGGGCGTTTTAAAGTTTGTATGGTTTTTTTTTAATTTTAGTTTTATTCATTCAGAACTTGTTACAAATAAACTTGAAACTAAATAATGAAACACGTATTTTTTATTTTTTCAATACTACCCCTAGGAAGGGTGCATGAGAGTTTTAAAGTATGTACGGTTATTTTCAGTTTATGCTTTATTCCGTGGTTCGATTCACTCACAATTCAGAACAAATAAACATCAACAAGATAGGCTAAAGCTGTAGTAGGTACCTACAGATGGAGCACGCAGAGAGAAGATCAAGACAGAAATTTTGTCATTTTAACATATTACAGAAACTTCTGTACATTTAAAAACCTCGTTCGCGTAAATTTCCTTCAATCCCTAAAGACCAAGTACGAATGGCTGCTAACGTATACCTACAGAAAGTTATCAGAGAGCCTTTTAAAAGTTGTTCGTGAAAAATCACCGAGCGCTCGGCACGCAGGGTGTCGTAGCTAATTTGTGGACATCGATCACCCTGCGATGCCGAGGATGTAGAGAAACTGGGTTGGGATTGGAAGAAAGCCAGGAAAATCAATACTGAGGTTTCGGGTTCGATTTCCGCGACGGGCCAAATGTTTGTGCACAGAAAAACAGCGCAAGCATTTGTTTCTTGTTTGGGTGTTGTGGGACTATGGTCCTCGTTGTTCCTGGTTCTAAAGAGAATTCTAGTTAGGGGCCTGGGTCTATTTATGTGATCGTTGAGCTTAAAAAAATACTCAAATGAATCAAATTAAGATCTCTTTATTTAGTAAGCATCACAGACGCACTTATGAACGTCGAATTATCTTGACTCTACCACCGCATCGAAAAAAAACGCTAAGAAGATATGGCAAGAAACGGAGAGGTATATTTTATAGAGATTTTGTTAAATTATTTTGGTTTTCTACAATGTTATGTTTCTTATGTACCAGTTGGCTACTTTGCAGAAGTGGAATGTTCTGTTTGAGAGAAGATCCGTGTCCCAGCATTGGGAACGTGATGGGCAGATGATGATGTCTCAATCATTTATTGCAACCATACAATATTTACGTATTGGCACTCAAAATATCTTTACAATAATAATGAATGTAGAACAAAACTGACCATGATTGAATTGGTAGTCTTGTTATAATTGACGTTCATAAGTGCGTCTGTGATGCCAAAATTGAATACAGAACTTTTGAATTTTGAACTTGAACTTTGTAGTAACAGTAAACACAAAACAAACCACAATCAATACAGCTATAGCTAAATATCATACAGTTTTGAGTCTAGAATGTAATCCAAAAATATGTGTACACAGAAAAACTAACTGAGATAGTTATGAAAAAAACTTTATTATAATAAATATTATAGTAAAGTTTTTTTTTCAGTGTTTATTGTAGACACAAAGATCCATAGTTATTATCTATACATACAAAAAAAACTATTTGGCCTATGTACCTATTACCTATTTAGTTTTATATGACACCGAAAACTATCTCAGTTTTATATGCAAAATATGCACCTCTGCAAACATGAGATTTACATTCATTATAAATATAATTAGGTGTTAAATTTATGGAGCATCCAGTCTCAACACAATGGTTGAGTCTGGAATGTCAGGTTTGGAATACAGGATTTCTATTAATATTTTTATATAAATACTGAATTTCGGAGTGATGTCCAAACAATTTTTTGCTACCTCATTATACTGACGGCTGCATTATATGATTTTCGTCAGGTCCCATATTGCTATAGTCGAAGTATGGCAACGTTATAAATAACAGCATATATATAGAGATTCCAAATAGTATATATATATTTTTTTCTATTTATAGGCTTGCGTTTGACCGCTATCTCACCTGTTGTTAAGTGACGATGCGGTCGAAGATGTAGCACGCTCGCCTAGAAGATACCTGTTCACTCTTGTGTGACACCCAGATTATAGCTATCCGGAAACACAGATGCCGGCAGAGAGTTCCACTCCTTAGCCGTTCGCATTATGAAGGTCGAAGCAAAGCGCTTGGTGCGAGCAGGAGGGATGTCAACCATAAATTGATGACGGCTTGCCGTACGTCTGGTCGTCCGGTTATAGAATGGGGATGGCGGAATAAGTTAATGTAATTCCGTCGCACACTCTCCGAAATGTATCCGGTAAAAGACCGATAGACTGGCAACTTTGCGTCGATGTTCAAGACTATGAAGCTTAGTCTTAACCAGCGCATCGTCACCAATGAGCTTTTTGGCTCTTTTTTCTATGGTCTCCAAGGCTTCGAGCTGGTATTTGGCGGAGCCGTCCCACAGGTGAGAACAGTACTCCATACACGACCGGATTTGTGCTTGATACAGGGTTAGAAGCTGTCCCGGTGTGAAATACCGTCTCACCTTGGCCAATATACCCAGCTTTTTTGCTGCTACTTTAGCCTTGGACTCTATGAAGCTGCCAAAGTTTAAGTTAGATGACAGAGTGACACCCAACAGCTCAAGGTGGTCTGTTATCGGTACAAATACATTTCGGAAAGTGGGAGTCAGATGAAATTGACTCTTCTTTGCGGAGAAAAGACACGCCTGGGTTTTTGCTGCATTGAACTTGACAAGGTTAGCATCACCCCAATCGGATACGGCCTTCAAAGCCAAGTCCATGCGATCAACCATGGCTTCTCTTTGAGAAAAGATCTACACTCCACTCGTGAGTCGGATATATATCTCTATACGACTGTGCTGTCGTCTGCATACCCAAAGATACCGGGTTTTACCGGGTTTATATTTTTAAATAGTATAAGTATGTCTGATCGGCACCGCAAGATTGAATTCACAACGGCAGTAACTGCAGACTTGATCGCAAAAAGCAAATTAAAAATTAAGTGTAACAACTAATTTAACACTATTTTAAGATAAACAATTCGCGAAACCACAGTCTCTTCCAGAAATTCATGATCTCGGTTGTGGTATCCGCTGAAGGTACTCCCTGGCGTTTGCCAATTTCAATTCAAATTGCGGAGTGGCTTCCAGTGTTTCTCTTTCAGATTTTTAAAGTAATTAACGCTTTTTTGGTAATAGACTTACATAAGCAATATTTTTGACCCACAAACTCATTTCCATATTAATAACTTGGCCATCCCCCCGTGTTTTGAATGTTAATGGCTATTTTCCAATAGACATTTTTGCATTGATAATTACTTAAGACTATGATTACCTATTAGAATTTTCAAAAAACAGCAAGAGCAATCAAGCTAGGTGCAGTACATCTAATATTTTTAGTAAAAAAAAGCAAGACAAAGATTATTCGATATTTTATATTTTAGGATAGTTTTGAATCAACTTGAAAAAAGGTGAAGGTTCTTTATTCGATTGTATTTGTTTTTTATGTTTGTTACCTCAGAACTCCGTCATTCATGAACCGATTTGGAAAATTCTTTTTGCGTTGGGTTCAGTATAGCTACGAAGTGGTCCCATATAAATTTCATCGCTATTTGATCTTGAACTTCCAAGATACATTGAAGTCGATTTTTTTGTTTGATAAAACGTATAACAAGTTATACTAACAAGACATACAGTGTTTTAGTTCTTCTTATCGTATGCCAAATCCTGACAGTATATATCATGACACGTGGAATTTTCGTTATGGAACTGTAACTAACGTTTTTTTTTTATAAGTCTACGTTTGATCACTATCTCGCCTGATGTGACGAAGAAGTGAAGCGACGATGTGGCCGTAGATGGAGCACGTAGATTAAGAAGATACCTTGAATAGGTAGCGTTGAAGACGCCCAAATTATAGTTTTCAGGAAACAGAGAAGACAGCAAGGAGTTCCATTCCTTAGCAGTATGCACGTAACGTGGAACCAAAACACTTTGTTCGAATTGGCGGAATGTCTACTATATAGGGATTATATTTAGCAGACTTTCTGCTCGTCATGTGATGGAAGGGGGAGGGTGGAATTAGGTCGTGAAGTTCCTGTGCACATTCCCCAAAATGTATCCTAAGGGTAAAGCCAGGTGGTCTGTCATTGCTAAAGGTACATATCGGAAAGTAGGAGAGAGAGAGAGAATTGGTTCTTTTTAGCGGTGAACAGGTTTTCACGTGTTTAAGTTGGCCTGCAAGAACGGAGTCCTCCAATTTAAAGGAAACAAAACAAAAAGTACAAGTACTACACCTCAAAAATTAACAAAAGAAAGCTCCAAATTCCCATAGAGCAACAACAAAAATTGAAAACCCAACTTGACGAAAAGTTTGTCATTTCTTTCATGCAAAATTACATTTGGGAAGTCCTCGGCCGCGACTTGCAGGGTCTGGAGCACATCGAGCGTTGAGAATATTAAAAAAGTTTCGCGTTGAACTTGGATTGTCTTTTTGGAAAACTGTTTACTCGACTCGAAGGGCTTTTATTTAGTTTTGTGTTTGATGCGACCCACGTTTTTGACGGGCCGATGAGTCGCGACCCGTGTAGGCGTAGCTCTTTTTTGTTCCATTTGTGCTTTGGACTGGAATGGGGTTTTAGGGAATTGAGTTATGGGCATGGACTGGTAGATAAAACTGAATCCTAGCTTTTTTTTTACTTGTTAATTGGCTTGCGTTTGACCACTATGTCACCTAATGGTAAGCTACGTTGAAAACTGAGATGGCAGGATCATCCAAAATTATTTGTGGTCAAAGTAGACAAGATAACGACTTTCAGTAAACTAAAATTTAAAAACCCCCGACACGAAAAGCCTATAAAAAGTAAAAAATGGCAGAACCGATTTTAGTAAAACATTCTAAGAACCATCGCTAGAAAACCTGCTTTCAAATCTGCAAATCGGTTCACCCGTTTAAGAGCTACGGTGCCAGACAGACACACATAGTAGTCAAATTTATAGCACCCTTCCTTTTTGCGTCGGGGGTTAATAATAATGAGCTGATCTTAATAATAAAATAATAACGTCCTTATCAAAAATACAAGTAAGTAGCTAACAGACCTATAAAATTAATTCATTCGGAAACGCAGACCGCCGACCGCAGACCGCACGCTATTAGAGCAAATGAGTCCTAATACACCCGCAGCTAACGATCTCCCATTTAAAATCAGAGTCACTTGTGCACCGGCAGGGTTACGTTGGTGAGCTCACGGGGGATTAGATATATAGATACCTGCTTACTGCTTAAAACAAAGTTAACTTTTTGGCGTTGAAAGTAGCAAATAAGTAGAATAGAATATCGTTTATTGCGTAAAACTGTGTACATAAGATGTAATTTGGTTACAAAAAAGTTTCAACAGCTTACCCATTTCGGGTGTACAATAATAGTAACAGCTAATTTAATTAGTTTGTTTTGGTATAACATAATTATTTTTTATTACTACTCATTAGTCTGGAAATATAAATAACTTATAGTAACAAATTATTATGTAATCTAAACAATTAAATTATTCGAAATATTCATTTAAATTATAAAAACCTTTACTAATTTGTATAAGTATACTGGGGTCATACGTCATGTTGTCCTCAAACAATAACCGATACCAATGGCTTAACATGCCCACCGAAGCATGATAGCGCTAATACGTAAATACCACACTTACAAACGGTCACCTATCCCAGTGGTGATCACAGCGGACGTTGATAAACTTATAGTACATCTGTGATTAACGGCTTGGCGAGCTATGCTACGAGCGCTAATGTCCCAGAAAGTACTATAAAGAGTACTTACGTACTTACTTACCATTTATAAACCAAGGAACCTAGCTTAATCTCCTTTAAATATATATATAGCTCTGGCCTCTGAGTTTATAAATAGAGACGCGATCTTATTTTTGTGCCCTTTTTCCTCGTACTTAAAGCCTCCATCCTCCAAAACACGCACAATGTAGGAAAAAGAATGGCGATTAAAAATGCCTCCCATACAGCTTACCAGTAATTCGTACATAAAAAGTCATAATTCCTCTCATTACGAGAGCCCTCGGAGGGCATTCAAGGGGCGGGGGGGACACTTGTCCCCCACAAGAGTGTGCTATAGTATAGGAGAAGTCAGTGCTGAAGGTTCAGACAGCGCGATTGATCTCTAACGCATGTCGTCGATTCGGAGAAGGAAATAAATTCATTCAACCACATAACGAGTTCACATGTTGAATGTGGACACAGTTTTAAAAATATAAAACTGCGATTATTCATTCATTCATCATCATCATCATCATCATCATCAGCCTACATCAGTCCACTGCTGGACATAGGCCTCTGCCATATCACGCCACTGAGCCCGATCTTCGGCTTTCCTTCTCCAGTCGCTACCAGCAATCCTGCTTAGGTATATCGTCGCTCCATCTAGTCGCAGGGTGTCTTTCACTACGTTTGCCGACTCGCGGTCTACACTCTAGAACACGTCATTCATTCATCATCTATATGATAAATAATGTTAATTATTTAGCATTATCGATCATGTTTTTTTTCTGATGGGACACATGCCTTGTCTCATAGAGAGAGTGTGGGATATAATTCACCATGTTGGCCCAGGGCAGTTTGGCGGATAGCATGCCGGTTTTCTCACGACGTGAAGTTTCCTTCAGATATTTAGAGCGAGTGTTAATTTTACACATAACTTATAGTCTATAGTCTATAGTGTAACTATAGTCTTTGGTGCGGGGCCAGTGGTACTCGAACGCTGGTGCGACGGATCGAAAGTCACACTAGTTGCCAGAACTACCAGAAACTGCGATGTGGCTAAGTACCTAGCTCGCTAAGTATATATATTTTTGTAAAGTCCTAACTCGATAGACAGGCACTTAATCACAGTGCTATGATATCTAGGTAAGTATTATTTAGCCCATTTGGCACACGATTCGTAGATGTCAATATGGCTACTTTTTATTTATATAACTGTGTGATGACACGAGCTAGTCATTCGCCACGCCTGCCCGTAACAATTGCAGCGCCACCCACTGCTTGGCATCGCCATTATCCACTCTTGGTAAAGTTAGTGTGCATAGTTTGCAAAGGAGTATTGTAAAAACTTGAGTCACTGTTTTCCTGTCCTATTTTGGAATAGAGGGGAAAATAATCTGGCAGACACAATACCCCTAAATGAAGGTAGCTCTTCCGTACAAAATTAGGGACGTATGTTTTCCGCTCTAACTTCACGGGTCGTGAAAAAATCGCGTGTAGGGACGGAACGGTTATTTTTATTTACAGAATGTTTTTGAAACCAGGCTTTTAGGTGGGTTGGGTTCAGTGAGTATGTTTCTGAGGATTAGGCTGAAGTTCACAGATTACGTTGTGCGTCCATATGTGACTTTTTTTTATTTGAAAGATGGCAAATAAGGGCGCGGCTTGACAAGATCACCTTTGTCTGTCATCCACCTTTGTATGACATCCTACTGCCCAAGTCCTATTCTTCTTTGCGAGTAACCGGTTCAAACATGGTCAAATAGAGTATGACCAATAGGCGACCGCTGCAATTGAGCAGGATTAGCCTGGAGATATTACAAAGTGCAGGTGTAAGGGCACAATGGACATTGGAGCAAGCGCTCTATAGTTTGTAAGGGGGTACCGCAATCGCATTGCTCTTGTGGTGGATTTGTGGGGTGCATTAAAGGAGCCTCCCCGAGGCGCACCCTGAAAACAGCTAGTCTCTGTAACGCCGAGTCTAGGCTAGCGAACCCTTTCATCACAATGGTTCAACACACTACCCCAGTACGATATAGTTACTGTAGTTACAACATATTTTATGAGGCGTTGCAAAATGATATTTAATCAAACTTCAATAAAGGAGGTTTTTATTCGCCCGCAATGTGGTCCCATATAAATTTGGTTAAAATTCAATTATGCACTAAGAGATAGATATAAAGACTCCTGTAAAAGGCTGGTTTCATATCTATAAAAATCCATTTATATATAAAAAAAAATAATGATGTTCCTTGGTAAGCGCATCACTTGAGAACTGCTAGACCGATTTGGAAGTTTGGCAAAATATATTTTTTCAAATATTCACATTTGAAAATTTATAGTCTGATTTACGTTTCTTTGGAAAGTTAAATTAGAAGCGTGGTCAGCTAATCATAAATAGTTTTTTTTTATTGGAAAGAATATACTTTATCTATCTATCTATATAAATAAAAATGAATCGCCGGAATGTATGTGTGCGCTAAAGTTCCGAAACAACTGCACCAAATTGGATAATTCTTTTTTTTGTGTTCGTCATTGTCAGAAAAAGTTTTGTATAAAAGAAAATTTAAAAAAAAACCGAACAGAAATAAAAAAAATGCGTTGCGAAGTTCGCCGGATCAGCTAGTTTACTTATAATTATAGACACTAGAGTCCTATGACGTCGTTTTTTTTTCATAACCCACTATTATTGTAAAACATGAACATGAACAACACAGCGTGCATTACTAATTTGCATGACGCATTAAAACCCATATAACATCCCGGATTCCTGTCGTCGCACCGTCGCGTCGCGCATGCAAACTGCGCGCTACTGGGAACAAGGGGCGGCATGCACTGCATGCAAATACTCCTCGGAGGATATTAGTTTTTATTACGGGAGTTTCTGTTTGCGTGTTATGATTCGAATTTATGACTTTAAAATTTATGCAAAGAGAAAAGCTTGGGACAAGCAACAGCATGGTATGAGTAGAATAGGATTGTATGCGTGCCATTGACTTGAACCGAGCAAAGCTGTTAATTATGGAAATGTGTAACATCAGAAGGGTAAATATAAGTAAGTGTTATATTAGTATGTGATACAATGCAATTTGTAAACCAAAATCATACAATTAAAGTTTGGAAACTCGTGAGTCGAAATATTCATTGTAAATATAAACAGCTACACTCAGTTATAATTATGTCGGAACAACTCCGACCAAGTTTTGGACAATTAGGCTGTCCTTCTTCCGGGAGTTTACGTCGAAACCTGGTCGGAGTTATTCCGTCATAATTATGACGTGAGTGTAGCCATTTATATATTTATAATCAAAATCATACAAGACAATCATTTTAGAAGTATTGTTTACCACAAACATAGTTACAAGCGAATTTCAGTAAACTAAAATTTCAAAACCCCGACACAAAAATCTATAAAAAAACGGTTGAACCAATTTCGATAAAACATCTAAGAATCACCGCTAGAAAACCTGCTTTCAAATAAATACAAACTGCATCCAAATCGGTTCACCCGTTTAAGAGCTACTGTGTCACAAACAGACACACAACAGACAGGTGGAGAAACTTATAACACCCCTCCTTTTTGCGTCGGGGATTAAAAACAAAGACACCAATTCTTTTAATAGGCGGTTTTAAATTAAAGTAGGAAAGAAGAAAATAATGCCCCCTTGTTATTTTTTTGATTTAAAGTTTGTAGTACATGTACAAAATTATAAAGGTAAATACATTATCATTGGTGAATAGAAAAGCCTTCTTGAGCTATGTTATTTTAACGTATACACTATACACTATGCAGTCTTAATTTAGGACATAAGTGACAAAACTAATCGTATGGTCGAAATATAGAAACAGGTAGGTCATACATCATCTACTCTCACTGACTGATCTTATAAAACCTTAAGACCAAGAAACAACCAAAAACTAAAAATAAAACGAAGCTCCTTCACTTTGCACTATCAATAACTGAAATACGAACTCGCTTAACAAACGTCTTACTCCTCAGGTATCCGTTCCATTTATTACAGCGCAAGGAAAACTACTCTGATAAATTATGTTCCTCGAACGGCGATCATAAAGTTGGAGTCGCGAGTCACTGACCGCACTTACGGGAACGACTTTATGGAAGTTCGGCGCGATAACATTGTTACATTGTAACAAAACTTCTGCTATATTACAAGAAAAGCAGATTCGACATTCTTCCAGTCTTTTGACTTGACGATTCCTTGCTTCGAGGAAACGTCGATTCCTTCATTAATAAACGACATCTGCGAAATTTGTATTCTCTATGACGCGTTATATACATGAACATATGAATGCGTCATAGAGATGTCATTTACTAATAAAGAAATCGACGTGACCTCGAAGCATGGAATCGCCAAGTTGTCATAGTGAATTAGGGCCCTGATTGATAAAAAGTTGAAAATGTGTCATTCGCTACTAAGTTTTATAATCCTACTAGTACATATCTTACTTTTTTTAATGGGACTGAGTAATGAGACGAGCAAGTCGTTCGCTTGATAAAAAGCGCCAGGGAAAAAGCGCCATTCTGATTTATTTTCGAAGTCAAAGGTCGAATAACGATGAAATTTATATGGGACCACCTTGTGTATGATACTGAACCCAACGCAAATATAATTTTCAAATCGATTTATAAATGACGGAGTTCTGAGGTAACAAACATAAAAAAGAAATACAATCTAGTTGAGAACCTTCTCCTTTTTTTGAACTCGGTCGAAGACTACATTAGTAATTACATAGAAGACAAAGATGCATGGAACACTACGTTTCTGCCAAATAGCCAATTGGCACATAAGAAAAACAATATTGTCAAAAACAAACAAAATATTGCAACCTTCAGTTTCTTGCCGTATCTTCTGAGTAGTGGTTCTTTTTCCGATACGGTGGTAGAGTCATTGTAAAATTGACGTTCATAAGTGCGTATTATGATGCCAAAACTGAATAAAGAACTTTTGAACTTTGTTGATTTTTATTACTGAGACCAGTGAAATGGGTACATAAAGTTTAAAAACTTATAAAAATGCTAACATATATATAACCTCGGGTGCACAGCAATTCGTGGCTGCGAGGTTATACTGCTTAGTTGCAGTAATTTACTTAGCCCAGATCATTGACTTTAGTTATAACAGCATGGTGTGTCTTAAGAATGTAGAAGAGTTATTCGATGAATATTCCTTTTACTTTGGCGTGAAACATTTGCGGTTATTATGTAACAGCGGTTTTACTCGCACTCTCTTCGGCTTAGTGGCATTGTCTGGAGGATATGAATTGATTATTTAATCAGCACTTTGTGGTTAACCAACTAAATTGACTTGAATACTTGTAAGTTTTATAAGTATCGGGAGGAAACTTTTACCTAGTAGTGATTTTTTTTAATATGATATATAGACAAACAAGCAGACGTGGACGGCCCGCCTGGATGGTAAGCGGTTACCGTCGCCTATGGACACCTGCAACACTGGGGGCATTACTGGTGCATCTTTTCACCCTTCTTTTAAAGTACCTCATGTTATAGCTCCGTGGGAAAACCTCGGGTGGTAGCCCATTCTATATCTTGCAGGTGTGTGGCAAGAAGGATCGGGAGAATCTGACAGTATACGATTTCCATAGATCTATATGTGGATGTCGAATCCACGGGCTGTCGCACGATGTCGGGCAGTGCGGTGATAAAACCGTGATGAATGAGAAAGAGAGAGGGAGTAGGAATGAGATGAAATAATTCTTCAGAACATTCCCCATTATAGATTTTATAGAACACACTGAGTGCACATGTCTCGACATTTTTGGTTTTCCATACTGTAAGGAAAACTATGTTTATTTTTTAATATAAATAGCTTTATTACTATTTTGCAGATGCAATACATAATAAAGAATGCTCGCTCATACTAATTGCAGTGCCACCCAGAACGTTCCATACCTAACAAATAAAAAATAGAGTTATTTCACGAACCAGTTGGACTATAAAATTTTGACCATGAGGAAGAAACAATTTGTGAACACCAATTTGTTTGGCACCAAAGCTATTCCAGATTCAACACCTAAAGAAGATATTGGTGTATTTTGCTCAGGTGCTGAAACTGGAATAAAACTACCGACATTTTCGTCCGAACCATCTTAAACATAAAACGAACAAATGTTTCCAACAAAATCAATGTTCACCTAAAAAATAAAAAACGTAATTTTTCATCATAAAATAAAACTCGTTACTTCGTTTAAAAACCAAAACAAAATACAAACATTCAACATTCAACCTTTGAGAACATCGTCCGAACCAACTCAGGCATTAAACAAACAAACGTTTCCAACACAACCAAAGATAAAAATAAAACAAGGTTTTTATTGAAAAATATATTTCTCGAAACAAGCTTTTTATATAACAAATTCGTAATCGGAACTGCGAGCAAATTAAAATGAGTCCAAACACTAATAGTTTACGGTTATCCGTCAAGGAGTTCCAATGCCCACCTTTCGTCTCCATCATCAGATCAGCTGGCTGTTACCATAATATTGCATTGTCATCGAGTTTTGACAAGTGTGCAAAATTTCAATTCTGTAGGATAAGAGAAAGTGGTTTTGAATTAACTTACAAGATTTGACCTAAATAATGAACATAGCAAGTTAAATAAAAGCTTGTAAATAATCTACCTTTTGACAACATCGTCCGAACCCACTCAGGCATCAAACGAACAAATGTTTCCAACATAATCAATGTTCAACTAAATAAATAAAAGAGGTCATTTTTCATCATAAAACCGGCGGCACCCTAGGGCCCCCACCCTGGGTCCCCTTATTCTGGGGAACTTTTTACTGTTCACAAAACGGTTGACAGACAAAGTTGGCTGCTCTTTGTAGGCCTTTGAGCTCTAGGAAGGAAGGGGTATGCGCCAGTTTTATAGCTTTTGTCTACTCTTTGTAGAATGTTTTGCAGATTGTATAGATAGCTATGTTAAAGATATATTGTCACAAAGATATAATCACAGTATTAATAATAATAATAGATTCATTTATTTCAGGCAATAATAAAAAAACACAGAGTAATCATATCAGAGGCCCATATGACAAATACCTTAGAGACCAACATATATATAAAATTTATAGAACACTAAATCTTAAAATTAGGGAATTTAAGTGACGGCTTCGCTTGCGTAGACCACACCTTCTGGCCAGAAGTCCGGACATCGTCGTGAGTGGTGCTGGAATCCTCAGCTTGTACGACTTGAAAGTTGTTGGTCTACTGGATCCGAGGTGACTGATTTCGATGTCTATCGGTCCCTCAGTTTGGCCTTCTTTCGGCCTTTACAAAAAGCTCTGATATAATGAAGGTTGTAGCCGATTTTCTGATTAAAATGAACGATGACAACATGGAAAATAATCTGATGCACGGTACGTATGTCAAAAAGTCATTATGTGTCAATCTTGAATCTGGATAAGATTTAAGGTGCGAATATAATAAAAACGAAGTTGGATATAAGCGCTTTGTATTTTCTAAATATATTAAGGGTAAATTTGAAAAGGACAGCTACTTGAACCGTTTTTATGTTATTTTAAACTACAATTACAGATTTGAAAAATGTTTAAACGTCAGCTAGAAAATAGGCATATTTTACGTTTTCCTTTATAGTGTTATTAAGTTACTATTCTGATTAATTGGTTGTCAATATTTAGTTTTCCAAGCAACAAGCATAGACCGTGGTATATTTTTATCCATTCTTATGCCACAGGCACACTTTGAATATAGGTACACCAAAATGTATCCATTAAAAGTTAATAAATAAAGCTCTAGCCAACCCCAAGGCTTAACTAAACCCATACATTAAAGCAACCGCTCATAACAATAAAATCAACACGGAATTAGTCCCAAAACTCACCAGACGCCGAATGCCACCAACCCTCTCCTGAGTTACTCCAGCTTTACCCTCATCTTTTCCGAGGCCCATTTTATTTAAAGAACCGAACAAACTTCGGAAACGGGCGCAGCCGCGCGTAAACATTTACTTGAAAGCTTTATAGATGTTGGTCACCGCAGTTCGGTTTTACAACCGGCGTATCCCCCTTTGCCAAATTTATGATCTTCTGGTGCGGCTTGTTTTAGATAAACGTGGCTTGTTGGATAGTTTTAAGGTTGGAGGATTTAGATTAGGAGGGATGAGAGAAATTTCTTGTAGGAAAGTGCAAGTAAACGAAGAACGACTTGCTCGCAACACTCAGTTCCATAAAAATGAATAATAAATATATAAATAAATAACGCCCAACGATCACATATATAAATCCTGGCCCCTAACTAGGATTCCAAAAAGGAGGAGGTTTACAATTCGACGGTATGTTTTTTTTTTGTGTTTGTTACGCGATTATGAATTGATTTCGATGATTCTTATTTTGATTGGTAGGTCAGCTTCAGAGATGGTCCCATATAAATAGTCTAAAAGGTAGTAGATAGATACTACCTACAAGTAGTACTTACTATATACATAGTATTTATCTGCTACCTATTAGACTTGGCTGGCACCGACTTCAAATTATATGAGTGGGTAGCGCTTATGATAATTATATTAATTTAATATTCGCTTTTGTGTGCCTATTTGTGGTTTTGAAGTCGGTTTAGTTTTTTTTGAAAAATAATTTATTTTCTGTTCACCAACATTTCTCCCGTCGCGGGAATCGAGCCCGCAACCTCAGTGGTGTATGAGATTTGAGCCAATCTGCCCAACCACTACACCACAGAGGCTAAACTTATCACAAAACTGTGGTACTATACTATACTACCCTTCTCACCGACTATTTCAAAGCTATCTATCAATCCACGGACAATGTCACAATAAAGAGACCGTCTGATTAATATTCAACCAATGAATTTATTTAGCGGTCTCCCAGTGGGTATCCAATCCAATTTTCGTTCTTATTTAAATTGTATTCTCTGGAGAGGGTATTAGTCTACGTGAATAGATGCGATCGTGGTTACTTACTATTTTATTATATTTTAATTGGATTATTTTATCGCAATCAGATTTAAATAATTGTGCGCAGTAATTTTGTTGTAAGGGTTCTTTTTGCAATTAATTTTAAAACTTATTTGGATTATACTTTAGAAAATTGTATAACAATGTTTTAACAATATTTCATAAATTGTTTATGGGGTCTGTTATTAAGTACTTACCTACAAACAATATAAATATTACGTTTCTGCATGGACATATCTCAGATAGAATATAAAATATAGGCCATTCAGTACTCGCAGTGTTGCACTAGTGTTTTTCATCACACTTTTTTGAGCAAGTGTAAACAAAAATCATATTATCCAGAACCTTTATATACTTGACCGGTTAATATTATGTAAAATTGCCTTATTAATTTCACATAAACATAAAGCGCTTATCTGTGGAATTATATTTTTTCTGATCGAATTAATGAACACGGGGATGTCACCCTCATGTTGTCACGTCTCCCCAAATTACATCAGTCACCCTGACACACCCCTGAACGTAGTTTAAATAAACTCCATTTAATTACTTCATCTGGGTCAGTGTCAGTTTTCTGCTATGCAGGATCATTATTGCGATTCTGTTTGAATAGCATTGCTGCCAGCAATATTAGTAAACAATTACAATAATTACCATTATTTTTACTCTCTCTACGAGGGAAGGCCTGAGTCCCAGCAGTGGGAACATAATGCGCTGATGATGATTACAACAATTGAAGCTATTTAGAACAATATACGTTTTTAAACTAACATGGTCACTGACACTAGAATTTGATTAAGAAATGAGATATTTACCATGTATTTGTTTTGTTCTCGATATTTCGGCACTGTTACAAGCATGATCATGACGATACTTAAGTTTTTGCGGGTGGATTTAAATAACATAAAAAGAACTAAAACCTCGCGAGCGGATACAGTGCGTGATGTGTGTCGAGAAACAAATCGAGTTGAGAGTGACAAAGGCAAAGTTAGTAATTGTGACGCGCGCAAAAAACGAGTCAGGAAGCGGGTAGATACGATAGATATGTCTGCCCGTTATAAAATTAAAAATCCACATGCAAAACCTTTAGTATCGTCGTGATCATGGTGCTTGTAACAGTGCCGAAATATAGAGAACTCAAAACAAAAGAAATACATGGTAAATATCCCGTTTCTAAATCAAATTCTATTTTGAACAGTTTCTAAGTTCAGGGTAGACAAAAATAAACGCAACAAAAATCATAAAAATCAGCGCGCTGTCATGGCGCTTTATGCTGGGTTTTGTCCTTTTATGACCATCTAATTTCATTTAACTGTACCTCTGTTTTTAGTATAAGATGGTTCAATAATAAACTTATTTTCTTTCTTTCTTTCTTTCTATCTTTCTTTCTAACAATTGCAACATTTTTTCTCGTATGTAATATGTATAATTTTGGAAAATTAATACATATATATTTACCAGAAGGGTTACCGGATGAAGGGAATAATTCATAAACAATTTTTGGTACAGCTGTAAAAATTAAGCAGGGTTTGATTACTTGAGCATTGTGTTTGCCTTGTCGCTTTCAACTGGTCGAAATATTATAATTCCACCACTTTTACCATAATCCGACACCGAAAACGTTTACTCAGTAAAATACAAAAAGCAACCAAAACAGGCAAAAATGTGAAATTACACGATTTTCCTGAAATGTCGACGGAAACACAATGAAGCGAAAACAAAGCTGAACAAAACCGTCGAGCAAAAAAAAACGGAAAAGCGGTTAAAGCGGTAAAAGGTACCCAAAGGTTCGTATCTAAATTATTCTGTTGAAGCAATGACGTAAGCTTGAAAATATTGAAAAGCAGCTTTCCGCCCGCGGTTTTTTCGCCGGCCTTCCAATTTACCTGTAAGAGACACAAAATATTTTCATACAAATAGCGTGTCTTAAATTATTTAAGTGGAGTGGGAGTCTGGTGACCTGTAATACAGGTCTTTAAGACCTACATCAAACACCACCTACAAAACAGGTTTTCAATGTTTTACTGTAAGTCCTAGCAATACATATACTGTAAACCTTATTTATTTATTGAACGCCAACACGATGTATATTATTAAATTTAAATGTTACTCAATTCTAAGATAGTACTTGGTTAATAGCTTAATGTCATCGTAATTATAGGTGAAGACTGCTTTCAAATATTATATGGCGAGTATTGAATTGTATTGAATTGATTTTGAATAATTGAATTAATTGAAAACCTTTGTAGGAGAAATAAATAAAAATGGTATGTTATGGTATGTTAATTATTTCGAAGATAGTTTTTTTAACGATCACTTTCGTATATCTTGGCCCCTAACTACAATTCCCTGTGTCTAGGGAACCAAGAACTAAGAGGACCATGACCCAACAACACTCAGATACAAAACAAATACACGCGCTTTTTTTCTGTGCCCAAAAATTGACCCGTCGCTGGAATCGGACCTGCAAACTCGGTGGTGTATGAGATTTGAGCCAACCTACCCAGCCACTACAACAAAGAAGCTGTCAGAAAAAAAAAAGATATTGCGAGCATCTATTTTTATAAGCTTTTATTGTTTGTTTGGGTCAAATCTTGCAAGCTGAATCAGAACCACTTCCTCTTGTCCTACGGAGTTAAAATTTTACATACTTGTCAAAGTCCAATGATAATGCAATATTATGGTGACAGCCAGCTGATCTGATGATGGAGCCGGAAAGTAGGCAATGGGACTCCTTGACGGATAATTGTAAACTACTAGTGTTTGGGCTAATTTTAATCTGCTCGCGATTCCGATTCCGATTTTTTAACAGCTTGTCTCGAAAAATATATCCGCTCCAAATATATCCAGCTAGTCTCGTTATTCAGGTACATAAAAAAAAAAATTTTTTCAACAACAAAATTATTAATTATTTTATTATAAGCTTTATTTAACCTCACTTGTAACAATCATGTATGCACATATCTAAAAACTTGTTAAATTTTTATTACCTTTAAAGTAAGTACCCCTTCCGAAGCCATTTCGGTGACGCACATTTACATAAGTCATTTTATATCGAAGTCGTATTCGAATCCGCGGTTGTAGCGTCGATGTCGATGAATGACATAAAAATTTACGACAGGCTTATGTATAGTGAGGATTTCTAACACCATTCAAAAATGGTTGATAGGTTTATAATGCTGGACAAAAATAGGTAGAATTGTACCTCTTATTATAACTATTATTTAAAGCCATAAGTGTCCTACTGCAGGGCAAAGGCCTCCTTTTCATTCTTCCGCGATTCCCGGTATTTCGTCATTATTGTCCAGTCTTTCATAAAGTCATTCACCTGATGGTAAGCCATACTCCTACCCATAAGAATTGTAGCTCTATCTAGAAAATAACTTAAGAGTCATTGGTCGCCAGCGCAATTCGGACTCGGGTGCGTCGGATCGAAAGTCGCACGTGCTCCCACTGAGCCACACTCGCTCTATCTCCTAATGAAGGCAAGACGAAGTTAAAACGTCACGTCTATACCACAGAAGACATAATAGTACCTATTACATACCTATCCAGTACCTATGTATTATATACCTACAGAGCTTCAGCGTATTGTCTTGCCACTTTCAAAGGAGACATAAAAACCTTAAACGCAAACATCATTGCATTAAATTTTGAAAAGTTTCGTGAGTGTTATTATTCATAATTGATATAAAACGGCTAAGACTCACTGTAAACGTCGAAGTAAAGTGGTCGGAGTAATTTTCGACGTTTACAGTGAGTCTTAGCCGTTTTATATCAATTATCATTGCATTATGCAAATTAGATCATCAACAAGTTTCCACAAACACGACACTAGTAAAGTGTCACTGCAAAACTATCTGTAACATCCGAACTTTTCCGAACCTGCACTGCTAATGCACTTAGCTGATTGCACACCCAGTTTAGGCAATAGTTACGGGTCCCTCCGGAACTACTTACTTGGGAGGTTAATTTTGTAAAAGGCTGTAAAGGGTGCATTTCTAATGTTTCGGGAAGTAGACGTCACGGAGGCACAATGGTTTTTCTGCTCCTTTCTATTTCACTGGAACAAACTTCGGGTTTTACCGTCGGGTATCCTGTTTAGGTTTAGATAGTTATTATTTAAATCGTGTAGTTACCTAACTATATTATTTACTGTCGATGGAGTGACTTGAGAGGGTCGCTGTGATCATGCATAATAAGACCTAGTGCAGTGATCATAAGGATTCACAAAAGGGTAACACTTATTAATATATGCACACTATTTTTTTTTATTTAACTGTATGACGAGACGAGCTGGTCGTTTGCCTGATGGTAAGCAATACGCCAGCCCATAACAATAACAGCACCACCCAGAACTTAGTTTTGCAAAATCAAGCTGTTAAATCTCATAATGCCCAGTAATTTCGCTGGCTACAATGCCTTTCAAACCGGAACACAGTAATGCTTGCGCACTACTGCTTGGCGGCTGAATAACTGGCAAAGCGTACCCACTCAGACGGCCTCTCGCATACGAGAAACCTACCACCAGTAATGTACCTCTTCAATGTAAGTAGGTACTTATTGATGTTGCATAAATAAAAAAATATAGTTTTTATATTTATGTATTTTTTCTTGTTTTTATTTATTCTGCAATTCGGCAAACACAGTGTGCGACTAGATAGAGTCGACGATATATGCAAGGAAACTGTTTGAGACTGGACAAGGACAGCTGAATATCGGTCTCAGTGGCGCGCTTTGGAAGAGGCGTTTGTCCAGCTGTCATCATCATTATCATCAGCCTATATCAGTCCACTATTGAAATGAAATGAATGATTTATTTACCAAATTTACAATATTTCACTGTACAATTAAATGACAATATATGATTTACACATACCATAATTTGATATTCGATTGTCGGTGGGGCCCAAACTAGGCTAGGCCTGTATCTTCGCCACCCTATTAGATTTGACAATACAGAAATTGCGCTTGCTTGCGTTTAGCAGTAACATAATATCGACAAAGGCAGTAATATTAGACAGACATTTTCCATAGCACGCCACTGAGCCCGATCTTCGACTTTTCTTCTTCAGTCCATGTTCAGCAGCTGAATAACCACTGCATAACCACAGCTGCTGTGGTTATGCAGTGGTTATTCAAACAATATACTATTCAAACTCGCACAAACCTTTCTATTACGGTTTCATTTTTAGGTTTCCGTACCCAAAGGGTATAACGGGACCCTATTACTAAGACTCCGCTGTCAGTCTGTCTGTATGTCTGTCCGTCTATCACCCGGCTGTATCTCGTGAACCGTGATAGTTAGACAGTTAAAATTTTCACTGATGATATATTTCTGTTGCCACTATAACAACAAATACTAAAAAACAGAATAAAATAAATATTTAAAAGGGCTCTCCATACAACAGACATGACTTTTTTGCCGTATTTTTAGATAATGATGCGGAACCCTTCGTACGCGTGACTCGGACTTTATATTAATCCTACATTTGTTGTTGTACAAGTTGCCTAATAGATTACGCGAATACAATCGTGTTCTTAATATCGTTAGCTTAATTGACGGGCCGGCCTGTCAAGAAAACGATTTAGAAAGTGATATATTGTCTAGACGAGTACCTTCTAGGGATTATCACGATTTTATAAAAGGGTATCTAACATTTCTGGCCTGTTTTCACGCCGCCATTTTGGAAAATGACGCTCTCTATCGATTTAAATTTCATTAGCGGCTTTGAATTATTTATTTATTTATTTAGAAGACCAACAGCGTTATGATAAAATAAAGTACTAATATTAAAGGGTTACACTAATATAGCCAATTATAGGTCTCCTTATATAAATACAAAAGTTATTTCCTACATACAACTTTGTTGACATAGCTAATGATTAAGTATATAGTGAGACAGAAAAGGAATATAGTGAGACAGAAAAGGACTCACTTAGTACCTATTTGAAATTGATTTCCAATATCTCAGAAACGTGACAACTTAGAATACGTATTTATTTACATCTTTTATATGTTCTGCATCCTCTATCAATTGTTGATCAAAATTTAAAATAATCTTTAAATCTTTACTGCTCCTTGAAATATAAATAGTACCTAGGTTTAGCTTGTGAGCGAGATTTTTAAGAATTTGTCAAAATGGCAGACGGGCCCAAATCCATAATAAAATGTTACATGCCCTTTATCTCGTTTCTGTATCCAAAATACGCGCCATATCCACTTTTTTCACAATTGAATGTTGAAGAAATTGAAACACATTTTTACAACGTAGCGGCTATAAAAACGCGTAAGAGATACTTATATAAAAATAAATAATTGAGTCCCGGGTTCGGATTGTCTGTTCAATTGAAACGGTTAAAAGTGAGAATGGAAAGGTTTTCTTTGTTTAATTGGGGCTATTTCATTCATGATTAGCATCCGATGTTAGGGAATTTCTTACTTATTCTAATAAAAATAATTGAGTTTGGTTTTATTTATTAATTTATTAATCATCATCATCATCATCAGCCTATTTATTACGTTCCCAGTGCTGGGACTCGGGCCTTCCCTCGTAGAGTAAGTATGGGCCATAATCCACCACGCTGGCCCAGTGCGGGTTGGTGGATGTCACATGTCCTTGAATATTTGTGATAAACTTTTGGACATGCCGGTTTCCTCACGATTCCTTCACCGTCTTTATAGTGAGTGTTCAATCCGCACATAATTTAAGAAAATCAGTGGTTCGGGGCCAGCGGGATTCGAACTCGGCTGCGTCGGATCGAAAGTCGCACGTGGCCCCACTGAGCCACACTTGCTCTACTGAGCCACACTCGCTCTCACTCATTTATTAATGCTTACAAGTAATGTACCAGACAGGTGTTACAGATGTCTTAAAGACTAGATACATGTGCCCTGTGAGGGCGTTGCACAAGTTTTGAGTGGAGTTAGTTTATTCCTAGTCATTTGATTATTTAATAGATATATTTGTCAATTTCGATTATTATTAGGCATACATGTATCATATTGTTGATTTACTTACTTCCACTAATTATAATGACTCAGTTTCTCTGTTTGGGCTGCAAAGGGCCGTATTGTTATGACGACATGACTCATCTAATAATAATAATGAGTTTATTTGCATAAAAAGTTTACATGTGAATGTTAAATCCATAGGCTCCCGAACTAGTTAAAAACTGTGTTTCGGATGCCAGAAAAATATTTAGGTCATCGTTGTATAATTTTACAAATTTTAATGTATTTGCGCATGTGTGACTTTTCTATTTATTAACTATGTATTGACGATCTGGATGCATACCAAGAAGGCTGGTGCGAGGTGGGGTAGGAGAGAGACGGCTGGAGAGACTTGGGGGAGACCTTTACTCAGCAGTGGGACAGCATAGGTTAGGAAAAAAAAACTTTTTATTGAATATAAATACTTATAAATATAGAATAGATTGATGATTATATAGATTGAAATGTGCTTTACGGAATAAATTATGATTATAAAGAATAAGTGAGACTGATATGTGGCGGGTGTTTTACGTTAAATCTAAATATTTTTTGTGAAATGACGTTATAAGAATTTCAAAAGCCCAACTTAGTACTAATTTGGCTTAATAAGATTAATAATGAATTTATTTTAGTTTAACTTGTACTAAAACCCAATTATAATTAGTATGTATGTGAAGAAGAAGACTGCTTCTAAGTATAAAAATTGTATAGCAAAATTATCAAATTAATAAGAAAATTAATAATAGTAATCATTTAAAAAGTCTATGATTAATTTTATTTTATTTACAATTAATATTCGTCTTTATATTAACCTTTGTCTTAAAATTTCCCTTTACTTGGGAATTCACTTGTAAATAGATACACCACGACTCGGTTTAAATGTTCCTGAATCCTATAACAAAAACAAACAATCTAACTTAATCCAATTGAATTTTTCAGCAACAGTTTTATTTACTTTTACGAGGCAGTACAATAAAACCCAGTACACCAGATCTCGACGACCTAAATACAATGTACTATGAGATAAAGTAGCACAATACAAAAATACAGGGCAGTAAAAGCGCACTCAGACGCTGTAGGAAGTAAAATAAAAGAGGTCTCTATGCGGTTTATGCTTACGGTCCGTATATAGTGGAATTAACTGGAAATAGAGTCAGTAATAAAACTTGCTACATTTCTTGACAGGTTCATCATCATCATCATCAGCCCAACACGCTTCCACTGCTGGGACACGGGTCTTCTCTTACAGAGAGGGCCATAATCCACCACGCTGGCCCTCACAAGTTAATTTAAATGATAAAAGTTGTTTTGGAGACCCACTTGGGTAACAAAGTTTTGTACGCTCAACTGTCAACAGCACAGAATACGTAATAGTACAAATAAGTTTAAATGAGGCAAGTTAAATAAGTTTAAGTAAGTTGCAATAAGGCATAATTTATAACACAAACAGTTACATATAGCATAGTTATAGGAAAGACAGAGACAACTGCTTGAATTTATTTTTGTTGGAACCTTATCTGCTCGACACTGCACTGCGGCCAGAAGAACCCGAACAATTGTTGGTAATGCGAAAAACAACGACACTACTTAGAAAGTTATGTTTAGTGTTCCTTGTTACTGGATCTGGTATCTAGATTTTATGGTGTTAGAAAGATTCCACGTAATATGACCTAACCTTGTTACACCCGCCATCGCGTTAAAGCAATTATTGTTTATTTTTATAGAATAGAGTAATAGACGAGCAAGTCGTTTGCATGATGGTAAGCGCCATGCCTGCCCATAAAAATTATAGTGCCACCCACTACTACTTCTTACACTATCGCCATTCAGAATTATACTCAAATCCGTTGAGCCATTACAGCAGAAGCCATTATAAGAACAAAAAACTAACACACAAACACAGTATCAATCTATCAATCATTGATTTGCAAGAATACAATTATACATAAGGTCTTACCTTTTTTTTACTGGTTATAGGCTTGCGTTTGACCACTATCTCACCTGATGGTAAGCGACGATGTGGTCTAAGATGTAAAACGCTTACCTAGAAGATACCTGTTCACTCTCGATTTGAAGACCCCCAGGTTGTAGTTGTCAGGAAACACAGACGTTGGCAATGCGTTCCACTCCTTGGCTTCGTAGGATGACCTATAACTAATTCGATTTTGCAATGTATTCAGCCTGCAAGCAGGTACGCAAATATTATTGTAATTAAAATGAATTCATTAAGAATATAGGTACAAAATAAATGCCAATATCAATTAATGTCAAAATAAAAATATGTAAATATAAAATAAAATCTCATTATCATTCCAATTCCACTATCATTAATTATATGCTGTATTATTATTTATAATCTAAATATTCTTTAATACTATTAAAATAATGCTTTAACGACCAATTGTGTAGGCTTTGAAAATACTACCCTTCAACAATTTGATCTCTTCCGGTAACTTATTATTGTATAGACCAAAATGCACATATTCATTTAGAAGTAAACATCCCGGCTCTATCTATTAATCTAGCTTTGAAACGAAGTCTGATCGCCGAGGCCGAAACCGGCCAGGATGAATATATATATTCATCCTTCATAACATTGTTTTTATAGATGAGGTGGTTAGTACAGTTAATTTTGAAACTTCGCTCGTTTTTATCGCGTAATAATTTGGCTACGTTTACTTAAATATTTTGAGTCTGGGTAAAAATACACACATCTTTAATGTCTATGCAAAGAACTGAAGAATATTATATTTCCTAAAGACAGGCTTGCAACTATCAAGAAACCATGCCTTACAGACACACCTTTTTTGAACTATGAAGGCTTTATTGGATTCTACAGAAAGTAAAACTCTTACATACAAACTTTCGCATTTATACTACTAGTGTGGTGATAACATATTCAACATACGCCTTGTTTCAATTCAATTTCTCTATGTAAAACATACCTTGGCTAATACATCAAACTGAATTATCCCTTTACACTACAAAGTTTCTTTTGCTGAAGTAAACGAGCATAAGTCTCTGTACGAGACCTGAACAACTGTAAGAAGATTGGAAAAGCAAAAATATTTCTCTAGAATAACGGGCAAAGGAGATTTAAAGCAACACAAACATTGTGGTCAGTAACAGTATGGACACTTCCTCGGGGCTGCTTGTGATAGCTGTTGCTATCTTTTCTAGCGGGCGTATTTCCAAAGCACTGGTTGTGTCAGTTTACGCACATCTTTCCTGGAAGGAAATGGGTAGACATGCTTACCTTTTTTTTTAAAGTCTTTACCTTATCTCTCTATCTTAAGTTACAATTTGTATTTATTTTGTTTAATTGATTTGTAAGAAAAACTTATGGACATATGCATTCTCCCCATCCTCACCTACGGTGCTCAGACTTGGTCTTTGACAGAACATCAGAAGTCCGCACTCGGGGTTTGCCAGCGAGCCATGGAGCGCAGTATCTTGGGAGTGAAACTATACTATCAGACCGTATTAGGAACAGCATACTGCGCTCCAAAACCCAAATTACCGACGTTAGTCAGAAAGCCGCCGAATTGAAGTGGAACTGGGCCGGACATATCTGCCGCATGTCGGACGAGCTGTGGGCCAAACTCACCACAGAGTGGACCCCACGCAACGTTAAACGACGCTGCGGCAGGCCCAGACGTAGATGGCAAGACGAACTAGAGGTATACTGGAAGGACTGGACTCAAAAAGCCTTAAACCGTGAGGAGTGGAAGAAGGGTAGGGAGGCCTTTGCCCTGCAGTGGGACAGACCAGGCTAATAATAATAATTGATTTGTAGTGTGTGTATATGACCTTTAAAATTGCACCAAACAGAAAATCTGAGTATATAGAAATAGTAATTGGTGATTTAATTACACATATTTATATTTTATCGCACGAAATTTTTTTTTATTTCATGTTTTGAACACCATGATCAGCTTTCGTGGTCACATGAAGACTCTTGATCGTAATTCAAAGTAGGTTTATCAACTCTGTCTTATTATAAAAATACCATTTGGTAACATGCCTGATAAGATTCTTGGTGTATCTGCATAACAATAATTCACAGATCACAGATCAAAAACATTACAATAATTCAAATGAAATATAAAATATAAAATCAACACCCAAAAAAGAAGAAAAACAGGCAAACGGGGTCTTGCTAAACAACAGCTGAAGCTTTACAATGGCGTAAGTTTGTTTGAGTGAACAGAGGGCCGATCTGATGGCTGATCGGCATAGCATGATGTAAATGTGTGCATGAGGCTTGTGTACCAATGAACGGACCAGCATACATTGAGAGCCTCGCTTCTGAATTTGGTGACGAGACGTCCGTCTTTTTCTTCGTTCAAGGATATACCATACAGGGTATTTCTATTCTTCTTATCAATTATATTATTTTGTACTAAACGTACTATCCATACTGTCTATTTATTGCAATGCCAACTGTTTACTTTAGATTTGATTAAAGTTCAGAGAATGCTGATATACCTTGTTAGCAATGCCTTTGAATATCATTGGAGACAGTACAAACTGTACAACTCTAGATTCGAGACGTAAGATATAAGCTTTGGGATGAGATTAATAATTGGTTTTGCAATTTCATTCTTCAGACAACTCCAGTACAAACTAAGAGTTATTGTTGTTCTAATTCTCCCAACGATCATATAAGATAAGATAAGATAAGATACAATTATTTGAATTTTAGCAAACATTACATATCATATACATTCAGAAGTGATTGATACAAGTTTTTATTCCTGGTTGGAGAACATTGGTATCCAAACTAGGAGACCTGTGTTTTGGCATACCAATACTCCCCGCCCGACATAGTAAAAACATAAGATACATAGATCCTGGCCTATATTATATATATATATATTATATATTAGAACTATGGTCCCACAACACCCAGACACGAAACAAATGCTAACACTTTTTTTCTCATCACAAACATTTGTCCCGTCTCGCGGGAATCGAACCTACAACCTGTGTTGGTGTGGCTACAACCGGTGGTTTATGAGATTTGAACTAACCTACCACCGCTACCACTACACCAATTTACACCATAACAATAAACGCATCGTTTTTATGGAATTAAGTGATGATACGAGCATCACTCATCATCACCCCGAGACATCAGATATTAAGTCTCATATGCCAAATAATTTCACTGGCTACAATGTCCTTCAAACCGGAACACAATAATGCTTGCGCACTACTGGTTGGCGGCAGAATATCTGACAAAGCGGTAGTACCTACCCAGACGGCCTACCATCGAGTGCCATCGAATCCCAATCCCCACTCCATCAGTCCAACAAAAACGGCAACCCGAAACCTAATTAGTCCGTATCCACTTAAAAAGGAATGTAATTACCGTGGACCTTCAAAACCCGCTCTAACCTGAGCGGTGTCGGCGGTGTCGAGCGCTCTCAGACACCGACCATGTGCCTATAATTCGCACGTTAGAGAGCTGAGAGCACTCCTGACACTCGACTCTTGAAACCCTCGGTATTAAGAGCCAATGGAGCCGCTTTTGAAGGTTAAACGTCCGTTTTATTCAGATTTGGTCAGCTGTTACAAGTTTATTTGTTTTAAAATCATGGCATTCCGTTCTGCAAGCGTGGCTCGGTAGGAGCACGTGCAACTTTCGATCCGACGCACCAGAGTTCGAATCCCGCTGGCCTCGCACCACTGACTTTCTTAAGTAATGTGCGGATTTAACACTCGCCCTAAAAACGGCGAAGGAAAATATCAAACATCGTGAGGAAACCGGCATGGCCAAGAACTGATCACAAAAATTCAAGGACATGTGACATCCACCAACACGCACTGGGTCAGCGTGGTGGGTTATGGTCTATATACTCTCTCTATGATAGGTGACCCGTGTCCCAGCAATGGGAACATATATGTTCCCATTGTTGGGACACGGGTCATCTACGGAATTATCATCATCATCAGCTTATTATAATAAGCTGATGATGGTGGCCAACCCTGGTATCAGAGTTTTACCTAACGACTGTTGTTCGGACACAACAATCGGAACCGACGACGGTTAATGTGCCCTCCGTGCCTCCGCAAATATTGTATTTTAAAGAGCGTAAAGAACAATGACTCGCATCAAGTGTCAAAAGATATTTATTAACTCGGCACAAAAAATGCACTTTTAAACGTCAAATACACATAATACATAAAAATACGTGAAACCTGTAACCTATGATATCTTGACTTTGAAAAAAAAGTTATGCCCATTTCTTTCCCATACTTAGATTGAAGTCCGGGCTCAAAAATTAATGCGAAATCTGACTTTACCAGTGCTTTGGAAATACGCCATCATCTCTACATGTCGAGCAGTTGCGTAAATTTTCCCAAAATGCTGCTCACAAGTTCGTCCAAAGTCAATTTTCGCGAGATTCCTTACCATCCAAGATTACCTACATCAACTTTTTTGAACAACGCCGAAGAAAATTCACGATAATTTTGCAACTTTTTCAATTTGACGCGCGAAGTTCCGGACTATTTTGGTATAGCAATTTGCCTTTTCAACTTTCAAGTCTTGATCTAATTTTTTTTCTTAGACGATTACAATGTTCGTCTGGAATTTTGGGCGTTTTATGTTTTTTCTTAGTTTGGCCAGCATCTAAATTGGATTCTTCTGTTTGTTGTTGGTTGAATTTCACGGTTGAGTTATCAAAGAGAAGTCCCTGGATTTGTATTAGAATAAATCTGATATTTTTTCTTTGAATCGGAACAAAGATGAACAAAGGACAATGTCAAATAATATAAATAAACAATAAAAATAAATAAGGCATATTCATATGTAAGAAAGAAAGAAAGAAAATACATTTATTCAAGACAGATACACGCAACATTACATTAAGCTATAATACTATACTACACATAACAAATAATACTATACTATACATACAACAGGAAAAAATAACACATGTAATAACATACCTATATAATAAATACATAATATAATTATAGTATAATGGAATGCTGCGCGATGTAGTTATTGTGTTGCATAGAGGAATACAAAATACAACTAATAATTGCGAGTATTAATTCTGGGTAACTTGTACGAATGTATATCCGACGCAACGGAGTTCAAATTACAGATTTACCACTTTTGGAAATTATATAGAGGACAAAGATGCTTGGAACATTCCACTTCTGCAAAGTCAACGGGTATATTAGAAACATAAATTGTAGAAAACCAAAACATTTTAACTAAATCTCTAAAAAATGTCCCTCAGTTTCTTGCCGTATCTTCTTAGTGGTTCTATTTTCTCTAAAAAAATGCTTCTCAGTGTTTTGCCGTATCTTCTGAGTACCTAGTGGTTCTTTTTCCCATACAGTGGTAGAGTCATGGTGATAATTCGACCTTCATAAGTGCGTCTGTAATGCCAAAAAGTAATAAATAGATTTTGATTTGATTTGGCTCTAAATTGGTGAAAAAAAAACAAGGCGATGGCTGGCGGTTAATAAGAACAATGTGATAAGCACTAAATCTCGTGTTGGATTACGCATTACCGCCCATCCTCGCCCCCCTCTTTAACAAAGTCCCTGTGTCCCAGTAGTGGGAATGTAACACTTAACTTACATGTCATGTTATGTCTCTATTATCCCTCATCCCCAGTGCCATCTACCGTCAAACGCTGTCTGGCTCAGTGCATAATGGATTGACTGCTGCTCATTAGCTGCCTACAGCGCGGGACCGATGGGGTCCTATGGGACTAGGTTTAATTGGCCCCATTGAGACGGGGGGTACGTGACTTGAAATCTGAGTACGTTTTTGTGGGTATTTATTCGGCATGTATTTTATTGGTTTACTATCTAGCGCCCCGCGGTTTCCAGGGATAAAAGTAACATATGTGTTAATAAAGTGTTAATAAAGGGTATAAGCTACCTCCATTACCAAATTCACTCAAATCTGTTCAGCCAATTTGGTGTGAAGAAGGACAAACACACTTGCACCCTAACACACTGACATACAAACTTTTGAAAGTATAATATATACCTAGTCTTGCCATAAATACTGAAACAAAAAAAAATCTATTGCAAATAACATTTATTACTTTTACAGTGTGTTAGTTACATGGCGTTTAGAGCAAACCGTAAACCTAAAACTGACCATTAATCATAATCCAGTGGATTAGGATCGGGACTAGGCGACGGCCAGTCTTCAGCTCTGATGAAGTCCGAAACGTTCGTTTCCAACCAAGACTGCGTAGACCGAGCTTTATGACCCGGCCTTCCAGCAAGACTCGGCCTTGCTGGAAGGACCATTCTTGACTATTGAACATAGTGTTGTTAAGGGGCTTTACTACCTTCTCAAGAATAGTATCTTGATACACTTGTGCCGATGTTTTGATACCTTTTTCACAAAAGTATGGCTCAGTCACTCCTTCATAGCTAATACCCCACCAAACCATCACTGAAGTCGGAAAGTGCCCACGTTGCACTCTGTCGACTAATTGGGAAGCTTCCTTAGAACTTTGAGCATAAATACAGTAATTTTGATAAAAGAAATACAGTGATTTTAGTGTTGTCGAAGTATTTTATGTCAAACTGTTTTTTTTTTTTTACTACTTAATAGATCTATGTTTGGCCACTATCTCGCCTGATGTGAAGCGATGATGTGGCCTAAGATGGAGCACATAGATCTAGAGAGAGACGGCAGTTGAGCGGCTGCTCAGACCCGTCTCCCCGATGGTTCACCGAACATCATCCCGAAACCCGACTAGGTCGCTTGACGGCATGGCTTTGTTCGGTGGGTGGTTTTACAACCACGGCCAGAGCCTACCACTCCAAAGCGCGTAAGCGGGTTTCATCACGATGTTTTCCTTCACCGTTTGAGAGCGAGCGTACAAAATCTGCACTTAACTATAAGTCATTGGTGCAGGGCCGACTCGGGAATCGAACCAAGGTTCGTCGGATTGAAAGGCGCACGAGTTCCCGCTGAGCCACACTCGCTCTTAAATTGATTGAATTAAATTGATTGATGTTTGTCGAATTATGTTCAGTCGGAACAATGACGGGGAGACATCCGATATTAAGGCTCATATGCCCAGTAATTTCGCTGGCTACAAGGCCCCACTTATACCCTAATTTATAGTAGAAAAGTGAAAGATTAGATTGAGCATATATTATAGGCACATCAAACACACATACATTCACTTTGTTATATAATTATTTACTGCCTACATCAAAAGGGGGTACTACATCCTAAAGGTCGTTAAACTAAACTGATGTGTTAGCCTTACACGAACTAAGACTATTCATCAATTTAAAGTCCAAAGGAAAGTCAAAGTCTGAATGTCTAAGCACTAACGAGGCCTATAACAAGTTAGTATCCCCAAAGGTCGCGTTAGCGCAGGGATGAATCACGAGAATTTTCTTTGTAAATAGTAGTTATAGTTCTGTTAACCTGAATACAATAAAATAGTAATGACAATGAGGTTTTATTTTATTTTTAACCGACTTCAAAATGAAAGAAGGTTATCTGTCTGATTGTATTTTTTTTATGTTTGTTACCGTCATTTATGAACCGATTTGGAAAATTCTTTTTACGTTAGGTTCAGTATAGCTACCAAGTGGTCCCATATAAATTTCATCGATATTTGACCTTGGACTTCGAAGATACATTGAAGTCGGTTTTTGTTTTTTTTATAAAAATTAATTATATAAACATTTATACATATGACATTTTATTTTATATTCAATTATTTTTATTTGTTAATAAATACATTCTAAATGTAATAATATTAACGCGATTGCTTGCAGGCTGATAACATTACGAACTCTGCCTAGTTATAAGACCTTATGTATAAAAATTCTATTCTTGCAAATAAATGATTGATTGATTACATACTTTTGAAGAAAACTGTTTATATAATCTGTTTCTTAAGTTTAGAAAAAAAAAGTCTATAAGGAAAACAACTTACTTACCTATACATTTTTGTCTATACCATATTCCTTCGAAGATCGAAGATCTGAAATTGATACATATTTCATCATGGATTACGATGATGAAATACTGTGATACTAATTAGTCTATCAATGAGCTGTTAAAACAATCGTAGACCCTCTGTGGTGAAGTGGTTGGAGTGTGGTGAAGTTGTGGGGTCTGAGGAGAAAGCGGGTTTGATTCCAAGAAAAAAATTCAGGTAGGTAATAAATTTGTCTCGTCATTTGTAAGACCATGGACTTCGTGGTTTCTGGTTCCTTGGATACAGAGAATTCTAGTTAGAGACCAGGATGTATGTGATCGTTAGGTTTTATTATTATTATAATAGGAGTTTTTTTTTAATTATATAGGTATATATATTTACCGAACCAATTAACAATTATGTACAAACATATAGAATGATAAAAACAAAATAAAAATAGGAGTCTTATGTTTATTTTTACAAGGATTCTTCTTTAATAAACAAAAGACGTAAAAATTAATTATATTAACATTTATACATATGACATTTTACTTTGTATTCAATTATTTTAATTTGTTAATAAATACATTCTAAATGTAATAATATTAACGCGATTGCTCGCAGGCTGATTACATTACGAACTCTGCCTAGTTATAAGACCTTATGTATAATTCTATTCTTGCAAATAAATGATTGATTGATTACATACTTTTGAAGAAAACTGTTTATATAATCTGTTTCTATAGTTTAGAAAAAAAAAGTCTATAAGGAAAACAACTTACTTACCTATACATTTTTGTCTATACCATATTCCTTCGAAGATCGAAGATCTGAAATTCATACATATTTCATCATGGATTACGATGATGAAATACTGTGATACTAATTAAGTATACTATCAATGAGCTGTTAAAACAATAGTAGACCCTCTGTGGTGAAGTGGTTGGAGTGTGGTGAAGTCGTGGGGTCTGAGGAGAAAGCGGGTTTGATTCCAAGAAAAAAATTCAGGTAGGTAATAAATTTGTCTCGTCATTTGTAAGACCATGGACTTCGTGGTTTCTGGTTCATTGGATACAGGGAATCCTAGTTAGAGACCAGGATGTATGTGATCGTTAGGTTTTATTATTATTATAATAGGAGTTTTTTTTTTAATTATATAGGTATATATATTTACAGAACCAATTAACAATTATGTACAAACATATAGAATGATAAAAAGAAAAAAAAATAGGAGTCTTATGTTTATTTTTACAAGGATTCTTCTTTTATAAACAAAAGACGTACCTACTTAATCAGACTACGTAGAGTATTTAACAATAATAATAGGTTTAGGTAATCTGATAAATGTATTGCAAATGTATACCTATGTTTGTTTCACATAATTCGTAACATTCATTAAAAAATTATGATTTTACCGATATTGTGTTTTTAAGTTGCCCGCGTAGGGAATATGATTGGTGTTCAACGCATTGGTGCTTAAAAATATTTGCCCAAATGGCAAATTTTCTATTTTACTATCTACTAAAACTACTATTTTACGGTCTACTAAAACCCCAAAGAAATGTAAAACATAACATAAACAATGCCCACTAAAATATCAATTATTAGTACATAGAGAGCCACCTGACAACTGACACGCGTGATCCATCAACATGACACGGATGGCCACTTCATTCCGGCCCTGTAAGAATAGTGAGATGCACGTCATGTCTCGCAAGCACTATCTCAAACGGCGCCAATTTATTTTAAGGCTGGTTGTATAGCAAGCTAAAGCGAGTTTTGAACTGTGGGCTTTTCTTACATTACTTATACTTACCTACGTATATAATATACCTAAATTATATATTTTTAAAGATATTCTACTAATATTATAAACGCGAAAGTTTGTAAGAATGGATGTACCTTTGTTACTTTTTCACGCAAAAACTACTGAATGGATTTTGATGAAACTTTATAATAATATAGCTTACTCTTTAGAATAACACAGAGGCTAGTTTTCATGCCGGGAAACCGCGGGTGAAACCGCAGGGCGCAGCTAGTACATTTATAAAACAATCATTTCTTTGACTCTTAAACTTATTACTAAACACATATTTCGATTAACTTTTTGTTGTCTTATCAAAGCTATTTTTTATGGCACTGAATGATGCTTTGAGCAAGTCGTTCGCCTGATAGTAAGCGCCACGCCTGCTTATAACAATTGCACTGCCACCTAGAACTTATAGTACCATATAATGAACTGCGCAGCACTGCATTGCGCTCATAATACCGAGACATCAGATATTAAGTCTCATATACCCAGTAATTTCGCTGGCTACAATAAATAAAAATATTTTTAGGTAAACTAATATATATACTGTAGTGCATACTAAAGTAATACTGTCTGTTTACTGTGTTCCGGTTTGAAGGGCATTGCCACCAGCGAAATTATTGGGCATATGAGACTTAATATTTGATATTTTGGAGTGATGAGCACAATGCAGTGCTACGCAGTACTTTTTACAGTATTAGAACTTCTGAGTGGCACTGCAATTGTTATGGGCAAGCGTGGCGCTTACCAGCATGCGAACAAATTGCTCCTCTCATTATTCATTTTAATAAAAAAATATATACTCGTATATAAAACATGGTCATACGGTTCTGCTATATTATGTTTTTTGTCTGGACTTTTCCCAAACGTATGTGACCTCGTTCCTCACAGTGCCGCACGCCACATATTTCAAAGAGAAAATATTGTTTTTGGTTGTTGGTTTAAGGCAGTAATTGTCTCAGCAAAGCTATCTTTACGCTTGGCTATCAAAAGCTTTTATTTCACAGCTTAAGCTACGCGTAATTGGACAGTCACCCTAACGGAACCCGTTGGGAGCCCTTGTTGATTTGATTACGAGCGATTAATTAAAGGGGAGTCCAACAGACCCCAAATATTATAAGCAAGAGAACAAAGCCTGGGCCTAAATTAATTTCTACTTATTTTGGAAAATTCCCGTTCAAACGGATAGGGACGACGGTTATTTGTTTTAGATGATCACAAACGTAGTGAAAATAATTTGAATAACGGCACAGTAGATATAACAGTAGGTACTAGGTAACGGAGGGGGCTAGAGGCCTTATTTCTCTTCTTCTATCTTTGTAAACATGATTGGATGTATATAATATGCAAATTCTACGTACCTACAGCAAGATAACGCTATCTTGCTACTTATTTATATGTATATATTTGCATCGCGCATTATGTTAATTTATTTATTTATTTTAGGAAAACTTACAGCCACTACATATATATGCATATAATATATGATAATTAAATTATGTTAAGGAAAATTAAATTATGTTTAACTAGGCCAATAACAAGTTTTCACCTATAAGTAAGAATTTATTATAAGTGATTGCGCCAGCTGTCAAACAACTGATAGTTATGTTATACTCCAAAAGGATACATTAGAAAAGTTAATATGGTCGTTAAGTTTTCTTATGTTCCGTGCAACTTTCTTATTTTTTTATTTCATAAGAACCTTCTCCTGACAATAACACACACAAAAAAAAGATTTAGCGAAATTGGTCCAGTCGTTCACGCGTGATGCCGTGACCAAGGGAAATAGGGATTCATTTTTATATATATCGTGTTCGAGTTCTATTTACTGGTGAATCATAACCTTTAGTTTTGAATACTATCTGTTGTAAATATTAAGTGACCTAAGCCGTAATGTTTAATGGTTGTTTGTAAGAAACGTGAGACCGCTGTCCTAGTAAAAAATTCTTCACTATTTACTCTTTGTGGAGTTAAAAAAAAACGTTTTGTAGGAGCTCCTGATATATTCTTATTCGATGAGGGGGCGATGAGTCCTGCACTGACGTCTCGCATGGGGTGTATTGTGCTTTCCCCCCACCAGCATCTACCCAAGCCATTCCAACTCCTTGAAGAAACGGAGTGCGGCTTTGGGGCGCTGGCATAGCTGCTCCAGTGTTGAGGTTGTTTGTAGGGAAGATGATGGTGGCAATGAAGGTGATGATGTGTGTCCGGTGTCCGCCGTATTCGACCTCGAGCTCCTGATGTAATTTTACCATGTTTTTATTAGGTCACTTTCTTGTTTGTCAGTCTGTCGTTCCGGGTTGAATCTTGCAACTCCAGTGCGCTCCGGTGGACAGGCTGCTTAGAACATCAGTTGGTAGGTAATCAAATCAATTATTTCATTTCTAATTCAAAAATGCAGTGCTATTACGGTATTAAATCTATTACGGTAAAATGATTATTAGAACTTTTATAAGCTAAAAGCGCTTCCGAAAAAAATCACGAGGCACGTATAAAATTCGCTTTAGCCGACTTTATTAGCTAATTGGCTGACTGGGGCACGTGTGAGTAGGGTATTATTGGGCATTCTACCCCACCTTCCGATTCGCTTTGCTCACTTCGTTCGCGTCGCTCTCTCCAGGTTGGGTAGTATGCCCAATAATACGGTAGTACTCCAAAGTTGATAATTTACGATACCGATGAGTGCGCTGTAACGATGCACATTAATGATCCTAGCGATCTCTCCGTTTGAAATGTTTTGATACAGATGGAGGTAGAACTTAATGTATAGATACATACCCTATCCTTTCAGTCGGGTGTAGAACGGATCTTCATAGAATTGTAATCCACAAACAATAATGGTAGATTAGAACGGTTATTTAGACTGGTCATGCTGAATTATAGATACATTCCATTCTATACAATTTAGTTCAGGTTAAAAAAGAGTCATTAAGAAAAATTGCTTGTAACCAGATTGTCACAAAGACCTACAGATTTTTTCAATGCTACTAACAAGAATATCTAAATTAAAATGAGCTTAACTAAGATGAGGTTGAGGTTTTCAAGATATCTGAATTAAATTAATATTTTTACATAGGTACTTCAAAGCACATTGGTTGTCAAGAAAATCACAATTGGAACAGGTTTATTTTTAAATTTAGGTCATTTTGGTTCATGTCTTCTCGAAGACATCTAAATTAGTATGCTTAGTTTTAGACCTGATTGGCTCATACCCTTCTCGAGGATATCTAAAACTTATTATGTTCTGTTTAGACTAGATTGGTTAATGTCCTACTCGAAGACACTTAAATTAGAACGTTTAATTCAGTCCAGATTGACTCATATCCTTCTCGAGGATATTGAAATTAAATTATTCTATTCTGACCATATCATCTTTGAGAAAACACCAATTAAAATAGCTTTTTTAATTTAGACCTGTTTGGTACATGTCCTCTTCGAAGACATCTAAATTAGTATGCTTAATTTAGACCTGATTGGCTCATACCCTTCTCGAGGATATCTAAAACTTATTATGTTCTATTTAGACTAGATTGGTTAATGTCCTACTCGAAGACACTTAAATTAGAACGTTTAATTCAGTCCAGATTGACTCATATCCTTCTCGAGGATATTGAAATTAAATTATTCTATTCTGACCATATCATCTTTGAGAAAACACCAATTAAAATAGCTTTTTTAATTTAGACCTGATTGGTACATGTCCTCTTCGAAGACATCTAAATTAGTATGCTTAATTTAGACTTGATTGGCTCATACCCTTCTCGAGGATATCTAAAACTTATTATGTTCTATTTAGACTAGATTGGTTAATGTCCTACTCGAAGACACTTAAATTAGAACGTTTAATTCAGTCCAGATTGACTCATATCCTTCTCGAGGATATTGAAATTAAATTATTCTATTCTGACCATATCACCTTTGAGAAAACACCAATTTAAATAGCTTTTTCAATTTAGACCTGTTTGGTTCATATTCTTTAATGTTGATAAAAATATTAAAAATACACTTACCGGTTTGATATATTCACAAATCCTAAATATCACTTAACAGTTTAATCACACATTTCATCACACATTATTACTATTACTTATTATTATTATAATTTATCAAATACTATATACATTTAATTTTAATTTAACGAAGGTGTCTTTCTCACGGTACAATAATGTAACAAGTAACTTGAATCTGATTTACCTACAGGTTTGACGTCATATAAGTATGCATCTGCACAATTGTTATAATGTACAGTCATAAACAAAAATGTTAATTCCATTGCTTCCATGGCATAGAGATTATTTGTTCTGATATGCAATCTAAAACTATTGTTTATTCTGTATATTTGATATAATTTACTTACATTTGAATAAGTGACAATACTTTTAGTTTATGTTTAAGTATGATTTTTAAAGGATTAAACTATCAAAGAAATCATCATCATTATAATTATATACCTTTGTCATTTGATAACATAATATATGTTTATCGACTCTATAATCAAAAACATTTGCGCTATAAGTTGATATGTTTTTATAACATCAACATTAAAGCTGTCAAATGTATTTTGCACTCGACTGCCCACATTTACACGGACGCACACTATGGTTTTTATCAAAATGCTAAGCTATCACTTTCACGATTGTACAGTCAATTGCAATAGCAAGTAACCATAACACGAATGTAATTATATCAATTAAGTTACATAATATGTGTTCAACGTACAGATGTTTCTTTTAAGTTATAATTGATAGAAGCAAGTTCTTTCAGATATCCTTGCTTGAATTATACAATATTATTAATCTAACAAACATAATCCATCTATAAAGTTATATTCAAATATTTATAAATGGTTTAACAAATCATTACCTCAAACTAGCTTATAGAACGTATATGCATCTGACTGTACGGAGTGTCTATGTGTGTATCCATGTATGTTACAGTATATTTACTAAACAGTACCCTAATCTTTTCAAGATCATTTTTTAGCGATAAGGCCTCCTATTGTTTCAACTTTTTGTATGGTTACTACTGCAATTTACTAGACAAAATTAGTAAAGTATTTGTCTATCTACTAACATATTAATCGCACATTATGTTAATTGATCTGGGGGTATTTGATAATTAATATTGTTCATATAATATTGTACTACCATTAATCATGATATACGTAGAAAGCTAAATTTAGTTTTGATATATTAGATACAATACCGAGTGACATTCAAAACTGTAATCTATTCCTTTTTAAACAATACAACATCGTAATAGCAGTATACTTAGTAATAGAGCTGATGTACTGTTATGTGTCTGTTGGATTAAAATTTTAATGCATTGCTGATTTAGTGCATTATGCTTATTCCATGGTTTTTGAAAAATATAGCATTACAGAGCTGGGAAACTAACTTGCCGCTAAGTTTCACGGTGCCGCCTGTATTATTACAAAAACGTAACAAGCAGCATATGTCTTACACTCGGAATTGGTCATAAATGTTATTGAATTAACGTTTATTTTAATTTTTATTTCTAAATTGCTGACAATATATTTCATATTTGTATAAAAAGGCAGGTTCCTTTCTAGATTAATTACTTTTTATTTAATTCTCTTCAGTGACAAGTTGCTCCAGATTACGCTTCAATAATGTACGTAAGTGATTTTCTCTCTATTTTTTATGTGACTGAATGACAAGATGAACCTACCTCTGACAATTTTTAATATTACATTTTATTTGACTATAGTTTTCGCTCTGTTATTTTGTTGTGACGAGTCTCAACTTAAAATTAATTCCATATACCAACATCTGAATGTGTTAATATTACTTTAATTGTGTTGATGTTGTATAAGTTAATAAAGAATTTTTGAATTTGAATTTTGAATTATTATTTTTACAGGTCTGATGCAGAGTATGACGAAGACTACTCCTCTACCACTGAGGTACGCGTAGAAACACCGAAGCTGAAAAAAAAGCAGCCGACTAAACGCAAGGCATCCGCTAGCACCTCGACATCAACTACCGATACACCATCGCCTGACTTGATCCAGTAAGTACCCTTACATATCTATATGCTTTAAGTGATAGGACCCTCCATTGTACTACCATAGTTAAGGACTTTTTGAGCTCTCATTAGTTTTTTTTTTTTTTTGTAATCTTGTTAAACAACAAAGTGATTTATATTGTATACAGTACACATTCCAATCAGGTACCTACTTACTGTCTTAATTAAATGTTTCCTCGACATGGATCCATATTAGATAAACCAAACGTCTTTATGTACCTATTAACTTGCTATTTACTATTAGTGACTTGATCAGTAGTTATTCTCGGTTAACAGATATCACGATTTACTATATATTAATACATGTATGTTTTTATTACAGAAAAAAGCGGAAGGTTAAAGAAGCGGATGTTTTCGCAATCCTCAAATCGGAAGAGGAGAAACTTGCAAATGCACAGTTACAACAGGCGAAGCCTTCCACTATTTCATGTTTCACCGCTCGAGTATCGACAGGACAAGTCAGGCGGACAACTGTACGGAGCGGTAAGTTTTTCGTGGATCTAAAGCTTTACAATACGGATGACTGGGTGTTATACAAGCCCGAAGAGCGCTACAAAAAAGCTTTGTCATACGTGAAATTGCAATTAGACTCTGATTGCGCAGAATGAGATGCCATTCAACGTTTTCTCGGGCTGGCTCATATGAGTTTTGAAAAAAGCGAATCTGTATTTTATAAAGATTTAAATAAAACCAAGAAATAAATGCATAAAATGCACTTTTATTGAAATCTTTATAGATTATTTTCAGATACCTAGATAGGTGGTATATGAAATGTACTATTAACTTTTATTTTCTTGTCTGAGTTCTTGTATTTTGAATTGTTTCACTTAGTTATTAATAATTGTGAGCTCAGGTAGATAGATGTTTTGATGATAATTTAGTATTGTTTATATTATAGTATACACATATTTACATTCTGATAATATAATTTTACACAGATTTATAAAAGTAGTCTAAAAATACTACTTTTAATTCTTCATAATGCCGTATTGCACATTATGTAAGGTTTCTGTTAAAAATACATCTTGGGTAGGACATTTACGTAGTAATGCGCACAAACAAAATGATAACAATGTAATACACAGCGACGGTGTAGACATTGTGACGACAGCATTTCGCTCTCGTATTGCAACATACAGAATAACAGCTCATGACGGTTGCGAACAAAGGTCACTAGAGATTTTTTTTGATACAATTGGTCAAAAGGTAAAGTCACTTTTAAACGAATCACTTAATAAGCACACTTGTTTAAAAGTAAACTTCGAACTTTATGGCATGTTTTTGATGTTAAAGAATAACAATCAAGAAATGAAGTCTTTTGGTACTAAAAATATTGTGCTTTACAATAGTTACGATTTTGATTCGGTATTTTTAGACATTTGTAGCGTATTGAAGACGAAGGTTGAGGAATTTATGGAACAAGATAGCGGTTGGACTTTTATGAACAACTCACATTTAGAAATAAACATTAATAAGTACCAACCGATGGGTGGTTCAAAGTTTATAGTATTGCCTAAAAAAATAAAAAATAAAAAGGCATGCCTTAATATAATCAACAATGATGATTACTGCTTTATGTGGTGTGTAACAGCTTTTCTTCATCCGGCTTTGAAACATCCCGAGAGAGTATCTTCATATCCTGACTTTCGTTCTATATTAAACGTGGATGGGATGCAGTTTCCCGTAACATTTACAGACATAAAACTGTTTGAAAAAAATAATCCAAAGATAAAGTTTATAATCTACGGTTTAAACAATAAATGCATGATCGTAGGTCCCTTGTATAAATCAAATACTCTTGATAATAACAATAACAAAACTATACATTTATTATTTCTTGAAAATGGTGCTTCTTCGCACTATTGTTTGATCAAAGATTTATCCAGGCTTGTTAGAAGTCAAATTACCAACCATCATGGCAAGTTATACTTGTGTGATACTTGTTTTGTATTTTTCAACACAAACGATCAGCTGGCAAAACATGAGTGTGGGGGTATTATAACAGTTTTACCTGAGAAAGGCTCAGTAATAAAATTTAAAAACTATAAACACAAACAGGATATACCGTTCATTATTTATGCAGATTTCGAATCGTTGTTAGAAAAGCAGAACAATGGTCAAAGTTTAGATAATTCCAGTTCGAATACTACTACATTAAATCATCACGTGCCTGCGGCATTCGGTTATCATATTGTGTGCTCTTTCGATGAAAATTTAAACCGCTATGTGTCTTACCGTGGACCTGACTGTCAAACCAAATTTATTGAGTCAATTTATAATGATATTTCGGAGATCAACAAAACATTAAGCTTAAATGTTCCGATTCTTTTTAGTGAAGCCGATGCGGTACATTTTCAAAATGCAACTCATTGCCATATATGTGACCATTTTCTATATTCAGATAAAGTCAGAGATCACAATCACATAACTGGTCAATATCGTGGAGCAGCTCATAGTAATTGTAACTTGCAATATAAATTGCATAAGTTTGTACCTATTGTTTTCCACAATTTGTCAGGATATGACTGTCATTTATTTATAAAAAAATTAGGGGAAGCTCCAGGACCTATGAAAATTATTCCAAAAAACAAAGAAAACTATATTTGTTTTACTAAATTCGTTCCAGTTTCAGAAAATGAGTTTGTTCAGCTTCGTTTTATAGACTCGTTCAAATTTTTAGGAACAAGCTTAGAAAAATTAACAAGTTCCTTGAATGAAGATGAGTTTTGGCACACGAATAGTTATTTTCCCAGTGATGATGAATTGAGGTTAGTCACCCGTAAAGGAGTGTATCCGTATGAGTATATGGATAAATGGGAACGGTACAAAGAGCAATCTCTTCCAGCTAAGAAATATTTTTACAGTTCACTTACCAATGAAAATATCTCTGAAAAAGATTTTAAGCATGCACAATTAGTTTGGTTAACATTTGACATTCAAAATTTAGGAGAATACACAGACTTATATCTAAAGACTGACGTACTTTTATTGACAGATATTTTTGAAAACTTCCGAAAGACCTGCAAAGTTCATTACAAGTTAGACCCAGGATTTTATGTCACCGCACCAAGTTTATCTTTTGATGCAATGCTTTTGCAAACTGGTGTCGAATTAGAGCTCATTGATAATTTAGAAATCATAAAACTTTTTCAAAGCGGTATTAAAGGGGGTATTTGCGTCTGTACACATAGACATGCTAAAGCTAATAACAAATATTTACCTAAGTATAATCAGTCACAGCCTGATTCCTATATTGCATATATTGATTGCAATAATTTGTATGGATTTAGTATGTGTCAGTCATTGCCTATATCAGATTTCAAACTCTTAGAAAGGAATGAAATAGATAATTTAGATGTGAATAACATCTCAAATGATGCTGAGTATGGTTATGTACTTGAAGTTGATCTTTGCTACCCAGAACATTTGCATAGCAAACATAATGATTTTCCGTTTTGTCCTGAAAAATGCATTCCTCCAGGAGGAAAGCAACCTAAACTTGTACCCAACTTATATGATAAATACTTCTATGTCATTCATTATGTTCACTTAAAAACTTGCCTCCAACACGGTCTTGTCTTAAAAAAAATACATCGCGCTATTGTTTTTAGACAAAGACCATTTTTAAAAAAGTATATAGATTTTAATACGACTTTGCGCCAAAAAGCAACATCGAGTTTTGAACAAGACTTTTTTAAACTGCTCAACAATAGTATTTTTGGTAAAACGTTAGAAAACAATGAAAAAAGAGTCAACGTAAAGTTAGTAAGCGAATGGAATGACGATCAGAACAAAACAAAAAAGAAAATATGTGCTTACAGGTTAATCGCTAGCCCTAATTTTCATAGTGCATCTATTTTTACTGAGAATTTAGCAGCAATACAGCTAAAACCCGATCGCGTGGTATTAGATAAACCTATATACGTAGGGTTTACTGTTCTAGAATTGTCTAAAAGTCACATGTATGATTTTCACTATTCGATCATGAGACCTCACTATAATAAGCGATTACAAATGTGTTATACTGATACTGATAGTTTCATATATCATATAAAAACCAAAGACTTTTATAAAGATCTTAAAGAAGTATTTCTAGAATACTTTGACACGAGTAATTTTTGTGTTGATAATATATTTGGCCTACCTTTAATAAATAAAAAGATACCTGGCCTTTTCAAAGACGAAATGTGTGGTAAAATAATTATGGAATTTGTAGGTCTTCGCGCAAAACTGTATTGCGTAAAAACCGATGAGTGTACTATAAAAAAAGCGAAAGGAGTGAAGGGGTCTGTAGTGCGTGATTTAAAAATATCTGACTATGAGAACACTTTATATACAGGCAATATTGTTAGAAAAGTAAACGTTTTGTTTAAGTCGATAAAACATGAGATATATACAAGAAGTATTAACAAAGTTGCATTATCTAACAATGATGACAAACGTTTAATTGCTAAAGATAAAATAGCCACGGTTTCTTGGGGGCATATCACAATATTAGGGTTCAAACCAGGTTATTCGTAAGCCTAATAATGTAAAAAAATAATTTTATTAATAATTTTTGTAATTCAATCTGAATGTAAATATGAATTATTAGAATGTAAATGTGTACCTAAGTATAATTTAGAAAGTAAATCTAGTTCATAGAATTATAAAAATATGATGTGTTACCTTTTATAAGTATTTTATAAGAACTGGTGTTAAGTACTGCATAAAATTGTGTCTGTTTCTTACATATTAATTTTAGCGTAAGCTGAACAGAAAAATACTTTCTAACATTGTTAACTGTCAATACCACCTAAATTATAATAAGCCCATATTGTTCATTGTACTATTTTATGAATTATGTTGTGTACTTTGTACTAATAAAATTAACTTAATATTACCTATTATTTTTTATTTCAAATTCCTAGCATCACAGTAGTAAAAAAATATAGATACAAAGAAGAATCCTATTAGGCAGGTAACTTTCCATCTAACACCTAATTATTTATTAATTCAAAACAAGATTGAACAGGTTTATGGAATATATAGGTATCATGTTTATAACTTCAGTTATTGCATAAGCTTACTAACATTATTAAACACGAGTGTTAGATTACGAACAAGTTGAATCGAGTTTGATTGAAGTGAAAAGTATTTCGCTTACATTACAAAATAAAAAGGTATGCCTTCGAAACATGATAGGAAGACGCCTCGCTAGTTAAGTAATTCATTCAAATATCAGTTCCTGCAGGAGACACTCGTTATAAATCCAAAAATAAAAGTGATAAATAATAAATAATTGTTACAGCCCGCCTACCCAACAATCTACGCGTAAGTATTCACCTATTACTGTACATTACTACTGTATACAACATATTTAATGCTTATTAAAGTTTTTTATTATTATAATTAATATTTTTTTCCTTTGTTTACAGAACAATAATGGCAGCAGAGCCGGATCCAATGTGGTTACCTCATGCTCAAGATCCGTTGGCTGGATGGGACGAATATGAGAGGATTATGAGAAACGAACAACGTTCTGTAGCGGCTGAAGAACCCACAAGCAAAACAAAAAATAAGAGAAAGCGCAAAGTTAAAGATGCTGTATCATACGTGGTCAGTAAAGCGCCAAATAGAGGATATCGAGTAGTGAAAATTCAAATATACGATTTTAACGAAAGATTGAATGCTAATTGTGAAAGTGTTCGTGTTCAGTATACTGTAGTGGATCCTATAGACGATATAATGAATTTAACTGAAACTATTGTAACTAAAATATCTAAAAAATTGTCGGAAGCTTTAAATGACTAAGTGTATAAATGTACAGTGGCGGTCAAAAATCCAGTAGCAGTCTCACAAAGCAATAGCATCAAAGTAAATCGCACTAATGACCTTCTTCTACAAAGCGTTTGCAGGCACACACACACACACCCATACAATGTATTCTTTCATTATGAACCAATCAAAGAGCGAAATTATCAATCGTCTTCCTGTCGTAAACTTTTCAAGTTAATAACTTTTAATTTCGAAACATTGGATAAGTGTCAATCTGGCTCAGTGGTTAAACACAGTGTTTAAAATGTCATAAACCATGATATGCGACACGTCGGTTCGAATCCTCTCGTACTATAAATCGTTTTTACATTTTAGTTTTTAGAATTTTGTTTGAAATGTCATCGATGTGGTGTTGTTTCTTTATTTTAATATTTTAACCAGTTTTTCAAAAGATGAAGGTAGATTTGAAACAAGCTGCAATAGAATAGTGAACTTGTCGGTTGGTGAACTTTGTTGCGAGCGGTAGATTTATTGTTACTGGTGTTGTTTCGTTTGATAGTTATTATTACAAATGCAATCAAATAGAAATATCGATGAAAGGGCAAATATAGTGGCCTTTTATAGAAAAATGGACTTAATATATCTCAAATTTCCAATGAAACCGGCTTATGTGTAAGTTATAATAGATTATGTGATGATATTATTATAGTTGCGTTGTGGTGTAAATTGCTAGTTTAAAAGTGTTCTAATATAATAAAGATTACTCTGTTTTAGAGAAATACTGTGAGTCGTTGGGTAAAACGACACAACGAGGAAGGCAGTCGTGTATGGAGTGAAGCCCGCTGGTTATCAACCAGTCTCAGCGACGTTTTATGGTGGAACAATATGAAACGAATACAGAACAATAAGTGGAAACGTAATTGCGCACTGTCCACCGCGGACTCCATGCCGAAGGATTACATCACCGAATACCTGCTAAGAAATCATGTTTGACGCGAAGGCATATAAACAGGAATGATTGCGTTTTGCTCGAGAATATATGGATTTTAACTGGAAGACTACTACAATATTTACCGATGATAAAACTTTTAAGTCATAGTTAGTAATAGTAATAGTTAGTAGGTAAATTTGAATGATTTTTTAAAGAAAAATTTGTAGTTTATGGTTATAAGGGGTTAAGCTTCAAACCTCTTTTCCTTGAGAAAATGAATATTTTAAGCTTATATAAACCTTTAATAACCAATAGGTAATAAGAGATGTATTGGTTTCTATTTCTTTTAAAAACTATAAGTAAATAAATGTTTATCATAAGTAGGTTATTAATTATTAAATTACAAAATGTTTTTTAACTTGGATTTTAATAAATGTTCCCTTATGAACGACTATTTTAATATTTTAATTCATGTTTAACAAAGGCTGCAACTTATAGTTTGTTATATTAACAGGGATTTAAACTTAATAATAAATACCAAAAAGTGATCACGGCACTCAGGATTTGAACCCATACCCTTATTGACCATCGTATAAGAGTTTACTACTTACTCCACTCCACCATTGACACATTTTTTAAGTAAACGAATTTAAGCTGTTGTTTTGAGTCGGCTCGGCGTAAAAACCGGATAACTCACTAAGAAGAAAGCGAGTATATAATGTTATCTTTTTCTAATGTTTACCACATGCATCTGACGAAGTGCACCTCCTCATAGTTATACCGTATGACGTTTTGTTGTGTGCGTAAGGACATTATACACACAGAGATAAAATATGCAGCATGCGCGGGCTTACACCGTGTGGGCGATTATCGACTTTAAGGTGCTAATGCACTTTTGTCCGTTTACTGTACATGTTTTTCATGTACCTATTTTTAAGGTTTTTATCAATAAAGTTATTATCTATCTATCTATACAGTTATCTAGGTATTCAATGTTTGTAAATAAGTTAATTAAATAAAATAGTGTTTGTTGTATATTGAGTTTTATTTTAGGGTACCTACTTAGTGAATTCTAATAACTCTAATTCTAAGAAAAAATGTATTAAAATAATAAGATTCTTATTCAAATAATGCTAAATACAACAGTGATATTTTGATTTCACCTTCATTATTACAGGAACAGGTATGTCAATGAAACAATTTAGAAGGATAATTAAAAATATAATTTTACTACTTTAATAAACTTACGTCGACAGATCGGGCATTTATTATTTAAAGATAGTGTACACTTTGCACAGCTTACCGCATGACCACAAGGTATAAAGCACATACAAATTTCTTCATTTAAACAAATTTTACATGTCATGTTCTTGTAGTTCATGTTTACAGCACTCTCAAACGTTTGATTCAATTGAAATATTTCAGAGTTTTCAAATTGATCACATTTTTTTCTGTCTTTGTTTATATTGTTTATGTATTGTTGTCCTTTCACACATAAAACATATGGACAATATTGAAAGATACTTGCATGCTCTTCCCAAGGCATGTCTCCAGAGGTCCAATCCTTAAGACCCCCACCACAAAAGTAACAAACAACTTTATCACTTAGTCCTGTATAAAAAAATCCTGCATCGGCCATATCTAGAGGTGTCTGAGTTAAACCTTGGGGCCAGGAGTCAAAACTTTGCAAACGTTTTGCTTGAAGAGTATAAAGAGGGTGAGCAGGCTGCTTGAGCTCCATCAAAAGTTATTAATTTTATCAGTATTAGAAATCACACTCACAACACGTCCTGTTTACTATAGTCAACTGGCTGTTGTGTTACTCATTTACACTAACTTCATTGAATTGAGAGCACTTATTTCATAATAGGTATGTGACGAATTCAAGTATCTAACAATAAATAAAACAAACAGTACTGAAAACATCAATTATATTATCAAAGAATACACATTTAAAACTAAATAAGTATAACACATTTCTTAAAACGTATTTCTTAAATCACATATATTTATTTTACACATTATTTTTAATTTTTAATTTTATTATTTTATTTTCGATTTCGTCAAGCAAAAACATATTCATATTCTCATTATACCATTTTTTAATTATAACTACATTTTTTAATGCACACACTTTTGTATGGAACATACAATTTAATAATGCCTCGTCCTTAAAATTATATTTTTTATACAACATAAATAAATTAGGACAACCTTTTTCACTAATATCTATAATAGAACAATTGTTACATATTGTTTTTACCCATTTAATTTTTTCCATGCCTTTCACGAGTATAATTTTATTTTCCAAAAAAGGTGCGATTATGCGTTTGAGCTCATGACATTCAATATATCCTTCACGCCAGCGAGTACCACGGTTTTTTTGTATCCACATTACATGCCTCTTTTCGACAGGTGTTAGATCAGAAAATGGAAATGGTGGTTTCACTAAAAACGTTTGTGTATATTCATCCGTGGCTAGTGCAAACTCCTTTACAATAAAGTTATTAGATAAATCTTTAAAACCTTGAACATCAACTATAACCAATTTTGAATTCATGATATTTTCTTAATGATATTGCTCAGAGGTTTATATTCTACAATGCAATCGTTAAGTATCAAACAATATGCAGTAGTATTTTCTGGAAAATTGGAATCGGACTCAAGTTCAACACGTACGTCTATAGGTCCTGACTTCAGATTTTCGTTTTGACGTGAACAGTCGACAACAAATAAAGGAGCTTTATTTTTAAAGTCGTCGTAACTTAACAACGGTTCTGGACGACGTCCATAATAAGACTGTTGAAATTTAGCATATTGCTCGTATAATATCGAGAATTTGTCCTCTTTAAACTTGATGTTCATATTTTCATAAGGGAAATAACAAGAATTTAAAAATACTTTAACGTTACTGATATTACAGTGATCAAATTGAGACATATCAATTTCTGCTCTTCGCTTGCGATTCGTTTGTAAACCTACTATTATGTACCTAGGTTTTTCTATTTGAGATGATGTTTTAATTGACCATGTGTGTTTAGTGGTTTGCGGAAGTGCAGAATACTCATATAGATCCCAAGTTCTAAACACTATATTAATGGAACGATCTCTTTCTAAACATTTAAGTAAATTAATTCTTTCACGATCAGACACTTTTATATGAGGAACACGCCATGTAATTTGCTTTATTTCTATATCTTGAATAACTTCTCCAGTGTCTAACTTTAGTGAGTTGAGACACGTATTGCTCCGAAGTAAAATAAGTTCATGTTTACAGTTCATAACAATTTTGTTATAATCTTCTGCAAATCCTAGTATTTTATTAAGAGGTATTGACACTGTAAAATTTCCCTCATGTTTACTTGGATTACCGTTGATGTCCCACCCCCAACATTTGGCCACCTTAGACTCGTTGTCATTCATGGATAATAGACACTTCATGATAGTAGTTATACCAGCATTTTTAATTTTATCTATTTCTACTCCATTAAGCTCATAGCGAATATCTTGGAATAAGAAAAGCACTGGATTGTTTGTGAACTGTACTTTGCTTACTTTGGTTTTTGTGTCCTTTTTATACACATTGACACAGCCCTCCAAATACAAGGTACTTGCCGAAGGTAATACATACAAATCCTGTTGATTGATTGGTATTCGTATCTCATCGTTTTCATTAAAACTAGTTACATAAGGTTTATATGAGTGATATTCAATACTTTGAATAGAATTGTCTTGAACAAGAGGTTCAACTATATTTAATATACTCATTTTAATAATCCAATTAATTTGAGAAACTTTTTGTTCTCTCTTGTTAATTTAATTTTAGGTCTGTTTTTCTTGATAATGTGTCTAGAAGTGACTGGTTTTGCTGTAGTAACCGAGTTTTTATTGAAATCGATCATTTTTTCTTGAGATGCAGATATAACTGAATGTCTTCACCGCGTAAATTTACAAGATTATTTTTTGCATCTACTATTCTGATCAATATAGAACTGATAGAGTTTTGATTAACAGGAAAATAAATTATATTCTTGGGAATTTCAATAATTCTATAACCTGGGGGTACATTTGGAGCAAATTCGTGAATAATATGACTAGGTTTTCCGTCTGTATATGATCCTCTCATAATATCACATTCGATCCTTAACACTGTTGACGATAGAATGTTGACGGGCAATCGTGATTCTGTTAATATATTAGCTTTCAAGGTTTCTTCACCGAATCCAAATATTTTTGCGAGTGATGGACTTTTTTCAAAATGTATATCTTTAGAACATATAATTGAAGTTCTTAAGGTGTTATTGTTAGAACTCAAATTGAAACTGCAATCTATAACATTCTCCCTTAAATAATCACTAATGTCATTAAGCTCATATGAACCTTCAGGTATTTCTACAACTTGATCATTACCATAGTAAAATTTATTGTTTTTACTATCGATATTAGGTATAGAGTTAAACGTGGAGAAGTACAGCAATCCACATTCATATTCACCATCAAGTTGAAGAGCAGGTGAATAATTTGTAACTGATGTTGAAGTGCAGCTCGATATAGACAGTGTGAAAGACATGTTGCTACTGATAATTACTTTTGATATTTTACAATATTTATACGGTTTTTCCAAAATTGTCTTAAAAACTTTATACATAAATGTCCACAATTAACCGTGTCAAAACTTTGAAATTTAGTATAGTTGTATAATATTGTCTTATTTTTTAAATAATTAATTAACTCTAAAGGTGGTTTTAGATCACCGAAGCTATCGAAATATTCACAATATTTTTTATCTTTTACATAAGCTACCCAGTGAGTTCCTTCATTGTCACTATTATCTAAATTGATTATACCACATTCAATATTTTTAGGAAATTTCGGTAACCTGTCTCTCATGTAAACTCCTCTGAAATATGGTATGTTACTCGCATGTTGCAAGATATCTAAATCTGTAAGTGCTCGTCTGGGTAGCTTTTTATTTAGTTTTTTGAAGTGTTTAAAAACAACCCGTTTCCTTTTTTGTATGGCTTAATGTACATGCCTTTACCCAAAGCAATAGCTTCCATAGTTCTGTTATGACGTTCACATTCCTGTAAATCTTTTTGAGAAACTTTGTAATCATTAACTGCTTTCGCTATACCTGCTGCACCACCTGATAGGGCACCTAATGCTGATAAACCAGCGAATATGGGTATTAAAGGTAATATTCCACCAACTTTTGGGATTGGTATAACTCGAGGTAAAATAACCTTTTTATTAGAAAATAATTTCTTAGCTACCAAATGTGCCATTTTTATAGCTGATTTGTTATTTTTCGGTTTAAATTTCTTAAGATGCTTACTTATTCTACCAATCACGGAACTAAATTGTTTCACCCCTGCACCTACTTTCACTTTTGTTTTCATTACTTTGTTGACTAACCAGGAAGCCAACTTTTCCCCTTTTGTAGCATTCTTTGCTTTCATCCTTCGCTTAGCCATATTCATAAGCTCTATATCAGCTTTATGACGATCTTCTAGATTTGAATAATTGGTGTAAGCTATATCGTGCTGCTTACAAGCTTCGTCTAATTCGTTGACTCCTTTGTCACCACGTAATAAACGTTCGCGTAACCTGGTACCAGGTCCACAATAATTATATCCAGGCAAATGTAGCTCAAACGGCAACTTATTAATAATTTTATCCACAAGTCCACCTCCTTCCATTGATATTAGTCTAATAATAAAATCTTAAACATTTCATTGTTTATATAATTTTATAGAAGATCTTTTTTATCAATCCATGAATTTTCACTGTCCTTTAAACCTAGCCACTTAACAAATAACTTGTTACCGTTTTTTCTTATGACTTTTTCAACTAAATAAACACCAGGGTGTTGTGTCTTCATTAGCTCCTGATCATAAAACGTTCCTAGTATGTTTTGTTGTCGTTGATCTTGAATATGATAAGTAACAGGTTTTGAATTATTTACTTTGACAATCGTAAATAGTTCGGTAGACCAGTTAGGAGTAAAACCTTTTTCAAAAATTCCCTTATATTTGCTTATTCTCACTTGATCTCCCACGTTAAATTTAACTTTCATAGGTTTTGATACCTTGTGACTTTTTATAATATTATTCAAAACTTGCATTTCATTTGATGAATTAACATTCAAAGGCTTAAATTTTGTTATACGATGCACAGTATCATTATACTCATCTGTTATTTTATTTAATGGCTTCCCTACCCATTTATAATTTCCGATTAAATAAAAGTATTTATATAATTTATTCTTCAAAGTTCTGATTAATCTTTCCACAATTGATGCTTTTTTTACAGAATATGTAGAATAATGATTAATTTTGTATTTTTTCATTAAATTATTGAAACAGTCATTATAAAATTCTTTTCCTAAATCAGTTTGTAAATGTTTTGGTCTACGACCAGTACTTAATATGTTTGCAAATGCTATTGAAATTTCAGTTTTAGACTTACTTTTAACTGGAATAGTCCATGCAAACTTAGAAAATGTATCGATAACAACTAAAACAAACGTATAATTCTCATTGATTTTCTTTAAGTTTTGCATATCAATTAAATCCGCTTGCCACAAATCATCAATTCCTTTTAGTACCACATGACAACGTTTAAAGTTTTTTCGGGCTTGTCTGTGAATTTCATTTATTATTCCTTCTTTGCTCATTTTTTATAATTGGTTAACTGTATAGATTTGCTCGTGTTTCTTGTGAACCGTGTTTGGTGACTGATGCAATAATCCTTGAATTAAACTTTTTATATTTTCCAATTGCATATCTATTTCATGTTTTGTATAAAAATCTGTAATTATCTTATCAACGTACTGTTTATTTATAACATCATCACTAGAAAATGGTATTTTAGAAACTTTAAGACTATTCAATTTTAGATCGCATTCACCATTCAAGAGTTTTACCATTTTTTTATCAAACAAATCAGACGTTTCCATTGAACGCATCCGCTTGTGAACGTGATGTCCAAACTTGTCAATATTCATAATGTGTTAATCAGTTGACCACTTATAAAGAACTGAGAAAATATTTCTTTTACTTGATTTATATCTAATGAATTACATCCGCTTCACGTAATTCTTCGATAATGGAAATTATTTCATTATCCAACCCGGTGTTTCCAGCATCGTGCGAGGCAATTAATAGTTTCAGTCTTTCAACTAATTCATTTGGATCATCCCAATATACAAAGTCTACGTTAGGTTTCACTTGTTTTAGTAATGACAATCCAGAACCATGCACTAGGCTTTCAGTACTGGTATGTTCTTTACAATGTTTAAATAACGGTTTAATAATTTTGAGGTATTTTGTACCTTTATTACTTTTTATAGCTTTTTTTGAACTGAATTCTCGTCGGTGAGCATTAGTATCTAATAAAATTTGTTTATAATTATTTAAATCGCTTTCAGATATAAAACTTAAATCTGGAATCTTTTTAAATAATAATTCGTTTAATCCCATCGTTTTATTGTACGTGGAACCAGCAATAGAAATTGTATCAGAAGTTAGAGCAATACGTGTATTTCCAATTTTCAGTTTCCCCCGATCTAATCTAGCACCATACGGAATATCTTTAAAAACTTGCGAAGATAATGACCAAGAACTTAGATCATTAGAGTCTAATGATTTAAAGGACATTTCGCTCTCGTCCAGATTTTCATTACTGCTCTTCAAGCTTCCAGAACTTTCTTCTGACTCATAGACGCTAGGAGATTCATTATTTTTGCTAGTTTTAACATTAATATCAAAATAATTTGAAGACTGCAGGTTGACATCATCCTTTTTTACTTCTTTTGTATACTTATCATGTAGATTATGATTTATTTCATTATTGGGTTGAAGTGAAACGTTTCTTGACACCATTTTTTGTAGTGGCTCTGTAATCGGCTTCAACACTGTTTCAATAGCATTGTTGTTATCCATTTCAAAATTTCGCATCTGCTTAACTTTTCTTTTAACGCATTCAGCAGATTTAATAATTTGTTCTTTTAATTGTTTTTCGGTACTCATTTTGTTTTAAAGACTGTACTCGTTGATGTCAGAATTAAAAATGATCATGTAAAGACCTTGCTTCTTTATTAGTACTAACAAACGTTCTATTCAAATACAACGAATGTATCAAAGTTCTTTCTATAATGACCATTATTTTTTTCGGAATCTTTATTTATTACCAGAAAGTCATACGGAACACTCCAGATTTTTGCACACATATCTCGGAACTGCTTCCAAGACATATCCGAAGTCACGTGTTCATCATAAACATGTCTTAGATTAACATCGTCTTGTTTGAAAATAACTAAAAGGTTTGCATTGTCTCTAATAAGCTGCTTTGGAATCTTGCTGTACGTTTGATTTAAATAAAAGCAATCTATATTTTTATGCCTTCCCATAGCAAAATAATCACGTATATTATTTTGTTTCTCGCAGGCTACGTCATCAAAAACTATGATGGAATTGGGTTTAGCTTCTTGTGGGCTCAAAACATTTTCATTATCAGTATATTTGCAAAAATATATTTCAGGGACCATTTTTAAAACGTGTTCTAAAAAAATATATTTTGGTTGGTACAAAGTTTTTGAATAAATATAAACGTTCAAGAATTGCAAACCATCTTTATGCAAAAGAAGGCCAAGTATCAGATTAGTTTTACCACAATTAGACGGACCGCAAATAACGCATCGGATACTGTTGGGCAGAAGCTTTCCATGCTTACTCGAACCTTTCTTCAATGACGCACAAACGTTATCAAAACTTAATGAATTGGGTTGTTTTACGAATAACATGTTTGCATCCCAAAAGATGGAATATAAATAAATTTTTTTCATTCAAGTTCAGTAATTTATATAAGCACGAAACACTCTCGTTCATGTTTTTTGATGTTCTTACGTAACAGTGCGCTCATCGGTATCGTAAATTATCAACTTTGGAGTACTACCGTATTATTGGGCATACTACCCAACCTGGAGAGAGCGACGCGAACGAAGTGAGCAAAGCGAATCGGAAGGTGGGGTAGAATGCCCAATAATACCCTACTCGTGTGTATTCACTTAGCTACAATTAAGTCATAGTGAGATAATTTTTAGCACGATAACGCCAGTCGCTTAATCCACTGCTATTTTTAGAGCGTATATTTTAAAAAATTGACTTACATTACATGGACATCCTCCGTTGTGTAAAGGTTGGGTAGGTTGGCTGAAATCTCATACAACAATGGGTTCGATTCCCATGACGGAAAAATGTTTGTGCACAGAAAATGAAAAGCGCAAGCTGCAGTTATTATGGGCAGGCGTGGCGATTACCATCAGGCGAACGACTTGCTCGTCTCTTCACTCAGATCCATAAAAAAAGCATTTGTTTCGTGTCTGGGTGTGGGACCATGGTCCCCATAGTTCCTGGTTCCCTAGATACAGGGAATCCTATTTAGGGGCCAGGATCTATGTGTGTGGTCGTTGGGGTTATTTATTTATTTATTACCTTTCTAAATATTTTAGCTACGGTTGGTATATGAAATATTATTATATCCTTTAGCAATTAGAAGTATGCAACTGATTGTTGTGGCTTATTCCAACAAAGTACTCCAAGAAATTTTTTCAAACTACTCCACGATAAAAATATCAAAAATATATTTTATAATTTAAGTTTCATTCTTCTCCATGAGAATATAAAAATGTTCTCAAAGTACTCCACACTACTAGTTTCAAAAGGGTTGTTTAGGTAACAAGTTGTAGTATAATGAGTTCATAAACCGTATATTCGTTCTCAAACTACTCCAACCATTTCTGTTTAATGATTATTAATTAAAAAAAACTGTTTTATGCTGCATCCTACTCCAAAAGATAGTTGACGTACAGTCAGGTGCAAAACTGTTTATAAAAATTTATTTATCCACGAGGAAAAGTTTGAATAAAATACAGTAACTGGTTTGTAATTGTTTATATTTATTAATATAACTTACATTATAAATATAATTTTGAATAAATCAACCACAATATTTTGAAAAATAATTGTATATCTGGTCTAAAAGTTAAATTAACACTATAGTTAAAAAAACCTATGAGAACTTACCTAAAATAATAAAATACATCAAACTTGAATAATAAAAACAATAAGTGTTTCTAGCCTTAATTTTAAAATAATATTCTAGAAATGTACCAATCTAAATAAAATCAAAGCTTGTTTCAGGTTCCTGTTTGTAGAGTGTCGGCTTCTGTTTACAGCAGGAGTGTCTTCTATGATATTGCCTGTTTGAAGTGGAAATTTGCATCCTTTGGTAATGGCATTGGGAAATGTTTTGCTTAGAGCATTTATTTATTTATTTAACTTCATATGTATTTTTGCTCTTTATTGGGTAGAAGAATAAACACAACTGGACATCATAAATATTTAATAAAACGGCGACCACTGGTCGCCGCGATCTCGCAGCGTAAACTCGCCCCTGATGAAGAGCATCGGACATGCTCGAAACCTAGGTCGACTAATTCGACAAACTACGTGAGTCCTAGCCGTTTTATTAAATATTTATGATTAATCATACTCACGAAAACTTTCAACTGGACATGTTAGAGTTTGACTCTCATTGCTACCCACGTCCACATGTATCGAATAGATCTGATGAAACGGCATGGGACAACTCCAAAAGATTCCGTCCATGAAACAGATTTGACTTCGTTTTAAAATTCTTCTGCCCTCCGGGACTTCGATACTTATAGCACTCTGTTTGTCCCGTGAATTCAACTGACCAATTAACCTTGATGTAAATAATGACCATAATCTGCTTATTACAAAAAAGGCAAGTGAAATGCACCTTACTTAAACATAGACAAACAATACTCTACTCTCCTCTCTCTCTAAACACATTGATCGCGCTATGCGTGTGAACCGATACTGGCGGCGCTAGTGATAGCGACACTGCTTTCCAGCTTGACTTTTGAACTGTCTCTTTCACACTCGTTTTAATAAATAGGTAATATATAATGCAATAAAAATATGTGGTGTGACGAGGTTTACTCCAATTACTACAGACGTAAACATCTAACACAATAAAAAAAAAACTTTCGTCTGCATTATTTTAGTACAGTGCTTATAAATACTGAGACTGACTGTACCTTTTCAACATCTCATGGAGTAGAATGAAACTGAAAATAAACTGTTAATTTTATAATATCTAGATGGAGTAGTTAGGTATTTGATGTTGAAAAATCACTGGAGTATTTTGAGAATAAAACCAGCTACACGTGGAGTAAAATGCAACTTTAAAAAAAACAAAAAAAAAACTAATATTTCTTTGGAGTAATTTGAGAATTAATGTATGGGATTCTTATCTTCTTGGAACAAAAGAATGGAGTACTTTGGGAATAACCCATTGTTGTTATGGTAAAGAGAGGAGAGTTACAATGTAAAATATTTTTCTAAATATACAAATACTTGTGCCATGGCGGGAATTGAACCCGCGATCTTGTTGGGAATAAACATAATAGAACGATAGCTAAACGTAGCTAAAAACGAAACGCATAGTATTTTGTCTCGCGCACTCTCTTGTGTACTCGCTCTCTTCATGTACGCGGAATTTTGTTACCTATAATATGTAATAGTAAAAATTTGCTATTTAATACAACTCTGAATCAAAGTCAAAGTGTTTATACTTTTCTACAGACTTGTTGTGTGACAACCTGCTTACCTTCTCTACAGAGCATGTACAGAGTAACAACCAAAATATTTACCAGTGGTTTTATATTGATTGATAACACTTTATTGTATCCCAATAACATAACAGACACAAATAAAAAAAGAAAATAAAAATTTTGAATAGTCCAATAAATACGTTGAATTATATTATATATTCTTGTGCCTCATGCACTATATAAGAAGGTAGTCGCTTTCAGAAATTTTCTCATTTCTAGCAGCTGTCAGGAAAATTTTGAGTTGTTTAAATTTCAATCAAACCGGCGACAAATTTGTCCCTGAGTCCACCTTCAGCTGGCATTCTTAACTCCACGCTCCCCGATCCCATGGTATCTGATGCTTCTTCTACCGTCTTCAGCATTCTTAAAATAAAGTTTTATAATTTTCCATTTTATATTTCTTCAAGATATAAGCCGTTCCGACTCTCTCTACCTAACCACAGACCAAACAAGCCCCATTATCTTAACTTCTATGCTAATACAGTCTTATCGCTAATAAGCGATCTCTTCCAGGCAAACTATAGATGGAGAGGATTTGTGATGCGACAAAAGACGGTGGTGAACCTACTTATTTAATATTATAACTACTTTTGTATACCTATGTATACGTATCATACGAGTATAATACATACATAAATAAGAATATAATATATACAGGTATGTATTTATAAAATGTATGTAGAAAATATAATAAAACCACTTTAATAAACTTAAAGGAATTTTAAGTTTAAAGAAAGGTAAATTAATAATGGGTAGGAATACTATAAATCAGCGACTACGCTAGTGACTTTCACTTGAATTAATTGACTTCACTTAATGAACAGAATTGTTGCTGAACTTTAGTGCAGTGATGTTAGAATTATTACTTTAGTTGTCGATGAAATGAAACATTTACCCACAAATCACAAAAAGGTAAAGGAGTACATTGTGAAAACCTCGGATGTCCTAGAATCACTAATCTAGAAGATATAATTTTATTGTGACATCCATGCCCATCATTTTATATATGTAAATATTTAAGTATAAATTTTGTAATTAGGCTTATTTTAGGTATATATTAAGTTTATGTGGTCATATTTTTATATGGTATATATTTTTACATACTATAGGTATTTAACTGTTTTAGGCAATAATTAAGAATATTTAAAATTTCCCATCATGCATTTTACTGCACCGCTACCATTTTTTTGCACGTCCTGGATGACTGGTAGAAAATGCTATCTAACATTAAGTCCTCCATATACAAACTGTTTTGGGATAAAGTCTTTATAAATTAATAAATCATCGAAGCGCATTAGGCCCGCAATTTTAGCCCATAACTGGAACAAAAATTATGTGTGGTCTTCACTAATTATTGAAATCATCTTCAATACTACCTCACTATTCGGCTAATAGGAGTCCAATTCATGAAATTGAAGCGATTGTTGAATACTACTTTATATCGATAAATGGTCCCAACACTATTGTGTCTCACGTCGTAACTAGGTCCTCGTTACACCAGGGAATTGCTCAATAACTGGCGAGCATGCCGTTGCAATTAGTGTGACCTGCTTCTTCGATTCTATCGATACGTTGTTGCACTGTTACGTACTTTCAGTGAGCTCATGAAAAACTTCGGTAAAACTCTGAATACACGAAAAAGAAATGATTTCGCTTGCGCAGGATTTGAACCTGCGTTTTTGGAATACCGTCCCACGCTTTCACCGCGTGTTCCTTATAGTCAGGTAAACTTACAGTAATTAGTAATATTGTGACGATAGTAACTCATCACTAAATTGCATTTAAAAAGCCTTTTTATCTCGTCTCTTCTTGTTTTATTACCACGTTTTTATTGTCACTTTCTTGTTTGTCTGTCTGTCGTTCCGAGTGAAATCTTGCTACTCAAATTTCGAGCACTTCCCGATTACCTATGCGACTGAAACTTTCAGGGTAGCTCTCGACGACAATGCATTCTAAATCCATTAAAGCAACAATGTCGACCGAAACTCAAAAAGCGCATTAAAACGTGGTTTTTAGATTAATGTATTAATCTGTCACTTTCTTGTTTTATTAATGAATTAATTATCATTGTGTTGGTAATTATTTATCGAATGGTACTTTTTCCTGAACAAAACAAAAATAGAACTTTTCATAAAAGCTTAATCAAAACCCCAAACTTTCCCAGACGCAGGTAAAGATTTGCTCATAATAAATTCATTACCACCCCTTATCGCCCCACTAGGGGTGCGATACCACCCCGCTGCCGCCGCTACGAAATTCATACAGGCCTATTTATCACTCTCGGATAAATGAGCATTTGGGTGCTTCCTAGCTCGCTGGTTCCCTATGAACGGTAGACGAGGAGCTGGATGATTATAATGACAATATAGTTTCTTAACCCCGTTTATGAATAAATTGTATTCCAATATCAGTCCCACAGCATAAATAGGAATCTTATTTGATATTGAGTACATTAGCGCATGCTAAGCGAAAATCATAATATTCTAAACTAGCTGACCCGGTGAACTTCGTACCGCCGTTTTTAAATATTTGCTATTTATTTATTCTTTGATATTTTTTTTTCATACAAACTTTCTCTTGTCAATAACGAACACATAAAAGAAAGATTTATCCAATTCGGTGCAGTCGTTTGGAAATTATGCGCGTGCAAATATGTCGGTGATTTATTTTTATCTATATACATAATTAGATAAAAACTGATATTACTCGGGCCGGTATCGAATCTGCGTCTTCGGTACCGCCCCGACGCCTCAACCACTGGGCCACCGAGCCAAGTACTTGAAAAACCTAATTTCTTATATCGTCTTACGGGGACGATTCTGTCATATGTAGTCTATGTTCACATTGATCGTCCCCGTAGGACATTATAAGAAGGATATAAAGTTTATAATTTGTTGGAGATCCTATTAAAATTAAATAAATAAATAATTGAACTAGCTCCTAACCTATTCCAGTTGCTCCACATCTATCAGTCTGCCGCATGCAGCGAGCCATCAGTCAGCGAGCTTGATTTCAAACCAGATAACACGCAACGAGATGTAGGGTGCTTACATAGAAGAAATAGGTTGCCTGTTTGTAAGGAGCCTATTTCATTTTGGCTATGTTTGCAAATTAACACTGTTTTTTTGGCCAGAAGTTTTAAACAGTCACACTCTAGTCCCGTTATTTGCCCTTACCGTATTATAATAGCGCGAGTTTTTGTTTGTATTGGCTACCATCAACACGTTCGCACCTGAGTACTAGCATTTTTCTTGTTACATCTTATGATAATTAAGGTATTAAGAGTTCTAATCTCTAATAAATATGCAAAGGACATTGTAGCCAGCGAAATTAGTGGGCATATGAGATTATATCTGATGTCTCGGGGTAATGAGCGCAATGCAGTGCTACGTAGTACTTTTCACGGTATTAAAAGTTCTGGGTGCCCCGCATTTGTTATGGGCAGGCGCGGCCTTTACTATTAGGCAAACGACTTGCTCGTCTCAATACTCAGTATCATAAAAACAAACTTGCTGGATACTTAATGTTACTTAAAAGTAATATTAATAAAAATATTACTTAACAGTAATATTGTGGGGGGTGTGGTGACGAAGTGAGTAAGTAGGCCCAGTAAATAATTTGCCAACAATATTATTTCAATATGTTTTTTGTCAACTTGAGTAACACTAAGACTCCTATTCATTCACACTATTTTCTCTATGTAAGCACTAAAGCTAGGATATGGTTGGAAATACCGTATTTCTTGTCTATGCGTATTCGTGTTAAATTTCAGAGTGTTTTGTCGTTTCCGGATCCGGTTTGTTGATTGATCTCAGTTGTTTCGGCGGAGTGGAATTGGGAGCTTGTTTGTCTGGGTGTGGGAATTTTTGGTCGAGTTCGAGGCGCTAACAAAATTACAGCTGATAGAACCTTACGACGACCGTAATTCCTATAAATAAACATCATTATCTATTATGTATTCAATTGCTGTATCTATATATTTTTATTTATGGAACTGAGTAATAGGACGAGCAAGTCGTTTGCCTAATGGTAAACGCCACGCCTGCCCATAACAAATACGGGGCACCCAGAACTTTTAATACCGTGAAAAGTACTACGTAGCACTGCATTGCGCTCATTACCCCCAGACATCAGACATAATCTCAAATGCCCACTAATTTCGCTGGCTACAATGCCCTTCAAACCAAAACATAGTAATATTTGCGCACAACTGCTTGGTGGCAGAAACCTGTCGGAGTTTGCCAAGCATAAAATTGATAAACGTTTCACCAAACACTTGAATTTATTCAAATACCTACCTTAAAACACAATCAGACGAGACGGTTCAAGACAGTAAAGACTTAAAATATTTAATAGCAAGGGTACATCGAATCACGAAACGTATAAAGGCAAATAAAGTTCGGTATCCACTGGCGAGAGATGAGCAAATATATTAATTTCGAGGCAACTATAAGCATATCTTAGATTTCGTAATATTTTGTTTTTTTAATAGAAAGAGAGAAGAAAGAAAATACATTTATTCTAGACAACACGCAACATTACTTTAAAGTATAATACTATACTACACATAACTCTTATGTCTTCCGTTCTTTTGTAGCATTTAATAAGCTTACGAAATCTGAACATTCCAATATCTATCTATCAAGCAGTCTGGCTGCGGTGAATACAGCTCCTAACGTCAACACGACCGAATTTCTTAATTTTTGTTCATTAAATTGAAAAAAATCCTTTATTTGCTATTTCAATGCTATTTCTGGAGGCTTTTATTGGCTTTATTATATTAAATTGTCAAATTAATTTGTAACAACAGCTGTTAGCCCCCAAACATAATAAAATAAATAAAATATAGGCAATACTATTCCTACTATAATAATAATAATAATAATTTTTTATACAGATAAAAAGATCCATTTTTGTTAGTAAATTTCTTAGACTATGTTAGTAAATACATTTTTATAAATAATTTTTTTTATTATTAATTGAATATTATATAAGGTACCTATAGCATCGTGTTGTCATTTTTTGTTCATTAAATTGATAAAAAATTCTTTATTTGCTATTTCAATGCTATTTCTGGAGGCTTTTATTGGCTTTATTATATTAAATTGTCAAATTAATTTGTAACAACAGCTGTTAGCCCCCAAACATAATAAAATAAATAAAATATAGGCAATACTATTCCTACTATAATAATAATAAATTTTTATTCAGATAAAAAGATCCATTTTTGTTAGTAAATTTCTTAGACTATATTAGTAAATACATTTTTATAAATAAAAAAAATATTATGAATTGAATATTATATAAGGTACCTATAGCATCGTATTGTCATTTTTTAGCAGTAAGGATATTATATATTGTGATTAAAATAAATAATGATAACAGAAAAAAACATAATTTCTAATAACACTATTCAACACACAATAAATACCTACATAATATAATTATAGTACAATTAACAACGTTGCGCGTCGTCAGGAAAAGGTTCCGACTCAGCATAAACTAAGTTTATTACCTTAGTTTTATGCTGAGTCGGAACCTTCCTTAGTAGGTTAGGTACCTACTGATTTTCAGTCGGAACCTATCATACGACCATGACATCACGAACAGTTAGATATGAAACGAATACAAGATGAAAAAACAAATATATAACAAAGTAGTTAAAATAAGTATTGTTTTGTAATTATTTAATGTTGTTGCGTGACAATAAAGCGTTATCTAATCTAAAATATACACAAAGGACATTGAATAATAATTCGTTTTTAATTGCCATAAATAGAAATTTTGAATATGCCCACGACGCGTGATACTTTTGCACACAGCACCCCCTGGTTCTCAAAATTCGCATATCGCTAGTTTGGTGGACTCCAGCCCTTAGTTTGAAAGCCTTTTATTGCCTTCAAGAATTTCGTGTAATTTAGTCTTGAGATAATTTAAATAGCTTCGCCAAGAATTCTTATCAAGATAGACTTTTGGTTACAAATTTAGGATATTTTTTGTAACTTTACACTTTATTCGCAATATCGCGCCATGCACATGCTCTGAGAGAATTTTCTTGTGCTTGTTAAAGGTATGAATAATTATGATATACAAAATTTGCAAGCGTAAATGTGTTTTGTACGCAGCTTTGTTGATTTTCACGTATTGGTGTCGTAGTCACTTTGCACGTCAATCTACAGCCTCCAATGCTTCTAGCTGGTACCTCGCTGAACTCCCATAGATGGCAACAGTACTCCACCAAGACCGGACCTGAGCTTAATAGAGGTTGCCCCAGTGAAGTGAAACAGTTGCCCCAGTGTGAAATACCACCTGACCTTATGAAACATGCCAAGCTTCTTGCCTGCTTGTTTACCTACTGTAAATCTATCTAATCTAGCACGCACTAAGATATATTTTAACCGACTTCAAAAAAAGGAAGAGGTTCTCAATTCGATTGTATTGTGTTTAATGTTTGTTGCCTCAGAACTCCGTGATTTATGAACCGATTTGGTATTTTTTTTTGCGTTATGTTCATATAAGCTACGAAATGGTCCCATATAAATTTCATCGATATTTGAACTTTGACTTTGAAGATACATTGAAGTCGGGGATTTTTTTGTTAAAATGTTCAATAACGGGCTACGGCGTGAGACCATCAGCAGTTGGTAAACATAGAACCTGCCTAAAATCAAAATGTTACCATCGAAAAATCCTCAAAGGTGTCCACAAAAAAGTGTCAATTCGTAAAAAGTAGCTCAAGCGCCCAGCAGCCGTCAACCTTTTACCGTCAAGGGGTGCTCAACCTTTTCAATATTTTTTCACCTGACAGTTAATCACCCCGGTAATTTAGCGGCACTCTGGTAACCCTTTGAATTCAGTTTCATAACATCATTCATCATAATTAAAATTTATTATTCTGCCTTTCTGAGCGGCGCGTTATTAATTATTATTTAATTATGATTTAGAGGCTCCCCTGTACCGCATTGTTTACGCGTGATTGCGTTAACTAGTCGCTGATTAAAGTTGTCGGAAATTAGGAAATGATATACGACTTGAAGAATTTTCAGTAGGTATTGTTTTCTGTTCCGATCAGAACCAGCCCCCCTACCCATATGTCCCTCGAGCGCCAATCATATATCGTGTTGAGCTCAGATTATGGTGTAGATTCATTGCGACAATGTCTTATAATGCCATAAATTATTCCATTAAGTTTATCTCAACTTGTAGTTATTGTATTTTGGTATAAATTAATGAGATTAGTTCGATTTCTTGCTTGAATCGACAATAATTAAACCGTATTTCATTAGGCGCAGTGAAACTATACCTTACTTTGAGCTCAACACAATATACGATTGGCGCTTGAGGGACATGGGTACGGGGGCAAGCCTAGCGCACTCCGCTCTGTAGGTACGAAGCTACAAGTACATAGCCGGACACCGTCAGCGCGTCGTTACACGTGCCGCGTCAGAAGAGATAAGAGCTATGCGATAGAAAGATAGGCGCGATTTGAAATGCCGGTTTCCTCGCGATTTTTCCCTTCACCGTTTTTAGAAGGAGTGTTAAATTCAAACTCGGGTGCGTCGAACCATAACTCGCGCATGCTACCACTGAGCCACAATCCATACAATTAAAACCAAATCACGGAAATTAGAACTACATCAAAAATACCAAAAACTTAAAACATTTTGAAGCTAGCCATCGCTATGCCACAGAAGAAGTCACGATTTCGGTCGAACGGCACGCCACTCGTATTCACGGTGGTGTTATAAAAAGTTATGGTCATCGACCCCTTTTTAACCGACTTTAAAAAAGAGGAGGTTTTCAATTTGACTTTACCTATATTTTTACCTGAGAACTCCGTCATTTATAAACCGATTTGGAAAACTCTTTTTGCGTTGTGTTCAGTATAGCTACGAAGTGGTCTCATATAAATTTCATCGATATTCGATCATGAGTCGTATATATCAGGTGTTCAAGACGATTCCGTCCAGAACACAGTAGTGCTTGCACACTCCTGCTACCAATCGACTATAAACTGGAGGTCGTGGTTACAAGTCCAGGGCCCTAATTCACTATGACAACTTGGCGATTTCTTGTTTCAAGGAAACGTCGATTCCTTCATTAATAAACGACATCTCTATGACGTATTCATATATTCATATATATATATGAATATATGACGTATTCATATATTCATATATATATGAATATATGAATACGTCATCATATATTTTTTCATATATTCATATATATATGAATATATGAATACGTCATAGAGATGTCGTTTATTAATGAAGGAATCGACGTGATTTCGAAGCAAGGAACCGACGTGATTTCGCCAAGTTGTCATAGTAGGGCCCTGTTTGGAATATATTTCGCGTACCATAAATGAAAAAATATACATATTTCTTTACGCTTGTAGATAATTTACTGGGACGTGAAAAGTGCTTGAACTTTTCAAGCCCTTTTCTTGCTAAGATCCCAGGAAGTCTGGTATCAAAGGTAGGTAACTCGTATATCTGCTAAAAGCCATTTAAATTCAATAAATGTCATTGCATGTGTATTAAATTGATTTGCTTGTTGTTAAAATCGATTTATAATTGAAGCTAATTGAAATCAATCATGACGAAGCGAGTGATCAGTCATAATTAAGGGGAATTGTAAAGTAATTTGTATTAATGAATTAATTTAGTGATTGAGCACAATTGAATTAAAATTGTAAAGAGTCGAAATCTTGAACGAATAAAAAAGGCGGGCTTTTCGTCACCAAATTCAAAAGTGAAGCACTCAAAGTATGCCGATCCGGTCGTTCGTACACAAGTCTCGCGCACACTTTAACATTATGCTAGGCCGATCGGCCGTCATATCGTCGACATCGACCCTCCGTCCATTCAAACACGGATAACGCCACGTCCATTGCTATCCTTCAGTTGTTGCTTAGCGAGATTCCTTGCCATTTTTTATTTGTTCAAGGTTGAAATTGATTTTTTTATAAAAAAATCAAAGATAAGAGATATTACGAAGTTTGGTGATACGGTACTCCTTTGTTAGCATTAATCACACTAATTTGGAGTGGTAACCGAGGAGTCCCATATCTTCAAGAACTTTTTAAAGGTAACAAATGAACACATTTGAAACACAGCTAATCTTTTGCATTAAATGACGCTCAAATAAATGTAAATTCACCAGCTCAGCTCCGATCCTCAGCGCGTCACCTCAGCTATTACCATACAAAAGGTGCGTTTCGCGCAGTTTTACACCGAGGAACATAAATCTTGGCGGATGACAGCCCGCCAGCCACGCCAGGTGCTCCCCGACTCGACTCTGAATACAAATGATAATGAACATAGGATCAAGTCCAGGGTTACGCACGATGACAGATAACGCAGTGTTTTTTTAGTCTTAAGTTATTGAAGGTGGTTTAATGGTAAATGAATTTTGCCAAAGAATTGCATTGAATTTTGCCATAAATCATTACAAAATTATAAAAAATAATTAGTTTATTTTTAAAACTAACGTGAGTAGTATTCATAATTTGATTTAATAACCGGCTGCACTCACGGGTATTAGTCGAAACACTCGACAGGTGCTCGAGCGGTAGTTCGTGCCAAGCGACCGCGACCGCGCGACTCCTTGAAGATGAGCGTCTGTACCGCTCGAACACCGGTCGAGTGTTTCGTCTAATACCTGTGAGTGTAGCCGGTTATTTCATTAAATTAATAATTACTTTGGTCACTTTATTACTAAAAGCCGAAATCAATTTACGTCCGAGCCTTGCGCGTTTTGTATCGTAATAAATCGATCCCCCGATACCGGTGCGGGTTATGAAAGCTAATTATTTAATGATATTGATTATTTAAAAAATATTTAATTAAATTTGGCTAAAATTACTTAATCATTCTATTCAAATATATGACAGAATACAGAAATACATTTAATAATTGAGTTGATGTATAATAATTTTATTTGAAAGCATATTCACGTCAGAAACAACCGCAGCATTTTCCGACTCAGTGCGTACAACGAGCCCGAGTTTGTGTTTGTATTTCGGGAAACGAAAGTATATCCTAATGAAGTGTCACGCGACGAATGCAGATGAGTTTGCATTGTGAGTTTACACTTCCAAATAACTTCCCGAAAAAGTTAAATACAAAAAGTTATTGTTTAAGGGATAATTTTAAATATCGGGTCCACTCCCTTCCCTTCAATATGGTTGAGGCGGGTGATGGCTGGGCCACAAATCATATGCGTGAACGGATGCAGCTTGCGAGGATTGGTCTGGTCACTCTGGCTGCTACTGTCATAACTATTCATACATTATTTATATTTTTCTGTTACTAATGCTATGACAGAGTCATAGCTATGAAAAACCTCACTCGCACTTCTAGTCTGACATTTTGTTAATTTTAATTTATACTTCATTGTCCAATGTTATATTTTAAGATATCATAAAAGAGTTGAAACAAGAGACATACCCGTAGAGTTTCTTTGTGTTATCTTTTCTAGCGGATGTATTTCCGAAGCACTGGTAGAGTTTGTTTTGGCATTTCTTTTCTGGACCTGGACTTCAAGCCCTTTAAACCGGAACACAGTAATACTTGCGCACTTTTGCTTGACGGCAGAATAACTGGCAAAGCTGTGGTACCTACCCAGACGGCCTCCCGCGTACGAGAGGCCTACCACGAGTATAACTAGCACCTGAATAAATTAATTATATGAGCCATTCAGCCAATTTCCAAACTTGCAAGATTTTTAGTTACTAGCGACCTCTAAGTCAAAATTTATGAAGTTTCTAACAATCTTTCGATAAAGTTTGGAAACTATCGTGAGTCGAAATATTCATTATAAAAATAAACGGCTATACTCACGTTATGATTGTATTGATTGATTGAATCCAAAGCGTAAACTCCCGGAAGAAGGACATCCTAATTGTCCGAAACCTGGTCGGAGTTATTCCGACACAATCATAACGTGAGTGTAGCCGTTTATATTTATAATCTTTCGATAGATAATAATATTAAAAGCTAAGACTTCTCGGCATATGTATTTTGTACGTAACAAAAATACAAATGCCAAGAAGTCTTAGTTGTCAATAAAGCCTCGCTGCGCTCGGTCAATAAAGCTTTTGCTGAAGCTTCCTGCTGCTGATGTTGTTTTGTGTTTATTATTTAAGTTTATTTTATTGGCATTGTTTATGTTTTTATTATTATTGTAGACCTTACATCCCCGTCTTTAACATATTGATAATTTCTCTCCATCCAAAGGTTGCATGGAAGAGATCGCTTTTAGCGATGAGGCCGCCCATTGTAACACTTTCTTTAATTGTTTTTATTTAATGTCTGTAATTTAATGTTTGCAATAAAACATTCATCTCTATCTATCTTTTTCTTCTTGTTCAATAAGTTTATGTACTCGAATTTCTTGTAGCGCTCGTAGCGTAGCTTGCCTATCCGTTCATAACAGATCTGAAAGGTTAAGCAACGTTCGCAGTGGTCACCACTTGGATAGGTGACCGTTTGTGTGATATGTCTGAGCCCTACCGTGCTTCGAAGGACACGTTAAGCCATCGGTCCCGGTTGTTGTTTTAGGACTACAATCGTTAGGCCATTAGGTCTTTGGACGGTAAATCTTCGACACTCTAGGGTGGGCACAAACCACGGAAGAACAAAAAAAGAACAATAGTTTTTTCGTTGATTTATTGAAAGCTTTTTATGGAATTGAGTGATGAGATGAACAAGTCGTTCGCCTGATGGTAGGTGCCACGCCTGTGCGTTATAATTGCAGTGCCACCCAGTTTAATGCCTACCATAAAGCACTGCGTAGCACTCATCACCTCGCATTGACATCTCGGGGTAATTTCGCCAGCTACTATGCCCTTCAAACCTGAACACAGTAATGCTTGCGCACTACTGCTTGGCGACAGAATAACTGGCAAAGCTGTGGTACCTACCCAGACAGCCTCCCGCGTACTAGAGACCTACCACGATTGCAAAGCTGATAAAGCATTTTGTTATTAAAACATTTCATGAGAGGTAATACAGCTCTATCCGCAAACAAAGACACTATAATAACATATCCAATTTTATTTATTTATCAAGCAATATTCGCAACATTATTATTTACTATCAAACACAAAACAATGGCCTACAAACAATACCTATATGAAGCACAAACAAAAGAAAAGGCAAATCCGGTCCGACAGGTGGAAACATTGACTTTTGTCTACTCTAGTCTTTATATATCTTAAAATAGGGTTTAAAGTTGTAGTTTTAAGGAGTAGAGTAAGGCGTTTGAAAGCTAAGAAAGCCGCTTTTGATTTGTGGGCACGAATAAGACAGCCTTGTTTATGGTTTCCTCAAGAAAGAATAATTTCTTGGCGTTATAATGTCCAGTGGTTAGTTTTGTAAGAGGATTCCGCTTTTAACCTCAGTACGTAAGTAGTTAAGAAGGAAGAACTGCGGTTTCATGTTATTGCCACGTTTTTACCCCTTTTTATTGTCATTTTCTTGTTTGTTTGTCTGTCTGTCTGTCGTTCTAAGTGGAATCTTGCAACTCAAATTTAGAGCACTTCCCGATTAGCTATCCGGCTGAAGCTTTCAAGGTACCTCACAACTAGATGATAATGCATTCTAAATCCATAAATTTAGATATATTTTTAATCAATTACGGATTTTTGTTTCAAAGCTGTTGGCACCTGGCAATTTTATTCTTTGTCATATTTTTTTTTATTACGCCTATCGATCACATACATGAATAACAAGGATTCTCTGCATTAAGGGAACCAGGAAATATGAGGACCATGGTCCTACAACACCCAGACACCGAACAAATGCTTGCGCTTTTTTTCCATGCACAAACATTAATTTATCCCGTCGCGGAAATCGAACCCGTAACCTCAGTAGTGAATGAGATTTGAGCCAACCTGCCCAACCACTACACCAAAGAGGCTGTCTCCACAGAGGCTTGAATATGAAGTCACGTACACTTTTCAAGTCGATATACGCGGTGTCTTGAGTGTATCTAAAATTTTCATAACTATGGGTAAAGTAGTCAAAACGTTCAAGCATAATATTATGATCTAGTTCATTTTAAGAATATTAAAGAAGAAAAAATATTTGCCTGGTATTTGACCAACTATATGCAACTTAATAGTGTATAATATATATTTGCAACTATATATTATATCAAGTAACACTGCTCAAGCAACCAAACTGCTATTTAAAGTCTTAGATCCTTGCTTAGCATGCGTTATAAATAACGATCTCAATATTATATAGACTTGGTCACCTAAATTCATCTTTTTAAATCTAACCTGGCACTCAGTACGCAACTCCAAAACACCCTTCTATATAGACACAGCAGCGCAGCGAATCCAGCTTACGTCTGCTTACGTCAAAAACCCATCACGTAGATAAGAAATGCAAATCCCCCAACAAATACGAAGGGGTACAAACAGGGGGCGTTATCTCGCTCAATTTGAGGGGGCGTTAGTACCTAATGCAATAATATTGCGGAAGGGCGCAATTTCAAAGGCGCCTGATATGAGTTGTGACGGGAAATGGAGATGTTTTCGTTAAGTTAGTTTATATTCGGTTTTAAGAGATGTGTGTGAGAGAGGTGAGTTTTTGTTTTGAGTTTCGAGCGTGAATGTAATTTTTGTACCACCAGGCCTACCGCACTCCGCACTTTAGCTACGAAGCTACAGTAGGTACTTGCCGTATCTTTTGAGTAATGGTTACTTTTCCTTTGCGATGATAGATAGAGTCTTGGTGATAATTTGACGTTTATAATTGCGTCTGTGATGCCAGAAGTGTATAAAGAGATTTTGAATTCATTTGAAAACATACTAGGATTACAAAATTTACTACTATAGAAATTTGTAAAGGTTGCTTATTCTGTTAGAAACCGGCTTGGAAAGTACCATTATTTTAGCCATAGCACTTAAGTGCATATCATACCATTATTACTAGGTACCACTAACTTTTTTTTTGCGATGGATTATTGTCTCAGAGTAACAGGTTTTAGGTAGGCGCTTTCCTGTTAACATAAATCTTTATACACAAACAGCACACAAACAGTATTCAATAGGGCTAATTATTGCAAGCCACGTTCAAAACTGTCACCAAAACCTTGTCTCTTTCAACTTCAGAATGAGTAATCTAAAACAGAGCTAATCTCTTGCATAACCCTGTTGAAACCAGGCGTTGGATACTTCGTCACTTAGAATAATCACGCACAGAAACGAACACGCGCAGTGATAGCTCTTAGACTAAGCCAGAAGTGGCTTGGTTTAACACAAGATTTTGTGAGTGTGTGTGCGTGTTGCTGAACAGAAATTAATGCCGAGCACACACAGGTTCGTCAGGATAAATGTTTTCTTTCTCTCTTTCTTTCTCTCTCTCTCGGGAAATTTTGTTTAATATAATATTCCATAACTTATATAGGCTTTAGGGTCTGGCTACAATTCCTTGTATCTACGGAATGAAACTACAAAGACCTACTATTCATTCTCAGTAAACAAATAATTGATGTAGTCATTTATTATTGCTGGTATATATGTTTTATTTATGTAAATATCTAAGTATATATTTTATAATTAGGCTCATTTTATGTATATATTAAGTTTATGTGGTTGTTTTAATAATAGTACCTGCCCATCACGTACTTTACTGCACCGCTACCATTTTTTCTTGCACGTCCTGGATGACTGGTAGAAAATGCTAACTAGCATTAAGTCTTCCGTGTACAAACTGTTTTGTGCTAAAGTATAAATAAATAAATTAATAATTGTCATAAGGTGGGAATCGAGCTCGCAGCCTCCGTACGTAAGAGATATGTGCTACCTGACCAACCACTACACCACAGAGGCTGTCGTTGGGTTACTATTCTAAGATATCCTGCTTTACCCAATTAAATGGCACCCTTGGATACTTCATCAAGATTCTATGCTTGTCGAGAGCAGATACGTTTGTGAGGGTAGACCTGTCTTTGTAGGAAGGCACGCTCCGATGTGGACTTTGAGAAGGGTTAATTTTGCTATAATTAGGTGAAAAGGGGTTCTTGAGGTTAAAATACCGTTGAAATATTTGTTTACATTTTTAATGATTTTCAAACTTTCTTTACACAAAACAATGCAATTTGTAATTTTTACAAAATTAATTTTTAGGGTGAATAAACAGAAAGAGACTAGGTACGTACATTTGATTTTCATAACAGTACAATAATTATTTTTATGGTACATACATTGAAATTTACTAAATCATTTACATAAAAATCTACAAACAAACTTTGACATTTAATATAACTAAAAATTATTTCTAATGATTAATTTGAATCCAAGAATTTAATATAAAAAATTATTTCTTGTAAATTAATTAAATTATTTTTTGTGAATTGTATTGCACACCTTAAATAGGGTAGATTATATGGAACATTATAATTATTACTGTAACACCTAGATTACTTACCTATATTCTAGCAATAAATGTTTATGATTTATGATTTACATGGTACATTTAGCAAAAATATGGTCAATTCGTTTCATATGACGCGTATTAGTTTTACCTATATTAAGTTAAAGACATGTTATATTTTTACGTGTAAATAAAATAATTTCTTTAACGAAGGCTGCATGTACAATAAACATTTCTAAAAACGAAGTACCTCATAAAATTTGGATCAATATAGTCGCCTCCATCCGCACCGAATTCAAGAATTAGGTTAACGACACTACAAACTGCAATTAGAATCGAATTTTAATCGGATCGCGATAAACGGTCGAGCAATTAGTATCGATATCGTGGACGCACTAATTAGTGGACACGTTTGTTTTGAGGACGGATTTAAATCGATTTTGAAATGTTGGCGTTAGCCTGCCTGTGGGAGAGCAAACCATTGGAAATGTTAGTTTCTATCAAATCAAATAAGTAGGTACATTAGGTATCGAAGTATATTGGTAGTTTTAGCTCTTATTTAGTTTCTTGCTGAGAACACGCTCTAGACAATATATTGTTTTATTTGTAGGCATTTAGTTCCACGATTTGTTTTAAAGATTAAACAGCTCATTTAATATTTTAATCTTCTTTTTTTTTCGTGTGGTTGTGTGGTCAACCCTGGTGTCGGAGTTTATATACATATACCGCCGCCGCCGTTTATAGAGCGAAGACCTCCACTAAGGCTTTACAATTATTGTCCTCAAGACAGCGATCAGGTTGCGCTCATATTTTTTTTTTAAATAAAATGTTTATATGTAAATACAACACAAATGGTCACTCACACAAGTGGTGACCGCGGCGAACGTCCTAACAGATCTGTAGCGAACGGCTAGGCAAGCTACGTTACGACCGCTAGAACAATAGTATGTACGTAACATATTATCATAATAAAGTTCTATCTCGACTCACTCAAAGATACTAAAGGTCCCAGACAGACTGTCCCCAAGAAATCAGAAATCCAACACAAACAAGGCGAAGTTTCGGTCACATGTCCCGACAGCGGAAGTTTGCATCGAGCGCCCAGACTATGAATAATGTTGTTCGATCGCACGGAAGCGCCTTCCGGCGACCGGCCGGTGTGTGCACGCCCTTATCTTTTTGCTCAGACCGGGCAAGTTTGATCGCTGGCAATTTTAAAAGTTGTATCGTCTGACGGTTAAAGTTCAGTTTAAAGACAGTTTGACGGTTTTATATGTCGTAAAGAATTTTATTAGGTTCAAGTTAAGATATTACATTTCTCCTTAGTTAATGAGAACGTCGACTCTACGGAACGCGGGGAGACTGGTCTGAGCAGCCGCTCAACTGCCGTCTCTCTAGATCTATGTGCTCCATCTTAGGCCACATCATCGCTTCACATCAGGCGTGATCGTGGCCAAACAGAGCTATTAGAGCAATATCCGTACACCTCAAGGGGCTATACTGAAAACCAGCGTTTGATGTCATCGACATTAGACATATGTGCTGAGCTGTAGTCCTTTTTGACACCACAAACTTTATTTATTCATGTATTTCGTATTTTTTTTACAAATATTCCTTCTCTCTGTTTTTTGTATTTTATCTTATTTGTGCCTTTTTCATTTATTTCTTTGTGGTTGTCAAATAAATGGTTTTCTTCCTTTCTATTAAACGTAAAAAAAACGCTGAAGTAAGTAGAACTATCCAACTTTTTTGTTGATCTCCTTTTTTACTTGAATCTTTCCGAAAAGGATACATTTTTAGAGGTAACTACCCATTGTTAGAACTCCTATTCACACACGTTTCTTCGCTGCGAAAATTAGCCGTGTTAGAGGTGGTTATCAGTGTTGTATGAAGTCAGTTGTTTTTCGTGTCGTAAACGATCTCACACGTTTATTCTACGTATCTTTATAAAACCGTGCCGCGGACAAGAGGCCTGTCACTGTAGATATAACTATAGTGAGAGGTCTCTTATCCATTAAACTGTTTTTTTGTAGTTTTTCTGTTATTATTTTTTTGTACTACTATTATAAATGTGAAAGTTTTTGAGGATGGATGGATGGATGTTTGTTACTCAATCACACAAACACTACACTGTGTCAATTTGAGTGGGATTCGTTGGGAGCTACTCCATACAGAAGAGCTAGCAAAAACAACTGCCCCTTAGTTTGATTTGTCAAGTTTCAAAAGGGCTTTTTTTCTTTTATGTTACTGAATGATAAGACGAGCAAGTCGTTCGCCTGATAGTAAGCGCCACGCCAGCCCATAACAATGGCAATGTTACCCAGAACTTTTAAACCATTAAGTACTGCGTAGCACCGCATTGCGCTCATCATATTTATTTCAAACCATGAACACAAATTATATTTTATCATGTAAGTACTTCCAAAACAGTGATAAAACATTATACGCGTCCCACTAATCTCGTCCTAAATAATTACAGGCGAGTACCCGCAAAAAGTTGCCGCATTATACAACGTTTCGTGAAATATTCATCGGATTAAGATAATGAGTTCCATTAAAAATAAGCACCGAGTTTAATGTACGTAGTTTTAATGACATTATGTGCAAGTTCGGGGACAAATTTGTAGCTTTTATGGTGATAATAAAGTTTGCAGGTGTCACTTAATTTTTACAAGCTTTTATTTAACTTGCAATGTTTGGGTCAAATCACTTCCTCTTATCCTACGGACTAAGGTGACAGCTAACTGATTGGATGATGGAGGCGAAAGATGGGTAATGGAACTCCTTGAAGGATAATCGTAAACTATATAGTAATTTTAGTATGAAAGTTTTCGTGACTTTGATTCATTATAAATATTTAATGAAACGGAACGTGACGGAACTTTCGGCGACCACGCTGTCAGCGATGATGAAGAACTCGTGCCGACATTAGTGCGGTCTCGTGGCGCTCCCCGCAGGCGCCGCCGACGTCACCTCCCCCCTCGCGTCGTGCGGAGCGGGCGGCCGCCCGCGCATCTCGCCTCGACACCGCCAGTGGTCGCCGCAATCTCGCAGCGTAAACTCGCCCCTGATGAAGAGCATCGGACATGCTCGAAACCTAGGTCGACTAATTCGACAAACTACGTGAGTCCTAGCCGTTTTATTAAATATATATAGTAATTTTTCAACTTTCGCGATTAAAACACAACAACACAACGCCCGCCTTTCTCGACGCTGATACCCGCATTTTCCAGTCTTCTCGTGACCACGGCCAATGCAACTTGGTCAAAACGTCGAGGTAAATAAAATTAATGTTTTTAGCGCTATCAAGCCCCGTTTTATTATCATAAACTATGTAATCGTAAACTACTAGTCTTTGGGCTCATTTTAATCTGCTCGCAATTCCGATTACGAATTTGTTAAAAGCTTGTCTGGTTGTACAAACAAACATTGCAAGTTAAATAAAAGCTTGTAAAAAATACGGTAGTAAATATATATTTCAGTATATGTAGAAAACTCTACATATTAGCATGATGTACAAACAATTCGAAGTTATACAGACAGCTATTTCTATTTAATCGCGCCGGTATCCCATTTCCCAGTCAATCCCAAAAGTTCAATATCCCCAAAAAACAGCCAGTTGAAGCCCTTCCGTTAACCGCGTATTATTAAACCCTTTGGAAGTTAATTTATTCACAATTTGAGCCGTTTCAATGCAGTACCTTTTGTAAAATGCGCGACACCCACTGAGGAAATTAAAGATTGTATCTCGTAACGAACTCCGGGAAATAGTACTGAACAGAACAAAACTTGAGATGAACCTGCAGAGGAATGTGACTCTTATTCTGAGAGGCGTAGAGTGTAAGGTTAGAAAAGTGGAAATGGTCATAATATACCTACGCTGGAGTAAGATGTTGAAAGTAGGTAAGACTGCGGAGCCTGAATACGTAGCCATTCGCTTTCTTTTGCAAAGAAAGTTATAAAATAAAAATTCCTACATTCTTTTTAAATCTCTTATGTAGAGTAGACATAATTAAACTTGTAATTTAGATATCATAAAGTTTTCTTTACGGAGAACTATGTGCAAATATCGATACCTATATAACAAAGATTTAGTATAGGATAATTTTTCTTTGTTATATAAGACTGCCGGCCCACGTCAGACAATCTGTCACCGAATTTTGACAGTGAAAATGAAACATACGGAGTTTCATATTGCAACTCACACGTCCTACAAAAAGTCGGTCACAAAATAGGTGAAAAAAATTGGACTGACTCTCGGACCTACAAAAAGTCTGACGTCGGCGGAGGCACTATACTATAAAAAACCAAAACACAATTAGTAAGATACTACTCAAGCTATAATTGTACTACACGCCTGATTCCGTTGCATATACCATTTAATTTTTTTTTATTAATTAATTTATTTTTTTATTTAATTTTATTTTATTCTCGAAGAGTAACAGCTAGGATCTTAAATTAAAGAATAATAATAATAGGTATTAAGGTTAGTAATTACATAGACAGAAGAAAAGAAAAATATTAGGTTGTCTAAGTGAATTTTAATAAGAACTGTTAACCTCTATACATATGATAGTACGTAGACACTTAAATTCCTGGGCTTAAGTAAATCATCCTTTATAAATCCTTGCCAAATTATTTCTTTAAAAGGAAAAAACACCAGAACATTCCTAAATTTTTTCCTCCTCAAAACATTACCTCAATTCAGAAGGACATTTTTATACTAATACGGCCTTAAGCCGCTACAGAAGCTTATTATCTCCATTGGTCTAATTTCCCTTTAAAAAAACACCTCGGAATTACGGGCGTAATTAAATGACCCAATTAAGAACACGGCCTCTCTGGAAATGGTTTTACCTCACACGTTTATTCTTCACGGAAAAAACTTAGCGACTGTACCTAACTAAATTTTAAATGACTAGTGGTAGGTTTCTCGTATGCGAGAGGCCTTCTGGGTGGGTACCACCGCTTTGCCAGTTATTCAGCCGCCAAGCAGTAGTGCGCAAGCATTACTGTGTTCCGGTTTGAAGGGCATTGTAGCCAGCGAAATTACTGGGCAAATGAGATTTAATATCTGATGTCTCGGGGTGATGATCGCAATGCAGTGCCATGCAGTATTTTTATTTTATTAAAAGTTCTGGATGGCACTGCAATTGAGGCGTGGCGCTTATAATCAGGCGAACTACTTGCTCATTTTATTACTCAGTCAGTCAGTAATTACATTACTCAGTACGCGGTCAAACACTGATTCACTGACTTTTTGACAAAGGCGACAAACCGAAAGACATGTTTTTAGGACCTTTGTTACAATAAGTTATTTAGACCAGGCCTAGCGCACTCCGCACTGTAGGTACGAAGCTACTCGTACAAGTACATAGCTGGACACCGACGGCGGCTCGCGCGTCGTTACACGTGCCGCGTCAGAAGAGATAACAGCTATGCGATAGAAAGAGAGGGACTCTGCAGGCTAATATGACTGGTAGGTATGCAGCGCTACGCGAGCTGAATTGAATTTTATTGCGTCATAGCAAGAGTCGCAATTTGTTTAAATTTCTTTGCGGAGTGATACTTCTGTCCCTTAGTATTTTGTGCTACTACGTCGCGCTCATAGCGAAACTTGCCTGGCCGTTCGTAACAGCAATTTTTATGGTCACTACTGATGACCGATATTCGATTATTGGTTCACATCTCTAGCGTTGACGGATGACGCATGCGCTCTCGGGTTCGCGCATGCGTGGGAGGCAACTTCGGAACGCAACTGGATGGAGTTTTTGCCGCGTAAGATTAAAAGTTTGTAGTTCTATTGTAAAAATCTCTAACAGATTTATCAGAAGTGACATATAACTCACGCGCTGCTATTCCGTTCATTTAATTGTTTCATCGCGAAACAAAACTGTGAAAATCACATTAAAAACTTCTGCCGGCGAAAGTTTTTCCAAAAAGACGCCATATTTTTGTTGTTGTTACAAGTTCGTGAAAAGACCAAAAAGTTACTCATTTTGTGGCCATAAAAAGTTATTGCGGTGATAAAAGAATTGTGATGATGAACTTACCACGGATTCTGGACACTGGTGAGCGCGTTCCATTGTATTTTACCTGTTCAGGGCAATTACCGCATATCAAAGTTAACGTTGTCAAAACTTTGTGATTTTAACTTACAAATTCCTTTCTACTGTGGTTTTGTGTAAGAACTAAGGACTAGTAACTACGAATTGTCCCTTGAGCGATACCTAGTCTGAATTTGACATTGGATTTGGTGGGAACTTTAGTCAAAATTACCATCAATTGGACTGAAAGACTTTGCACTATGTGTACCACTTTGTACCTACTTGATTTTGTGTAATAATGCAGAACTAATTTAAAGAGACTTATCAACATAGGTTCTACATTTTGTTTACTCACTGTTTAACTCACTGTGGAACATTTTCATTATTTATGTGCATAATTTGGTGTTATTCTTAAAATTATTAAAAAGTGTGATTTAAAACTCTTCTTATGGTGACAAATTATAAACTATATATTGGACTAAGCTATTAAGGTGTACCTGTTTATATTCAGTAATTATTACCAAAGAATTAAGAACTTTAAGTATATAATTTAATGTTGACTATCTCTGTTGTTCAAATTAATTATTTACAAAAAAAAATAACTATAATTGCATAATTGCTTTGCTGTGCTCAGTGATCCTAGAATAATAACGGGGACTGATTAATAATTAGTGTTTGCCAATTTCCTTACTTTAAAAAATGGAGCTGCAAAATAAAAGAGTGCGGTCAGCCAGTTTTTCTTCATCGGAATCTGAAGAGGAACATCTTAATTATAACAAGAAATACAAAAAAGAACTAGAACGAAAAGAATGCAGGATAAAGGCTTTAGAGGGGTTAATTAAAGAATTAAGACAAACACGTGATTACCATAATAATGAGACAACCTCATCGGCAGTGGGAAATGCACCATTTTCAACACCATTATCTGATCGTACCAACAGTAATGTCACCATGGTCCGTTATGTGGGTCGCAATGATGCATTGCCAGAATTTGATCCTCAGACATCTTCTGTCTCAATCGAACACTGGATCCGAAATTGTGAAAGCATTGCAAATATGTATGGATGGGACGAGAGAACATTAATTTGTAACAGTACATCAAAACTTCGAGGATATGCCAAAGGGTGGTATGAGAGGCAGGTTTCTTATGATGTGTCATGGGAAGAATGGAAAATGCGTTTGAAAATAGCATTCCCATTTACGAAAAATAAACTGGCCCAAATTAGGGAGTTGGTGAATAGGGTAAGGGCACCAACCGAGGATCCCATTAAATTTTATTATGACAAGTTGGGTATTGGGATGTCTTGTGGAATGACGGATGATTTGATCACTGAAGCAATTATTGGTACACTGGGTGACAAATTATTGGAGGTTGGTGCAGTATCAGCCGGATGTCTTAATTCAAATACCTTGTTGAAGTATTTAGCAAGTGTTAAAACATCAGCAGCAATCTGTGTAAGTTCTGTTGACACGCACAACCAACAACAGAGACATAAGATCCACAACATACATCAAAATAATGTTAAGTGTTTTACATGCGGAAAGGCAGGACACAAATCTTCAGTGTGTGGAAGGCAACTCACCTTTAAGCATAGAAACCAAAATAAAAAATGTAGATTTTGTGAACGCATGGGACATATTGAAGCTGAGTGTTTTGTGAAAAAGAGTCAAAACAAAGACAAGCAGTGTTCCTTTTGCAAAATTCATGGACATACCGTAGATAATTGTTTTAAAAAGAAAATGCAAACCAAGTCAGTGAATAAAATGCACACTGCCTCCTCTGAATCTTCAGATGGAAAGTACTACAAATCTGTCATCATTAATAATGAGCGAGCAAATGCCTTCATAGACTTTGGTAGTTCCTGCAATACAATGAGAGAAGGATTTTGCAAGAAATTGAGCCTTGTCCCTATAAGTAATGAGTCACTGGTTATCAAGGGGTACGGAAATGCCTTAACTCTTCCTATAGGCGAGACACATGCTCACCTTATAGTTGATGGAGTAGGAAGAGAATGTGACTTTGTTGTAGTACCCGACGCAATACAGACGTTTGACGTGTTAATAGGTCAGCCCTTCACAGAGTCTTCAAACATTGTTGTGGTAAAGACACCTACGGAACTGAATATATATGATAGTGAAGTGGACCCCGACTTACACGAGCTTTGTGCAGCAATCGAAAGAGTTAGACTGTTCCCTCAATCAAATGTGACCTTAGAGCCTGGAGTTAACAAGATTATGACAAGAACAGATCCTATTGTGACTGGTATGTTAAAGGTGAATCAAAGTGAACACCGTCAATTGAGATGTGAGAAAGACATTATGGGTGATGAAATAGAAATAGATGATGGGTCAGCCGTACTCAAGGTTGTGAATATGACTAATGAACCCATTATGATGAAAAATGAAGTATGCATTGCACGTGCTGATATAATAACTCGTGACTCTGACAATTCAATGCTAAAACTTGGAAATAACCTCACCACTATGGAAAAGGAAAGTTTAAGTAACCTTTTAGAAGAGTTTAACCATTGTTTTTCGGGAAATGGAATAGAGCTGGGAAATTGCAGCATCGAAATGAGTATAAAATTGACCGAAGACAAAATAATAAACTATAAGCCTTATAGGATCTCATATCATGAGAGAGAAATAGTACGAGAAAGGGTGAAAGAGTTACTTGAAGTTGGTATAATTGAAGTGTCGAGATCTCCATACGCTAGCCCTGTACTACTAGTCAAGAAAAAGGATGGTGAATACCGCATGTGTGTGGATTACAGAGCTCTAAATAGAATCACAGAGAAGGAGCGTTATCCATTACCGGTAATCCAAGATTTGTTGGATCAATTGGCAACTAAAACAGTATTCTGTTGCCTAGACTTGGCGAATGGATACCACCAGATACGAATTTCAGAGAGCTCTAGGCCGTACACAGCGTTCATCACGCCTGACGGCCACTATCAATATCGAATGATGAGTTTTGGATTATGCAATGCTCCAGCGGTGTTCCAAAGGGCAATGAATGAAATCCTAGCTCCAGTGCTTCACGTATGCGCAGAAGTGTACATTGATGATGTGGTCCTTTGGGGTGACGACGTGCCTCATTGCTTAGAAAACCTGCGAAGTGTCCTCACATTAATTTCAAACGCTGGTGTCAAGTTGAAGAAAAATAAATGTACCTTTTTGACTGATACTGTTGAGTATTTGGGACATTTGATCTCCGGTGGTGAGCTTCGCCCATCTCCCCATAAGTTGACAGCGGTAGAGGAGTTTAAAACACCAGGCAACGTTCACGAACTTCGTCAGTTCTTGGGTCTGGCGAGCTACTTCAGAAAATTTATAAAAGGATTTGCTACCATCGCACGTCCGCTTACTCAATTAACAAAGAAAACTGTAGAATGGAAATGGGGACAGGAACAAGAGGATGCTTTGACACTTTTAAAGTTAGCATTAACGTCAGATCCTGTGCTGGCTATATATAGTCCAGATCGTGAAACTCAAATTCACACAGATGCATCCAAGGTCGGACTGGGCGGTGTGCTACTACAACGTCAACCAGATGGTTTATTAAAGGTCGTGGCGTATGCCAGTAGACAAACGACTTCTACAGAGGAAAAGTATCACAGTTTTGAGTTAGAAGCACTAGCCGTTGTGTTTAGTATTCAAAAATTTAAAGTTTATGTTACGGGCGTGCAATTTACCGTGGTCACTGACTGCTCAGCGCTTCGTTTAGCATGGTCAAAAAGGGACTTGTCCCCTCGTATATCAAGGTGGTGGCTCGATCTACAAGAGTACAATTTTGAGGTAGAACACAGACCGGGCACTTCGATGCAGCATGTAGATGCCCTTAGTCGGAATCCGATAGAGGTGAGACACATTGAAGAGAGTGATCTAATAGACACTTTACAAGAGACCGACGATAGTATTCAAACACTTATCTTGAACCTCAAACTGGAGTTAGAAGCTAACAAGTGTAAGAAAGATGGGTTGAGCAAGAGCTACAAAATCGTAAATGATCGCCTGCACAGGGTGGTTGATGGCGAATTGAAACCCGTTTTGCCAAAATGTGCGAGGTGGCATATAATGAATATTTATCATGACAAAAATGGGCACCTTGGTGGAGAAAAGTGTCTGACGGCTATCGCTGCTAAATATTGGTTTCCGAAGATGAGAAGATTTGTCGAGAAATACGTAAAGAGCTGTATTGGCTGTCAATTCACCAAAAAGCCAACAGGGAAACAACCTGGCGAGTTACATCCAATTCAGAGAGTACCCGTGCCGTTCCACACGCTCCATATAGACCACTTGGGGCCATTTTGCAAAAGTTCAGGTAAGACATACATTTTCGCAATCATTGACGGATTCACGAAGTTCGTTTGGCTCGAGGCGGTAGCTAGTGCAAATGCTAAAGGAGCTATATTAGCGTTGAAACGGCTAGCACAAGTATTCGGTCATCCCGTGAGGATTGTTAGTGACAGAGGAACCGCTTTTACTGGACGTGAATTTAAAGATTATTGCAACGAACTGGGCATCAAGCATATTCAAAATGCCGTCGCTTCACCCAGAGCAAACGGCCAGGTAGAGCGGCTGAACCGAACCATTCTGGCTTCATTGACGGCTCATATGGGAAACGAACAAAAAGGATGGAATGACTATCTTCCAAAGGTGCAATTAGGGATAAATTCTACCATCACTTCTGGAACGGGAAAAACACCACTAGAACTTGTGTGTGGGCTCCGACCGCGGCTTGCGGAAGACATACAAGGTCCTGAATTGACGATGTCTGACATTCATAAGGTAAGGGAGGAAGCTACTGACCAGATCGAGGTGAATGCCAAACAAATGAAAAGACGATTTGATAAGCATCGACGAGTTGTTAGGCCCTTCACTACAGGCACCATGGTAATGGTTGAACGAAGGATCTTGAAACCGGGGTTAGCCAGTGGTAAACTAGTGCCTCGATACTCAGGGCCATATAAAATTACAGCTGTCCTACCCAATGATAGATATGAAGTAACATCGTCCATTAAAGGGAAGCGAGGCTATAAAAATATCATTGCTCGTGACAAAATGAAGAAGTGGTACTCGCGAAGCATGAGTTCGTCGGGTGAGGAGTAGATTTGTCACGAATCTTGGAAATAATATAAAGTTTGATTAATTCCACATTACTTATGATTGGTGTTGTTATTTCGATATTGATTACAATCACTTTAATGTTAATTTAATGTTTCTAATATATATGTTTTTACTGATGAAAATTGTCAATTATAAAAATAATAAAAAAAAAAATGCTTTGATTGGTATACATTTTGTGATTCATATCGGATCACTGATCGTTAGCCTTCGGGGCGTACTTACTTTACTAGCCTTCGGGGCGTGTATTATGAGCCTTCGGGGCGTGTTGACTTTACTAGCCTTCGGGGCGTATTGACTTTACTAGCCTTCGGGGCGTATTGACTTTACTAGCCTTCGGGGCGTGTTGACTTTACTAGCCTTCGGGGCGTATTGACTTTACTAGCCTTCGGGGCGTATTGACTTTACTAGCCTTCGGGGCGTGTTGACTTTACTAGCCTTCGGGGCGTACTTACTTTACTAGACTTCGCGGTGAGTATTACGAGCCTTCGGGGCGGGTTGACTTTACTAGCCTTCGGGGCGTGTTGATGTTACGAGCCTTCGAGGTGTATTGATTATACTAGCCTTTGGGGCGTGTTTTACGAGCCTTCGGGGCGTGTCGACTTCACTAGCCTTCGGGGCGTGTCGAGTTCACTAGCCTTCGGGGCGTGTCAACGGTACTAGCCTTCGGGGCGTGTCGATGTTACCAGCCTTCGGGGCGTGATGGCGTCACTAGCATTCGGGCCCTGACGTCTTCTCTAGGTTTTGTGACGGGAGAAGCGTTACTGCCCGAAGACTACTCCCTTACGTACTGGCCTGCTGAAGACCATCGGGGACGCTGGGAGATCAGGAAGGCCGAACTGATGACCGATATTCGATTATTGGTTCACATCTCTAGCGTTGACGGATGACGCATGCGCTCTCGGGTTCGCGCATGCGTGGGAGGCAACTTCGGAACGCAACTGGATGGAGTTTTTGCCGCGTAAGATTAAAAGTTTGTAGTTCTATTGTAAAAATCTCTAACACTACTTAGTTTGGTAACCGTTTGTGTTTTTCACATCAGCGTTACGTTTCGGAGGGCAGCAAAAGTCGCTATTTGTTTAAATTTCTTTGCAGAGTGATGCTTCTGTCCCTTAGTGTTCTGTGGTAAGACTAAACCTTGATAAAAAGTACATAATATTTATAGCTTAGATAACAATGTAAATAAAACTCCAATTTATTTTCAAAGATGTTTTTATTACTGAAATCAGAATAATTTACATTGTAAAAAATACACGTGTTCCATAATTATGCTAAGGTTAACATTTCAGCTTTTTAGCTCTATTTTATTTGTAGTTAATAACTATAGGTTTCTCATTTCGTAAATGCTTTGAAATTTTAAACTACTAAAGAGTTAGGTCAATTCATACATTTATTCTTTGATCTACTTTTACTTATTGAAACGTCGATACAACGACTAATTTTGTATGATTTCACTGCAAACTTACTCCTGGTAGGTCTCTCGTATGCGGAAGGCCATCTAGGTACGTAGCACTGCTTAGCTGTTATCCTGCTAGCGAAATTAACGGATATCTGGGAGAACTTTTAATGGTATTTAAAGTTTTGGGTGGCCCTACAATAGTTATGGGCGTGGTGTTTACCATGAGGCGAACGACTTACTCGTCTACAAGAAACTACATGAAGACCTGTATGGTACGGAACGACCATTCATTTAAGTAAAGATGACCTATGAAATTTCTGAAGATAAAAACGGGAATTATACCATTTCTAAATTAAATAATGCTGAACAAAACATCTTGTGTTTTTACTCGAGTTCCTCGTTTATTTAGTTATTTAATTATTAATTTAATCTGTTTATTTTACACTGGTAACATCTAGGGCGTATGTATGAATTGACCCTCGCAAAGATTCAGTCTGTTAAAAAATAGCCTAATTTATCTTCTTTGGCATTGTTCAAGCGATCTTTAACTTTTAACAAGTACAATATCAGAATTTTGGTTTAATGTAATACATTATCGTAGCCACTTCTACAGAAAATATCTACGACTTTATATTGGGCAACCGTATGAGAGAGCATTAAAATTTTATTTTTAAATTCTGCGGCATATTACGTTCATGTCGTGGTAATATATTTTTTTAATACTTATATTACCAACTTTGCGGCGAACGCAGTGAGTTTGAATTTGGAACAAAAAGGGTTTACTCCCATTGGGCCTACTTTATACACCTGCTATCTGCACCGGAATCAGTGAAACTTCAGCAGGCTTACCACCGTCTCTTAAACCAGTATTATTTTAGGCTTACTTCCATTTCCGTACCACGAAGTCCTAAAAAAAAGCTTACTTTGATATTGTATTGTTGAGAAGTTTTTGTGACGTCATCGTAAATCATTCACTCAGGTGTTTTTTGACAGCTGACACTTCGCAGGAAGTTTTACGAAGCTCATGGTACGAATCAGAGTAATATGATTGTAAGCTTCAAATAAAACGTTCCTGTAGCATGATTGTCTTGTAAAAGTTGGTGGTAACCCCCTGGTTGTTTAAACTTATGATACTACATTTTGTAAGCATTGCTCATTAAATACGAATTTGTAGCAGAAATCCATGCTCTATTATTAAAATACAGACTTAAATCTATTTTTACACTTATCGGTATGAAAAATAAAAGCTGCATCTTTGGATTCGATACCCACTAACATAAACACTACATTCTTATTGAATTACTGTCACAAAGTTTTTAAACACTTAAGTAAACGATATGTATTTTTAAACTATTTTAAACTTCTCCCGTAGTATTGTCTGGGAACTATTTGTAGATAGAGAGAAATGGTAAGTAACTTCACTGCCCATTTCACAGCTTCTAAAGATTTTTCCCGAAACATTTAACAAAATGTGCAATGGAAAAAAGATGCAGGTTAATTAATTTTATATATCTGTTTGAATGTAAGTATATTTATAGAACTATACCTACAAATTACTTACAAATTATATAGTTTTAGAACTACACAAATACATAGAAGTTGTGAAACAGGCTAAATAAACATAAACAATCAGTTAGGCGTAAGACACGACAATAGTTTGTACTAGAGAGCAGTAATCTGTACATTTAAAGGTAATTTATGACTGTTTTAAATGGCTAAAATAATTTTAATGACATTGAAGCTCTATATAAATTTAATATTTTACATAGATAAATAATTGATTTCATAATAATTTAAGTAGGTAATACTGTCTCGTAAAAATATTTAATAAATAATTTCGAAAAGTTTGCTCTTGCCTTACACTAAGTTATTTCTAACAATTGACAAACAAACGAAACCGTATGAAGCTTTAAGTACAGCGGTAACCAACCGAATTCTATCTATTTCAACATTGACAGTCTCTTACTAATTTATTTTTACAATTTTAAATTTTACAGGTCAAGAATTTACACTCAGGCAGATCTGAACAAAACCTGGAATTCAAAACTGATGTTTGGACGGACAGACACAGATGCTAAAACATACTACTTAAATAAATAAATAAGAGTTTAGTGAAAGGTTCGAGTCGAAATTTTGTAACTTGCGACAGACAAGTCAAGCTGTTGAAATTTTTATATATAGAAAAATCAATCCTTTTAATAGTTATAATCCATTCTCCTTTCGGTTTTGCCATATTTTATCAACACTTTTTCTAACACCTGCAACAACAATCTTATAAGACCCAACTGGATCACACAACGGCTTGCCTTGTCTACGCAGCCACTGGCCACTAGACCGAAAATAGAAAAATCGGGTTTGAAAATCGAATGTCGAATTACGTCAGGTTATTCCGCCAGTCCTCCTGCGTTTGTGCCGTGCAGTTGGTAGCGCACCAACGGGATTGCGTAGTGGGGGGGCAGGGCGCGCCGCCGGGCCGCTGCCGGCGGATGATGCGGCGCGTGCGCAATGCGGAGCCTACGCAGCCGCCGTCGCTGCGGCACGGGCTCCACTCGCCCCAGCTTGACACGCGACAGTCGATAAGCCCTGAACAAAAGATTTTAAGATATGGACCAAGTTGCAGAATCATTGGAGAAGGCCTTTGGCAAGTTATCTTGGGCTTGACATAGGAGATTTGTGCTTAGAGATGCCAATGGAGTAGATTATTGAATGCATTTTAAAGTTAACCGCTACGGATTGAGACTGCAGTTACTGTCGTTGCGAATTCAATCCGGTTAAGAACTGATGGAAAATGCATGTTATGGAATTTTAAAGGTAAACGAATATCATGATCATAAATAATGGGAAGTCAATGGAATCGCACTGAGTTGACATTGAAATCACGTGAGGTAAAACCAAAGACAAAGTATTGAATTACTTTGTCTTTGGGTAAATCCAATCAACAAAAATTAATGACATATGCCGAGGCAACGTAATTTATTCAGCCTGTAGCTTTTAAGATTCGTTACCGTTCTTTTTTCATTACTTGTATAAACCGTAAAAAAGGGCCCATTTTACTCAGCTATTCAGAAGTATAAAAGGGACATAGAGGTAACAAACAAAATTACTAATATTACATTCTAATATTATATTACTAATATACTTATAATATAATATTCAGGCGAGATAGTGGCCAAACATAGATCTATTAAGTGTAAAAAAAAAAATAAAAAAAAAATACTTTAACGTCGTAACATTAGCACCGCTAGCTAAACTATTGGGTGGTGTTACTATATAAAAACATTTTTTGAATGTATAGCGTTTGGTAACAGTTATCTTTGACCTTCTTCGAGCTAAGAAAGATACTCTCTTATTCCATGGTATACTTACTCGCTCTTTTCCGCTTCCTCCTCTCAGCCGGGTCGGTGTTGTCAGCCCGAAGCTTGCGCCGGCGCCGCGCGCGGTACCGGCGCGCCAGGCTGCGTAGCGCGGACCGCTCGCTGGCGGTCGGACCCGACGTGGGCAGCTCATTGGCTGAGCGAGGCTCTTCAGTCGTGCTCAGGGTTGTGTTATTCGTCCTGGGACAAAAAAAAGTTATAGTTAAAACTGCTGTTTTGTAAAACGAGGTTAATATTGTAAAGAGGTTACTAGACTGCCTCTGTGGTGTAGTGGTGGGGCAGTTTGGCTCACATCTCATACACCACTGAGGTTGCGGGTTCGATTCCCGTGACGCATCAGGGATACAGGGACCCCTAGTTAGGGGCCAGGATCTATATGCATGTGATCGAGGGCAAAAAAAGTTAAATTGGTCGGGTTTTTTAAATTATACTACTAATCACATAATTATACGAACTCGGTCCTTATTTCTCCCGCGGATATCCGCGGATACGGATACGGATATCCGGAACATCACTAATACGTATGTATATCGCTGATAATCATTTCGAGTAAGAACGTACACAGACTCATTTTTCACGGATGAATCGGCCGCAGTTTGGCTATAGGCACATAAGAAAATCAAATTATCACAAAGACTCTACCACCGTTCGGAAAAGAAAGCTCAGGAAATGCGTCAATACTGTACTCATTTATAAGGGCCAGTGTGCCTTAGTGATTGGCAAGAAACTTACAAAGAGTAATACGAATAAGCGCTATCAGGCGTAGTCAGCGACCCCTCAGAGTATATCCTTGGCGCCTGCTCAGCCCTCTCCACCTCTTCAGCGATGGAAAGCGCTCGGTTCCCATCCAGCACGTCAATGTTGTTGTGGTTCATCTTATCCAGCTGTAAGACGTCGTATCGCCGGTCGTCGCTGCTTCGGTGGAACACTTCTGACAACTCGTACTCGCGGAGCTGGTAGAAAAGGATTAATTATTAGGAAGATATTTTTTTAAATTATATATTTTAAATCCATGTTTGCTGATGAACTTTAATAATTAGAATACCCCGAACCTTAATTACTATAGCTATTTATACTTTATTTTATAAAATTAATTACATATAAAATATAATAAACAATATTTTAAATTATATATAAAGTATTTTTTGAATTATTCTTAATTTTGTTGTTTGTTGTTGTGCTCTTAATAATATTAAACCATGCATGTGACAAAATCTATACTAAACCTGACATTACTAATAATTTGAATGTAAATTGTAATTATTTAGTTTCATAGATTATTAAAAGTAATTTATAATGTGACTTTAACGTAGATAAGACCTTAGTTACAATGTGATACATTTATGAATAATAATTAATCGCAATTGACAAATATATCCATGAAATAATCAAGTGACTAGGAATAAACTAACTAGGCTAGCTAGGTTGTCTGGAAGAGATCGCTTTGAGCGATAAGACCGCCCATTGTAACACTTTAGTTTTTAAGTTTGTAATTTTTCTTTTGCTGTAATAATTTCTGGTGGTGTAACAATAAAGAGTTATCTAATCTAATCTAATAAACTAACTCCACTCAAAACGCAGCGCCCTCACAGGGCACATGTATCTAGTCTTGAAGACATCTTTAACACCTGTCTGGTACTTTACATGCAAGCATTAATCAATTAATAAATAAAATAAATCCATAAAAGTATAATAAATAAAAGGAATCGTATAACTAAAACACCAATCCCGATCGCTTTCAGGCTTTTCTTGTCGGCGGTATTTGTCTGTGTCGTGTATTGAGTGTGAATAGGGGATCGGACAGTAATCGAGAAAAAATCTAAAATGTAGTTAGAACGAATGTTCGTCGAACCAGAAAGACCATTCAATCAATATTTTTGTGAAATAATAATGAATTATATTTTTAAATCAATAAATAATTCTGACATTTTTAATCTGTTCTTCATCTCAAACGAAACAACAATCACAGCGCATGACGTCATTTTTAGGCAAGTGCTGTGAGTCAAGCTTGTGTTTATTTTACGTTTTTGCTTATCATAAAATATTTTTGCTATTTTTTTCGTTCCATTACTACAATATAGTCCCCAAACTTCACGGAACTTATTAGAATCTCTTTGCAAGTTTTATTTCGAAGAGTATGTCGTCTTTTACCTACATATGACGTCACAATTTTTGAGGTGACCGTTAGCGCGGCAATAATTGAAACATAATATTTAAACAAAGTTTTAGGTACTCTTAGAGCGTTATTTAATTAAAATAGTATTTTTCATGGCTATATATATTCATTGTAGTTAATTTAAAACACTTTCTGAAAAGGTGTCCGATCCCCTATTATCGAACTTTTCTTCTCAAAATCCGCGTTTCAATTCCTATCCCAATCATGATCGCTAAAAGTTATCAATATTGCAGTTTGAAAGATGCTAACGCCTTCCAATTTTGGAATTGACAGCGATCGGGAACGGTATTCGAGTTACACGATTGATGCTATGAATAGGTAATTATAATATGTATAAAATATGGAAATTATCTTAATTAGGAATCAGTGTCAAACGAAACCTTTTTAACCCAAGTTAAGCCGAGTGGCTAATCCTAGGATTATAAAAACATAAATACCTAATATATAAATATCTAGGTAGCACTTTTTTATGAGTCAATAATAAGACGCGGTAAGCAGCCCTCTAGGTATAAACAGTGAACGGAAAGAAACATTCCGTTCACTGGGTATAAAGTCATCACCCAGTTTGCTGTGTAGGTAATTATCTAATATGCTAGGTGCTAAAGTGCTAAAGCTGTGCAGCATGTAGTGAATCGTAGCGAGGGAAACTAAACTAATTGTTCCTTCGATTTCAAAACAAAAGATAATATCCATGTATTTTAACCGACTTCAAAAAGGAGAAGGTTCTCTATTCGATCGTATTTTTTAATGTTTGTTACCTCAGAACTGCGTCGTTCATCAACCGATTTGAAAAAAATGTTTTTCATCGATATTTGGCCTTGGACTTCGAAGATACATTGAAGTTGTTTTTTTGTAACGTATACTTGTTTTTTTTTTTCATTTTTTAAATCACTTTTTGACATAAAGTGTCGTACAAGGTAAGTATTGAATCCATAGGCTCCCAAACTAGTCGAAACTGTGTTTCAGGGGCCAGTGGCTTGTACATAGTACTAAGTAGCTATCCTCTATTCTTTGGCATTAGTTAAAATTAATTAGTTTTATTCCTTTCGTACCTGAAGGAACCCTAAACGAAGATGAAGCTTAATGATTCAAACACTAACCTTAATGAATTGGAACGTGGCTATAGGCGGCAGTCTTCTCAAATGTGGGTAGAAGAACGACCCGGCGGGGTGCGAGGGGTACTTAGACGTGATGCGGTACGCTACCCCCTGAGGGGCGGTCACCCAGTTCGGCGCTGTGAAGGTGAAGCCGTTGTCTGTGCCCGCGTCTAACGGATCCACCTGGGAATAGAGGAAGTCGGATGATTGATGTCAATGAAATATGTTTTATTTTAGTTTCGCTGCTATAAATCACGAGATAAAATTGACACATTTCAAAAATTGACGCAGAATCATGCTAGTAATTTTCACGAAGCGAGAGAAGTAAATAATGTTTATAAATACAAGCGTAGTGACAAGTTTATCAAGACATAATATATAGATACTGTAGGCATCAGCATAGTATACAAACGATTAACTAATCTATGCTGTGGATCTCTCTTTCTCTCTCAGCACTTAATCGTTGCGAAAAAAAAGAAATACATAATATTGACTATAATTCACTCCATAGCAGCATCGATTCCTTCGAATTGTTTTATGGAACTAAGTGATAAGATGAGCAAGTCGTTCGCCCGATGGTAAGCGCCACGTCTGCCCACAACAATTGCAGTGCCACCCAGAACCTTAAATAAAATAAAAAGTACTGCGTAGCACAGCATCGTGCTTATCATCCCGAGACATCAGATATTAAGTTCCATATGTCCAGTAATTTGTCCTATAATCATTTTTGAAAGTGTCAATTCCTTCAACGCTTAGAGCGGTACCTCAATGTAGGGTTCCCAAGGTATTTCTTTATTACATCGTAGCGCTCGTAGCGTAGTTCGCCTAGCCGTTCGTAATAGATGTTCTACAAGCAATATTCCCAGCGGTCACAACTTGGATGGGTGATCGTTTGTGTGGTGCTTAGGAGGATTGTCTTAGGACAACAGTCGTTTGGCCATGTTAGAGGCCTTCGGATGGTCTAAAAACTCCGACACTATGGTTGGCCACACACCCACACGAAAGAAGAAGACATCGTCTAAGATTTTTACCTCAATAGTGATGCTGTCAAGCCAGTTTCCATCCACGCAGAGGTCGAAGCTGTCCACTCCTATGAACCAATCAGGAGAAGGCACCATCCTTGCCATCACGGAAACCTGTAATAATGCCCATTTCATTATCATCCGATTTTTATGTAACTGAGTGACGAGACGAGCTGGTCGTTTGCCTGATGGTAAGCAATACGCCAGCCCATAACAATAATAGCACCACCCAGAACTTTGTTTTGCAAAATCCTGCGCGGCGCTGCACTGCGCTCGTCACCCTGAGACAATTAGCTGTTGAGTCTCATAATGCCCAGTAATTTCGCTGGCTACAATGCCCTTCAAGCCGGAACACAGTAATGCTTGCGCACTACTGCTTGGCGGCTGAATAACTGGCAAAGCGGTGGTACCTACCCAGACGGCCTCTCGCATACGAGAAACCTACCACCAGTACCAGTACTTAGGGTAGTACTTAGGTTGTAATATCTCTATTCTAGGAATTGTTCTGAAGTAACTTTAAAGTTTAGGTGTTTTATACATTATACTGGAGTTGATCAAGGTACAATCCATGTAACATAATAGGGTTCCGTTGGGATTAGTGAACTGGGATTGGTTGAGATTTTTCAAAAAGTGGGATTCGTTTCTGGGTTTTGTTGCGAGCTATCTATTTTGAAGAAAAATATTTTTTTAATCAAATGGTTCCACATTTTTTAAATAATTACAAATTACACGTTTAGAATCTTCAAAGTTCCGGTGGTTAGTCAATCGAAGTGAAATGAAGAACTAAGATATTTTCATTATTTACTTGAGAGATATAAAAGAAGACTAACAATATTTATGAAAAGGCTGTTAACCTAACTAGTAATAATAAACGATTGGATTATCTTATTATCTCACAAGAAAGCAACTTAAATTATTAACAAGCTATAATATATTTATTTGTTAAATTCTAACAATAACTTGATTTATCATCATTATCATCATCAACAGCCTGTATGAGTCCACTGCTCCCTTGCGCAGGTCGTCGCTCCATATGGCCGGAGGGAGTCCTACACTTCATTTGCCTAAACGTGGTCTCGACTCCAGGACTAGTTTACCCCATTGGTTATCGGTTTGTCGACAGATGTGACCGGCACATTGCCACTTCAGGTTTATAACTTGATTGCAATTCATTAATTAGAAAGTCACATCAAGCCACATCCATGGGCGCGATATTGAATACATAATGTATTGGATCATGAACCCAAACTTCTGAATATGCTAAACTAACAAAAATAGTTATTGCAACAGTTCAATTCAGAATCTATTCGTGAACAATTCAACTATCGAGTAAATTGTTAAAATAGCATCATTAATCGATATAGTCATGCCGTAAAAACAACGCTGTACAAAACAGACAACCGAAATTAGTCTTAACTGCCAATAAAATACAAACGCGATGGTCGATACTTCCCCTTTTATTACTCGATTTGAATCGATTCGATTTTTTATTGTACCGCCTGACGTATCGTAATTGTTGTTTGCTCTCTCGGGCATTAATTAGTGATGAAATACGATATTTTCGACCAATGTTTGCGGAGAGAAAAGCTACGACTGCAATTCGATTGGGTTTATTACGGACAAATTTATTATTCGATACACTTTTGCTATTCGAATGACGCTACAATTTTGCGATATTATTGTGATTCGAAACTGAACCGTTTCATCGCTGTATTTGCTATTCGGTATTTTGTTCGTAAATTACCTTATTTTAACCAGATTTTACCGGTTATTAAGTATAATTAAATTAGCAATTTTAATGGCCTCTGAAAGTTATGGACACGCATAAAATACTCTGTAGGTAATATAATTTAACAAATTCAATCTGAAATGTTATACAGCTGTTCAGGCATAAACTCCTCCTTTTCATTGAACTCGGTTAAAAAGAAAATGTGATTTATTATTTATTTATTTATTGATGATATGATTGGATACTAACTATTATTTATAGTTACTCTTTATAACATTAAAGTACCTACTTAAGTAAAGTTTGATCGTAGACTTAAGTATCATATAACTTACTCTAGAATGATTCCCATCAACAAAGAAATCTGCCTCCGTCCTCCCAGCGCCTTGTCCCACCGGTGGGGCCCCGAACACGTCCATAGTCCCCGGGGCCGAACCCAGCGCGTCCCCTCGGCCCGATTCGGCAAACTGCCGGACTGGGGCCGAAACTCGTCGGCCTAGCCGAAACAGCACGTAGGAGCGGTCGTGTGATACACCTGTAGGCAAGAATTGTTTGGTTAGTATAAAAGTACCACGTAGAGATGCACTTAGGAGATAGACTCCCTTAGAATGAGGGTTTCGTATTATGATATATTTATATATATTTTTTATATATTTTTTATATATTTTTATATGATATATTTTACCTATATTTTTTTAAATAACTTTAACAAACTTAAAAAAGATTTTTAATTCGACGCCTGTTTTCATTTAAATAAATTTACTTTAAATGTGAGTTCGTTAGTTTTAAATGATAATTATTAATATTCAGGAGTTAGGCAAATTACGAGCTTGAGCGTGGTATCGCTCGTAGCGTAGTTCGCCCAGCCGCTCGCAACATATCTTCTAAGTTAAGCAACGTTCGCAGCGGTCACAAATTGGATGAGTGACCGTTTGTGTGGAAATACCACACAAGCCACATAAACGGTCACCCATCCAAGTTCTACCTATACATGTAAGCGCTACCGTGCTTCGGAGCGCACGCTAAGCTGTTGGTCTCGGTTGTTGTCTTTGGACAGCAGTCGTTAGGTCATGTCGGAGGTCTTCGGGCGGTCTAAAAACTCCGACACCAGGGTTGGCCACACGCCCACACGAGAGAAAAGAATAAGCTTGAGTGGGGTTCAAATCTTAATTATCCTTTATGCTTAATGGCCATATTTTAAAATCTTAGCTTTTTGTTAAACATTTCTTAGCTTAATATTATTTACTAACCGGTACAGGTTGTCTGGAAGAGATCGCTTTGAGCGATAAGACCGCCCATTGTAACACTATAGTTTTTAAGTTTGTTATGGTACTTTTTTTATGGTATTGTATGGTACTGTTATTATGTTTCCGGTGGTGAAACAATTAAGAGTTATCTAATCTAATCTAACCGGCTACACTCACGAGACACTCGACCGGTGTTTGAGCGGTACAGACGTATCATCCTCACGGAGTACGTGCGCTCGCGGCAAGCGCTTGGCGCGAACATTTCTTAGCTTTTTACAATCAACCAATTAAAAAGCTCTTCATAATCTTAAAAGACGTTGAGTAAATTGACCTTGTTCAAAAAAAACTTCGTCCATACATCTCCTTCAATACCCTTAATTACATTCTGAATACGCTCTTACAAGAAACGTGTCACCTTAATAGCTTTAGCACACTTTTATACAATGAATGCGCATATAAATTTGGATAAAAGAAATACTCGTTTGTTTGTCCGCCTACTGTTCACCTCTTTCGCAATGATATAACTAAAAACAGTGTCTGTTTGTTTGTTGACAGCCTGTGTAGTGGTTGGGCAGGTTGGCTCAAATCTCATACACCACTGAGGTTGCGGGTTCGATTCCCGCGACGCGACGGGACAAATGTTTGTGCATAGAAAAAAAAATGGGACCATGGTCCTCATAGATCCTGGTTCCCTAGATACAGGAAATCCTAGTTAGGGGCCAGAATCTATGTAAGTGATCCTTGGGCGTATTTATTTATTCATTTTTAATAATTTGGAAAAGAGTTGTAAAACTTCGGAATTAGTTAACCGAGATAAATGAGCGAGTGACGTTCAGTGACTTGTGCGACCTGAGTTCGAATCCCGCAGTTTTGCTTAGCTATGGTGGAAAACTGTGATGAAAAACATCAAAATGAGACTAGGTGTCCAAGAATCGCAAAATTCAAGGACATGGACAGCCTCTGTTATGTGCTACATAACAAAGGCTGTCCTTGTCCTTGAGTGTTAAATCCGCACATAACTAAAGGAATTCAATGATGCGAGGCCAGTGGGATCCGAGCTGGTGCTCCCACTGAGCCACACTCGTTTATAGAAGTGGGACATAACGCACTTATAGTCGAACATGTCATTAATATCCCCCTGGAAATTAGTAAAGTACAGGAGCGAACAGTCCCGGGGGCATTTGTTATACTTATTGGAGATGGACCGTTGGCGCATTTGCAGTTTTGTTTACGATATTTGTAAAGATAAAGTAGATTTAAAAGGATTTGCAAGACAGATGAATAATGAACGTTTTATGCTCATTTAATTTGTAATGTATTTCATTTAAGCATTTGGCACAGGTGAAAAACGAAGCGTTTCAATAAAATGCAGGATTAAAAGTTTGCAGCAATTACATTTTTCTGCTGGAAGTGTCAAGCTTTATTGCTGGTGTTTGCTTTTGGTTCTTCAAAATAATCATAATCATAATCATAATCATTTTATTTCAAATAATAATACAAATGCATTACTTTATTCTAAGTTTGGGTACATTAACACATAAACAAATTAGTGTGCAATATATCGCACCTTCGGTGCTACAAAGTCACAACAGCTCAGTTTTGAATTTTACAGGAGAGGACTTTGAAGATTTTTTTTCGCATTTATTGCCTTATTACTGGATGTCTAATTGTAGTAGGTTTAAAATCTTTATAAAATTGATGCTTTATTGTGTTTTCTATAGTTTCATGTCAAAAGTTTAATTCAAATTACTAAAATTATTCCAGTAAAACGCAAAACAAAAAAGTGTCCTGAATTGTGACTTTGTTGCACCAGCAATTATTTAGTTTAAATTGTTTAATTTTTTATTTTTTTTATTTTTACACTTAGAAGTGTCGTTAGTAGCCGTACTAGGATACCCTGTGTTACGGCTACTACGATTCCTTCCTCTGGACTACAGGAAACATATTATTCGATTAAAATTAGGGAATTAGGTATGTTGCAGCTATACACTATCAATAATAACAATTTTACTAAGTATCAAGTAATAATACGTTCAGCAATTTTTAACAAAAGTTCCGTTTATAGTATCAATAATAGTAACATACTGTCATACAACCAATTTAGTTAATTAATATTGTAATTCAATTCGCAGTTATTTATATAATAGGCATTTTTAGGCATCAAAATACATCTAACTATTTAATATCTGGACAACCTGGGGACAGTATGAGGACAGTGCAATGAAATTATAGGATTGATAAACAATGTGGTAATATAGTTATTATATGGTTATTTATACCTAGTGTATACTACCTGCCTCATCATCATCATCATCAGCCCATCACGTTCCCACTGCTGGGATACCGGCCTTCCTCATAAAGATATTATGGGCCATAATCCACCACGCTGGCCCAGTGCGTGTTGGTGGATGTCACATGTCCTTGAATTTTTGTAATAAATTCTTGGTCATGCCGGTTTCCTCACGATGTTTTCCTTCACCGTTTTTAGAGCGAGTGTTAAATCCGCACATAACTTAAGAAAGTCAGTGGTGCGAGGCCAGCGGGATTCGAACTCGGGTGCGTCGGATCGAAAGTCACACGTTCTCCAACTAAGCCACACTCGCTCTTGCTTCACACTCCTACCTGCCTAGTATAGGTAAACTTAATCCTTAATTTTATAGGTATTAATAAATAATTGTAGTTAGAGCATGGTTTAAATTTATATTAGAATATATTGATGTTTTCTTCTTAATTTTTTGTCATAATAAATCATCTTTCTTTCTTTATTTCTAAAAGCACAGTGGAAAAACCTACCTTATTTTGTATTTTCCGATTGCTAATCGCTTGATTAATAAATAACTAAATACCTCAACGATCACATACATAGATCCTTGCCCATAACTTGATTTCCCTCTATTTAGGGAACCAGGAATTACAAAGACTACCCACATCACCCCAGACACGAAACGCATGCGCTTTTTTCTATGCACAAACATTTGTTATGTCGCGGGAATCGAACCCGCAACCTGAGTGGTGTATAAGATTTGAGCCAAACTGCACACGGCTTGTTGACAAATAACATCAATAGTAAAATTTGCAGTACGTCAAAGACTACCGCCGAATTACGAGCTACCTACATCTAATACTAAACAATTTCTACGTTAGCTTGCTAATTACTCAACCAATGTGGGGGAATGTCCTGAGGAACTATTTGATCTCGTTCCTCAATCACGGTTTTATCACCGCACAATACGACATTTTTTTTTTTTTTACTTCTGACTGGTTCAGCGTTTGACCACGATCTCACCTGATGGGAAGCGACGATGTGGTCGAAGATGTAGCACGCTTACCCAGTAAGTACTTGACATCGTGCGAAAACCCATCCACATAACATAGATCTATGGAAATTGCATACTGTCCGATTCTTCAGATTGATCGTGCTGCACACCTGCAAGATATGACCGATATACCGACCAAGGTTTTACCGCGGAACATGGGGCACTTTAAAAGAAGCGTGAATAGGGTCTTTAAAGATAAGCAACGTACCAGTAATGGCCTGAGTGTTGCAGGTGTCTATAAGCGACGGCAACCGCTTGTTTTTCTATTATCTACAAAAAAACACGAGTTCTACGACTCTAATTAAAATTGACATGACATTTTTCCTCGAAATTTCGAAATCTAGAGCCAGTAAATACTTGAAAACGATATAAAAAAGTAAATCCATCGTACAAATAGTACACACCGTATGATTCACACGATAGCGAGTGTAGTGAACTCTGCCAGTTGGCATGCGTACAATATTTGATAAACAATGCACTCTTTTACTTTTATTGCATGGAGACACGCGTTTGGACGCATGATTCACTGGAGTCTACGTAACTAGACCATGATGAATACTAATGTGTTTTCAAATTGACACGAAATGACTACAATCCAAACCAGACCAGCTGTGACTCAGTGGGAGCTTGTGCGACTTTCAACCCGACGCACCCGAGCTCGAATCCCGCTGGCCCCGTGCCACTTTCGTAATTTATATGCGGATTTAACACTCACTTTAAAAACGTTGAAGGAAAACATCGTGAGGATACCGGAATTTCCAGGAATTAATCACAAAAATTCAAAGACAAACCCGCACTGGGCCGGCGTGATGGATTATGGCCCATACTATGTGGGAAGGCCAGTGTCCCAGCAGTGGGATTGTAGTGGGCTGATGATATAGATAATGTTCGATGCATGTAAGTGTTGGCTACCGTGTGTATGTCTCAACGTTGCATTTTTTTATAATAAGTTTATTACTTAGAAGAATTAATATAACGCATATTAATTTATTTATTTAGAAGACCAACGGCAATATGATAAGATAATAGCACTAAAACAGCCAATTATAGATCTTCCTATATGAATACAAAAGTTATTTCCTAGACATACTTTGTTCACATAGCTTATAGGTATAGTGAGACAAAAAAGGACAATATACGGGCAATATATATCAATACGAGTATATATCCTTTTTTACCCATGCGATAGGTATTAAGAAAGAAAGAAATAATTTATTTTTGACAAGACTGCACACAACAAACAATAGTACATACACAAGTGTAGGATAACAAAATAAGACAAATGTATAAGACCAAGACAAACAATTACAGCATGTGTATGGAGGACCGCTGCCGTGTCCAGTGCAGCCAAAAAAGGTCTGTGCTCGGCATAATGTTGTGAAGAATCCACAACGCTGGTTTTCAGCACAGGCCCTTGGTGACGCACGAACTTGTTGTATGATATAACGCGGTACTATAACGCGGTTGTATGATTAAGCGGTTTTTCGGCTTATAAATACCTTAGAGTGAATTAATTGATTTGATTTCAAAATATCTTTATTTAAAAATAACAATAAATTAGACATAATAACTTATTATTATGTTAAACAGACTATGGTTAAAAATAAATATTTTGTGCAGGCTATGCAGTACCTTTATAAAACTTTTTATTAGAGTGTATTGAAAACTGCGTCACAGTGCGTGTTGAAATACACGTCAAAATGTGCTTATTGAATACGATAGCACAATTTGACGTATTGAGGTGCAATGAGCGTAAGTAGTGCACTGCAATGAAGATCCTTACTGTCTTTCAACTGCTACATTGCTCGCTCCCGAGACACCACGACAAATGAGTAAAATATGCCCACGACAGCTCCCGTACCCACAGGTCCCTTAAACGCCAATCGTATATATTGTTGAAATGAAATGAAATGATATGAAATAATTTTATTTGTCTGAAACATGGGTACAGATGAAGATGTTGAAATAAATTTAGGTATAGATTCTATTATGTTCGACCTTTCGGTGCACAAATATTTTATGATAATGAATTAATTACATGTCATTATTTATTAGTTATTTTCAGTCCCTTATTAATAATGTCAAAATTATAAAATTATGTAATTTTGCTCAAAGCTCTGTTGAAGCTATTGTTTCCCTGCGACTAATGAGATGCGGTCGAATTATTGTTTATACAGGTCAGAAATCGAATTAATCTCATTAATTATTATGAGCAGGCGTGGCGCTTACCACCAGGCGAACGACTTGCTAGTCTCATCACTTAGCACCATAAAAAAACGATAACTAAAAGTTGAGATAGACTTTCATGGGACAATATATGGCATCACAAGACATTGTCGCTATCTTAGAGTATATATAACTAGGTACCTAGTTATATATAGTTAGAGTATATATAACTATAGGCCGACCGTTTAACTCGCGTATCGCCTGCACGGTAAGAAGGGAGCGAGGGGAGATGTTAGCGGGATCCCTTCTTACCGCGCAGGCGATACGCGAGTTAAACGGTCGGCCTATAGGTTCTATATACTCTAAGGTCTCAATAAATTACACCCAACACGATATACGATTGGTGTTTGAGGTACCAGTGGGTACGGGGGCAGGCTTACCTAATTTAATATTATTTCAGGCCACTATCTCGCTCTTTCATTAGGAGGGCCTGTAATGAATTGGGTTAGACCTGAACATTGTTTGTTTGAATTAGGGAAAATAAATATGGAGGCCTCTGGTTAATTCATTCGAGGGACGTCTAATCTTATTGTTTTTCTTAAACTAAGTACACAAGGACCACAGAAGAGATAACATTAGCAGTCTAAATATTTTTCTTTATATTTGGCTTCGCAGGGTATGTGCATTCACCCAGATGTTACAAAATATGCTTCAAGTAGCTTTAACGCTACTCTAATATTACATGTTTATCCTTCTTTCAGACCTATGCTGTCGTTTTCGTGACGGGTAAGTTAGTATTACTACTGTAACAAATTAAAAATAAAATATACATGTATTCCGGTTATTACACAGTCGTGTTGTATGGTAGATATATCACGTGGGAGAGCAAGTGGCGCGTGACGTCATCAGCGTGACATGTCACGTCCACAGAGACATGAGCGCATGCTAAATTTTAAATGAATACAGTCACCCATCTAGTTGCAGATTTGGAGATAATAGTAAAACCATTTTCAAAACATATCATCTTATATATAAAATTCTCGTGTCACAATGTTAGTTACCTTACTCCTCCGAAACGGCTTTACTGATTTTTACCAAATTTTATATGCATATTCAGTAGGTCTGAGAATCGGCTACTATCTATTTTTCATACCCCTAAGTGATAAGGGTTGTTGAAACCGCGGGTGAAACCGCAGGGCGCAGCTAGTCATCATATATATAAAATTCTCGTGTCACAATGTTAGTTACCTTACTCCTCCGAAACGGCTTTACTGATTTTTACCAAATTTTATATGCATATTCAGTAGGTCTGAGAATTGGCTACTATCTATTTTTCATACCCCTAAGTGATAAGGGTTGTTGAAACCGCGGGTGAAACCGCAGGGCGCAGCTAGTCATCATATATATAAAATTATCGTGTCACAATGTTAGTTACCTTACTCCTCCGAAACGGCTTTACTGATTTTTACCAAATTTTATATGCATATTCAGTAGGTCTGAGAATTGGCTACTATCTATTTTTCATACCCTTAAGTGATAAGGGTTGTTCACCCATAACATTTTTTATTTATTTATATGGCAAAACAACGTTTGCCGGGTCAGCTAGTAATGAATAAAAAGAAAGTCGTACCCATATACCTTAAACTTACTTGAATCTAATAAATATGCACAAACAATGGACAAAGTTCCCAAAACTCTGGCAGCATTGCGTTGAACCACGTTGAGTCACGTTGAAAGACAATAATTTGTATCACGCAATGTTGTGATTAGAATTTATATTCAAAATTTTATTTGGGCGTATATAATGTTCGAGCTTACATGATATACATTATAAATGGATGTTATAAAGTATCGTTTGTAATATATCCCTATTCACGCGGGAGAAAAAGATTCGCGTGACAACATCAGCGCGACATGTTTAACCTGTCTAGTTGAATATTTGAGATACCTAACTCTCTTTTTAACGTAAATTAACTTGGGAATATGTAAACACTTTATATATTGCTCAAACTTACTCGTAAATACTTGTATAGGTACGTATTATAACTCTCGTCACGCGAGAGAGCAAGTGGCGCGTGACATCATCAGTGTCACGTCCGCAGAGACACGAGCGCATGTTAAATTTTAAATGAATAGAGAAGTACCTTACAGTAAAACTTTGGTTTTCAGATACTCGGGAATGGAGAAAGTTGGAGTAAAACTCTATAAGGAAGATTAACCCAAGTTTGAGAACTAGGTGGCCGAAATCTTATTTCATATCTTGCACGGAGTAATATTCCCTACCTACTATACCTAGTTTAAAAATTGGTCAGCAACGACGTCAAAATTATTATAGTTAACGAAATTTTCTGTGTAAATATTTTAACCTTCTCAAAGGTAAAGTGCTTTTACCTACTTACCAAACGAAGGAGAAAATCGAATTATTGAGTTTTCTTATCTAACAAAAAAATTATATGGCTAACAAATAAATATAAAACAAAAATGCTCTTGCGAGTATTCATGTAACAACATTCTAATTAAAATTTTCCTAATACCAAATGCAAACTGCAACAACACGCCAAAACAAAGGCGCTGTACACACTCGCAATATATCGCACCTAACGATAGCAATTAAGGCCGAGCGCACCTTTAACTAATGGTTTTGTTTTTCCTCTCCTCTCCGGCTAATTTCTTTTCACCCGAGAAATGCGTGTAGTGTAACGTAGACATTAATTTTGTACGTGCGGGCGTATATGAAAAGTTTTTATGTGTGGTAAATCAGATTGGGCTGTGTATGAAGTGTTTCGCACAGCTGTGGAACGGAATTATGTTTATATGGGGAGGAAAAATATAATATTTTGTGTGGAACTAGGCACAGGCATGTTTTACTAACGATTGTAGGCTTGTTTACGTTGTTTACTGCCAACTGTTTGTCGTTAACACTGAAATAGAATATTGTTTACTGCCAAGCACAAATTATTGCCTCAGACAACTGTGGTGTAGTGGTTGGGTGGGTTGGCTCAAATTGAATACACCACTGAGATTGCGGGTTTGATTCTAATGGGAAGCGCAGAAAAAAATCACAAGTATTTGTTCCGTGGACGCTGTGGGAAGTATCAGGCTCCATATAGTTCCTGGTACAGGGAATCCTAGAATGTCACACGTCCTTGACTTGTGATTAATTCGTGGAAATGCCGGTTTCCTCAAGATGTTTTCCTTCACAGTTTTTAAGTGTTAAATACGCACATAACGTAAGAAAGTTAGTGATGCAGAGTCAGCGAGATTCGAACTCGTATGTGTCGGATCGAAAGTCAGACATGCTCTCAATGAGCCATACTCGTTTTTCACTATTTTTTTTAAATTGTGTACCCTCTTCATCATTCAGGCAATCCATGCACAGTAATGTTCGTAGCCATTAGGAAAAGCTTTCATTAAGCTAAACGCCTAGGCACTTAGTTAAATACCTTCATTAGGGGATTCTTGATCGCAAACTTCGCGACTCTGAGCTCAGATAACAAAGTTCTCGGTTCGATTTCTGGAGCTATATCTGAAACCCCGTTTATAATCTATAAAATTGGCGTAAAATCTGAGCTATTAAAAAAAATGTGCGGTGATCCAATTTCAACTTTAATCATAATAATAGGAAGTACTGACGTACAATGTCATAGCCTTGAAGGTATCCTAGTGTTATGACATTGTATTTTAGTACTTGATGATGACACTGTTCCTCAGTGAAAAGCAGGTTCTTGGTACACGTTATTTTTTACTTTTTTTTACATCTGGTTGGGACTGCGTTTGACCACGATCTCACCTGATGGTAAGCGACGATGTGGTCGAAGATGTAGCACGCTTTTACCCAGTAAGTACTTGGTAAGTAAGTAAGTATTATTGGTAGGACGCTACATCCGCTCCGCCTGTAGCCACAACAATGCTTCGTGCTGCAGAGCCCAGGATGGCGGTATACCGCTCCCGATTCCAAAGCACGTCGGGAGCCGATATCATTTAGTATATGAAGGAGAGATGCGGAGGAAGGGTTTAGGACCTGAACCGGAAGGAAGGGGTCGAGGCTGGAATCAACGAGGGCGACGAGTTTCAAGTCCTCCGTGCTCCGGCTTCCTGCAAAATGTAAGATGTTCCTGGTTCCCAAGTTTTGGCTCGATGGAATAGTGTTCCGGCGCTACAGCGAGGCTAAACTGAAATGCCTCTTATCCTAGTGTAGGTATATTTTATAATTTGTATATAATTATTATTAAGATACAATAGTATTATAAATAACATGAAACTAAAACTAAAAACCTTAAAAAATATAATACTAAAATATATTATTAAAAGGAGTCCCTTTAGGCAAGGTTCCGATGATACTGGCAGCGTTCCCCCTTTGAATAGCTAGACTTAATTCTTTGTCCGAAGTAGCTGCCAGCTCTTCGGTCTCCTGTGCTATAATATATAATATATATAATATATAATATATAATATGTTAGACTGTAAGGTATATTTTTTATGGGCCTCTGGTATTTTAAATTTGTTTACTGTATTATTATATTTAAAAAAATGTGCGTTAAATCTAATATTGCCTGAAATAAATGAATGTATGACTACCTACTTAAAGCTAATACTTAAAGCTATGTCAGCGGTCCTAATAAGTAGGTCGGCAGTTTACACGCCACATTCTAAAGTAAACTGGGTACTTCAGTACCCTCACACTTCGAGTAAAGTCATTAATTCCTCAGAGATGATGTTCTCAACTATTTGACAATGATAAAGTGAGAACTCAAACTTGAGCTAGTACGTTATGCTAGAACGTGTGCTATTACGTATGTTTTGTAGCTTTATTAAAATATAGGTTAATAACGAAATGGAATTTGATATATTACCGTGCCGTTGCTACCTACTAGGACCTATGACAATTTGACAATTAAGTAGGTCGTTTTGCTTTTGTGGCATTCTTCCTACATCGGCATTTTTAAATCGATTTTCTAAAGCCCTGTCATTTTCCTAGGTTGTTCTTTTGATATGGAGGGCCTAGGCAAGAAAGCATATGAGTTGTATTTCTAAAGTAAAATCTGCAGATTAACTCGCCACGTTGTTTTTTATAGTCATAGTTATAGTTCTTATAAATCTACATAATGATGATAATGATGGTGCATTGCTAGCCGTTTTCGGCTACGGCGACTGACTTAAGTTAAGTTACTGTACGTGTTTGGTGCATCCTCACATGACTGACGTATCCAATTTTAGCTGTAAACGTACAATTACATGTGCTACATGTGAGAACACCGTTCACGTAATTATAAACTATGTTTGAAGGAGGTTTACTTTTGAGGTGATCTCGTTTTGCATCAAGGTCTCTCTTTCGCTTGTTTTCAAATGTACATTTAAATAAATACAAAAAAAATAATATATATAATACAATCTACATAATAGCCTCTGTTCTGTGGTGGCTGAACAGGTTGGCTCAAATCTTATACACCTGAGGTTGCAGGTTCGATTCCAATCACGTTTCATGTCTAGGTGTTGTGGGATCATGGTCCTCGTAGTTCCTGGTTCCTTAGATACAGAAAGTCCTAGTTAGGGGGCCAGGATCTATGTCTGTGATCGTAGGAAGCGTATTTATTTATTTCATTATTTATTATTAGGATAGAATCCACACTCACAAGAACTAGCTTCAACCCCAGACTAGATACCACCTAGAAGTCTCATTACAGGTGTCTTATCATCTCTAGACTTAAGCCATAAATCGTCTAATACAAGCTTTGCACACCTATCACGAAATTCATGAATTATATCCTCGCATGAATCACGGGTTGAGTAATAAATCTACTTCATTTTACAGCTCATCCATGAAATATTACTGAGTACTTAATTACGGTACGTGTTACTGAGTAACAGGTTCTTTTGGAGAATACATTTCTAGTTTACGGGTCTATAAATGGTAGACTGTCGAGGCTATACCTAATTAGGTACAAGTGGCAATTAGTAGGTAAAGTGCCGATTTGATTTTCAAATCTCATTGAGTGGGTACTTCAAAAATGTTTCTGTAAAAAGGTCATGCCGAAGATGGATTTCATATTTCTTTTGACCTTTCACTAATTTGAAAACATGTTTAAATTTATTGGTAAGCTCAAATAAAAATAAAAAAAATTGAATAAAAAAATTTAATTTAATTTTAATATGTATGTTAATTATATATTGTATGGATGTATGTATATTAATTAGGTAAATAAGTTTATTTATATATAGTCATATATATATATATTTAAGTAATTAGATTATATATTGTATATCATATGTAAGCCCTTAGTATGTCTATTATATTTTCTATCACCACCGTCTGTGTATGTTTCGCTATTCCTCTCCATCCAAAGGTTGTCTGGAAGAGATCGCTTTAAGCGATAAGACCGCCCATTGTTACACCACTGTAAACATTTGACTTGTACTGTATCTCTATTTTTAAGGTGAATAATAAAGTGTTTATCTATCTATCTATCTATCTAAATTTTAAGCGACTTAAAAAAAGGAGGGGTCTCAATTCGATTGTATTTTTTTGTGTATATTTTTGTTACCTCAGAACTCCGTAATTTTTTAATTTTATTTATCATTTAAAAATAACATACAATAGGTTTTTGTTCAATACCATATTTATTCTACATCGATACTAGGTAACACAATCATCTAATAACTTTATCTATGAAGGTAGAAAATTGGTAAGTGCATTTTTTAGCAATCTTAACATTCAATGTGTTGCAAGAAGAGAGCCTTAAGTTTAACTTTGATGTTTAGTGGCGTGATGTCATTAACCAAATCCGGAGGTACATTATTAATTAGCCGAGGAACCAGGTAAGACGATGTCCGTATTTATAAACCGGTTTTGAAAATTATTTTTGCTTTGGTTCAGTATAGCTACAAAGTGGTCCAATATACATTTCACGGATATTCAACCTTGGACTTCGAAGATACATCAGAATTGAAGTCGGTTATTTGTTATAAAATAAATTATTTAGATATCACTTCTCACACACTAACATGTCAAATCAAAATAGTAGCACACGCTAGTAATAAATACTATGTAAAACGGTATATTTACGTAGATAAACTACGATAAAACTACGTTCGCTAGTAATAAATTCTCCTGCTATTTATACATACAATTATCAAATAACTGTCTCTTATAATATCTCAACAGAATACTCTTTTCCTCGTTCATGAATCGATGCCAAGACGGAGTGAGTAATTCGAGCGCCGGCGACAGAATGACACATCAATGCGCAGTGTAACTGAGCGAGTGCTTATCTACATCCAGAGCTGGGCAAAATTCATGCTTTGCTTTTATTGAAATACAAATTACAAAATACTATCTCGCTCGTATCTAAAATACGAAATACAACATATTTTTAAGTCGTGTATTTGAAATATAAAATACAGTATTTTAACAATCTTATTAAAAATACAAAATACCAATTACAAAATACGAATCAAAATGACAATCGACAAGATACTTGACAATTTGACGTACAGTGCAGGTGCAGTGTTGCCAACTTTAAAGATTGACATATTTAGCGGTCGCCGCGCGCCGTTTTGCTTACAAAAGCTATCGAGCGCTATCTTCTGCAGAACGAATTAACAAGATTGCTAAATGTATTTATAATCAGATGTTTTTTAAAACCATAGGTATTTGAAATACTAACTACCTCAGCGTCAGGTATTTCAAATATCAATTACAAATTATATTTTTAAGATTCAATTGAATTACAAATACCAAATACGTATTTGTATTTTAGCAAAGTATTTAATTATAAGTACCGAATTCAAAAACTGCCTAACCCTGTCTACATTTATAATACAGCATATACCTTATATGGATACGTGGGGCCACATTTTATACCTATAAAAGTTTGATTATAATTTTAAAATCGGTATAAAAAAATCTCCGCTTAAGATTCAATACAGTATAAATAAAATTAAATATAAATCCCCGAAAAAAAATAAAAAACTCCGACACAACATGTCTAAGAACCACCTCTAGAAAATCTGCTTTCAAATAAAAAACCGCATCCAAATCGGTTCAGCCGTTTAAGAGTTACGGTGCCACAGACAGACACACATAGCGGTCAAATTTATAGCACCCCTTGTTTTTGTGTCGGGGGCTTAAAACCGCTAATCAAAAATCTTCGCTTCATACGGCAAAAGTAAAAGCGGAAGTAAGGTTCAGTAATTCTAGAATTTTGAAATCCTGCTAATAATTTTATTATATATACTCCTACTACGAGTAGGTATCCTACCACCATGTCTATGGAGTGACACATCCACAAATATCAACACGTAGTACGTTTGTGTGTGTGATGTATTTGTGTTTGATGTGCGTATGTGATGTAACATTGAGCGGTGTTATTGACAAAATCTTCAGGTGATTCAATCTGTGGAGGAAATAGAGTTTGGTATTGTTATTGAAGTTTTCGAAAGAAGCTCAATTTAGCTCAGCGTTTTTATTTATTTATTTAATCTCTATTTAAGGCATTAAAATAAGTTACAGATGTTATTTACTTATTCTACGGTAAATATATACCTTAGAACTAACATACATATAATTTATATAAAATATATATGTGACACGTTTTGAGACCGATCTGTATACAAGACGAACCATTGAAATGGGTCAGTAATTTAGAATAATAACGGCTATACTAAGATAAGCGTAGAGAAAACTAAAACTATAATAGTTATAAAAGTATTCTCACAAACTACGTCGAAGATTTTCGAGGTAAGAAAAACTATAGGTACGGAAAGTAAAGAAAGTTTAGTAACCATAATTTAGTTTTTTTAGAAAAAATAAATAAATTGAATTGTGACAAAAATTAATTAAAAATTGACTTCATCATCATCATCAGCCCATCACGTTTGCACTCTTGGGACACGGACGTTCTCTTATAGAAATTCACTTATTCGATAAAAATAAAGTGCATAGCTGAAGAAGTGGCGAAAACGGCACGGACGCCTGGTCTATGGACAGGCAGCGCAGACGGGGGTTTTAGCCAGTAGGTGGCTTAGAGCAAGTCTGGCACTACCGCTCCAATCCCGGGTGCCCAAGAGATTTCCGTCTGAACAAAAAAAAATACAGGATCATAATTTGTAGTCGCATTGAATGCTTTATTCCAACTAGGCGTATATTTTTCTGTCTGTGATGCCAAAATTGAATAAAGAACTTTTGATCTTGAACTTTGAAGCTATTGATAGCTTAAAACAAAAAAGACATCATTTAAAAAAGAAAAAACAGTAAGGGTACATTTCCCAGGACCTGTTGATAACTGAGTCGACCTTAAGCTGCCCTTTCCTTGTGATAATATTTAACCTCCACCCACTCATGATACAATGTAAATCAGTATGCGAGCTTCCACCCTTCACGCGTGTGTTCTATCTAATGACGATCTGGATTGTACAAGTTGGTTCATTAACGATTTTTATTATTAAATTGGTTAGACTTCAAATGCATCTGCGTCACTGCATGGTGTTCTTATTTGGGTGTGTGGCTGACACTTCTTCGGCTGTGGCTGGTGTTGGAGTTAAAGACCGCCAGAAGGCCTCCAACATAACCTCCCGAAACCGGGACCGATAACTTATGGTGCCCTCTTAAGCACGGTAGCTAAAGAAGGAAATACCACAAACGGTCACCTATACAAGTGGTGACCGCAACTACGTTGGCTAACCTAGCAGATCTGTTACGATCGGCCAGGTGGAGCTACGCTACAAGCGCTACTTCTTCGTAGTGCTGCACGCATTCTCTAAGTCTACAAAACTCAGGTTAACTTGGGCTTGACTCGATTCGTATGAAACTTAATACTTAACCAGAAATTAACCAAAATTGAGCAAAAGTGGGTTATATCAGTTAAATTAGTTAATATTAAAAAATGAACGCATTTTTGAATATTTGAGACATGCAAGCACTGATGTCTGAACTTGCAATTCAAATAATTAAGGTGTCTTTGGCAGGTATGACGCTATCATTAGGCAAAGAACCTTCCCCGTTCCGCTACCTACAACAGAAAAAAAAATGATAATGAAAATGCTAATGTGACTAACATATGCAATATTCTGTGCCTACGCAAGCGTTTCGACCGTAGCACACCCCATATCTTACAAAACTGGAGTTCCCACCCACACCACTCGTTTCACTCGCACTTTCCTTCCTCGCACTTGTAAAATGTGGAACGACCTACCTTCATCGATAATTCCTTTGAGCTACAACACGTAGTCCTTAAAAAGGGGTATTAATAGAGTTATCAAATGTCGGCAATGCATTAGCAATGTGTTGCAGATGTCTATAGGCGACGGTAACCGCTTACTATCAGGCGGGCCGTCTTCTGCTTCATCATCAGCCTATCACATTTCCACTGCTAGGACACGGGCTTTCTCTTATAGTGTATGGGCCTTAATCCACCACGCTGACCCAGTGCGGGTCGGTAGGATGTTACATGTCCTTGAATTTTTGTTATTAATGTTTGATCATGTAGGTTCCTCACGATATTGTTTTCGAGTGTCAAAGTCAAAGTCAAAATCTTTTTAATCATTTTGGCATCACAGACGCACTTATGAACGTCAAATTATCACAATGACTCTACCACCGTATCGTAAAAACAACCACTACTCAGAAGATACGGCAAGAAACTGAGGGGCAGTTTTTTTAGAGATTTTGTTACAATTTTTTGGTTTTCTGTATTATATCACACATTAGGTACTAAAAAAAGTCGTCTGCTTGTTTGTCGACAAAAAATCTCCTAACCTTTGATACTGTCGACTTCGCTATACATTTTTATCGTTCGACGAAACGCAACCAATTTCCTTGAAACTCGCGTGGGTGCAACAATGAACGAAACGATCACTTTACACGAAAATGTACTCACCGAGCAATTGTCGCACAAAAATACACAGTTCTGTTTGTGAATCATCCTGCACAATATTGTAAATAGACTGCTTTTATTCGTGACCTATTTTGTGGTTGCTGGTGTTTAAATATGTATTATGGAAAACCGCAACATGGATTTAATTGAGTAACTATAATTATAGTAATTTGTTATTAAAATATGATGAGTTATTATTGATAATTCATTGTTCTCATCTCGCATGAATCTCGTGCACTTAATGGTTCGTTTCGGTATGATTTTCATACAAAATTCAACCATTATTAACTTCTGATATTTAATGCATTAACGCATGCTAGTGGTGCTCGCATGGTTGCTCGAACAGTTGGCTCGGTGGCCTACTAGTTAAGGCGTCGGGACGGTATTCCGAAGACGCAGGTTCGATCCCTATCCGAGCAATTTTATTTTATTTATTAATCAAAATCCACAACCCTCAATTTCTAATATCATTTTTCTTCTTTCTAATTATTTAAAATCTTAACATTACTAACTGGTTCACTGAATAGTATATAGAAATTCCTAAATACTAATATATACTAAACTTATATATTTTGTTTTAGTTAATTTTTTCAAAAAGCGCTAAATCAATTTCAATAAAAATTACATGCGACTATCTCTGAAGTATGACCCACCAAACAAAAAAAGAATTATCACAATCAATTCATAATTGGCGGAGTAAACGCGTAACAAAAATACAAAAATAACATACCGTCGAATCGAGAACCTCCTCCTTTTTTGATGTCGGATAAAAAAATATATATACGAGTATTTCCACTAAAAGTTACACCCCGGAACATACCGGATTATAAATAAAAATAAAAAGTATAAAATTTTAATTCAAACTTAATTGTGTATTCAGCACCCCATTTTGTGTCAAGATATAAAATGTAGGTCACGTCTAACTAGCCGGATGAGAAGGCTAAAGCTGTTTCCATAATTATTTTATTAGCGCTACCCGGGACTTCAAAGAGAAGACGCGGCTTCCAGTTATTTAATTTATCTTCTATTACTATAATGAAGTTGTTTTTGGGGTCAACTTTGTGTATTGTATTCTTTAGAAATTCCAAACTTTCAAGGAGATTACTTTATTAGATGCTTATTCAACAGTTTTAAGATATTTGTGTAGTAAAATCTACCTTTCGATCTATGCACGGATTGAGTACAAAACTGAAGAAAGACAAGATTTATCTTTTCAATGCGTTTATTGCACAAATCGAATCAATTTCACCACAATCTCCCTTTTTCCGCACCTGTGGGCTGATTCAGAACCTCACGACAACTCGTTGTCGACCGATTCGGTTTCATATCTTACGATGCAAAACATTGCACACAAAAGAAATTCCGTAAATGCAACATGTAATGGATACCGATATTGTAAACGAAACCGTATTAAATTTTCGGGGTGGAATAGCTCGAAAAGGAACCTACAAAACGACATCGAAAATAGTCGTATCGATTCCGTATTCGTTATCGTGAGGTTCTGAATCGGGGGGCTGACCCGTTACAAGGCCAAAAGAAATCTACTCCCCCTATCATTTTTGTTTATTTCATCGTCTTGACATTTTTTTCCAAAAGGTGTTACCAGTCTAAAACTTATTAAATCTTACTATAAATTAATACAAAAAGTATTCAAAACCTAACACTTGTCTGTTTTTTTATGTAATTGAGTGACGAGCACTTTAGAGATCGAGTCTAGATCTATGTGCTCCATCTTAGGCCACATCATCGCTTCACATCAGGCGAGATAGTGGCCAAACATAGATATATTAAGAGTAAAAAAAAAAGCGCAGGTCGTTCACTGACAGCATTGCTTAGATATTTGTTTTGCAAAATTCTGCGCGGCAATTCACTGCGCTCGTCAACCTGAGACAATAAGCTGTTAAGTCTCATAATGCCCTACATCTCATAATGTAATTTCACTGATAAATAAATAATAATCTTCAAACCGGAACACACAAAAGCTGGCGTACTACTGCTTGGCAGAATAACTGGCAAAGCGGTGGTACCCACCCAGACGTTCTCTCGCATACGAGAAATCTAACACCAGTAAATTTATAGCACTGTAATTATACCACTTTGTAATTATAGCACTGTAATGTTGTCCTGTGTGTCCATAGCTTTAAGATTTCTGTTCGTGATTAATAGAATTTCAGCGGCAACTTCAAAGTGCTCATCCAATTTCTGTAATATTTTCCGCGAGCGATTTCTAAGGAGTTATCTTTTGTTCTAATTATGTTTATTACTTGTTTGAGAACGTTTAGACGAGAGTTTCTAATTACGAGTGAACTTTAACCCCTTTTCAGCTACCTCTCTTTGTGAATATGTAGCATTAACTTAAAGTAATAAACAAGTAAATAAACAGTAAAATTACTGTTTTATAATTATTATATTTCATTTTGTATAATTGTTTATTAGCTTAATTAAGTTAATCTAAACAAGTATTCGTGAGCGTTGTTGATTTTCAGTTAAAGTCGGGATGATGTTTGGTGAACCATCGGGGAGACGGGTCTGAGCAGCCGCTCAACTGCCGTCTCTCTCTAGATCTATGTGCTCCATATTAGGTCACATCATCGCTTCACGTTAGGCGAGATAGTGGCCAAACAAGATCTATTAAGCGTAAAAAAAAAATTTAAAAAAAAAAATCTTCCCTCACCTTCATCATTCTTCTCCCATCTGTATCTAATAGGGATGGGGGAGAAAGTCTCATTGGTACAAGTCAGACGTATAGTAATTTTTCCTAATGGAACTGAGTGATGAGACGAGCAAGTCGTTCGCCTGATGGCAAACGCCACACCTGCCCACAACAACCGTAGTGCCCCTAGAACTTTTAATATCATAAAAAACACCGGCTGCAACCCGAGATATCAGATATTAAGTCTCATATATGCCCTCTGGCAAAGCGGTGGTACCTACCCAGACAGCATCCCGTATACGAGATACCTACCACAAGTCCTACTAATATTATAAACGCAAAAGTTTGTAAGAATGGATGTATGGATGTATGGATGTACCTTTGTTACTCTTTCACGCAAAAACTACCGAATGGATTTTCATGAAATTTGGTATGGAGATAGCTTATACCCTGGATTAACATATAGGCTACTTTTTATCCCGGGAAACCGCGGGTGAAACCGCAGGGCGCAGCTAGTATATTATATAGTAATTATAGGTATCATTATGATTAGATACAAGTATCATGTTATCCCGAAGCCATGCGAGCCTCATTTCCAAAGGTAAACGCGAGATTCGTTATCTTCTATCCTCATTAATTAACATTATTAATATTCCCGATCGGGTGCTCATTAAACCCGATATTCCTGTAATAATCTTCGAAAAGCGATACATTTCCGTTCCGATTCTAATATAATAGTGCTGCCAATCATACTCTCGGTTAATATCGATAAGATAGACAGAGAAATAGAAAGCTTTTGCTCTTAAAAAGGAATTACAGAAGACGATTTGTATTGGCAGATTTTATTATTGAATACATTTCTATTTGAACTGCTGAGATTTATATGCAGACTAAATTCTCCACAGCTGTCTGACAAGAAAGTGAGAGATTGAAAAATAAATTAAAACCACGTTTTTATGCGCTTTTCGAGGTTAGGTCGGCATGGCATGCTAATAAATGGATTTTTAAAATGTATTGTCATCGAGTTGTGAGTTACCCTGAAAGTTTCAGCCGGATAGCTAACAAGGAAGTGCTCGAAATTCGAGTTGCGAGATTCCACCCGGAACGACCGACAGACAGACAAACAAGAAAGGGCCTTAATAAAAACGTAGTAGTAAAAAAAAGATTATGTAGACGTTAATCTCAAAAGTATTGTTATCAAACCTGACAATGTCTGGATGTATAATATATTGATAAAATTATCTCACGGTTTTTTACATTCACAACAGTTCCCGGCGAAATAATTGGCAAAGAGGATTTAAATGCCCTAGAGCATTGCCACCTGGTATTTCAAATCAGACGACTGAAGACGACTAAAATAGAAATTTACCGACATTTCCCTGCAAGATGAGTATCAACATAGACAACACTATTGGGTTACGGAAGTCTCGAATAAAGATATTTAAATTTAATTATAATTATTTATAGCCCAAAGTGCATGCATTTCGGAAACCCAATAGTGCTGTCACCAGACCGCCCGGTAAATGTCGATAAGTCTCTATTCCTGAATTGGCAGCACGCCAGCTACGTCGCGCGTCGCACGTTTGAATTGATTGTAATAACTATACTAATAACATAACATAACATTTATACTTTTTTACGGCTTCCTCGTTTATTAATGGAGCGAATTTGTCTTAAAGTTTTATGATTGGATTTGTGACAGTTTAATGTTGGGGGTTTATAAATATGCGTGGTAAATCTTAGTCTTATTTTGTTTACTAATAAATAAATAAACTTTGTGTTTTGTATTAAGTTTAAAAATGTGTAAGCTATTGTAAGAAAAATATATTGACTTAAAATATCATGATTGGAAGAAAAAAGTGCTTTGTTCGTAATCACTGTTGTATGTAACATTAAGTAGTAACATTATAATATGATGGACAATAGACAATAGGGATATATAATATATAAGGGATCGTACAACTTTTCAGAAAGTGTTTTAAATTAAGTATAATGAATATATATATAGCCAAAAATAGTATTTTAATTAAATAACGCTCTAAAAGTACCTAAAACTATGTTTAAATGTTATGTTCCAAAGGTCAGGTGACGTCATATGAAGGTAGAAAATGGCAAACTCTTCGAAATAAAACTTGCAAAGAGATTTAAATACGTTTTGTGAAATTAGCAAAAACGTAAAATAAGTACAAGCTTGACTCACGGATTGCATTCAAATGACGTCATGCTCTGTGATTGCTGTTTCGTTTAAGATGAAGAACAGATTAAAAATGTTAGAATTATTAGTATTAGTATCTCTAAGTATTTTCAAAAACCTATTAAAAAATCATATTTTAAAGGATTTTTCACTAATAGGTACCTAGATATTGATTACCAAATTCATTTATTTCAAAAAACCATATTAATTATATATCCCAAAATCATTCCACAACCACTTAATTTACTCGCTTTGAGTCCGCGCTAGTAAATCTGTCACTGCGGCACAAGCATTATAAAACTGGTTGCGAGCGACTCGGCCCGGGAACCCCCCGCCAGCGCCACCGCGCCGCGCTGCACCGCGCCTTCAAGTTTGACGCGCGAGCGTACATAGTGAGCTAGCAACTCATAATTTTTTTGTCTACCTGCTCAATTATAATTTTGTTAATTTTGTCAATTAATTTTTTTTATGTTTACTTGCTCAAAAATAATTTTGTAAATTTAAGTACTATACTAATGTTAAATAATTAAATAGTCAAATGTGTGTTCCATATGAGCTAATTTAGTATAGTAGGCTAAGTACATTAAGCTTACCGGCATTTATATTTTTATGTAAAATTGTTTTTCTCAGCAAGTGAATTTGTAAATTCTTATGAGAAATAAATTCTTTAACCGTTAATTAATTGATTTAAAAATATAAATCATTATTATTTCACAAAAATATTGATTGGATGATCTTTCTGGTTCGAAGAACATTCGTTCTAACTACATTTAAGATTTTTCTCGATTACTGCCCGATCCCCTATTTGTGTAATATCCAAAGGTGATAACGGGATAATCAGAAATAAAAGAATGTTTAACGTTTGATAAAACAATCAAATCGAAGATCTTTATCTAATCGTTGCTTTTTAACCGAAAGGAGGGGATCTCATGTTTTATTTAATGTTTGTTTTCTCAGAACGTCGTCATTTATAAATTGATTTGGAGAATTCTTTTTGCGTTGGATTCAGTATATCTTTAACACGGTCCCATATAAATGCAATCTATGTTCGACCTTGGCCTTCAAAGACACATCAAAATTGAAGTCATTTTTTGTTATAGAATGTATTACCAATAAAAGAGATGTAACTATTTTTGTACTACACAACCTAGGTTATCATTAACTAAATAATTAACACCTGTAAATAAGTAACACATTATAACACCTGTTAATTCAAACCGCGCGCGTAACCGTGGCCATGCAACGTCGCCGCCTTCTACCTGTCCGGAATGTATGGACGGTGGCGCCGCTCCGGCGACTAGCGGTACTAGCGAGAAGCGAGAGAGACGCATGCCGGCGCGCTACAGAAAATAACTCAACTAATAAGATTTGTTTTTGATTTAATTTGAACGTTTCCAGAAGTTTAATTGTTTTTTAAAATTAAAGAACTTGTGTTACGAACCATTGTGTTTAAGTTACTTGGCGCCCATATTAAACTTTTATTAATGAAAAAGTGATCGTTTCATTGATACGGTTAAAACATTACAAATTCGTATCAATACAATACAATACAAAAATGCTTTATTGTACACCAAATAAAAAATAAATTTACTTACAAACTAAAGTACAATGCGCCCATTGTACTTTAGTGTGTAAGTAATTTCCATTGACTTATCGCTAAGAGCGATCTCTTCCAGTCAACCTGTATCGTGGGTTCTTATATCTTAGGAAGTTTAAACTCACGTGTATCAGCATAATGCGCTAGTCATACATGTTATTACATTTAATGCGTCTACGTCATTGATACATATATATTTAGCTCAATGTATGCGTGCAAAATCAAGCAACCTTGCTCAGTTGCATTCATTTGTCATTTGTTTGTTACACAATGACTGCGGTTGCTGTTTGAACTCTTTCTTGGAATGTTTTTGCAGATGTGGTGACTATCATAATAATGTTATTGCTTTACATTGATGACGTTATGAATAATAATTGATGTGGGTTATTTTTTTTTTTGTATACATGGGACAGTTGGGAGATTTATCAGAATAATCATCATCATTATCAGCCCATCATGTTCTTACTGCTGGGACACGGATCTTCTCTCATAGAGACAGTATGAGCCATATTAAGCCACGCTGGCCCAGAGCAGGTGGTAGATGTCACATATCCTTGATTTTTTTGTGAATAATTCTTGGATATGCCGGTTTCCTCACGATATTTCCTTCACCGATTTTGGAGCAAGTGTAAGGTCTGCGCATAACTTAAGAAAGTCAATGGTGCGAGGCCAGTGAGATTCGAACTTGGGTGCGTTGGATCGAAAATCGCACATGCTCGCACTGAGCCACATTCGCTCACTCACACTCAGAAAATCATCAGCCGATAAGTATCAATTTTGTTTGTGTAGCTTTTTTATGTAACTGCATGACGAGACGAGCAAGTCGTTTGCCTGATGGTAAGCAATATAATAATAATAAAAACTTTATTGCAAACATTTGCTCAGTGTTAGTAATTATTCTTAAAAGCTATGTTAGTCCTTAAAATAAATTTTGGGGAAAATTAGTACGCGAGCCCGGCGGTTTTGAGCACTGAGTCAATAGATGTAAGTGTATCCAGTGCTCAACAAATGGATTATCAATTTTTCCTGATAATACTCTCAGAATACTGTTGGGGCCCCCACGCAACCTGCTCATCATCGATGCGGCTCTTTTTCTGATGATGGCGAAGAAATAATCTACACGAGCCGCCGCAAACATTTGTGATGCGCTTCAGTATCGTGGAAGCCTCATCAGCACCATAAAAGCATTATTATACTGTACGCGAAGAGCGTTGTAAGCCCGCTGCGTATACCTCACCCATAGGCTGCAGGTGTAAAAGCTTTGGCAGTACGCCTTAAAAAGCGTGACTTTCACGTCCTTTGTACACCGTGCGAATCTGCGAGCTAGCATATTACAACGAACTACAGTTATTTTTTTTTTGTAACAAATGTTTCAATAATAAATGATTTAGATTTTGATTGATTTTTTGAAACTGTCAACGCTCTTCCGTCTCTCTGGACGTCGTTATCATCAGATAAGTCCTCCGTGACCAGGTGACCAAGATATTTAAACCCTGAAACCCTTTTAAGGGGAGTTCCATTCGATATGCCAGCCCATAACTATAACAGCACCATCCAGGTAAAAATGATTTTAGACAAAAAGTGTAATTAATTTATAAGTAACTTAAAGTTACTTTTTGCATGTACCTCAATACTCCGATTTATTGAAGAGTTTTTGCTAACGAAGTCAATGTTCAGCCAATTATTCTATTCTTGAACAATGTTTTTGTAGTTACGGACTCGAATCTAAAAAGGTTTCAGGGCCAACTTATACAAAAGCGAATAAAATGGGCCCAATTTATCACATTGTTCCAATTCAACCATCAACATTTCCGGCCAAAAGTTATGAATTTGAAATTTTGTTCTATGCAATAAAGGTTACAAAAATAAGAACTTAGAAACTTTATCAGCTCGCTTTTCCACCTGTAATTTTGCTACCTTTGTTTCAATTCAGACTTAAATGACTTGAGACAGTTTTATCACTAACAACTTAGGTCTAAAGAATGTAAATTTATGTCTGAGCAGTTTATTCATTGCTGGTTATTGCGTACAAATTCACACAATAGGGAAAATTTATTCGTCTGGCCCGAAGTTTCAAGTGCTTTAGCAATGAAGACCAGTTTCGGTTTTGCAATCATTATTTTCTTTCTCTTTTGTGTTCGCGATTGTTATCTAAATAGGTTTTGATTTGCATATTTCATATCAATGCTTTAAAGTTTTGCCAAATTAATATTTTTGTGGACAGAGTATGCAAATTTATGCTAATTACGAATTTCAGTTAAATAAAGTTAAGATAAAAGTGATATTAGGTTTATTTTAAATTTGTCTATAAATAAATTTTGCAACCAGTTGTTTAAATATGTTTGCAGTTATGGCTTGCTTAATTACTTATTTCAAATAACAGGTCATAATATTTTTTGGTTACCTTGTTATATTTTGCTAGGTAACGAGAGGCCACCTGGGTTGGTACTAACGCTTTGCCAGTTATAGCCGCCAAAAGGAGTGAGTAAGCATTACTGTTTTCCGGTTTGAAGGGCAATGCAGCCAGTAAAATTACTGGAAAAAAGAAACAAGTAACGACTCACCATAAACTTTCGACCACTGCGCCGGCGGCCTCCAATCCGGATAATGCTTCGGGAACTTCTCTCTTGTCCAATAAGTATGCAGCACCATTTTGTAAACCGTCATTTTGTCCGGGTTGCAAGAGTCCGAGTCCCCGGACAAGACTGGTCCGGTCTCCGCGGCCGTGGCAAGCACGGCCAGCACTAGCGCGAGGAGTAGCCCAGTCATTTTATCGATAGATTTTGTCGACACTGTCACAACACTACTCTTGTCAACATAATGCCTCGTACTGTCGTGTCACGGCATGTCACTGCACCTAGAACAAACAAAAAACCATTGTTAGTTATACAGAATTTGGTATGTAGGTACTTAAGGAATAGGATTTTTCATCCCGGAAAAATTATTAATTCAAGAGGGAGCAAATATGAACCGAATTCTACGCAGGCGAAACCACGCAGCGCAGCTAGTATAATATAGGTTTTTATGTAACTGAATGAAGAGTCAAGCAGGTCATCAAGCAGTCGTTCGCTTGATAAACAATACGCCTGCCTATAACAGCTGCAGCACCACTCAGGACTGTAACTTTAACCGACTTTAAAAAGGAGGAGGTTCTCAATTCGACTTTTTTTATGTGTTTGTTACGCGTTTACTCCGCCAATTATGAATTGATTTTAATGATTTTTAGGGTTCCGTACCCAAAGAGTAAAACAGGACCCTATTACTAAGACTCCGCTGTCAATCTATCCGTCTGTCTGTCTATTTTTATGTCTGTCCGTCTGTCACCAGGATGTATCTCATGAACCGTGATAGTTAGACAGTTGAAGTTTTCATCTATGATGTATTTCTTTTGCTCTATAACAACAAATACTAAAAAACAGAATATAATAAATATTTTTATTTACTCCCATACAAAAAACGTGATTTTTTGCCGTTTTTATAAATAATGGTACGGAACCCTTCGTGTGCGAGTCCGACTTGCACTTGGGCGGTTTTTATTATTTTGTTTGGTAGTTCATACTTCAGAGGTGATCCCATATCAAAATAGATTTAGTGCTTTTTGAAATAATCAACTAAAACCAAAAATATATGTATAGTCTTGAAGTCGGTTTTTGTTTTTTTTTTTCTAAAAAATAATTATTACAATAGGATAACGCTAATCAATAATAGGAGCCGATTATCATATACCTAAGCATTGGTACCTAATAGTGTAATACTGACAGATAATGTTACACTTACATATTTTACATATATCATTAAGCTTAATAGATTTATTAATAAACCCTAAAAAAATTCAAGGACAAGCTAATACTCTTAAATACCAACCAAATTAATACACTAGAAGTAGCCTAACAAGCCAGTTTGTATCAATTAAGTGTAAGTAATAGTAAATTATACCTATTATTAGTTTAACTAATATTTTTGGTACGCAAAATACCTATTACCACTACACAGGTGTCGGTCACTCATGAATGAACCGTCACTAATGAGGATGCGAGGTCGTCGACCCCGTCTATTTCGATCCTTTGAGGTGTTCCATCAGCTTGGATCACTGGAATCTTTGAAACGCTTCCAACTATGAAAGGAACTGAGTTAAGCAATACTTCGTACGAGTAGCTTTTCAAATGCACTTTGAATTAACTCGAGTGGTTGAGCTATTGACTGAAAATCGTAATCGTTAATGCCAATCCAAATTGATTTTTATGTCTTTCGAAATAAGGATTGTTCAGTAAAAATAATGGAAGAACACATTCAAATCAAAAGTTCTTTATTCAATATTGGCTTCACAGATGCACTAATGAACGTCAATTATTACAATGACTCTACCATCAAATCGGAAAAAGAACCACTACTCAGAAGATACGGCAAGAAACTGGGGAGCATTTTTTAGAACTTTTGTTACAATATTTTATGTTTGGGTTTGTCAATATTATGTTTCTTATGTGCCAGTTGGATACTTGGCACGACAAAATGTTCCATGCATCTTTGTCTTCTATGTAATTACCAACTCTTTTCGCTATATACTTCGCAGTTGTAATGAGACATGCGCTGCAATATTGTACCGACCTAATTCAACTGAAAGTTCGAACTGAGAGGGGCGTGTTTGATGTCGCAAGATTTAGGGCGCAGTCGAAACTACAAAAGGCGTCAATACTGGAGATACTCTATGCGGATGACGTTTGTCTCATATCCGACAGTATGGTGCATCTCCAAAGTTACGTGGACGCACTACACCTATCATGCAAAAGGTTTGGTCTCGTCATTAGTGCTTCCAAGACTCAAATACTTAAGCAACCACCAAGGTGCTGTGAAGTCGATAAAACTATGCTGAATCTGGATGGGAAACCACTAGAAGAAGCGTTGCACTTTAAGTACCTTGGAAGCAATATCAGGCACGTTAAAATTATAAGTTGCGTTAAAATCACCATCGTTAAAATTTATATCATCACCCCATCACGTTTCTACTGCTGGGACACGAGCCTTCTCTCATAGAGAGAGTAAGGGCCTTAATCCACCACGCTGTCCCAGTCCGAGTTGGTGAATGTCACATGTCCTTGACTTTTTGTGATAATTCTTGAACGTGCCGGTTTCCTCACGATGTTTTCCTTCACCGCTTAAATGTTAAAGTAACTTTTGTGTTACTACCAAAAAAGATGCAAAAATATTTTGATATATGTCCGTAATCCGAGTTTAAAATAAAATCTGAGCTCCTAAAGCGTTGAATACCAAAAGTATGAAAATATTTATTAAAACAAATTTCTCACCGAATGATTGTAAAAGCACTCGATTACCATAGACATACTCGTATTAAAAAAGTCAGTTATTAAAATATATTCGAATACCAGTGCCAATGTAAATGAAAGTGGATAACTATTTTACAAAATCGTTGAACAAATACAATTTGAAGGATGAACCAGAGGGCATTTTACTATGTTTGTATACCTCCATATCTACACTTACTGTAGACAAGCGCTCGGCTGCATTTTTCTAAAATGTTTGTAATTACCTTTATCTACTGTAGTAGGTATATACCTATATTATAGGTATATAGTATATATATACACCATACATCACTAGCCAATAGTTATGTATTCATTCACTGCTAAAAACTTTTCACTAGCCATTGAGTTAAAGTAACTGAACATGTTCACAGAACAAGTTATAATCTTGATATTCAATTTTATGCATTACCTTTGCTAACAGATACTTTGCGTCACATGTATGCACTATGATATTTTTAGATTTTTTATCTGAGGGGAAGACTGACAGCCTATATTAAATCCATCGAGCTATTCTTACTACGCACGTAGTAACAATAGCACAATGATAAACCGTAGATAAATAGATAAACTCTTTATTGCAAACATGAAATTAAGGACATTAAACAATTAATGAAAGTGTTACAATGGGCGGCAATATCGCTAAAAGCGATTCTTCTAGGCAACCTTTGGATGGAGAGGAATTATCAAAATGTTAAGGACGGGGATGTAAGGTCTACAATAATGATAAAAGCACAAAGAATGTAAAAAAATCGTAGTTAGTAGATCTGTATATCAAAAAGCCGAGGTCCTAACTTTTAGAAAAGTTTTAACAGAGATACAGAGGTGCCATCTCGCATTTCTTATTTCTTTGTTCATTTGATTGTAAAAATCCTTCTTTCCTATTTTCTATTTAATTGTTATATGCGGAGGCTTTTCATTTGCTTTGTTTATATTAATTTGTCAAACTACTTTGTAACAACAGCTGTTAGCCCCCCAAACAGAATAAAATAAATAAAATAAATAAACAAATGTAAAATCGACACTGCTCCGGGTTCCGTGGAGTTAAAGAATAGAACGTTAAAATAACAACTTATTTACTTTATTAACACTCAACACACAATCTCATAATCACTAATGCTTCTTGCACCAAAAACGCCGAGAGACTGTGCCACCGACCAACGTTACATTTCCAAAAGTCCTCTCACAGCTCAAACTGCCATTGGTCCATCACCTCAACCAATCACCTGCAGAGTCATCTCCCGCCATTTTTCTGGCGGGAAAGCTCTGCTCTGTGATTGGTTGCCGCCATAGACAAAAATGACAACCGAGACTTAAGTTTTATTAAAATAGTTGCCAGAGTAAAATAATAATGAGTGTTAGAATGATCGAGTCGATTAATCGATACAAATTGTAATATCAATTTAATATCGATTAACAGCCACAAATTTACAAACCCTAACACAAAGATATATCTACCGTCTACGTTTTGTAATATGGTCACCCTCAAAGCTCTTACAAATGCAAAACTATCCTCAAGTTCTTTCACACTTGGAATCCTTAACAACAGATGTTGAGCGCTAGAGTACCGAGCTAAATGTAAATGGCAACTAATTTCTACTTAGCAAGCCCTCCGTAGTTCCAACCTCACTTTACTCCCACATCAAGTTTTAAAGTTTTAAGTTTAAACTTTCAAAAACAAGAGAGGAACGAATTTTAACGAAGAGTGTAAGTTGAGTAAGATGCTTGTGGTTTTGGTTAGGGAGTGGCTTACTTGCGGGTTAGCTTATGAACATATAGATGGATCTCTTAGATCCAATAAGCTTACCCACAGATCTAAGAGGTCTAAGATCTAGGTAGGACGTTTAAAAAATCTATAAAATAATCTTAGTTTAAAAATAAAACGAGTCGATTTTTTCCCCGATCGACACAAAATGGTCATGTGGTTTTTTAGTACTATTCGTGTATTGTAACTTCTAGAAAAATTATTTACCATCCCGAGTAGTATTTCAAGTTAAGAAACTGGACTATTGATGGATTTCTTAAATTGAACTAAAATACCTACTGCTCGCAAGCAATGGATTTGCTTACGTAATGGATATCCAAAAATTGCTAACAAAATACAAAAAACCATCATATTTATGCTATCCACATCCCTCAGGAGAATGGCCAAAACAGCCAAAACCGGCAACCTTTTCAAGTGGCACAGCCCTGGGTTACCATAAATATTGCATAAAAACTACCCCACACAACACAGGAGGCTGCTGCCAATATTTAAGTAATAACGTGAAGGGTGCGCTGACGTCAAGTCCCGTTAAAATGTGGAAAACGTTTGCGTGGAAATTATCAACTTTTCAGTCGGTTGGCCGCTGATGTTGAAAGTCTACTTTTGTGTGGCCTAGATTTGTTGCTTTGCATGCGGTGCTATGAAATAGAATATAATTCCGTTCTTTATAACGTAGCGTGTAAAATAGCGCGCTGTAAAAAATAGCATAGTCTGTAGCGCAATATTGACATATAGCGGTTTTTAACATTACTAACCACGAGTTTCATGCAATGGTTTTTTTTTTTAATGTAACTGAATGACGACACGAGCTGCCATCAGGCAAACGATTGCCTGATGGTAAGCAATACGCCAGCCCATAACAATAACAGCACCGCCCAGAACTTTGTTTTGTAAAATCCTGTGCGGCGCTGCACTGCGCTCGTCACCCTGAGACAATTAGTTGTTGAGTTTCATAATGCCCAGTAATTTCGCTGGCTACAATGCCCTTCAAGCCGGAACACAGTAATGCTTGCGCACTACTGCTTGGTGGCTGAAGAACTGGCAAAGCGTTGGTACCCACCCAGACGGCCTCTCGCATACGAGAAACCTACCACCAGTACCAATGGTATTTCAAAAGTGACACATCTTGGTCGTTAGATCTTCTTCAGACAGTAGTCTGTCTGTCGAGTGTCAGTTACCGCACCTGATGAGTCTTAAACAGACGAAACAGCTATACACCCCCAAAATTAAAATGTGCATAGGCGTTGAAATTTTTGGCATCTGAATATCTATTTGCCTATAGTTCGAAATACTAATTCGAGTTGTTTTCATCCAGTTGTTTCGTTGTCATCCTTCATAATTTAAACCACGAGTTTCATCAAATTGTTTCCCTTTTTTTCCTAATATGTCCAAAATACTCGAGCCTTCGTTTTTTTTGTCTTACAAGTTCAATGAAAATAGCAAGCTTTTTTTTATGGATGAGACGAGCAAGTCGTTTGGCTGATGGTAGGCACCACGCCTGCCCATAACAATTGCAGTGCCACCCAAAACTTTTAATACCATAAAAGCACTGCGTAGCACTACATTGCTCACATCACCCCGAGACATCAAATATTAAATCTCATATGCCCAGTAATTTCACTGGCTACAATGCCCTATTTACTGCTGCCTGCTACTTTTATCACGAACTTGTCAACTTAACAACGAATAAAATCGACCAATTTGCTTGCCAAACAAATATTTGCGTATCCAACGTATCGAACAAAAACAGGTCAGTCAATAACCGGCGCACGATAACTAGAATAACTAATAGCTTAAAAGCTTTCCGATGTTACTATTCAGTTATTATTTTGGCCTCAAGGTAACGATACAATACCTACAATGTTATACCTCTGGAGTATATTGAATAATACTGGGCATATGAGACTTAATATCTGATGTCTCGTAGTGAGCGCAATGCAGTGCACCTCCTCCTCAGTCGTTCCCTCATTGTTGAGGATCGTGACTCCTTCCATGCAGGGTACGTATTGCTTATCTCCACCTACTTCAATCTTCGGCTTCGTGGAGTGCCTTGTTGTTTGGCATTTTTGGCTGCTGCGACACCTGGTCGGACCAACGTTACGGACTCCGGCCTCTTGGTCTTTTGCCCTCGATCTTACCCGTTACGATTAGCCTTTCCAGGTTATCGGTATTCCTGCGGGCTATATGACCAAAATATTGCAGCACCCGGTGCAGGCAGATGGAAGAGAGCCGGTGTTGCTGCTCGATCTTCAGCTGCCTCAGGATGGACACGTTTTTTCGACGCGCTGTCCAGGGCAATGCAGTTCTACGCATTGCTTTCAATGGTATTAAATGTACTTGGTGGCACTGCAATTGGTACGGGCAGGCGTGTCGCTTATCATCAGGCGAACGACTTAAGTCTCATCACTCAGTTGCATAAAAAAAGATGTTTACTGAAAACTTTTACTGACAGCCTCTGGTGTAGTGGTTGGGCGAGTCAGCTCATATCTTATACACCTCATGGTAACGGGTTCGATTCCGGCTGTTTGTAAAAAGAAAAAAGTGTAAGTAGGATCTGCTTTGTGGCTGGGTATTGTGGGAACATGGTTCAAGAGTTCCTAGTTCCTTAGATACAGGGGATCCTAGTGAGGGGTAAGAACCATTTATGTGTTTGTTGGGCATATTTAATACATTCTACACAAGTAGGAAATGCAATTACATTGTTACCTGTAGGTACTCTTCCAACATCCTAAATCTTGAGCAGCTTTGGAGAATCAGATTGACTTTACTTATCCAATTTCCTTATATTTAGCTACAAACAAAACTCTTAAGATATTTGAATTTTTTTATGGTACTGAGTCTACTGAGCAATGAGACCAAGCAAGTCGTTCACCTGATCGTAAACGCCACACTTGCCCAAAATTGCAGTGCCACTCATAACTTTAATACTTTGCAAAGTTCTCCGCAGCACTGCTTTGCACTCGTCATCCCAAAACATCAGACATTAAAACGCTTCTATGCCCAGTAATTTTGCTGGCGACAATGCCCTTCGTAATAGTTAAAAGGTTAGTTGTAGTTCTTTGCCGGAGCATAGAAATGCTTACGCACTACTGCTCGGTAGCAGAATAACTAGCAAAGCGGTGGTACCTACCCAGACGGTCTCTCGCATAAAAGAGGCCTGTGACTATGACACAAGTTGAGCAAAATGGTTAGCCTGACGTTTATTAGCTACATTAGTCTTGGTTTTAGTTTACATAACCCCATCGTGGCCATGGAAGAAGCTATTACTTCGGAAACCCTACCGACTTACTGACTAGTCATCAATCTGAGCAAATCGGCAAAACTTTTGATGTTAACAACCCAAAACTTGGTTTTGGCTTCCATCCGTAGTTGCTCTTGTTATTTATCTGTCGCCGTTCTAGTGCTGAGTCAGCCCTGGACTTTTGAATAGGCAGGATGAGAGAGAATAAAAATGTTAATCAATTTAATTGTTTATTTTATGTCACTCTATGATCACATGTATTGTGTTTTATTTTATTTTTTTGTTAGTTAAGACACCTTCTGTGGTGTAGTGGTTGGGCAGGTTGGCTCGAATCACATACACCACTGAGGTTGCGGGTTCGATTCCCGCGACAAATTTTTGTGCATATAAAAAAAGGCGCAAACATTTGTTTAGTGTCTGGGTGCTGTGGTAACATGGTCCTCGAAGTTTCTGGTTCCCTAGACAAAGGGAATCCTAGTAACTAGTCTAACAGAAATGTGGACTAAGAAATGCGGCCGTTATAACGCCCTAATTGATCAAAATGTTTGGTCATATAATAGAAAACACATGAAGGTGACAAACAGGTAAACCTTTATAGGCATCGTCTCAGTCGAGTAGAATAGGTTAGCTGCAGTGTTTTTGATATTAAAAATACTGCAGCCTTTGTAGACTTGGTTATACCACTTATACTTATAAAAACGAATTGCTGAACTTTCGCTGTATATCGTGGCTTGGTTCTGTCTTACATAACCCTTCCATTGCTATATGACGGAGACATTTTGTCGTATCTCCTGACATTTATCTATCACCATTCCAGCGTTGAGAAACCCCCGCTGAATTCCAACTCGAATTGCGTCATATAGGGTTGTCAGATAACGAGGTTTTAAAGGTGTGCTAATTCTTGGAGTCAACATCAATTTGTCATGGATAGATAATCGTCAACATCTGTTTAAAGAACAACCTTTTCTTGCAAGACAGTTGGTCTTTGAACCATTCAGTTTTTTGATGATGTACTCTGCAAAAATGTGTGAAGTTATATGCATAGAAATAGATGATATAATAGCCGTGCTAAAAGATCTAAGATTTTTTACATATATTTATCAATATGTACAATCACGAAACCCGTTTAAGATTAAATCCTGTTAATCCCCTCTCTACTCTTTGGCAGAGTCTAAACATTTAAGTTCTAAAACTGCTATTGGGTAACCCTATTCCACACCCACGCGCAATTCATTCACTCGGAAACTGTCTCATGAATAAATAATACGATTTGAACTTCGCTTCGAGCTGCGAAGTATTGATAGTAAAAAGGATTTCCGGCTCCTCAACGCAGCCTGAGCGAATTTTAATGGGCCTTCAGCCTTATATCTTATGGTAAACTAAAAAACACGATTCCTAAGAGACAGAGATTGATTAGGTAATGACTACTACCCTAGGGCAATGATTGTAATTTTGTCGGTGCAGGCAATCAATTCGTCTTCAGTCAAAGTCACAAGTTGGACAAATAATAATTTTTTTAAAAAACGAATATGTGCTATCTATTGTGGGTGACGACTTGCGAAATGGGGCCGGAAGAAACTAGATGAGAAGAGCCGAAGCTCAGTGGCGATCATTAGGAGAGGCCTATGTCCAGCAGTGGACAACTACAGACTAACGATGATATCGATTGTGTTTATTACATGTGTAAAACGATCAATAGTCCATTCCTAATCAAAAATATGTGACTATACTAGTGTTTTTTTTTTTACTACAAATTGCAGACACTTTTTATTTATTTATTTATACTTTAGCACAAAACAGTTTGTACATGGAGGACTTAATGCTAGATAGCATTTTCTACCAGTCATCCAGGACGTGCAAGAAAAAATGGACTTTTTATCTAACTAATAAATATCTTTTAGTCTCCTCACTAGGAAAGCCTGTATCGAGGAGACCACAATTTAAGAACACAAATTGAGCTTAAATTATTCATCGAACAGCATTAGATTGACAAGGTATTTCAGGTATTTTTAGATAAAATCAATAGTTAGGTACAAAATTAAGGTTCTGTAAATAAATAAATATATATCTTAATTTTAAATTATGCATGACTTATAAATGTAGTATAACTTATAAAATTCAAATATATAGGTATATAATGTATATGTGACTCACAGTTGAAATATAGAAGCAATGTTTTTAAACACGTTTGCCCAACTGCTTAAAACTTGCACTGAAAAGTCTGACACAATGCGATTAAGCGTTATACAAGCAGCTCCTATTCACACAACATCCTGCACATATACCCATGTTTAACTTAGAAACTGTAGACGTATTATTTGTTGAAACCTATGAATATTCCAAGACGGCTATCGACTCACCTCACCCGCCGTATGTCCACATACTAGGTACCTATATTTAATTTTGTCTAAGCTATTTCTGTACTGGGGAATATCGATAAGCCGCATTTAGTCCACCGTCATCTGTCATCGAAAGCTCTTGAGCCGAAATAAATCAGTAATGTTTAGTTTATAAACTCGTGAGTGAAGAAAGCGCTATTTATATTAGTTAAAAATAGTTATGAATGAAATTGAGGTAAACGAGAAAGAAACGTTGAAAGAAATATTGATGGGAGTCATATAGTTTTATCTATTACTAGAAACCGCGCGCGAGTTTGTTCACGCCAAAATAATAAATTGTAGCCTATGTAAAGAATATTGTAGCTTTTTATTAGTGAAAGAATTTTCAAAATCGTACCTGTAGATCCAGAGATTTACAAACATACTTGCATATAATTTTACTTTTTTTAATATTAGTAGGGTATAGATAGTATTATTTAAGAACCCATAAATCTTGAAAACACTTTTTAACAGGTGTTATTTCCCCTCACCTTAGTTTAATGGTCGAATAAAATATGGCAGGATACATGAAACTCGTCATAAAATTAGAATTTTGATGGTTCTAACCATCGACTGTTAACATATTCGAAAATGTATCCACATGTTTTTTTACTACATGGTACACATATGTAATTTTGTAAACATACCTAGAAAATCGGATTCGAACCACGGCCTCTTGACCGGTTGCTCTAGAAGTTATTATTTTATCCCAATTTAACACAGTGGTTTCCGAGAGATTGCAATATAACAGGTGTCGCTCTGAACTTCGACAGTTGTTTAATTCGACACTTACTTCGAAAAAATATAGTTCGACAAGTCATTGTTTCGACTGAACATAATTCGACAAGTCATTGTTTCGACTAAACATAATTCGACAAGTATTAGTTTGACAGAAAACACTTCGACAACACAAACGGGATCAAAGACTAGGTTAGGTTATGTTAGAGCAGCGACCACACAGCGCGCGAGCCGAGCGAGCGAAGCGAGCGTGCCGCGGCAGCGGCCGGCGAATCACCAGAAAGTAATTGAAAGTTTGTGATTTCGAAGTATTTTCTGTCGAGCTAATACCGACTTGTCGAATTACGTTCAGCCGAAACAATGACTTGTCGAGCTATATTTGTTCGAAGTAAGTGTCGTGTCGAAATAAAGAGCTGTCGAAGTTCAGAGGGACATCTCAATATGACCTCAAGCGCACGCAGTCGCGGGCAACGGCTACTCTAAAATACAGAGTGAAACTAAATAATTGAAAGCTTGCAAAAAGCCGTAGACACACTAAATAATATAACAGTTAATCAACTCCAACAATTAACATAACTGCGCGACTTGCAAGTTATCGCGGTGGGATGTGAATTATTAAAACTTCGTTACACTGTGAAATTCAGTGCTATAACTTTGGTATAACGTCTTGATTAAAGTAGGATGGACCTTACGTACTTTATGGAGTGGGGCTGGTGTTAACAGGTCTTTGGAGTTTATTAAACGGGTGTTACGTAGGTGTTGTTTCGGTTATGTTAAATTTAATAACAAATACTTACTATTGATACACTAAATATACAAGGTGTAGCAAAATTTTGGAATCTCTGGGTAGGTACCTTCTCCTATGCAGTGACAAAGTATTGTTCTTAAAAAGATCGGGTGCATTTTCGAGAAAAACAAACCTGTATATTTGAAAAAATACATGATAAAAAAAATCTCAAAAAAGGAAAAAAAATTGGGCTTGATTTAATCTACTTCTCAACAGAAATGTTTCCCCCAAAGTAACCCATCAAATCAAATAGAACTAATTCTCAAAAACAAAATAATTAATAATAAAATAATTGTGAACACACTTTGGCTACAAGCTGCCTGTACAGTGCCTAGATACTGGAACATTTAAGTACACTGTGGCCTATAAGTAGTGGACTATTATCTATTCTGTGGACTACCACACAATACATAATAGTCCACTATTAGTCAAAACTACTAACTACAAACCAAATGCTGCAGCTCGCTGGAGCTGCAGCATTTTGATTATCTAAATACAGGATGTTATTTTATTATAAACAAATATTTGGATGTGTTTTTTTACTAATAGAAGACACGTTATAAATATGTGTATAGTTACTTGTTCGTAACAGATCTTCGACGTTAAGCAACATTCGCAGCGGTAACAACTTGGATGGTTGACCGTTTATGTGGTATTTACAACTGAGCGCTACCGTGCTTCGGGTGTTGGAGGGTACGTAAAGCCGTCGCGCGTCGGACCCGGTTGTTGTGCTAGAACAACAGTCGTTAGGCCATGTCGGAGGCCTTCGGCGGTCTAAAATCTTCGACACCAACCTTTGTACTATGAAAAAGTAATTACGATCTTCGTTCTGTCGGATGAAAGGGACAGCGCTATGCAACAGGCATAAGAGTGTCTCTTATAGTCCGCACGAACGAACGAACGAAAGCAACTCGGAGTAGGCCCGGGTTGGCCACACACCCACACGAGACAAGAACATTTGTATCAAATTAAAAATATCATTCCCCCAATATTCTCCTCATTCAATTTCTATTAATCTAGTCAACAGCGCAGCACGCAGTACCACCAGCTTACTTTACAGTCGACCGGGGAGCAACAACGTGGAAGCCCGGTGGAACTTTTTAAAAAGATTACTGTTTGCATGGCATAAAACAATAACTTAATCGAATTATTGTACCTCGGAGGGCCGTACTGGAAACAGAGGGGAGGCATGCCAGGACTGCCAACTTGGTTGAGAGTTGTTTACAAGGGGAGCTAAGATGGGCGTAGCTAGGATAAGACTTCAGGGGTTCGTAACGGTTTAACGGAGTACACATTTAGAATTCCTGCTTTTCGCATCATTGCAACGACGTACTGACATGGTCGAGATCATGTGGTTGTGTTTGTGCGCTTAGTGGTAAACACCATACTTGAATAGTTCTGGCACTGCATTTTACACACACATTATTTATTATAAGTAACAAGCAGTAGTGCGCAAGCATTACTGTGTTACGGATTGTAGCCAGCGAAATTACTGGGTATATGAAACTTAATATATGATGAGTCAGGGTGATGAGCGCAAATCAGTGCTACGCAGTGCTTTTTATGGTATTAAGGGTTCTGGGTGGCACTGCAATTGTTTTGGGCAGGCGTGGCGCTTACCATCAGGCGAAAAACTGAGCAAGTTTTTCAAACTTATACCAGCCCAGTAGTTTCATAACTACATGCAAAGCTCTTTGCAATTCGTTCTAAAAGATCCAAAATAATCGACTGTTTTAAAACTAAGATATTTATGAGACATTTTTCATTGTCTCTTTGAAACTTAACGATCTTTTTAAGACATTAATTGGAGATTCCTCGCCGCCAGGTGTAGTAGTCACAAAGCCCCTTCCCTGAGTACGTCCCCGGTGCCGAGGCTTTCCAATCAGGTTGGGGTGGCCACTGTGAAGTGGTAAAATTGCGGTGGAATCGGAAATCAACCGTTGAAACGATTAAGGTTGATTGTTTTTTGTGCACGCAGTGTAAATTAAATTATCTGTCTTGTAACCCTTTCACTTGTACTTATGTCCTTTTACTATTTATTCATCTAAGTAAATATACATATATTATTTTATTGTGTATTTCATTTCTATGTAAATTCTTATTATATTTTTAAACATTAACGAATGCCAAGCGAAAATTTCAAACAAGGTTTTTCGGGAAGAAAAAATTCGACCACCGGCTGGGACTCGAACCCGCAACCCAATCTTCCCTCAGCGCGGGACGCTCTACCAATTGAGCTACGGTGGACACCAAAAAACTTCATTCCTATGGTGAAACTTCATTTCTATGTATTCTAGTGTTGAGTTATATATATTGTAATTAAATGTTATTTATTTAAATAATTTATGTTTTTTACGATAATATGTATAACGATATTTATTTTGATTCCTTTAATTTTTAACGTTATAATGACCGCTTCGTTCCTATCTTTCGTTTGACGTCACTGGATAACTGGTAGAAAAAGCTTTAGCATTAAGTTCACCTTTCCTACATTACTTGTAATAGTGCAATAAAGAATTAAGCTTTGGTAGAGTCAGTTTTCGTTTTTCTTTTCTGGGCCCGGACTTCAATTAAAATGGAAAAGAAATGGGTAGAAATGCTTACTTATTTTTCAAAAGTACTGACTTCTAAAATAAAAAAAACATATATACTTGTTACTTAAATATTTGATTAGTGTAATAGAAAGGGATGATACTACACAAAAATTAATAAGTATTGGAAAGTGTAGGTCGACTCTCACGCCATGCGGCCCATAACAAAAAAATAATAATAAATAAATTCTGTGTAATAAATAAATGAAAAAAAATGAAATTAAATATAAATTTAATTTAATTTTTTAATTTTGTTGTAGGTTAGTTTAAGTTCTTATCACTGTATATATTTGTACATAATTGTTTCTAAATTTTTTGATTAGAAAGTTGCCACAAGAATCGTTCGCGTGATTATGTGCAAAGAGGTTAAAGAGTTTCAGATATATTATTGAAAGGAAATACCTTTACTCATAAAACTTTTAACAGTACCAGTATTTTCACAAAAGCACTCTAAAACTTTCCATTTTCCTGCGGGGATATGTGTCATTAACATCACTGTTACATTTTACAAGCTCAATTTATATGAAGCCCGACCGCTCGACAATATATTCATTGCTAACTCATTAAAAACACCGGCGACCTTGGCAACCCTAACACAAAGTTATGACACACTGACACAGAAATATTTCAGCGTACAGCATTTATTTCAGAACGGCACAAACTTTACAGCGCTTATTTCAAGCCGGCAAACATAATTATTACGAAAGGGCATTTTAAAATATTCTCGAGTTTATTTCCAGCTTTGCTTAGCGAGGGTTTCCAGAATTCCAGGAGGTTTAGGATACGTTTTATAAAATTCGGGAAAACAAACGCTGCATTATAAGGGATTCCTTTGAATATTTTGTAGGGATGGTCTGTTGTTTGCTGACCCCTGACCTTTCGTTTGCTTTTAGGCACACCTGGTTGCGATCCCGTTCAACGGATTAAGTGAGGAAAAATAAAGGGAGGTGAATAACAACGAGTTTTAGTAAGCATAGCTAGTTTGTGCAGAGGAAACAGTCGGGTAGAGCGTGACGTCATAAAAGAAGTTATGAGAGCTAACTAAAATTTCTCTGCAGAATGCTAGAGATCTTGCAAAATAGAAAAGGCTAGAGAAAGCTAAGGAGACCCAAGCACTAGCCGTTACAAATACTACATCATAGTAAAAAGAAAACGACTTCACTTCTGATGTATCTTAGTAGTTTAACGTCTAACATAGATGAAATTTATATGGGACCATGTTAAAACTATACTGAACCCAACGCATAAGGATTTTCTAAATCAATTTATATAAGATGGAGTTTTGAGGTGACAAACATAAAAAAGTACAATCGAATTGAAATCCTCTTCCTGTTTTAGAAATCGGTTAAAAATAGAAGTAGAAAAATAATCTTAACTCTTTAAAACGACTAACTGTGCCCAGTGGTGTCACCCGCATAGACAACTTTATGGGATAAAACTATCCTACATCCTATTCATATCTATATATATAGCATCTCAAATAAGTAAGTTTTTAATACTTACATTATTTCTTATTATATCTATTAATAACATGAAACTAAAACCCTTAAAAAATATAATATTAAAATATATTATTAAAAGGAGTCCCTTTAGGCAAGGTTCCGAAGATACTGGCAGCGTTCCCCCTTTGAATAGCTAGATTAATTCTTTGTCCGAAGTAACTAACCTTTTTGCTATTTCTTTAAAAAGCTTTATAGCGCTAAGACCCCACGGACCAAGGGTCTCGACACCAAATGGGAAAAAACATATTCGGAGCCTAGACCCCTGTATTTGTATGCATTAGCTTTTTCAGCCGCATCTCAAATGTATTTAGGTACGTTTTAAAAAAAAATACAATTTCTTATGTCAAACTAACACCTTTTAAACCTTAAATAGGTTTGTCTTGGGTGTCGCATTCCACTTCTGCTTACTTACTTCTAACATTTTATATTAGTAGGTAATATTATAGGAGTAGATATACATATAACAATAATAATAATAACAATAAGGCTCTCGCTAGAAGGTTGGATTAAGGGTCAGATGCAGAAGGCAGGCTCCTTGACACGGCACGTATTGTCAGGAGGTTCCTCACTCTGCAGCCCTAACCACCGGTAGGTTGGGTCCTGCCCCGCTGCCGGCGGCACACTAGGTTTAGGTTTTTGTATATACTTTTTATAGAAATACTGTAAAAAACTTAAATTTAAGAAAGAAAATAAATAATTTGAATAACAATAGATAATAATATAACAATAGCTGCGCTCGGGACCGCTCGAACGTAGCGTGTTGTACTTTCAAAATTTTATCAAAACACGATTAGTAGTTTTTGTATCCGTCATAACAAACATCCACATTTATAATTTTAAAAATTGGTTTGAAATAGCTCTAAATAATTTGTATATTCAAATACTAACATACATTTTTGTGGTATGTGAAATGGACGGATGCGACATTTGATTTTATTCCTTATATAAACCCGCTATGTAATAAAAGTGACGAAACTTTCCCCATTTAACATTTAATCCTTAGTTTATAGTTATTTTATTATCAGTAATATCCCAAATTAGTCTGGTAAACGTAGTTTTACTGCAGTGAATTATGGAAGCTCTACTATCAGAATATATTTTTAGTATAGTAAAATTTAAATTTTACTCGTGGTAAGAGTCTCGTATGCGGGTGGCCATCTGGGTAGGTACCACAGCTTTGCCAGTTATTCCGCCGGCAAACAGTAGTGCGTAAGCACCAAGCAAACGACTTGCCCGTCTCATACTAAGTTCTATAAAAATAAAAATAAATTGGAAGGAGAAAAATGATATTCCTCAGGCAGGGATCGAATCGGCGACTTCTGAATGTCGTCCCGAAGCCTTAACATTGATGACAGATAACGTAGAATCGTCCCAGTAAGACGATATAAGAAAATTGCGGAAGCAGTTGGCTCGGTGGACCAGTGATTAAGGCGTCAGGACTCCGAAGGTATTCCGAAGACGCAGGTTCGATCTCTACCCGAGCACAATTATTTTTTATATTTTCTAATTATTTAAAATCTTCAGATTTTTGATTGGCATGCGCTAAAGCATTCAATATCAAAAATTTTTTTAGTGGGTAGATAAACCTTCTTGCACTCTCCTTCTTGCAACTCCTTGATATTGTTTACAAAGTTTTTGTTGAAAAATACATTTTTCAAAATAAGCTTTTAACAAATTTGTAATCGGAACCGCGAGCAGGTTAAAATGAGTCCAAACACTAGTAGTTTACGATTATCCAAAGAGTTCCATTGCCCACCTTCCGTCTCCATCAACAGATCAGCTGACTGTCACCATAATATTGCATTGTCATCGGATTTTGACAAGTATGCAAAATTTCAACTCCGTAAGATAAGAGAAAGTGGTTCTGATTCAACTTGCATGATTGGAACCAAATAAATAAACATTGCAAGTTAAATAAAAGTTATTTTTGGCAAGTAAAGAAGTCGTAGGTGGAGGGGAGCACTGACCGAAGATGGGAAAATAGAGTGGGTTGCACTTGCATGATAGGTACAATGACTAATGAAAATTTCACGGGAAAGACCTGCAGGGGAATCGTCTGACTCGAAAACCGATCCCGATCGCTTTTGTATATGTTTTGTGATCGGTATTTATCCGTCAAATTGTCGAACTTTTCTACTCAAAGTCCGCGTCCCAATCCCTATTCCAATTACAATCGCTAAAAATTTTCCATATTGCAGTTTAAAAGATGGTAACGCCTTCTAAATTTGAAATTGAAAGCGATCGGGATCGCTGTTCGAGTTACACGATTCCCCTGCTGGCTAGAATTATATACTCATACCGTACCTATATAGAAACTTAATATCCTATACCTACACAGGATTATTAAAAATACCTACTGTTTGTAATAGATAAATGTTTCTGGTTCAAAAGGCACTGTAACAAGCAAAATATATATATAATCTAATACCATCGAATCGGCATTTTCTTAAATTAATTTTTTGGTACCGAATGATGAGACGAGCTAGTCGTTCGCTTGATGGTAAGCCTGCCCATAACAATTGCAGTGCCACCCAGAACTTTTAATACCATAAAAAGCACTGCGTAGCACTGCATTGCGCTCATCACCCCGAGACATCAGATATTAAGTCTTATCTGCCCAGCAATTGCGACGGGACAAATGTTTGTGAACAGAAAAAAAAGCGCATACCCACATTTGTTTCGTGTCTGGGTATGGTCGACAATGGTCCTCGTACTCTTGTTCCCTAGATACAGGGAATCCTAGGTCCGGATCTAAGTACATGACCGTTTAAAAAAAAATTTCGCTACACTTCTCTTTACACCGGAAGATAGCAACAAGCTCAAACAACCTGAAAACTATCATAGTACGTATACAAAACTATATATATTAGTCACGTGTTCTTATAAAACACCTATAAACATGTCCGTAGCTGCAGGCGGCGTGTTGTCAACGTTCGATGACCTATTTCAGGTCTATTTGTGTCCGCGTATCGGGCGATCACTTGGCCGCTACAGGGCGAGGCTAAAAAAGTTCTTATGACACACGCAGTGCGTACGTTTAGGTGTCTACTATTACCGTCTTCTGTGCTCGCGAGGTGTGAAAAGTGTGAAGGAAAATAATACCTTAATATACAATACAACACAATACGTACGAGCGAGTGTGGCTCAGTGGGAGCACGTGCGACTTTCGATCAGACGCACTCGATTTCGAACCCCGCTGGCCCCGCACCACTGACTTTCTTAAGTTATGTGTGGATTTAACACTCGCTCTAAAACGGTGAAAGAAAAAATCTTGAGGAAACCGGCATGATCAAGAATTAAATCACAAATGATTCAAGGAAATGTGACATCCTCCAACCCGCAATGTGCCAGCGTGGTGGATTATGGCCCATACTCTCTCTACGAGGGAAGGCCCGAGTCCCAGCAGTGGGAACGTAATGGGCTGATGATGATGATGAACACCAAAACAGGAAACAAAAGTTTACAGTTACATAATATAATAGTAGTAGAACATGTGGGTGGCCTTATCGCTATGTGCAATTTCTTACAGGCAACCTTTGGATGGACAGGAATATAAAGGTTAATCATTAACCCATTGTGTTCCTACTGCAAGAACGAGTGTGGCTCAGTGGGAGCACGTGTGACTTTCGATCCGACGCACCCGAGTTCAAATCCCGCTGGCCTAGCACCACTGACTTTCTTAAGTTAGTGAAGTTCTTAAGCAACACTTGCTTTAAAAACGGTGAAGTAAAACATCGAGAGGAAACCGGCATATTCAAGAATTAATCACAAAATTCAAGGACATGTGACATCCACCAACCCGTACTGAGCCAGCGTGGTGGATTATCGCCCATACTCTCTCTATGATAGAAGGCCCGTGTCCCAGCAGTGGGAACGTGATGGGCTGATGATGATGATGATTCCCACTGCTAGGACAGGGGCCTTCTCTCATGGAGAGAGTATGGGCCATAATCCACCACCTGGTTACTTTCGGGTTAGTGGATGTCACATGTCTTTAAGCTATGTCATTCTTGGACAGTTACCACGCGATGTTTTCCTCTACCGTTTGTAGAGCGAGTGTTAAATCCATACATAGCATAAGAAATTTATTGGAGACAGGCGGGATTCGAACTCCGGTGCGTCAGATCGAAAGTCGTACAAGTTTCCGCTGAGCATGCTTTCAGTAATCCTAGGTATTCAGTGACTCACGTATGTTTGTTTTCTTGGGTATTAGTCTAATATTTAGTTTTCAGATTTTAGAATTGGTCATTCAATGCTTTCTCTTTTAATGAATGGATCTACCTAATATAAATAGTTGCAGCTATGTAGTTTGATATTGTTAAATTGTGATCAATTTATCTAGGTTATTAATATGTAGGTTAGGTATTTGTCAGCCTCTGTAGCGTAGTGGTTGGGCAGGTTGGCTCAAATCTGAGCTGGTTTAATATGAAAATAAACATTTTATGTTTTATGTACAGAATAGAAAGTGCAACATTTGTTTCGTGTCTGGGTGTTGTGGGACCATTGTTTTCGTTGTTCCTGGTTCCGTAGATTCAGTGAATCCTAGTAAGGGGCCAGAATCTATGTTTTTTTTTATGAAACTGAATGACAAGACGAGCTGGTCGTTTGCTTGGTGGTAAGCAATACGCCAGCCCATAACAATAACAGCACCACAAAGAACTTTGTTTTGCAAAATCCTGCGCGGCGCTGCACTGCGCTCGTCACCCTGAGACAATTAGCTGTTGCGTCTCATAATGCCCAGTAATTTCTTCAAACCGGAACACAGTATTGCTTGCGCACTACTGCTTGGCGGCTGAATAACTGGCAGAGTAGTGGTATCCGCCCAGACGGCCTCTCGCAAACAAGAAACCTACCACCAGGTAAATGGTAAATGCATGTGATCGTTGAGCGTATTTATTTATAAAGGCCTGTGATTTGAAACCGTTGCCGTTTGTTTCCTTTTAAATGATTTTATATATTTTAGCCGCTCGGTCAATAGCTCCATGCATGGGCTAGGTATTTTGAAACCTCCATAAAGAAAGCTCCTGCGACCCGAACAAAAGCAATAAAAGCGGACCTGGCTCGCTGACGTATTGGACACTTGTTCATTCGGCGAAAGTGCCCATTTTATCGCTTGGTCGGCGCTGTGGGCAAAAAATAATACGCGACCGCAAAATTGCAATATAGAGGTGCGACCAGTAACTCGATTAGTTATTATTATTGATGTTTCAAACTTTGGTCTATTCCATCTTGATTCATTAAACTATAATTTGTTGATCCATTGCTTAAATCCAGTAATGGATGATTTTCCACTTTTTGCCTCAGATAATCAGATAATCATTTATTCGTACTAAAAATACACGTCAAACAATAATTTCAATAATAGGTAGGTACATAATTAGTACGACTGTCGACAAAACATAGTAGGTATTAATAATATTCAAAAAAACATTATTAAATTGAATTAATATGAAATACAACAAATCAGATAATAATAATTATATAATTAATGTATATTATATTATGATGATAATAATAATAAAACATTTTAGTAGTTAATTTAATAACAATATTTAAAATTGTTTTGTGCTAGATAGATAGATAGATAGATAGATAAACGCTTTATTGCAAACATTAAATTAAAGACATTACAGTGCTAGTGAATTCTTAAACCATAAGCCAGCGCTTCAATCTACATTTGAAGCTGTTCACATCCTCTCTAATCTTAATGGATTGCTAAAATTGATTTATTCTTCTTACATTTTTAATTCCACTCTAATTCAAAATTTCTGTGTTTTCATTTAATTTTATACATAAAACATGCAATAACTTATTTATCACTAGCTGCTGCGGTTTCCCGATATAAAAAGTAGCCTATGCCATTTTCCAGGATCTAAAAGTACATACTAAATTCATCAAAATCCGACCAATACTATTTGCGTGATTGAGTAACAAACATTCAAACATCCATCCATCCTCACACACTTTCGCATTTATAATATTAGTGGGATTTTATGTACCTATTTGTAAGTACCAGGAGATCAAAAATACTAAGGAGGCTTTGCAAATTTTTCACGTACGACTGTTTCGAGGTGCTAAATACTTTTCATATAATTTATGGTCGTCAACGCAAATGGTCCAAACAACTATTCGTAATAGGATATCGTCTAATCATGCATTTTTCAAGTCATCTAATTTGCAAGTGGAACCAATTATAGAACGGTTTAGTTTAGCTGCCTTTGTATTAGACACTGCATATAAAATCAGTACCTACCTACGTAAAGCATAGAAAGAGTGAACAGGTTTTTAAAGGCAAGCGTGCTATTGATATCTTCACCGCATCCTCACTTAACGTCAGGTGAGGTAGTGGTCAAAGGCAAAAACCTACAATTGTTAAAAATAAAAAACCGCCAAGTGCGAGTCGGACTCGCGCACGAAGGGTTCCGTACCATTATCTATGAAAACGGCAAAAAAATCATGTCTGTTGTATGGGAGCCCCACTTAAATATTTTTTATTCTGTTTTTTAGTATTTGTTGTTATAGTGGCAACAGAAATACATCATCTGTGAAAATTTTAACTGTCTAACTATCACGGTTCATGAGATGCAGCCTGTTGACAGACAGACAGACAGACGGACGGACGGCGGAGTCTTAGTAATAGGGTCCCGTTTTACCCTTTGGGTACGGAACCCTAAAATACCATCAGAGCAAAACTTTTTTGTTTCTCTGCTTCTTTCCACATGAGAAAGAAGATCTGACTAGATAGACGAGGTATATATATAGACTTCCAGGATAAAAGGTTCGAAGCCAAACTCGTTTCAGCTGGCCTACTGCTCGTGGTATTGGGCAAAAACTGCGGTTTTGCAGTTGTTAACCTATTTTTCGCCGAGTGTACTCCACTATAATAACTCAGCGAAATTGCGAAATAAATGTACCTACGGAGTTAAAACTCGCGGCCACCACGTACAGTCAGCGACATAAGCAGCTGAACTTTTACAATCTTTTAATTGGTAATAACACCGAAAATATACAAATATCCGGGAATATCTAAGTCAATTTGGAATAATCTTTGGGTATACAAAGTCCTACTTATATATATATATATATATATATATATATATATATATATATATTACATATAATATTATAAACGCGAAAGTTTGTAAGAATGGATGTACGGATGTATGGATGTACCTTTGTTGCTCTTTCACGCAAAAACTACTAAATGGATTTTGATGAAATTTGGTATGGAGATAGCTTATACCTTGGATTAACACATAGGCTACTTTTTATCCCGGGAAATCGCGGGTGAAACCGCAGGGCGCAGCTAGTTAAATATATTTCTTATACCTTCACCTGTTGTACTTTAAGAAATTATGAATTGAATGAATTATGAAAACTGTAATCCTTTTTTTGTTTTTCTAAATGCAATAATGAACACTAGAACTGTAATAAAGATCACTAGATTGTTTAGGGATATTGCTATTATTATTGGCCTGCTATGCTATCTTGACATCTCGAAATTTTTCTTATCAAAAACAGTCACGCAAGGGAGTTTGAGCTCCTTTTCGTAATTCATTACGAATAGGTGAAAAGGAACTCAAACTGAGCTATACCTTTATAATGCCCTGACTTAACCAGACACGCTTATGTAACTTCGGCAATCGACAATTCCATCGCTTGTCAGAAACTAAATGCAGCGACTGCATGCTTCACTGTTTACACTTTAAACGCCAATCGATGACCGACACCGATACCGATGGCGATGACCGTGATTGAATCGCGCAATACGGCGATTTTGTGACGCGATCAAAAAAATGCCGATTGCGAATGGTAAACGCAGAAATCGCTAAAACTTGCGACTGTGATACTCGATCGCAATAACACCTAAGTGACTGGCCTATCGATAACAGTTACAAAGTCATCCAGAACTTTTAATTGCGAAGTCTTTGTTATTGTAAACGAAGCACACCTTCATTAACCGACTTCAAAAAGGAGGAGGTTTACAATTCGACGGTATGTTTTTTTTTTATTTTTTTTTGTGTGTTTGTTACGCGATTACTCCACCAATTATGCATCGATTTCGATGATTCTTTTTTTGATTAGTAGGTAATACTTCAAAGGTGGTCCCATATAAATTTTATCGAAATTCATTCAGTAGTTTTTGAAAAAAATAGCAAAAACAAAAAATATAAGTTTTAATCTTCAAGTCGGTTCTTGCTTTTTCGTAACCAACTTTCTAAAGGTGGAGGTTTGTATTCGACTGCTTCACCTGCTTCACCCAGGGTTGACTTCCGGCGAGGGAACTCCTCAACAGAGAATAAGACAGACATGACATTTTTTTGTACATGTATTTAATTGTGAAAGCCCGGTTTTAACTTCGTCATGGTGTTGCTTCTAGATCATAAAAGCTTGTCTTTAAAAACTTTTTGATTTAATTTAATTAAAACTTGTTTTTCACTAAAAAGGGTAAAATAAATTATTTTTCAAAAAAAACTAAACCGACTTCAAAACCCAAATGGCACTCAAAAGTAAAAAATCAATTAATATAATTATAATAAGCGCTACCCACTCATATATTTGAAGTCGGTGCCAGCCAAAAGGTAAAAGGTAGTAGATAGATACTACCTACAAGTAGTACTTACTATATACATAGTATTTATCTGCTACCTATTACACTTGGCTGGCACCGACTTCAAATATATGAGTGGGTAGCGCTTATGATAATTATATTAATTGATTTTTTACTTTTGAGTGCCATTTGGGTTTTGAAGTCGGTTTAGTTTTTTTTGAAAAATAATTTATTTTAAAACCAGCTTCATTAATCCAAAACGTCCACGAACTACGTGCCGATGGCTGAGTTTAAAAGCCATGTAGTATTTTAAAATAAAATGTTTGTTTCGCACAAATAAAGTAGCTGGATTATAAAATAGCTTCTCACGTGCGAGAGGTATTCGAGGATAAATCTCGAGCGCGCAGAGTAACGAGTTGCTCTGCATGATGGGTGACAGCGATATGAAAACACAATATATACACAAGATATGAAAACCTTATTCAAGGCAAATGACCTCGATTGTCACGTCACGTCACCTTATCACCATCAATTAATCCCTTAAATGTAATATCATCTTAATCATTATCCACCACGCTGGCCCAGTGCGAGTTGGTGGATGTCACATGTCTTTGAATTTTTGTGATTAATTCTTGGACATGCCGCTTTCCTCACGATGTTTTCCTTCACCGGTTCAAGAGCGTGTATTAAATCCGCACATAACTTAAGAAAGTCAGTGGTGCGAGGCCTGCGGGATCAGAACTCGGGTACGTCGGACCGAAAGTCGCACGTTCTCTCACTGTCACACTCGCTCTAAATGTGTGCATAACACAATAATATGTCTATTTAAGACCTATTTTACCATATTCTTATAAATAAATAAATAATTTCTAGCGCCCTGTATCTGCTAACTAGAATGGCTGCAGAATATACACGGAACGATTGGTTAAAATGATCAGATCTATTTAATGTTAATAGCCGTGTAAATTATTTTTCAAAGCTCTTGTAACTTATCCCATGCTCCAGTTACTCTTGTCTCGCCTTACTTTCAGCAAAGAAACTCTCTCTTTGACGTTTACGTGAATAATGCCCGCACGTCGACATTTCACGAGTTCTTAGAAAACCTACAGATTTTGATGCGATAAAACGTCTTTCTGTGTCACCTCTTTGGTGTTACCGAAATGTGTTTGTGTAATAAAAGTTGCAAATGGGCAACTCCTTTATATCAATTATTTGTCACAGCATAATACTTATGTATATTATCATTTTGATAATTCCTGTCCATCCAAAGTTTGCTTGAATGGGATCGCTAGCAATGAGACCGCCCATTGTAAAACTATCTTAGGTACAGTTTTTAGAAAGAAAATAGAGATAGAAACAACATTTATTCGAGACAACACGCAACATTACAATTCTACCCCCCTCACAATTCTACCATTGGATCCTTTTTAGTGCGAACGTCAAGGGAGTGGAATGCCTTGCCGTCGTCTGTGTTTCCTCTTAAATACAATCTGGGTGTGTTCAAATATTTACTAAGTAAGCGTGCTACATCTTCGACCACATCGTCACTTCCCATCAGGTGAGATTGTGGTCAATCAATCAATCACTCAATCAAAAGTTCTTTATTCAATTTTGTCGTCACAGACGCACTTATGAACATCAATTATTACAATGACTACCACCGTATCGGAAAAAGAACCACTACTCAGAAGATACGGCAAGAAACTGAGGGGCATATTTTTTAGAACTTTTGTTACAATATTTTGTTTGTTTTTGAATATATTATTATTCTTATGTGCCAGTTGGCTACTTGGCAGAAGCGGAATGTTCCATGCATCTTTGTCTTCTATGTAATTACTAACTGCATAGTATGCTTTTTTCATTAGAATATTTTTCACACTCAATTTGGATCTACTTTCTGTGAGCTCCGTTATACATTGTGGAATTTTATTGAAAAAACGTACAATTGCCCATGAAGGACTTATTCGTTTTACTCAGTCTAAACCTAGGTACTGCAATTCTATCCTTATTTCTAGTGTTTATGTTGTGGTGGTCACTATTCACCTTGAAACGCTGACCCAGTCTGTTGTAAAAAAAATTTGTTTTTCTCAAACATTTCGATTATTTTTTGGTCCAACTTTTCGGTTTGTTTGTCCTTGTTTGTTCAATGAAATGTGACGTAAAATTTTATGTCACGGACACGTATTTTCTTTATCCGTGTGAGTAAATATCATATACAAAAAGTCTGCTACCCTTTCTTTCCTAATGTATTATATACAAAAGCTGACTTATTGCTCAGCGAAACTGAGAAAATAAGAGAAACTTTCTATCCCAAATGACTTCACAAAAAGATAACATAAACATACAATGAATTCAACCAGACAGAACTGCCATAATCCATTACATCAGGCTAAAATAGGCCTAACGCTCCAACCTTTGACATCTAAAGGCTTTTCTGCCAATAGGGATAGGGTCCATACATAAACGGATTAGGTCTAGACGAAACAAAGGTCTCTCAAACAAAGGTCTTTCGTTACGAAATAGCTTTGCAGCGCAGCAACGATACACAAGCGTTATTTCTGACTAATAGATATTAAGTAATGTTCCTAGTTCATCAAATCAGGAATGTCAATTATTACAATAACTATGAGCGAGTGTGGCTTATTGGGAGAACGTGCGACTTTCGATCCGACGCACCCGAGTTTGAACCCCGCTGGCCCCGCACCGCACCACTCTAACACTCGCTCTAAAAAACCGTGCAAGAAAACATCGTGAGAAAACCGGTATGTCCAAGAATTCATAACAAAAATTCAAGGACATGTGACATCCACCAACCCGCACTGGGCCAGCGTGGAGGATTATGGTCCGTACTCTCTATGAGAGAAGGCCCGTGTCCCAGCAGTGGGAACGTGATAGCCTGATGATGATGATGAATGTTCATAGCAGAAATTTAAATGGCGCTGCAAAAGAAATAGCAGCAGGTTAGATCAGGGCCCTAATTCACTATGTCAACTTGGCGATTCCTTGCTTAAAGGAAACGTCGATTCCTTCATTAATAAACGACATCTGCGAAATGTGTATTCTCTATGACGCGTCATATATATGAATATATGAATGCGTCATAGAGATGTCGTTTATTAATGAAGGAATCGACGTGATTTCGAAGCAAGGAATCGACGTGATTTTTCCAAGATGTCATAGTGAATTGGGACCCAGAGAAGACGTGGATTTGCTACTAGGTGGTTTTGATTGACCAAGTCTTCAAGGATCAAGGATTTCCCCCATTGGCCATAAAAAAAAGACTAATAGTTATTCTGTTGGGAACATCCGTAGGTATGTCAGTCTTCCGTGACCACGGCCAACGCAACTTGGTCAAAACGTCGAGGTAAATAAAATTAATATTTTTAGCGCGAGTCCCGTTTTATTATCATAAACTAGTAGGTATAGTACGTTCGATAGATTAATCAATTTACATATATATATATATATATTTTTATGATACTGAGTGATGAGACGAGCAAGTCGTTCGCCTGATGGTAAGCGCCACGCCTGCCCATAACAATTGCAGTTACACCCAGAAACCACAGCGTAGCACTGTATTGCGCTCATCTCCCCGAGACATCAGATGTTAAGTCTCATATGCCCAGTAATTTCGCTGGTTACAAAGAAGTTTTGTAGCATTTGGCAGTGTTAAAATGAAATTAAATTGTTTATTGTAATAAAAACGATACACACCAATAACAATTATTACACAAATTATAAAAGTAATTAAAATACAAATTAAAACAAATTATATTCAAAAAACACATTAAATTAAATTTTACTATATGAATTATGTATGTCAAAAATGTATATAATTAAAGTGATTAAGGTGTCAAAAATTATAATTATAAAGTCATAAACATATAAAAAATAAAAATTCATTAGTATTACAATTCATCAAGAACACAAGAAATAAGTATATAAGAAGTCAAAATTAATATAATTATACATTGTGTTAGGCGTTTTACCAGGCCTAGCGCACTCCGCACTGTAGGTACGAAGCTACAAGTACATACCCGGACACCGACGGCGGGTCGCGCGTCGTTACACGTGCCGCGTCAGAAGAGATAACAGCTATGCGATAGAAAGAGAGGCGCTCTGTAGGTTAATACGACTGTTGGGTATGCAGCGCTACGCGAGCTGAATTGAATTTTATTGCGTCATAGCAAGAGTCGCTCTTTGTTTAAATTTCTTTGCGGAGTGATGCTTCTGTCCCTTAGTATTCTGTGGTTTTACTACGTATACGCTGGTATTCACTTACATCCTGGTTCATCAATAAGTAACGTCAATTTTCTGATCAAATAGCGGTTCAAACTGGACGGACCCGGCCCATGTCCTTTACTTAAGTAAACATCCCTACCCTTCCTATCTCACGTACTCTATATTCAATATTCCGACTGTTACGTCACAGATAAGGCCACTTCCTCTGACCTGCTGCTATTGGTGAATTCTGAACGTAGTGAATTGCAGTTGGCAGTCATTTCCTGCATCTGAAGTGCTGTGGTTAAGTTGTTTAGCTGCTGCAGTACGGCATTCAGGAGGCGTAAATTTATTGTTGCTGTTAGATGATAAGGAAAGCACAGACGCTAGCTAGATTTAAAATAAAGTTCAAAATCCTATTCTTTTCCCTACCTACAAGTCACTGCTGGCAATCTGTATTTTCAATCGTTTCCTTGCATGTACCTACGTATTAAATTGATATATATTTATGTGTATTTATTAAGCTTTTATATAGATATATGTATGATAAAAAAAGTTTATAATTTGTAGATGTAAGTAGGTATACGTATACCACCGTAGGTATATACGAGTAAGTATTATAATAATTAGGATTAATATTTTTTTTTAGCTATTACCTACCACCGGAAAAAGAACCACACGATTTTTTGTAGAAAATTTGTAATTTTGTTTGTTTTGACAATATTATGATTCTTATGCTATTATGTTTATAAGTTGGCTGCTTGGCAGAAGCGGAATGTGCTATGCATTTTTGTTTTCTATGTAATTACTAATGGTATAAGTGGGTATAGTATGCTTTTTTCAATAGAATATATTTCATACGCAATTTGGATTTACTTCGTGTGAGGTCCGTTATACATTTATGATAAAATTGTACGCAATAAATAAATAAATAACAAATAAAACTCTATATTTAAAAGTTCGATCGACAATGTGTCTTTTTGTTTGAAATCCCAAACGCTCTAGATTCCCGATTCAATATTCAATCTGTTACGTCAGATGAGATAAATGTATCGGCCGGTCAGATATCTAGTCCCATCTGAAATACGAGCGTATCTGTCTTTAAGGAAAAAGCCGATAGAGTGGGAGAGTAGGGCATTACTTACTTTGAAACTGCGGGAGGGTAGGTAAAACTGTGAGCAAAGTAAGTTTTTTTTATGTAACTGAATGACGAGACGAGCTGCTCGTTTGCCTGATGGTAAGCAATACGCCAGCCCATAACAATAACAGCACCACCCACAACTTTGTTTTGCAAAATTCTGCGCGGCGCTCGTCACCCTGAGACAATTAGCTGTTGAGTCTCATAATGCCCAGTAATTTCCCTGGCCACAATGCTCTTCAAGACGGAACACAGTAATGCTTGCGCATTACTGCTTGGCGGCTGAATAACTGACAAGGCGGTGAAGTGCACTGTTACTAGATACTAAATATACACTGTTTCGTACTGGATTGGTTAGTATTTGGAGCGCATGGTGTTGAAAACGCCCGCCTTTCTCGACGCTGATACCCCCTTTCTCCAGTCTTCTCGTGACCACGGCCAATCCAACTTGTACAAAATGTTCAAGTAAATAAAACAAATTTAGCGCGATTACGTCCCGATTTATTAGCATAAACTAAGTGTTTGAATCATCATCATTATCGTCATCATCATCATCAGCCCGTAATCGTCCACTGTTGTACATAGGCCTCTTCTAATCAACGCCACTGAGCCCGGTCTTCGGCTCTTCTCATCCAGTTTCTTCCGGTTGCCTTTCGCAGGTCATCGCTCCAACTGGCCGGTGGGTCTATACTACGCTTGCTGAATCGCGGTCTCCACTCAAGGACACGTCTACTCCAATGATTGTCCGGCCTTCGAGAGATATGACCAGCCCATTGCCATTTCAGTTTTCTAATGCTATGGGCTATGTTGGTTACTTTGGTTCTCTGTCGGATTACCTCATTGCGGATCTTATCTCTCAGAGAAAGTCCCTCTCCATAGCTCGTTGACCGACTTTGTACTTGTGGATCAGTTGCATTGTGAGTGTCCACATCTCGACTCCGTATGTCATTACGTTGGTTCGAATCGCGACAGTTTCAAAATTACTCTCGAATATGACAGTCAATATAGCAGGTAACAAAGGTCTACAAAAACGAATTGCAGCGTCTTACTCAGTTTTCAATGGACGGTTCATTTCATTTCACCTTCCATTTCTACTTCTCGATTCAATATTCAATCTGTTACGTCAGATAAGACAAACGCCTCGACCGGTTAGATATCTACTCCCAACTGAAATACGAGCGTAAGAGTTTGTCTTGAGAATAGGTTAGAATGGTGGTCAACACATATTTGTAAGAAAAACAGTGTAATCGTACGTAAACGAAACATCTATACACAAAGAATCAATACACCTATTTAACACCCGATGAAAAAATGAAGGGGTGTTATAACTTTGACCACTATGTGTGTGTGTATCTGTCTGTGGTAACATTTGTTCCGTAGCCCAGTAATTTCGCTGGCTTCATTGCCCTTCAAACCTGAACACAGTAATGCTTTCGCACTACTGCTTGGCGGTAGAATTACTGGCAAAGCGGTGGTACCCACCCAGACGGCTTCTCGCATATTATGTGTCGAACCTAGGAAAGGACCTTAACAAGGTAACTTATAAACTTCTACGTACAAAAGGGAATTTAATACGACCCCAAAAACTTGCGCATTAGAAGTTTCGATTAACGCAAAGTTCTAGACGAACTGGATACAAACTGAACATTTCGCACTAAAAGGCAACAAAAGAACACAGGAAAAAATATAAAAGCACCGTAAGCGCTGAATCCCGAAATTGATATTTCCTCCAGCGCTTTATACATTCACTGCGTACGTTTTACAACTAAAGTCACTTTCAATTTTCAGCTGAAAGCGCTTTATGGGACGCTGGGAGCGTGACGCGCATAAAACCTCGAGAGAGAAAGCCTCAACTCGTCTCCATCTTTGCTGAAGTCACAGGAGATTTACAGATTTCCTAATCCCAACAACAAAGAAAATTCAACCTTTTACTTCTACAAATACAGATCATATTCGGTTCTAGGTGGTGGATGTAAAATTCTTAATCTTCAAGTTATTTCAATTTTTTCTCAGACAGATGTTACCTTGATGTAGCTAGGAGTGTAAAAGTTCATTTTTTTATTACTTTTGCAAATTAGGTTGGATAATGCGACTTTTCAAGTCGCCCGGGACGGCTTGGGGGCAGTGACAATGCGGCTTTTTTATTGAATGACTACAGGACTACAATGTAGAAAGATTTAATTTTATTTGAAGTTTACAACTTCTTGAGAAACTGAGAACCTTTTGAGGTGGAAGATAGATTTGTTGAATCTTTGTTCTAAATGTTAAGAATAGCATTTCAGTTTTTTCTGACTAAAGGTTAACAAATGGTTGTTTTGTGATTCTACAACTTGTAAAAGATAAAGACATTAAATTGCTATCTATACATTAGATTTGAAGGAACTTAGCAGTCTCCTCCTTCGAGTAAAATGATGAATACTTTAGTTAATTGTGAAAATTACAGCAAAACGTGAAAAATGTTTGGTTCCGAGCTAGCTACAAAAATAAAACGTCACACTTCTTCTTACTAGTAACCAAAAATTAAATTAATTTATATTTTAACAAAGATATATCTAAATCTAAACCAAAATTGCTTAAATAACTTAAATATATTTAGAAAATAACTTAAATATATATACAAAACATAATAAAATTATTCTTAAAGGCCTATGGTGGAGGGGAAAGTGCCCAGAACGCTGGCCGCATTGCCACTGAATGGCAATGCTGATTTTTTGACCCAAATATGAAATATACCAAATATATTTTTACTAGTTGAATCGAGACCTTAATATTAAAAAGAATAAGGGCCTGTGTCGCCTCCAAGATACTAAATACACATACAACATAAAGAAACCGTCCACACAACAACACTTAGTCGATATATTAAATTCAATAACTCTAGGGTTGTCGAGCGCACTCCCATATATCCTCGTTAATATCATAAGCAGCTTTATCTTCAAAATCGTCCGTACAACAATAAACTTCCACTCGACTTGCGGCGCGTTAAAAGAAAATTACGATGATAATAATTCAGCAAGAGGCAGCCCTAAATCACTGCGTATGGCAGAACTTAATGGAAAGCGGGACGTTTAAATATTTTTCGCAATAGAAAAAACGCTTTTCTGCGAAATAAAGCGTTATGAAAAGTGCTCGCATTCTTGTGGCTTTTTTACTTTGTATTTTAAAATTCAATCAGTGTTTGTATATTAGAATATGTAGGTACCTTCTCTAAGAGATGACAAGTATTATTACGTTGTCAGGACTTGTGTAACTACATACAAATAGATTTTTGTTCTTTTTTTATGACTTTTAGCAGAAATGGTAAAGTCTACAATGTTACAGAATGTTTACCGTTTGTTTAACGTTGGCATTTCAGATTTTAATTTCTTTGAAATCGAATAATTCTATTAAATTTAGAAGATATTAAAAAAACATTATTTTGAGGCACAAAGAAAAAATATTGATTTAATAAATTAGCAAAAAGTAAAACGAAGTGCAACGTGAACATTTTCAGTTTTTAAGCGACTTCACAATAAGAAGGAGGTTTTCGATTCGATTGCATTTTTTTATGTTTGTTACCTCAGAACTTCATAATTTATAAACTGATTTGGAAAATTTATTGAGTTGCATTCATTACAGCTTTAACATGGTCCCATATGAATTTCATCAATATTCGACCTTGGACTTCGAAGATACATCCAAATTGAAATCGGTTTTTTTGTTATAAAATGTATAATTTTTCTTTTCAGTATATATACATATGTAGTACTATTAGGTATTCTGTGCACTACTTCTCTAAGCTCAGTTCTCTTCGTCATACGAGAGATGTTATAGTAGGTATCTCTCTAATGTAACCTTTGTCTTTACACATACATTTGACAGCCTCTGTGGTGTAGTGGTTAGGCAGGTTGGCTCAAATCTCATACATCACTAAGGTTGCGGGTTCGATTCCCGCGACCGGACAATTGTTTGTGCACAGAAAAAAAGCGCAGGCATTTGTTTCGTGTCTGGGTGTTGTGGGAACATGGTCCTCATAGTTCCTGGTTTCCTAGGTACAGGAAATCCTAGTTGGGGCCAGGATCTATGTATGTGAACGTGGGGCGTTATTTATTATTATTTATTTATTTATACCTACTTATTCACAAAAACTCCGAAGTTACGCCATGCTCCTTATACTGTGTGTGCTAGCTAACTAAACGCGTTACTCCAAACAATGCCGAAACATACCTCGTTCATAAATTAAAGGTCCTTTAGCAACAAATACTCGTGGTTGTTAGTCGGGTCCTCCAAATGTTTGTTGAAAGTTAACACCGCGTCGTGAGGGCGCTATTACGCACAAATTGCGAGCTCCTTGTAATTCCCGTAATTGCTGTAATTTTCCTTTATTACATACAATTCTTCGTAACTATGAGTTTCTTATTACAAAATTTTAGGGGGAGTTTGCCGAGTGTAATTAGCGAGACAAAAATGTGTTCCATTTTTAGAACGTCGATGATTATAAGAATACAATACAACAATACTTTATTACACACCAAAAGCGAGTGTGGCTCAGTGGGAACACGTGCGACTTTCGATCCGACGCAGTCGAGTTTGAATCCCGCTGGGCCCGCACCACCCGCTCTAAAAACGGTGAAGGAAACCATCGTGAAGAAACCGGCGTACCCAAGAATCAATTACAAAAATTCAAGGACATGTGACATCCACCACCCGCACTGGGCCAGCGTGGTGGATTATGGTCAATACTCTCTCTTTGAGAGAAGGCCCGTGTCCCAGCAGTGGGAACGTGATGGGCTGATGATGATGACACACCAAAATAGGAAACAAAAGTATACAGTTACATATAATAGTGGTACAACAATTATGCCTTTGCTATGTGCAATTTCTTATAGGCAACCTTTGGATGAAACTGAATAAAAAGGTAAAAATTTGCGGTCAGTTGGTGTACGAAGTAGTAAATGAAAAAGATATAATGTAGTAAATACAATACTTCAAAAAACGACGATAATAGTACGATGATAGTATACGATATAATATTATAGCGACGGTAACCGCTTACCATCAGGCGGGCCGTCTGCTTGTTTGCCGACATATTAAATAAAAAAAAGTATAGACATAACAATATAATACAAACAATATAATACATAAATATTATGAATGTACCATTAATTAAACACTATTTTCTGCTTCTCGAGTGGGTGTGTGGTGAACTTTGTTAACGGAATTTTAAGCCGCTAAGACAACAACCTGGGCCCCTATTCAATATGACGACAAGGCGATTCCTTGCTTCGAAATCACGTCGACTCCTTCATTATAACCGACATCTCTATGACGCATTCATGTATTCATTTATATGACGCGTCATAGAGAATACAAATTTCGCAGACGTTTATTAATGAAGGAATCGACGTTGCCTCGAAGCAAGGAATCGCCAAGTTGTCATAGTGAATTATGGCCCAGGACTGATGAGACAGTATTGATGAGTATTTTGTAATCTTATTTGTAACTACCCGCAAAACGAATAGTTTTGGTAAATTAATAGATAGGTAATTTTTTTGAGAAATATAATTGTTTATATATACTCTATACTCTTTTTTTCACAAGCGAAATGCAGTGCTACGTAGTACAATTTCATGGTACCTATTGGTAGTTCTCGGTGGCGCTGCATTTGTTATGGGTAAGCGTGGCGTTTTCAGCCGAACGATTTGATAGTCTCGTTCCTTAATTCTGTCACAAAAAGGAATCTATTGATCGAAAAATTGCCATAATAAACAGAAAAACTGTTTTAATAGTACATGTACCTTACATGTCTACGTTTTATGATATCTTCTGTTGAACATCAGGTCCTGGACAAACTACATCTATTTGTAATTTTTCTGATTAGTTTTAATGAAAATCTTTTATATTTTATGTCAAATTAATCAGCTCCAATAATACAAAATGGTTCTTTCATGCCAATCGGACTGATACATCGCCATTTGCATTTATTTTAATTGCAAACCCATTCGGGCGATGTATTTAATAACTTTAATTCGAATTGCAATGGAAGCTGACAAATATAGCGATAAAACACGAACTGATAGGCGCTTGTGTCATTGACATTGGCGCAATCAAACGAATAGATAAGTTAGGTAGTAATCTCAGTGCAGATTTCGGAATCAAATAAATATACATCTTTGTTAAAAATACAAAAAGAAAGCAGGCTTTAACCAACTGAAAATTAAGTGTAATTAAAGATTAATGATAAAATAAAATAAAAATTACCATACTCCATATAAAAGTGGGCAAAAAACTTATTGGTAACGATGTGTTGGTTGACGCTAAGCTTCTCGAGTTTCTCGAGTCTCGAGCATCGACGTAAAGTTGCCAGCCTGTCGGTATTTCGTAGCATTCATCAAGGTGAGTGTGCGATGGAATTATACGACCTAATTCCTCCATCTCTTTCTCTATCTCCTTTCTGCCAACAAGACGGACAACAAGACGCACGGAAACTCGGCATCCGTACATGGTTGACATTCCTCCTGCTAACAAAGCGTTTTGCTTCAACCTCTATAATGCGAACAGCTTAGGAATGGAACACCTTACCAGCGTCTTTGTTTCCCGATTCTTATAATCTAGGTGTCTTCAAGTCTCGAGTGAATTGGTATCTACGCCAGCATGATCCACCGTTGACCGCATCGTCACTTTCCATCAGGTGAGACAGCGGTCAAATGTTTACCTATCAAGTAAAAAATAGAAAACAAACAAATTCACATGCATTATCAAAGTAGGCACGGTAGGTACTATAAATAAAAAGTATGTGTGAGTTACAGTTATGACAAATGGGCCATAGCTCAGCAAATAACATTGCTTAAGGAACAAACTGTTTTCAGCTCAACGCCGTAGTAATCGCAATCTTTGAAATCCGTCGTGAATTTCATCAAATGTTATTTCTATACAAAGAAAACGTTGATTCTCTTTTTCTATTTCCTAACATTTGCGATAAAATCCTTCATACAAACGAAATGCGAGAGAAACCGATAAGACAGTAAAAAGGGTTGGTCGAGCCTATAATAATAATAATAGAATTCCGCGTAGCAAGATACTACGGGCTCTACGGGCGTAGCACCGTAGACGTGAATAAACAACCGCTACGAATTTATGTAGACCTTAGTAGAGGGAGCTACGAAAAATAACGTTATTATGAACTTTTATTATTTAATTGAGTTATTATTATAACTCAGATATAACATAATTTTATTATTATGATAGACGTAATGTTAAAATGAAGAGGTTTATTTTAAAATGAGAAACAATAACAACATCATATCCTGTTATGGGCATGCGTGTTGCTTACCATCAAGTGAAAAATCTGCTTGTCTCGTCACTAAATTACATTTAAAAATGCATTCTCAAATCATGACATTTGATATTTACGGCTTTACTACATCTTTTTATAAAACATTTTATTCAAACCTATTAGCTATTTTAGGATCATAGAGAAAAACATAAAAAGAATAAGAAACCATACAATAAAAAATAGGTATAACATATACATTAGACAAACAACAAAATACGGACAACCCCGGTATTCGTATCAAAATTTGACATCTCTACGGAACGATATCAGCCCGTTATCTATATAAAATTGTTAGTAAAAGCGACTCACCTTTCAGCTACATGTCATATCCGTACGCACGTACCAGTCCAAACACAGTCAAGTTAATTTCAAAATGTACAGATTTTAATTTTCATTTAAGGCCCGGTCAAAACACGCCTGTTTCGTAAAGGAGCGGGATTTCGAGACGCACGTCCACACCCGGTGAGCTCGCGAGCAAAACTAGGAGCGGAGACCGCGGAGTGATCCCGAAATCAGCACGACAAGGATGGAACGTCCGGAGTGAGCGAGAAGGGAGAAGGTGCAGAGGTGCGCAGGAAAGAATTAGATGTTTATTTGCGATACGTAACGGGATAGTAAGTTTTGAGTGTTTGAAGTTTACCTACTCATTACAATTAGGTAACTATGATTTGTGTTGGCCTTATAGTTAGTCATTCATAGTATATACTACTCTACTATAATATATATTTTGAATGCATTTTTCAAATGGATACACTACTAGCTGCTCCACGCGGATTCACCCGCGTTTTCCCGGAATAAAAAGTAGCCAAAATGAAAAGTAGTTTTTTGCGTGGTTGAATAACATACATCTATCCATCCGTACATCCTCACAAACTTTCGTATCACTACATATTATAAAACAAAGTCGCTTTCTCTGTCCCTATATCCCTATGTATGCTTCAATCTTTAAAACTACGCAACGGATTTTGATGCGGTTTTTTTTAATAGATAGAGTGATTAAAGAGGAAGGTTTATATGTATAATAACCGTGTGAAGTTAAGTTTATTATATTAGAAGAATATAGTGTTTGCTTTTTAAGTATACGTAATTATTGAAATTCCCTTTATGTAGAATCCTGAATTCTTTCGCAGAACAATTGTTATAATTATAAGTATATTATATATATATATATATAAATATATATATATATATATATATATATATATATATATTATTTATTTAATATGTCGGCAAACAAGCAGACGGCCGCCTGATGGTAAGCGGTTACCGTCGCCTATGGACATCTGCAGCACCGGAGGCATTGCTGATGCGTTGCCGACCCTTAAGGACTCTCTATATATATATATATACCTATTATTATATAAGGTATAATTTATTTAATCGTTATTAAAAAAACAAATAAAATATCGTCAAAGGTAAAGCTTTCAATCCAACAAAAAGCTTCTGATTTAATCCTAAAAGCTAACATTTTACCGCCAAAAATTAATATAGTGATTCTGTAGCCGGGAATAAATCTGACAAATGGAATAAAAGAAATTCGTTTTTAATACAAAAGATAGCTACTGGCCGAATGGAATCCGTCCCGGCATTAATATTATGAGCCGTAAATCAACTCCGGCCGAAAATCACCGGCCGGAATGCATAAAATAATAGACTAGCCCGGTCACTAAGCGTGTTGTCAAACAATAACAGAATAGAAATCCTTATAGTTATGTATCATCATCAGCCCATCACGTTCCCATTGCTGGGACTTGGGCCTTCTCTCATAGAGAGAGAATGGGCCATAATCCACCACGCTGGCCCAGTGCGGGTTGGTGGATGTCACATGTCCTTGAATTTTTGTGATTAATTCTTGGACATGCCGGTTTCCTCACGATGTTTTCTTTCACCGTTTTCAGAACGAGTGTTAAATCCGCACATAACTCAAGAAAGTCAGTGGTGCGAGGTCAGCGGGATTCGAACTTGGGTACGTTGGATCGAAAGTCGCACATTCTCCCACTGAGCCACACTCGCTCTTAGCTTATAGTTATGTATGGTATAGATATATTTATTTATGTATTTGTTATATTTATATATTTATTTTAGATATTTCTGATTATAGTTGCTGATTTTGTCCTGGTCGAACCGTAACGTACACTGAAACCTATTTGCACATGTGACAGTTCTCTTTCCTCAAGGGTTTTCTGGAAGAAAACTCTTTTTAGGGTTAAGTTCGCCTTTGTACATATAGTTTATAATCACCGATGTAAATATTATTACAGTGTACAATAAAGAATATTCTACTAACTCTTTATTATAATACCAAGATACAGCAACAATAAAACTAAAATAACAATTAACTTAATATTAGTGTCACAATGGGCGGTCTTATCGCTTAAAGCGATCTCTTCCAGACAAAACAGAAATGGAGGAATGTAGACAAAAAATATATATGGACGGTGTTATCGACAAAATGTTGTCGGTAAGTAGGTACATTACAAATGTATCTATCCAGACTTATTTAAATAACATAATAATAAATATACTTACATAAACTAATTATTAATAATTTTAGGACCACGGGTTTTTACGTTTTTATTAAGTCACTTTCTTGTTGTTCTGTCTGTCGTTCCGGGTGGAATCCTGCAACTTAAATTTCGAGTACTTCCCGGTTAGCTATCCGGTTGAATCTTTCAGGGTAGCTCACAACTCAATGACAGTGCATTCTAAATCCATTTATTGGATTTAGAATGCACTGTCATTATTACATATATTATATATTACATATTTACAGTAATCACTATACAAAAACGGTCTTATCGCTCAATGTAACCTCTCTAGACAACCTTTGAACAGAGGACTAACGTAATTTGGAAGGACTTTTTTTCGACTAAAATGAATGAAATGAAACATTAAATTGACTTTCTTTCTAAACGTTCAAGAAAGCGTGGGCTGTAGTTAATGAAGCCAGAATATCAATGACTAGCAAACGCCCATGGCTTCGTTCGTTTTTTGTTCGTTGCGTCGACATAATAATAAACAGCCTATGACACTCGGCGAGCAACTTTCTATCACTATGAGGATTTTCAAAATCGTATCAGTAGAGATCAGTAGAGGTCGGAGTAGTAGAGACTTGACTACTTCCTACGAACAGGTTCATCATCAGCCCATTACATTCCGACTGCTGGGACTCAGGCCTTCCCTCGTAGTGATAGTATGGGCTATAATCCACCACGCTGGCCCAGTGATGGATGTCACATGTCCTTGAATTTTTGTGACAAAATACAGTAGCAGTTAGTGACCAGACCAGATCAGTCCTCAGAAGCAGCACCCATTCACAAGTATGGCTTGTGGACTAGCCATCACCCCCTTCAACTATATTCGAGGGAAGGGAGTGACCCGACACACAGAACCGCCGCAAGCAAAGGCTTTTGAGTATTTATAAGTAGGTATGCATTAGAAGCGATTCGAGCGAGTGTGGCTCAGTGGGAGCATGTGTGACTTTCGATCCGACGCACCCGAGTTCCAATCCCGCTGGACCCGCACCACTGACTTTAACACTCGTTCTAAAACGGTGAAGGAAAACATCGTGAGGAAACCGGCATGTCCAAGAATTTAACACAAAAATTTAAACACATGTGACATCCACCAACCCGCACTGTGCCAGCGTGGTGGATTATGGCCCGTAATCTCTCTATGAGAAAAGGCTAAAATGATGATGATGCATTAGAAAGTGAAATATAAGCTACCAGACTACTAGCACCCGACTGTTCGATAAATATTGATAGCTCTATTCCCGACCATCGTCATTACCACCGTCGCATCAATATGTGGTAACTGTGGCGGCACATTATACTGTGATTTTGAGGAACAATAGAATTAAGTAGAGTTTTTGTAAAGCTTTTAGTTTGAACCGTGTCAAACGATGAGCCAGTTTTTATGCCAGTCCGTTTTCATTGAGTTAACGGTGTTAGCCCGAGATTTTAAGATGATGTGGTAGAAGACAATAGAATTTAGTTACGTTTTTGTAGCCACTTGTATTTTTTTGTAACTTATTGTCGAAGTGGTCCCTGATTCTGATAATGGGACTTAAAGAGAAATATCTTCGGCTAGCAAACAACACCGCGGAAGTAATATTCCGCTTCTTTACAGGTAACAACTGCATCCAATGGCATTTGAAAGTCATAGTGCCAAATTTCGACTTGAGCGGTGTTGTTTTCTAGCCGACGATATTTCCGTTCTCGCTTGAGTGAAACACAAACCTGCCCCCCTACCCATATGTCCCTCAAGCGCCAATCGTACCTATATCGTGTTTAGTTCAGTTTGGGGTATAGATTCACTGCGACAATATTTTATGATGCCATTTATTGTCACATTAAGTTTATCTCAACTTTAAGTTACCATATTTTGGTATAAATTAATGAGATTAATTTGATTTCTTGCCTGAATCGATAATAATTAGTCGGTATCTCATTAGTCGCAGTGAAGCTACACCTTTATTTGAGCTCAACACGATATACGATTGGCGTTTGAGGGACATATGGGTACGGGGGCTGGTGAAATGTCTTGTGACTTGTAACAGCAATTGAATTTAGCATTTTAAATTAAATTAAGCTAAAACAGCTTTCGGTTGAGTAGCAATATAACAAGAGGCTAAGAATCTCGTTAAAAATCTAAACATCATGTTGAAGCTTTTAATTTTAATTACAAATTCAAGTTCACAAGCTGTCTATCAAAAGAAGAATTAAGCCCTTGTTATTTTATTATAGTACAATTATAGTACAAATAGGGATATTCAAAAAAGAACGAGCGTGACTCAATGGGAGCACGTGCGACTTTTGATCCGACACACCAGAGTTTGAATCCCGCTGGCCCCGCACCAGACTTTTTTAAGTTATGTGCGCACTCGCTCTAAAAACGGTAAAGGAAAACATCTTGAGGAAACCGGCGTGGCCAAGAATTGATCACCAAAATTCAAGGACATGTGACATCCACCAACCTGCACTGGGCCAGCGGGATCGACGATGGATCTTGCTTGCCTAGAAGATTCCGATTCATTCGAGACTTAAAGACACCTAGATTATAAGAATCTGGAAACAAAGAATGGTGATGAAAGGTGGATTATGGCTCCTATTTTCTTTATGAGAAAAGGCCCGTTTTCCAGCAGTGGGAACGTAATAGGCTGATGATGATGATGATATTCAAAATAGTTTCAGCAGCGCTCCTTTGACTGATCATGAAACGCATTAGCATCTTTATTACAGCAATTATCTCGTCCTTTTATATCCTTCGTAACGCCATTTCCCATCTAATATCGCGGTGGCATAGATGATACAGCCTTATGCAAGCATCATAATGAAACGCAATGGTATACAGTTGTCAGTGAATCATCACTAACATGGAAATTAAATTGACCGTAAGAGTAAATTGTATCGCAAGTGATTCTTTAGTTCATTTTGAAATTTTATGATGATATTAACATTAAAAAAGTAAGACTCTGAAATGCCGTAGGCGAAATTACTAGGCATATGAGAATTAATATCTGATGTATCAGGGTGATGAGCGCAATGCAGTGTTACGGAGTGCTTTTTATGGTATTAAAAGTTTTGGGTGGCACTGCAATTATTATGGGCAGACGTGGCGTTTTCCAACAGGCGAACGATTTACTCCTATAATCACTCAGTTTCATAAAAATAAAAAATAGGCCAGATAGACTGCTCGTACATACCTACAACATCCTACTGTACCTACTGAACTTCTTTGTCATCATCGTCAGCCTTTATCAGTCTACTGATGAAAATAGGCGTCTCCAAAAGCACACCACTGAGCCCGATCTTCTATATATTATATATTTATGCTTCTTTCTTTTCTTTCTCTGATTTTTCAGTATTAAACTTGTGATGGTCATATTCCTTTTTTCTTTCTATGCCTTACTTTGCGCAAATTGATACCAGCTGTTTAAGGTTACATAATCATTGCTGACTATGTTGCACATTTCTCCTCTTCAAGCTGTGTTATCTTTCCGCCCATTCTCTTTCCATAGATTAATGAATGCATCTCACGTCGCAGAAGTATAAGAAGGAAGCAGTTCTCTCGGTAATTGCGCCGAATTTATCACTACCCCCTGACACTGGGAGATTTATTTAGGTGATAGCTAACTTTGATGGGTTGTAAATTCTTTAATGTCTCGTGTAGCCCAGAAATTGACGTCTTCAGCTGATAGTATCTCTACAGAAATGGACTGTGTAGGTACGCTCTTTTAAACTAATTACAATCTCTTTTACACTAATAAATAATAACTTACAAGCAAAAGCAACTCTGTCTATCTGTCTGTCTCTGTTACATTTTCATGACTAAACGGCTCAACCGATCTTGATGAAATTTGGCATAGAGTTAAAAAATGCTGCTTTTATTTTTTTTAAATTCAACTGATGTTTTCTAAGAACAAAACATCCTCACTTTAAAGGATGTATCTACTTACCCTGAAGGTCTGTATATCATTAGGCCTGTTACAAGGGCTCGGTCTTCTCTCAATCTGAATGTGTCAAATGATATAAGTTCCAAAATAGAAAAGATGTAAACAATTCAGAACACATTCCTCCATTGTAACTTTATTTACATTTCATTATTTTCTTCGCCCCAATTTCATAAATGCATTTCGTTTCGTTTCGCGATCGCTCGGCATTCGAGCATACGGCAATAAAACGAAGGCGAATGTTCGTTAATAAAGGACCTACAATTTCATACATATTAATACGCATCGCGAACGTGCGCAGAGTTTTTATTGGACGCATAAAACAAACGCGGCCACGATGTAAACGAAATGACCCGTACGATACTCGACCTTTTTCGATGATAATTTGTAATTTCGAGAGATAATTATTGCTATCGTAAAGGGTATAAAACGTGCGGCCGGGGGACATTTGGCGGGAAATGTTGGTAGTAACTTTTTATAGAGTGACCAGTTACCATGGGGGTCAGGAAGGGATATTTATATACTATTGTCGTATGGTGACCATAAAAGCCAGACAACAATGAAGCACTTTACTGTCATAAATAGTATTATATTCTATACTATTATAAAAATGGAAGTAAGCTAATTCTGTACATTAAAGATATTTTTGAAAAACCAACTAAGATAGACTATTTAGAGGGTACTTTTTTTTTTTTATTTAACTCACTGGCAAGACGAGCTGGTCGTTTGCCTGATAAAAAGCAATACGCCAGCCCATAACAATAACAGCACCATCCAGAACTTTGTTTTGCAAAATCCTGCGCGGCGGTGCACTCCACTCGTCACCCTGAGACAATTAGCTGTTGAGTCTCATAATGCCCAGTAATTTTGCTGGCTACAATGCTCTTCAAACCGGAACACGGTAATGCTTGCGCACTACTGCTTGGCGGAAAAATATTTGACTTCGACTTTGAATAAACTAGGTACCTAACCTACCTACTTACATTATGTGGTTTCCCATTAAAAGTATACAGTAATTGAATGATTGCGAAACCCATTCATCAAGAGCAATAACCAGTCAACAAATCACCCGCGCCCAGCTCAGGACATAAAGACTTCGATAAAGGTACAACTTAAGCAGTAAGGGCATACGCAACGAAACAATAGTACAATAAGTTTGACGCACACACGTTCCCACTTTGAGTACCGAGTATTCTAGCGTCAAGAGATCGTACTAACGTTAAATGTTTTACTGATGATTAGCTACAGTCAAGTTTTTGATCATTGGAAAATTATACCTAACATGCGTATTTAGTACAAGTACCTGCAAATATAGGTATTTCCATTTGTACACCATTTAGCATGATTTCCGGCTACACTCATCCAACTACTAACAGATACTATGTAAGATCGCCACTCTGCCTACCCCCCAACCTCCAAAAAGTTCTAATATTATAAACGCGAGTCACTTCGTTTGTGTGAGTATGAAGGTGTGTGAGGGGATGTGTGTATACTTATCTTCATAAAGACTGAACGGATTTTGATATTTTAAGCCCTGAAATAGGACATAGGATACTTTTTGTCCCGGACAAGAACAGTTCCAGAAGGAGCAACTACAAACCGAATTCTACGCGGCTGAAACCGTAACCCGCAGCTGATAATCAATAAAACAATCGATTATATTAAATAACATAAAATACTATCACTTAAGCAGCACTAAAGTGCTGGTGTCATCGATAACGATCGATCTGAAAAAAATGCTCTCCTGCTTCACAGATTTCCAGATACTGTCCTTACTGTTATTACTCATTATACTACGTGAAAGCTTCAACAAAGGGCAGGTTTTATTAAATCCCGCGCAGGGCCGCGACAAAGGCTGCGTTAATGACTCCGCACAATAAATCAATTTACGAATACAATGATGGACGCTCCCATACGACGGATATGGAAATGGTATGGTATTTTGAACCTTATAACTATAGGTTTAATGTTGAAACTATTAAATTCAGTTGAAGATGTGTATTGTTGTTATAATTTTGTGGTTGCGAAATGTTAGTTTATTGTGTGTTATTTTATGTGCTGTTTTTTTTTAACATTTATGCGGCCAGTGTAAATATTATGTTTATGGCTTCTATCTTACTAAGGTATTTTTTTTTAGGGAACTGATTAATGAGACTAGCAAGTCATTCGCCTGATGGTAAGCAATTGTCAACGCCTGCAATTGAAATTGCAGGCGTTGACAATTGCAGTGCCGCCCAGAATTTTAAATACCACAAAAAGCACTGCGTAGCACTGCAATGCGCTCATCACCCCGAGATATCAGATATTAAGTTTAATATGCCCAGTAATTTCGCTGACTATAATGCCCTTCAAACTTGAACACAGTAACGCTTGCGCACTACTACCTGGCGGCAAAGCGGCGGTAACCACAGAATTCCGCTTACGAGATTCCTACCATCATCAGTAGGTACTTTTTTAATTCATTCGATAATGAATAACAATAAGGCAATACCTCTCTCTCTCTCTCTTAAACTACCACAACTCGCCTACTTGTTTTTCTAAATTTTATTCATAAAATGTATTTTTTTAATGAAATGCGTAACACATTCAAATAATTAAAAGGGTAATAGAAATAAACAAAACTGAAGAACCAATTACAGACAAAGAGAATATTTGTCAAGGTACCTATTCATTATTCATTCACTTTAGACGCGTTCAAACACAGCTATACATCTATGACATAGTACACGTCTGAAATCTAGATAAAACACACACGAGTTGAGCTTCACAAAGAAAATAAAGCGGCGTCCAGACGAGCGTCAACAACTGCAGTTTGCGCGCGCGTGTGGACGCGTCCTTGGGGAAATCTGCCACGTAGCACGTAGGTACTCCACGTTTCTACGTATCGTAGTACGTTCAACGTACCTTTTGTATGGTACGTGAAAGGTCGGACACGTCGACTTCGCAGAATTAATAATTGATAGAATTCAAAACGGTGAGTTTTAAGTTAGAAAGGCAGATATTTTTCAAAAAGAAGTGTCGCTTTTGAATTCTTTTTTTACTTTTTCATACTTTTGTAAATGAGGATTGCGGAAATAAAAAGGTGCGCTTTTTAATATTGTATAAGATATTCAGATAAAACCTGTATAAAAGTTCTATGTCTAACTGAAATGCTTTTATTTGAAATATTTCGAACGAATATTAAAAGAATCTTAAGGCCTATTAAGACGGTGCAAGCTTTTGCCGGTTGTTTAACAGAATGGTATGCAACAGTCACGCAAAAGTCGTTTAGACGAATTTGGATACCTACCATTATGGTATGCAATTGGCAAGAAACTGCATACAAGTTTCTTGCCAAACCAAGACAACATTTTATTATACTTAAAATACAAAAGAAAATATTGAATTTGCTGGCCATACTCACTTAGTTCAAATTACTTCATAGCTGTAGTTATAGAAACACTTTGAAAAGCTCCTTCCTCCGAAAAACTCGAGGAAACTCGTCTATAATATTTCCCCGAATAGAAAAGTTTGTTAAAATCAAACGTATAATGTTTGATTTTTTATTGTTACCTTTGTACGTTATAGGTTCCTGGGGAAATGATTTTGGTGTGTATTGTATGTTTTTTTTGGTAGATGAAACAGAGACCAAAGCTGCAAACGTAGTGTATTTTCTGAACAAAATGGTTACAACACACGGTTATCTATACCTTTTTACTAATTACGATTATATTACTTGTCGCTTTATGTACACTAGAAATGAACAATTGAAATGTATTTATAAATAATAATAAAGATTTTTAAAACAAAACAAACTAATCACTGCACATGCTACTACTTATAAACTCAAAAGTTATATAACTATTTACAAAACACTTCCTTTAGATAGTTCAAATGATTTAAACTTTCTAGATGATACACATGTTTTTAATGAATATATTTACGGATTATGGTTAAGTGGTCAACAACTCAGTGGGATGAGCTCACGTACATAAACTGCATTTCCATTAAGGGACACTCAATTACATGACGCAAGTTTCTTGCCAATTACATACCATAATGGTAAGCAAATAATTGAAGTACAGACCTATACCATTGTGGTATGCAGCTTGCAAGATGCTTGCACTGTCATTGTTTTTTTTTTTACGCTTATTAGATCTATGTTTTGCCGCTGTCTCGCCTGATGTGAAGCGGTGATGTGGCCTAAGGTGGAGCATATAGATCTAGAGAGAGACGGCAGTTAAGCGGCTGCTCAGACCCGTCTCCCCGATGGTTCACCGAACATCATCCCGAAACACGAAGTGTTTTGTTTTGTCTAAAGAGACCTTAACGTAGTACCTTCCTTCATACACAAACAAAAACACTGTCTACTTCAAAAAGCTTGAGTAATGCTAATGCAATCCCAAGCACTCATTACGTAGAAACAACGGCGAAGCGAACCGTGACGATCCATTGTTCAAATTTTGCCCTCCCTCAGAAATAATTGCCATAATTTCACGTCTTCGATCTCCACAATCTTATTCATTACGTCTAATAAGTCTGATAACCGAATTAATAATCTTTAGTAATTGGTGTGCTAACGAAATGTCTTGGCAATTATTGGATAGTCATTAAGGGCTCTTTCGCGATAGCTATCTGGCGACTTGTGGAGCATGGGCGTAAGTAGGATTAGGGGATCAGGGCGGTCAAGGTCTATGAATACTAGGAAAACGGAAAACAACAATCTAGGCCGTAAAAGGGGGTTATATTGTTTGAAGGAGGATTCCTTGAAGACGAAATCTAAATATAGTTTTTTTATATCGATTTTGTTTTGTTAAAATTTTCAATTTTATCGAATTGGGGTTAACTCTTTTTATTTCATGTTTAAAATATAAGGCAAAAAGTTAAAAAAATAATAATAATGTTTTAATATATCTTTTTTGGCGATTAAATAAACCCATCCTTTTCCTTGTAGTAAAATAAAATTTCAAAAGGCTTTCATTGCCCTGGAAAATTATTTCTCAATATTGGCAAAGAAAACTAACTATTACTTACGTATAAAGGGAAAATCGATAGTTATTAATTTATAATTATGTGTAGATATTTTCCAAGAAAGTAAACTACCATGTACTTTATTTTATTTTCTTCAAAAATTCAACAGCTAGGTACAAAATACAATAATTAATTTTAATTTCATCTATTTTATATGAATAAAAGTGTTAACGAAATAAAAAAACTAACTCTATATTACTTGTTCGATAAAGGGAGGTAATTTAGAGGCCCCTAATTATCAATCAAACATTTTGTATAATATTCAGTATTAAAAAAATTATCTCTACTGCGCCCTTGCCCGATGGCTAAATTTTGAAGTTGGCTAAGTGCATTGCAAGCTTATAAATATTTTATTCATAATTTTGTTTTTTTTTTACGCTTAATAGATCCATGTTCGGCCACTATCTCGCCTGATGTGAAGCGATGATGTGGCCTAAGAAGAAGCACATAGATCTAGAGAGAGACGGCAGTTGAGCGGCTGCTCAGACCCGTCTCCCCGATGTTTCACCGAACATCATCCCGAAACACGACTAGGTCGCTTGACGGCATGGCTTTGTTCGGTGGGAAAATATTCTGAAATCGAGAAAAAGGCCGTGAAACATGAGACAACATTAATCTAATCCACCTCGAGTGGTTCTCAAATGGAATTGTAACGCTTCTACCATCTTTCGCATCACATGTAGAGCAAATTGAATCGCATACCGCGCGTGAACTAGAGCGGGTATTTTACAGTACGTATCTTTACTATTACAAAATTGTACTATGACTGTTTGTTACCAATAGACTCAAAAACTGCTGAACGGAATTATACAATTTTCAGGGTCTCGTAACATAGTCCCAACTAGGATCAAAACATAGAAACAACAGGTGACCAAAGAGCTGGCGCTTACCTCGGCCAACGAATTAGTCTGGCCATTCAACGAGGTAACGTTGCCAGCTTTTTGGGCACCTTGCCTGCGGACGGTGACCTAAATTCTGTGTTTTATATTTAATTTAATTTTTTAATTTTGTTGTAGATTAGTTTAGTGTTTATCATTCTATATATTTGTACATAATTGTTAATTGGTTCTGTAAATAAATAAATGAAGCCCTAACTAAGATCATATAATATTTATGTTACATCAAAATCTTACATCAAATCTGCTTCGACCTTCATAATGCGAACGGTCAAGGAGTGGAACTCTGCCGGCATCTGTGTTTCCGGATAGCTATAATCTGGGTGTCTTTAAGACAAGAGTGAACAGGTTTCTTCTAGGCGAGCGTGCTACATCTTCGACCGCATAGTCACACAACAGTGAGATAGCGGTCAAACGGAAGCCTATAAATAATAATAATAATAAAAATCTGTTGGGTAAATACGAAGATACGCGCTCTCATGTACTGGAGAGGTCTGGCTAAAATGGTTTTAGAAAATTACGACTATGGGCTTCCTCTGTCATCCAATAAACGAAGTCGCGGGAAAAAACTTGTTGGATATATGTATATATAGGTATAGGTATTATGTTTTTATTAGCCAAACAGTTTGTTAGGCCAGGCCTAGGTTTAGACTGAATATAATTAATTTTTAGAAAAAACAAAAACAGACTTCAATGTATCTTCGAAGTCCAAGGTCACATATCGATGAAATTTATATGGGACCACTTCGTAGCTATATTGAACCCGACGCAAAAATAATTTTTCAAATCGGTTCATAAATGACAGAGTACTGATGTAACAAACATAAAAAAAATACAATCGAACAGAGAACTTCCTCCTTTTTGAAGTCGGTTAAAAAAACGAATGAGTCCTTCATGGGCAATTGCGTACGTTTTTACAATAATATTCCGGAACTTATAACGTAGCTCACAGAAAATAGATTCAAATTGCATGTGAAAAATATTTTTATGAAAAAACATACTATATAGTTAGTAATTACCTAGCGGTCGGAGTCACGGTAATACAATACAATAAAATATCTCTCAAAATAAAAATTGTAATAAAAAGCGCAAGCATTTGTTACGTGTCTGGGTGTTGTGGGTTCATGGTCCTCGTAGTTCCTGGTTCCCTAGATACAGGAATCCTAGTTAGAGGCCAGCCCCCTACCCATATGTCCCTCAAGCGCCAATCGTAAATCGTGTTGAGCTCGGATTAAGGTGTAGATTCACTGCGACAATTTCTTATATTGCCATATATTGTCTCATTAAGTTTATCTCAACTTGTAGTGATCGTATTTTGGTTTAAATGAATGAGATTAATTCAATTTCTTGCCTGAATCGACAATAATTAGACCGTATCTCATTAGTCGCAGTGACGCTATACCTTAATTCGATCTCAACACGATATACGGTTGGCGCTTGAGGGACATATGGGTAGGGGGGCAGGTTCTGTGTATGTGATCGTTGGGCTTATTCACTCAAACAATTATATAGCACAGTATCACATACCTCTGTGAGTAAAAATAAACAATGATATTACAATTCTTAAGGTACGGCTTTATTGCTTTCTTTCTTGTAATCTTTTTATGTCTCACAGTAAATCCAAGGCTAATAAAAATCCATATTATATTCGTAACAAAAGGAGTTAAATTCAAATTGCTTTTTTATCCTGTTCATTTTTAATATCTCTCTGGAACTCCTTGCCGTCTTCTCTGTTTCCTGATAACTATAATTTGGGTATATCTTCAAGGCTAGAGTGAATACGTATCTTCTAAATCTACGTTCTCCATCTTCGGCCATATTCTCGCTTAACATCAGGTGAGACTGGGGTAAAACGTAATTTATCATTAACTAGCTGCACCTCGCGGTTTCACCCGCGGTTTCCCGGGATAAAAAGTAGCCTATGTGCTATTCCAAGTCCTAAAGTACCTACATACCAAATTTCATCAAAATGGATTCGGTAGTTTTTGCGTGAAAGAGTAACAAAATCCATACATTCTTACAATTTTTCGCGATATAAATAGATAAACTAGCTGACCCGGCAAACGTTGTTTCGCCATATGAATTAAAAAAAAAATGTTAAGGGTGAACAACCCTTATCACTTAGGGGTATGAAAAATAGATAGTAGCCGATTCTCAGACCTACTGAAAATGCATATAAAATTTGGTAAAAATTAATAAAGCCGTTTCGGAGGAGAAAGGTAACTAACATTGTGACACGAGAATTTTATATATAAGATATATAGTAGGATAGGATAAATTAAATATATATATATTTACTGACTACGCCTACTGAACCTAAGGTACTAAAGTCCAATTTTCATTACAATTTCATCAAAATCCGTTTTGTAGTTTTTACGTGATTGAGTAACAAACAAACATCAAAGTTCAAGTTCAAAAGTTCTTTATTCATTTTTGGCATCACAAACGCACTTATGAACGTCAATTTTATTACAATGAGTCTACCACCGTATCGGAAAAAGAACCACTACTCAGAAGATACGGCAAGAAATTGAGGGGCATCTTTTTAGAACTTGTTACATTATTTGCCCATTTAAGACTTATTCGTTTTATTCAGTTTAAACCGGTACTGCAATTCTATCCTCATTCCTCATCCATCCATCTATCCTAATAATACTTTAATGCGTTAGTCTGTACATTTCATACCTTCAAAAGTTGTTAGCGGATTCTCCGCAGCCTTACGTACCTGTTTAACAATGTGCTCATCATCAGGATATCTACTAGATAATCTCAGTTTGTTTAGGACGCCAAACAAAACACCGTCATTAGCCGACAGAAGCTATAGAGTTAAACCCGTGAGGGACCGGTTCAACAAAACACGTGAGATATCCCATTTAAGCTACAAGTGAATAGGTACTCGTGGTAGGTCTCCCTTATGCGGGACGCCGTCTGGATAGGTACCACAGCTTTGCCAGTTAGTTTGCCGCCAAGAAATGCGCAAGTATAACTGTGTTCCGGTTTAAAGGGCATTGTAGCCAGCGAAATTACTGGGCATATATTATTATGAGACTTAATTTATGGGTGTTGAGCGGAATGCAGGCATATGGTATTTAAAGTTTTGGGTGGCACTGCAATTGCTATGGGCAGGCTTGGCGTTTACTATCAGGTGATCGATATGCTTGTCTCACCACTAAGTACAATAAAATAAAGACGAAGCAAAACAGCCATTACAGATCTCGTTCGGCCAAAAGTAGGTATCATTTTGTCAGTTATTTTGCCGTCAAGTAGTGTTGTGCATAGAATCTGCTGTGTACTGTGTCCCACTAAAACTGGACCACAGTGAAAGGCATTATCACGACAGTAAAACCACTTGGCATTTAAGACTTGACAGCTGATACCTAGTTGAAGTTAATGACTAGCTCAGTCCATGTTGCAGGAATTTAAAATTCAAAGTTCTGGATGGCACTGGCACTGTTATGGCCGGGTTTGGCACTTTCAATGAACAGCACGAACATGAACGTCTTGTCCTTGTTGAGAGTCTTCGTCAAGTAGGTATCAATGGAATGGAATATCTGAAACGTTAAATAATAATACTGATTACAATTAGTTAGTTGAAAAGCAAAGCCATTCCAAATCAACATTTTGACATACTCCACAAGTCCACAAGTCGGTCAAACCGGCCCTGTCTCGGTAAACAGTACGTTCCTCTCATTCAATTAGCGTTACTTAGCAACTGAAGCAACTGGCGTCTGTTCCGCCCTTCGGTTCGAAGATACTTCCCGGCGGAACTATTCATTTAGCTTTGATATCAGTTTTTGGAGAAATTGATATTCTATATCGTAGAAAATAAGGTGTTGTATGAATAATTAATTATGTATTTTGATACTTCTTGAATTCAGTGTACAGACAGATTTGGCTTAGACAGGTTTTGTCGTAAGATTAAATTTACCTTACTTTAATACGAATAAAATTCGGTTTAAAAGTGTAAATGTGTGACGTCTATCGACATACACTCAGTTGCAGAAACGATCTTTATATTTTTATAACGACTTTAAACTACAATCTGTTTTTAAATTATTATCAAATGTTGTCATGATATTTCGGCACTGTCGCATGCGTTATGATCACGAAGAACTGAGGATGTTGCAGGTGGGTAGTTTTAAGAGCAGATAAAACGAACTACCCTCTTTCTTTCGCGCTTTTTACGCTGGTACTATAGTCCTGTTTGTCACTTAGTACAACTCGTTTAAGGTCACGAGTTCAAGACATACAAAACTCACTATATCGGCTTGCGAACTTTTTTCGGGACTTTTTACGATTTTTACATAAATATTAATAATAAAAATTGTTTATTTCGGATAATACACATCCAATATATAATACAATATATAATATAATATTTAGAAAATGCAATGAGATATTAAAATTATAAGTTAAAATTAAAAATTGAAATTAATAATTAAAATTAAAAATCAAATTAGAAATTAAAATTGAATTAAAAAATTAGAATCATTAATCAAATTAAAACACAGGGAATCTACGTAATAATATTTAGTTTTCTTTGGTTAGGGGCCAGGATCTATGAATGTGATCGTTAGGCGTTATTTATTTATTTTATTTAAATTTAGAATTAAAAATTAAAAATGATGTATCTAAATAAATAAAAACAATTATTATTACACAAATATAGGTAAACCCCGCCGAACTAGACACTTCCAGAGCGGCGAGGTGAACCTATCTGCTACCGTCTTAAGGATGCTATGGACACTGCCCCCAATTCTGTGGATCAGGGATGCAGTTTTCTTGCGGATGATGGCGTGATAGCCATCAGTGCGAAATTGCGCAAACATCCCTGTTGCACTGCAAAAACGGGGCAGCCCCAACTTCATCCTAAAGATGTTATTGTATTGGACATAGTCGGACCACTATGTTTTTATATAGGACAGACAAAAATAACTTATACTTAAAAAGATAGCGTCCCATATTGCACAGATCGTACAAGTATGATAACTCTCGCCAAGCGAAAGTCATCAAATCAGTCTGGAAGATTCTGGAACATTCGAGTCTAAAGTACCCGGTATTAGCCGCGCTGCCCCGCTTCCAAGACGTGCTATACGTCGGGACAATTCCATGCAATCTGCGGGACTGTCTCCAACAAGGTTATAAGATTGCTCCATTTGCATACGGCTTGTGTGGGCTGGTAATTTGACAAGGTTCTATGTACTTGCGAGGTTATTTGATGGGAGGAGGAGATGGGTTTGGCGGTGGAACAAGTTCCTCTAGTTTCCATATATTTTTAACCGACTTCAAAAAAGGAGGAGGTTCTCTGTTCGATAATTTTTTTTTTATGTTTGTTACCTCAGAACTCCGTCATTTATGAACCGATTTGAAAAATTCTTTTTGCGTCGGGTTCAGTATAGCTACGAAGTAGTCCCATATAAATTTCATCGATATGTGACCTTGGACTTCGAAGATACATTGAAGTCTGTTTTTGTTTTTTTCTAAAAATTAATTATACCATAAGTAAATCTTTCAGAAAAAAAGTTTCTTGTAATATGAACGTAGATGTGATTCATGCTTTTGTTTTGGTGAAGGTTAGGTACAAGTTTTAATTATGAAGTAGAAAAATCTACTTCTATTTATCTACATTTATTTTTTATTTAGGTTTTTATTAATTGCCGAGTGAGTCCTCCACCGAGAACATCTATTCATTTTGCATCGTTCTGTTCAAGGGGCAGGATGTGTTTTGTTCTTTGTCTTGGTGTGTAGTCTGTGTAGTTTGGTGTCAGAAATAGAGCTGCTAAGGTTTTCGGATGCTTCTCTAGCTTGTGTTTATATTTTAGCAGTTTGTTCAATTTCTTCGAACACAGTGTTAATATTTAGGTTGTCATATACTTCACTGTTCCGAATGAGCCCGGGCTCATTGGAGATGGGTTTTAACTGGTCATTTTGTAAGCACTGTATTATGTTTATGTTTGATGTTTCATGCCGCTCCTCACAGATCGATGCCAAAAGTCCATATTTGCTTTGTAAATGGGCAACTTGTTATCCACTGAGAGTGTGAAGTAATTACGTGCGGCTGCAGGCGAGGGTACAAAAAAAACGATTTTTGAGACACTATAAGTATTTAATTAAATTGAATGTTACAATTTAATTGCTTAAAGTAAGACGCGACAATGGTTCGATGTTAGGACTCAAAGTGAATCATAATCCCTAAGCGATTATTACAAGACAAATTAAAGGTAAAGTAATGAATCATGAAGGCATGTTCCCGCGGTGGTTGATTTCCACGTAGCTCGATGTACTGCGTCCTCGCGAAACGACGACGGTTTCGTAATAATGTTCATGTGTGGTCATGGATTACTACGGGCCATCATAGCTTAACAAAGTAGATAATAAAAACAAGAAAATGACAGATTGGAAATAATAATCTAAAATCCAAGTTTTTATGCGCCTTTTGAGGTTAGCTCAGCATTGCATGCTCATAAATGGATTTAGAATGCATAGTCATCGAGTTGTGAGCAGCCCTGAAAATTTCAGCCGGATAGCTGATCGGGAAGTGCTCGAAATTTGTGTTGCATGATTCCGCCCGGATTGAGACAGACAGACAAACTAGAGTGACTTATTAAAAACGTTGTAATAATAAAAATACTTTAATTTTAGAACATGCTAATTCGTTCGTGATTTTTACAATAGATGATGTTTGAAATATTATTAAAGAAAAAATGAAAGATCTTACTATCGACCATCTTATACTAAAAACAGAGGTAATAGGTACAGTTAAATGAAATTAAATGATCATTAAAGCATTATCGCGCAAATTGAACTCAATATTTTCATACCTCGTATTTATTTTCAGACGAATTAAATATTCCATTGTATTAAATTAAATATTTGACAGCTCTGTGGTATAGTGGTTGAGCAGGTTGGCTCAAATCACATATACCATTGAGGTTGCAGTTTTGCTTCCCGCGACGCAACGGCACAAATGTTTGTGCACAGAAAAATATAAAAACATAAGTATTTTGTTTCGTATCTGGGTGTTGTGGGACCATGTTCCTCTTACTTCCTGGTTCCCTAGATACAGGGAATCTTAGTTAGAGGCCAGGATCTATGTTTGTGATCGTTGTTGCATTTTTTTTTTATTCATTCTTTTCATATCTGAGTTTCATATCATACGTCACCCGTCAAAAGAGCGGTTAACAATATAGCAATATTGAATTGTTTACAGTCGCTATGACTCGCCGAATGTAAAAACGTACGAATACAAAGCAACATCGTGGAAATATGTACCAATTGTCATACATCCACAATGCCCCTGTACATTCCAACTACGCGTGTACTGAATAACATATAAGTTATATAATTTATTTATTCTAAATACCTATATATGTTATGGCTAATAGCCAAAGTGCGGCTACACTTAGTTTTAGCCGGCTACAACTAGGTGCAGCTGGCCACATGCGAATAAACTTAGATTTATCCTACTTATCTTCGGTTAGAACTAGGTGCAGCCGCATACCAATCAAACGTATAAGGGTCAGCCCTCGGTAGCCACGACTGCCCCTAACAATTGCAGTGCCACCCAGAACTTTTAATACCATAAAAAGCACTGCGTATAGCACTGCATTGCGCTCATCACCCCGAGACATCAGATAAGTGTCATATGTCCAGTAATTTCGCTGACTGTAATGCGCTTCAAACCTGAACACAATAATGCTTGCGCACTACTGCTTGGCGGCAGAATAACTGGCAAAGCTGGTACCTACCCAGACAGCCTCCCGCATACGAAATACCTACCACGAGTAATTGATCCCGATACAAACCCGAACACAATCATTTACTTCCATGCAACAAGACAAAGCTTTTTTATGACCGTTTAAACTCCAAAGTCAAAAGACCCATAAAAAGTAACTTTAACACATCACATTATTCAGGTAATAATAACAATTATTGTAATTTTCTTTACTACTCTAATACTAGGCAGGCGTGGCGCTTACCATCAGATAAAAGACTTGCACGTACAATCACTCAGTTCCTGTAAAATCTTATATATAAAATGCTCGTGTCACAATGTTAGTTACCTTACTCCTCCGAAACGGCTTTACTGACTTTTACCACATTTTATATGCACATTCAGTAGGTCTGAGAATCGGCAACTATCTATTTTTCATACCCCTAAGTGATAAGGGTTGTTGAAACCGTGGGTGAAACCGCAGGGCGCAGCTAGTAATAATATAATACTTTGTTACTGTAAGACGGTATACTAATAAAAAGATGGTATTTAAAGAAAAAGGACATACTTGTCCTTTTTCTTTTTTTTTCATTTTTTTACCATGGTTGATTATTAGTAAATAATCAACCATTTACTTCGAAATGTCAGTAATGGCGTCCTCCTCTCTTCTAATGTTGCTATGCCCGACGGGGTCCATATGCGACTGGATCTGGGTCTTTGGAGGTAACGGAATAACATTTATTACCTACTCATAAGGTTTTACAAGGATTTATTGTATTTATGTTTAAAAGTGTAAAAAAATTCAGTACACAACGAGTTACAAAAAGCAATTCCACCAATCTCTATTTCTATTTAATGGCTGACAACGAAACCCTAGAATGTAAATCGAGAGACACGAGTAGCGAAAGCAATCTCGCCGATCTAGACACCCCTAGAATTCGTATCAAACTCAATTTGATGCCACCGCAAAGAGCGCCCACCATCCCCTACTCCTTTAATCTGCCACCTACCTGCTACCAAACTGCATTGTCTGACGCTTTTAATCCCGTTAAATACTTTATTCTCATCAATTTTTGCGAAATTCCCCCGCGGGTATTGTAGCGATGAAATTTGAAGTATCAGCCTTGAATATCGATACCAAGTATCCGTCGGATCGACGCACCGAGTACCTAACAAGTATTACCATACTAGGCGGTTTGGAAAAGGTATTTAACATTTTGAATGAACTGAGTTTGAGGTCAAACGCTGACTTAGGTAGTCCTTAATAACTAATTTCAGTAAACTAAATTTAAACACCCCCGACACTAAAAACCTATATAAAGTAAAAAACGGCTAAACCGGTTTTGATAAAATATGTCTAAGAACCACCGCTACAAAACCTGCTTTCAAATTAAAAAACCTCATCCAAATCGGTTCATCCGTTATAACCTACGGTTCACAGACAGATGCATATTGGTCAAACTTATAGCACCCCTTTTTGCGTCGGGGGTTAAAAATAAAGCTATGCCTTTATGAATATCCAAATACCCGTTACGTATTGAACCAGGAAGTTAAGCTATTTATTTAATTTATAAATTAAGTTAAGATACTTGGAAGTTCGTCCGAAACTATCGAGTACTAGGTATCAAGTAACGTGATATAGAACGATACTTTCGGTTACTGAGTATATTGCTCATAGACTTTAAATATCGATGGCTCGGCGGCTTTTCTCACTTCGATTAATTCGATGTGCATTTCGAAAAAAATATTTTAATAGAGATATAATTTACTTCTAATTGAAGAGATTTTATGCTAGATTGAGAATATAGATTGAAAATAGATATTCGTTTATGATAAAAAGATTCAGCTCTCGTATAAGTCAAGAAAATATATTTGAAGATAAATCAAGCATTTTATTGCGCATTAAAAGATTATATTAAAATTTATTTGCACATAAAATATAAAAGCCTATCTCATCTAGCGGAGCGTGGAATTGCCAAATTTTTAGACAGGTATGATTAAATTATGTAGCGAACGAGCAAGTTAAAGATCTCTTGACTCGGATATGGTACTTTATGACAAACGTTTTATATGCATCACATTGATTGAGAGTATTTCGGACGTTCTTAGGACATCAGGGCTGGCACTCTGCTTCTCAGCTGGTAAATACGCGTGCCCAGTGTGGCATCTTTCCACCCACGTCAAGAAGGTAGATGTCGCTATGGAAAAAATGCCTGCCAATAACAGATGCAGCACCACCCAGAATTTTGTTTTGCAAAATCTTGCGCGGCATTGCACTGCGCTCGTTACTCTGAGACAATTAGCTCTTGAGTCTCATAATTTTACTGGCTACAATGTCATCTTGGAACACAATAATGCCGAAAACCACAGGTAAAACCACACGGCGCAGCTAGTTTTCCGTATAATCACAACGAGTCTCATTCATATCCTGCATAACCACATCCGTCTATAAAAAGCAGTTCCGTTTCGACAAAAAACATCCCATTTACAAGGTTCATTTGTCACGACATCCCGCGATTCTAATCTATTTGTCTTTACACGAACCGACAGACTTATAAATATTATTCTGACTGATCCTTGTCGTGTTGCGAGGACAATACCAACTGATTATTGTCGTGATACGAAGACATGACGGTTGCTGTTTGTTATTGTGGGTTATCAAGGTTTTATAGGACTTTGAGTAAATGTTTGCTAAAATTTATTGAACAGTATATATTCGAGTATGCAGGGAGGATTTTTGAGACGGGACAGACGGGTTGAGTAAAGGCAGGTACCTAAACCATTACAGTTACAGAAAAACGTTCCTAGGAGACCATCCATAACTTTTTGAGATATTCTGAACTGCATTCACAGATTTTGGAAGAAATGTACAGTCAGCGAAAAAAATGCTAAAATACCAGAAATATTTTTTTATGCCAATCGATCTTGTTTCTTATAGGGATCAAAATACTCTATGGGACTATTTAAGGTATGAGTACTAGAAATTACAGAAATCGCTTAAAATATTTCCCCATACAAAATGGTACGAAAAAACGATGAATCAAGTCAAAATATTACTACTGTTTTTCCTTCCAGTATTCAATAAAGTATTATTATATTGTATTTGACAGCCTCTGTGGTGTAGTGGTTGGGCAGGTTGGCTCAAATCTCATACACCACTGGAATCGAACCTGCAACTTCGGGTTCGATTCCCGCGATGGGACAAATGTTTGAGCACAGAACAAAAAAAAATCAAGCATTTGTTTCGTGTCTGGTTGTTGTGGGACCATGGTCCTCATAGTTCCTGGTTCCCTAGATACAGGAAATCTTAGTTAGGGGTCAGGATCTATGTATGTGATCCTTGGGCGCTATTTATTTATTTATTTTATTTATTGTATTTTACCTAACGGATCATGTTACAAGCCACATAAAAGCAGCATAGTTTGCAAGCGCCTTACAAACAAGCCGTGAAGCTATAATCCAGCTGCATCACGAAAAGCAAATAGATTAAGCACCACCGGGACCGGACACTGTTTATGCTAAATAGACAAATTAATCTTACAGGCTGGCGGGACGCGAGTGTGAATTGAACACCCTACTGTGAAATAAAACGAGGAGTATTTGCTAGGTAAATAGAGGTGTGTGATATAGCATATTTTAAGATAAATTGTGCATGATGCAGTGTTATTAAATTAAATGAAGTGATAGATTGCAAGCCTAATTAAATCAGTAGACAATTTAGGCGAAAATTTATGCAATGGAATCAGGCGTGACGTTGCGGAAATTCATCTCAAAACTGAAACGTTAGGAAAATATGTAATAAATAGTGTAAAAATATAATATGTATGGGGGTTTATAGTAAGTATGAGATGAATTTAAATTAATATATATATATATATATATGTATGTAATCTCTCCGCTTTTTTTTACCATACATATATATTTTAAAAAAGCTGAGGAATTACTTATATAAATATTTTAATTTAAATTAATCTTACATTTACTATCAACCCCACCTATAACCCCCCTAAATATTTATATAAATCAATCTAATTGGTATGTTTACTATTTTACTGACTGTAGTAAGTTATGTTATTTTGTTTCTCAATCGGATCAAAGCCTTTTCCATAATACATTTGTTTCGTCCTCTTTTCTTAATCACAAAAAAGCCTTCTCCTAGTGCTTCCCCTCAAACCCTCCCCTAATCTCAAAATCAATAATTCCACACACAATCCAATTTAAATTCAATTTTGCCAATGCAGGTGGGATTAAAAACCAACAGCGCCAACCGAATAGTGGCGCTACATGCAATTAATCTTCCGCCAGCCGGACACTGTCAGGGACCGTCCCGTCCGGGACCGTCCGACAAACGGGACGGTCCACTGTCCGGGACTGTCGTAAATATTGGACCGCGTCCGTATGTCGTTGTCTCCTGTGCATACAAAACACTCGGAATAATAGAAAATGCGCTGAAAAATGAGCTTAATTAAGTTTGTTGTGTCGCCGTTTGCATAAAATATTGTTTTGAATATGACGGTGATATTTTTCGTTGGTTTTACGTTGTTGTTGTCTAATGTTGTTTTAAAGAATATTTTGTTATAGAAAGAATTGAGCTGGTGGAGAATAGATGATTGGGAAACTGTAGATAGATAAATTACATGATAAATTACAATTACAAAACACTTTATTGTTAAAAACCTTAAAAATAGGTACATAAAAACAAGTACATTTCAAAGTAATCAGCATAACTGTAGGCGGTCTTATCGCTCAAAGCGATCTCTGCCAGACAACCTTTGAACAGAAAGGATTAACATAATTCGGATTATGTACTAAGGCGTTTTCTGACAGTAGTCATTATTTATGGACACTAGGCCTTTTAAAGACTAACCTCGAAGATGAACATTTTGGGCACTAAAGAGTGACTAACTGTTTCCATCTTAGTAGGTATGTTTGGTAATTTCATTTATAATTACATATTTTATTTTCAAATAATTCAAGTTCTACTGTAAATTTGTTTTTTTATTTGGGGAAGGCACGGTCTGATGCAACACAGCTAGCGCTAAAGCAACGACAGAGTTTCCATCTTTAATGTAACTTAAAACAAAAAAGAATTTGTATATTTGTATCAAACACTATACTGGTAAGAGGTAATCCGACATAGAACCAATGAACCCGACATGGCCCATAGGATTAGCAAGCTGAAGTGGCAATTTGCTGGTCATATCTCACGAAGGACGGACAACCGCTGGAGTAGACGTGTCCTTAAGTGGAGACCGCAAATCGGCAAACGTAGTGTAGGACGCCCACCGGCTAGATGGAGTGACGACCTGCGAAAGAAACTTGATGAGAAGAGCTGAAGACGAAGACCGGGCTCAGTGGCGTTCATTAGGAGAGGCCAATGTCCAGCAGTGGACGACTACAGACTGATGATGACTATCATGGTACAATTTGACAACTCTTATCAATGTTGTCGAAAAACGCCTCGTTTATTGTTACGTTGATCCTTTCGTCCTAAAGGGAGGTATCACAAAATAAAGCAAAATATTTTTTATTTTTGAATATAATTTTATTCTTTCAGCTGCATTTTTTCTAATTTTCATATACAATCCTTATAATTCTTTGATATTGAATGCATTGGCGTAACTTGGGGAAAAATTTAAGATTTTAAATAATTAGGAAGAAGAAAATCCCTGTCCCCATAAGACGATATAAGAAGGGTAGAAGACATTTGGTTGCTCGAGCAGTTGGCTCGGTTGCCCAGTGGTTAAGGCGTCGGGACGATATTTCAAAGACACAGGTTGGATTCCTACCCAAGTAATGTCATTTTTGTTCTTCCTAATTATTTAATTATGTAATGCTTAAATAATTTTATAATGCTTATGAAGTCCGAACCCCGAAAAAAAAAGCTTATTCTCCCATTTGTGTCGTTATGTACTTTCAAAATCTGTACAACAGTTCAGTTAGATCTGTTGAAAGAAATTTTCTTATTCATTAACAACCTAAATTAACGCCTAATAAAATAAATTAGAAGAATTACTAAGTCGACACTTTGCCATTTCAAAGCGTCTTTAATTGAGCGTAAGTAATTGGCTCTTGTCTGTATTATTAATTTTATTAAAATTAGGCTAGCCGTTGCTGTTAATTAATAAGTAGTACTCAATTAAAAGGTTTATATTTTCGAAACTCAGCTTTATTTGAGACTAGTGTAGTGTAGTGGTTGGACAGGTTGGCTCAAATCTCATACACCACTGATGTTGCGGGTTCGATTACCGCGACTGGAAAAATGTTTGTACGCAGCAAAAAAACGCAAATATTTGTTTTGTGTCTGGGTGTTGTGAGACCATGGTCCTCATAGTTCATGGTTCTCTAAAACTAGGGAATCCTAGTTAGGGCCAAGATATGTATATGATCGCTGGGCGTATTTATTTATTTATTTTAAAGGTTCTCCTATTCACATCACACTATATAATATATATTATAAAAATATTATAAATGCGAAAGTTTGTATGTACCTAATAGTATTTGTGCCGTCTTCACGCCACAACGGCTGATGGGGTTTTAGTGAAATTCATGGCATTACGTTGATCTTCGTCCATTTTATTGTAAGCAATTATATTTTTGTTTGTTAACATATTTTAGGTACTTTTAGGCCTTAATTTAATTAAAATATAATTTTTCATGGCTATAAAAAGAAAAAAAAACAATTAATATTTTATTACCCCATATAAATATATTTTTTGTTACAGTTAAAAGCAGCCGTTGTTCTTGTCCCTTTGCAAAAATCAAGTCATTTAGTTGCCAATTTTACGATTTGATAAACAAACTCACTCGCGCGTAACACTAATATTATAAATGCAAAGGTTTGTGTGTGAGTGAGTGAGTGATGTGTGTGTTTGTAACTGCTTGACGTGCGACTTTCGATCCGATGCACCCAATTTCGAATCCCACTGGCCCCGCAGCTCTTACTTTCTTTATAGCGGATTTAACACTCGCTCTAAAAACGGTGAAGGAAAAACATCGTGAGGAAACCGGCATGTTCAAAAATTTATGACAAAATTTTACAGACATGTGACATCCACCAACATGCACTGGGCCAGCGTGGTGGATTATGGCCCATACTCTCCCTATGGCCCTTGTCCCAGCAGTGGGAAAGTGATGGGCTGATGACAATAACGATGATGATCCCCGGAAAATCGCGGGTGAACCGCGGGCGTAGCTAGTTTATTATATTTTTTTTTATAATATTTATTTACAAAAAAAATACATGTAACATTTTATAGTATTGTATCGTATTGTCTCCTTACAGTAACTTAATGTGCTCAAAAAAACTATGTTCTTGACGCGCAGAACCTACACTAAGAATAACAGTTATTCTTGTGTCGTAGGTGTCTGCATACCCTTCGGTTGTACAAATTTTGTTAAAATGTATAAGGTAAGGTAAGGTCTACACAAATACTAAATAACATATAGGATGTGTGTATGTGTTGTTAAGGAAAGGTTGTGTCTATGAGGTTGTGTTGTGTATGTGTGTTTGTGTGCGAGAGGGGGTGTGTGTGTGTATGTGAGAGTGAGAGAGAAAGTGTATTTTGTGTAAGTGGACGGTGTAAAGTTGAAGTGTTATGTGTAAGTAATACAAGTTAGGATTAGGATCCATGAATACAGACAAGAATCCCGCTAGAATTAACATGTTTCCTACGCTACAGCGCTCGGTAACCTTTGTTATACAGCTTAACATAGTAATCGCTAGTTAAATAGGGATTTACATGTTAATTGTAATTAGCAAACCAAAGATTAGGAACAAAGGCGCACGATAACTACAATCTCTTTGAAATACCTAGACATAATACTCTGTATGTAAATAGGTAGACTGCTGGCTGATTCTACTTGAGCAGGGAATGTAAACCGCACGTTATGGGATGTCTATACATATTTATAAGCTTCAGAAGCGACAATCTTATTAGATTAATTAACTAAGACCTTAAATTTACTATCATCTGTTGTTCACGTCTTTCGTATATTAAAAGTATTAGTAAAATCCCAATTATATTCTTCCTACTTTCTATTCTATTATCCTATCTCCTAATATCCTACTTCCTACTACCCTACTTCCTACTATCCTACTTCCTACTACCCTACTTCCTACTATCCTACATCCTACTACCCTACTTCCTTCTATCCTACTTCCTACTATCCTGCTTCCTACTATACTACTTCCTACTATCCTATTTCCTACTACCCTACTTCCTACTATCCTACTATCCTACTCTCTGATATCCTACTTCCTACTACCCTACCTCCTATATTCTACTTCCGACTACCCTACTTCCTACAAACTTACTTCCTTCTATCCAACTTTCCACTAATATTATAAATGCGAACGTTTGTGAGGGTGGTTGGATAGATGGATAGATGGATGGATGTTTGTTACTCAATCACACAAAAACTGCTAAACGGATTTTGATGAAAATTGGTACATAGGTCCTGGAAAAGGACATAGGCTTTTTATCCCGGGAAACCGCGGGGAGCAACTACTTTTAATAATGGCACACATATTCCACTATAGTACATTTTTTTTGTTAAATTGTAATTGCAAAAGAAAAGTTGACGATAAAGTTTATCAGTTATGTAAAGAATAAACGAAAATATAGGTAGGCCTACAAAATAAAATACAATTTCTTATAAGCCCGATACCTAAGTGTAAAGGTCAAAAGCAGCATTAGTCGTAATTACTTTCGCAGTGGTCCAGACAGAGTGCTCTTTATTTTATCCTTTGAATCCAGGATCATTTTTGGTTGAGTATTACCGGTATAGAATAACGCTTGTAATTATTGAACTTTCGCGACTTGAATTCTTTAGCTTACGTTAAATAAACGCGATATTTTTATATAATAGTGCTACTGTCGTGTTAACCCTTCCTGTTGAGCTTTAATTCCATAATCGTTATTATGTGTTTGTTATCTGTCTCCGTCTACTATACTGAACGTATGCATCTCCCAGCGTTTACCATTCGGGCCGACCGCATTCAGGATAAGGTAGTAAAGTGATCTTGATTGTGATATTATATTATTGAAAACATTACAAGTGTGTTTAAGACAAGAGTGAAAAGGTTTTTTATAGGCGAGCGTGCTACATCTTCAACCGCATCGTTACTTAACAACAAGTAAGATAGCGGTCAAACACAAGTACATTATTAAAATTAAAGCATAATGAAATAAAATAGCTACAGACGGACGAACAACAGTACAGAAATAGTATTTTTCCGGTATTATCATGCTTATAATAATATACAACGGTTGCGTAATATAAAGGTTTTGCAGTCCTTGACTGAGACGTTTACTTTTACAGATGTGACCTACACTTGACACCGTTTTTTGCAATCTCACACTATAAAAACAATTTATTTTATTTAGTTATAAAGACTGCCCGTGGATAGAGCTAAGCGTTGTTTTATTGCAAGTGTCGTTTAAGTAAGACTTAGTTTCTTTTAGTGTTAATTAAGATCTAGTAGAAGTGGAGGACCAGCTTAGCTATTAAGGATTTTCATTACACAAACTATATAATACAATTCACTAACAACTGCCTGTGACTTCGTTCGCGTTAATACATAGTGTAAACAGTGTCTTTAGCAAAACATTTTATGCAGTTAAGACGTGCGAAAGAGAAGGAATTAATGAGTTCATATCTAGGTTAGATAAAGCGCGAGGATTAAAGATTGAATTTTGAACAGCACGAGAAGTGTGAAAGAGATGCATAGACGCGAGACAGTACAAGTATGAAAGAGTAAGTTAATTTAGATAAAGAGTGAAGGGGATAGAATAAGACATTAGACTTAGGTGTAAGGGAGAAAAGAAGTAAATTACAATTAAACCGAACGCCTCGTTTAATTCAGGATTATAATAGCCTATGTTACTCCGGGATTGTGTATCGTTCTATCAGTGAAAAAATTTTCAAAATTGGATCAGTAGTTCCAGCGATAACCTCCAACAAATATACATACAACTTAACCTCTTTATAATATAAGTAGCAAGGATTAGATTGAACTTTAATCATGTTTATTACGGTGCAATCCCAGGCAGGCTCAAAACCGAAACCATTTGTTTACCTTTTCGGTTCAATATAGGCTACAAAATTAAATGCTTGTACGCCGTTCACTGCTTCACGTCATGTTTTTTTTAAGGTTTTAACTTATATTATTTTAGGCATGAATTCAACTGCCAATGTGAGTCTTAGGTCATTCAAAAACTAGTATTAGCATTTTTAGTATGAAAGTTTTCGTGAGTTTGATTCATTATAAATATTTAATAAAACGGCTAGGACTCACGTAGTTTGTCGAATTAGTCGACCTAGGTTTCGAGCATGTCCGATGCTCTTCATCAGGGGCGAGTTTACGCTGCCAGATCGCGGCGACCACTGTACTGTTTAAGGCGCAACAAAATTTGAAACATAATATTTAATCATAGTTTTAGGTACTTTTAGGACTTTATTTAATTAAAATATTATTTTTCATGGCTATATAAATATAATAATAATAATAAACCCATTTATTTCCAACAACCTTACATAACAATTTTACTTATAATAAAGAAAGTTTAATATCAATTAAATGCAGATTATTTAAATATTATTTTTGTTAATTGATGCTGGAACCCCAGACTGGGTATGGGCCTCCTCCAGTTTACTCCAACTCTCTCTGTCCCTTGCTTTTGTTTGCCATTCTGTTCCCGCTGTGGCAATTATTTCGTTAATCCATCTGTTCTTTGGACGTGCTCTGCTCCTTTTATCAATATAAAAAAATAATGCTATATAAATATACATTATGGTTAATTTTGAACACTTCTTAACCACACAAAAATTGTCCGAACCCCCATTGTACAAGTAGCAACAAAACCTTCAACCAACTACTACGAAACTCGCCTGTATTATCTGCAGATTGGGGTCAACGACTTGTAGTAGGTACCTTTTTGCAGAATAATGAGGCTCTCCGTTCTGAAGGGTTATCCGGCAGGCGCGGGACGCACGGGTGGCTTCGCGGATCACTTTTGTAAAGAAAGGACCGTAGTCCCGTACCTACTTATTTTGCGGAGAAAGCAAATCCAGATACCTGCTATGAGTACAAGCTTCAACAAAAAGATTCCAGCCCATTTAAACTACTAATATTGTAAATGCAAAAATTTGTGAGGATGGACGGATGGATGTTTGTTCCTCAATCACACAAAAACGACTTAACGGATTTTGATGACATTTAATATGTTGGTATTATAAAAGAAAATGTAAAGCTAAAGTGTTACTATGAGCGGTGTTATCGCTTATAGCGATCTCTTCACAGCCTTCTTAATGTATGCTATCATGTCAAGTCATACGTAACCTTAAATTTCTGATTTCCGTTAAGCAGGTGGTTAGTTATAAAAATACCAACGTAAATCAAGACGGAAATAACCAGCCAAGTGCGAATCGGACTCGCGCATGAAGGATTCCGTGCCATTATCTATAAAAACAGCCAAAAAATTTGCGCGATGTCAGAATAAGGTTCCTACACAGCATACGTTAAGGAAAGAGCGAGTGTGGCTCAGTAGGAGATCGCGTGACTTTCGATCCAACACACCCGAGTTCGAATCCCGCTAGCCCCGCACCACTGACTTTCTTAAGTTACGTGAGGATTTAACACTCGCTCTAAAACGGTGAAGGAAAACATCGTGAGGAAACCGGTATGACCAAGAATTAATCACAAAAATTCAAGGACATGTGACATCCACCAACCCGCATTAGGCCAGCATGGTGGATTATGGGCCATACTCTATGATAGAAGGCCCCTGTCCCAGCAGTGGGAACATGATGGGCTGATGATGATGATGATGATTTTAATTACCGACCTTAGCAATGATTTTCAGTCGAAACCCTGTCCATGATATCACAAACAATCAAACAAAACATTACAAAAAAAATACATAAAACACTGCATATATAAGCTAGCTCTACATAAGCTCTACCTATGTGTACGAAGCTTTCTTCATACATAGATGTATATATATACCTCCTATATCAATGTAGGTACGACGTGGTAGGACGTAGGTACTTGCTGTAGCTTTTACCCGATGAAATTCGACGATGTACTGAATAGAGATGAAGCGGCGACATGAAAACGTTATTAAGGGTTCATAGAGAAATATCTGTTGTAGAGTTTAATTTCAAAGTTAGGTTTGGGTTCAGAGGTTTCTGTTAGGTACATGAAAATAATGAAGAAAAAGAAATTGTAAGTTTAACTAATTTTTTATTTGTTTATATATAATATTTATTTCAATTTCTTGATAGGCAAACATTTGACCGCAGTCTGATGGTAAGTGATGAAGAGTGAAGATACAGACATCTAGAAGATACATTGTCATTTTGGTGTTTTTTAGAAAGTGGAAACATAATTTAGTGTATTTGTTGTTTCGTTGTCATCCTTCATAATTTGAATAATTTAGTGTGTTAATTTTATTGTGTAGCAGGCTAAATAAAGATGTCGAGAGTATCTTTTAGTTGTACCCACATAAAATATTATGTTTTCAATTTGTTTTACGAGAGCCTAAAAAAGTATCTACCAAATATCAACTGACTGATATATCGAATCGTTTTAACTTTTAAATCACTACGAGTGTAGTTAAAAGTTCCAAAATAAATCTAAACTAAGCTATCAATGCGTCATCGTCTCGCGCCGACATTTTGTTTAGCGGCCGCCATTTTGAATTGGGGCAGCCATTTGATTTAGCGCGGGAAAATGCACTTCAAATCTCAGCTTTATTTAATTTATGGCCAGTATTTTTCACTGTGGAGCGTTTTTGGGGGAATTCGTTAAAAAACTTACACGAAGCTATATTTTGGAAGAAGTTGTTTGGACTATGTTTATGTATAATGTTTTCGATTACCTCAGTATTTTTGCTTTTAAACAATGTGTTTTTTGATAAATAGGTATGATGATAGTCGGTAATTCATTTTGGTTATGTTCCACTCACTTTTTAATATTTCCAATGAAACAAAACTTTATAAAACATGCTTTGAAATTTAATAAAATAACACGTTGATAAATATGATCAAAAACTAATATATTGATACAAAACAATACATATTATTTTTAAAACTAATTTGAGTATTAAGTTAGTACCCATTTATAATTTGATGAAGGTGAGCGTCTGTACCGCTCGAACAGCGGCCGAGTGGTCCGATTATTACCCTTGAGATTAGCTGGTTATTAATACAAATTAATAAAAAACGGTCATATTTTCCGATCAAATACCGTAGATACCAAAATGAAGTAAAGATAGTAGAAAGTTATAGATAAAACTGAATAAAAAATAAAATGATATATCCGTATGTCGCTTCCAAACATGCCCCCTTCACTCCGCGAACCACAAAGTTATTTCGACTGGAGCGCCCTCTGCAAACGCAATAAATTGAAATAAACCTCCATACTGCATTCCAAGTCGGTTCGAGCTTTGTAAAGAATAAATAACAACGCGGGTACGGTGTATGGCAGCGACCAAACTTTAAACAAAGTGGCAACGTTGGACACGTACACTAGCTTCCACTTTTTTAAAAGATAATTCACAGGGCATTTTTAAATGAATATAACAGGTGTTTCAATAAGAGGGCACTGTTTATTTATCTTTTTTGTCGTGCATGGGGCAACTCTGAAATTTGACAGCAGTCCTATGGTATGGTTATCCCGATTAATAACAAGTGTACATTTTATAAAAAACCGGCTTCAATGTATCTTCGAAGTCCAAGGTCAAATATCGAAGAAATTTATAGTGGACCACTTCGTAGCTATACTGAACCCAACGCAAAAAAAGTTTCCAAATCGGTTCATAAATGACGGAGTTCTGAGATAAGAAACAGAAAAAAAATCGAATAGAGAACCTCCTTCTTTTTTTAAAGTCAGTTAAAAAATACAATCGAATAGAGAACCTTCTCCTTTTTGCAGACGGTTTAAAATGGAGGGCTACACAAAAGAAGAACGCGTTATCACTGTGAAACCCATTAACAAAAATGGGAAAAGTTATGGTGAAACCGCTTATAAACTTCGTGGAATTCGTTACAGGAACATGATAACGGAGTTTGTGGCCTCAACTGGACGGCATGGATTTGTACAACATGTGGTACCAGCAGGACGCCGCCACCTGCCACACCGCGTGAAACAATTGATTTATTGGAGCAACGATTTCCAGATCAAATCATCTCACGAAATTCTGATGTCCACTGGCCACAAGTCAATCCCTGTATGGACATAAATAACTGTCAATGATATACATAATCAACACTTTTGCATCACAGTTAATTACGCAATGAAAACCGCAATTATCCCGAGAAGTATTAAATTGTTACTATTAATTAATTAAAACACAATACTTATCCGATCGAGTTTAAATTCGGTCGCGAGTTGAACATGCCCGTTGTATGATTTAAGCGGTCTTTTGAGAGTTCATTAAATGGTTATTAAATTTAATTAAATATGATACTGAAAAACAGTTGAATGTTGAGATTGTTGAACATGCAGTGTATTGGTTTAAAATGTTCAGCTCGGAACGGCAGTTCAGAAGGACAATGTGTTTAATAATATTGTTATAAGTAGTTCGTATTTAATTATTAGTGAGCATTATTTAAGTGATGTGATACAAGTTCTGGAAATTGATTCCAGTAGATACAATCACCAACAATAATAAATTACCTGCCATTTTTAATAGACTTTAAAAAAGGAGGAAGTATGTTTGTTACCTCAGAACTCCGTCATTTATGAACCGATTTGGAACATTATTTTTGCGTTGAGTTCCGAATAGCTACGAAGTGGTCCCGTATAAATTTCTTTGATATTTGAAGATACATTGAAGGCGTTTTTTTTATATAATTAATTTTTTGAAAAAAATCCGACTTCAATGTATCTTCGAAGTCCAAGGTCACACATCGATGAAATTTATATGGGACCACTTCGTAGCTATACTGAACCCAACGCAAAAGAATTTTCCAAATCGGTTCATAAATGACGGAGTTCTGAGGTAACAAACATAAAAATAACATCCGAATAGAGAACCTCCTCCTTTTTTGAAGTCGGTTAAAAATGTAGGTATACGTGTATTGATAGTCACTTATTGACATGTTGCTCGTCATATATATAATGAAATCTTTTATAATCTATTAACTTTACTTTTATTTACAGAACCAATTAACAATTGTGTACAAACATATAGAATGAAAATTAAACTAACCTACAACAAAATTAAAAAATGAAATTAAATATAAATAATATCTTTAATCTATTATAAATATTGAAATCTTTATTGCGATATGGAACTAAAAGATGGACCCAGATGGTCGCATACGAGAGACCTATGACGAATTTTAATGATCCCGAAATAAACTTGATCAAAATCAGACACTTCTTTGAAACAAAACAAAGCCTTTTATGACCGTTAAATTCTCCAAAAGTCAACAAGTTCCCCAAAAAGTTACTTTAACAAATCACTCACATTTTTAATCTAAAAGCTCATCAGTGATACTTCGAGTACCCCTCAAAATTAAAAAGCGTAAGTGGCTCTTACAACGAATTGGCTACAATACTTGGGGCTTCCCCTCGTACGAAAGAATACCCATATTAATTTGGCATTTTCATCAAGATGTCATCGTCGTGGAAATTTAGAGGATACTGGGGTAAACAGTGACTGAAGTCATGCTACTTATAAAAAGCACCATAAGGGCCCATTTCTAATTCTGCTACTAGTTTTAGCCAAGAACTGTCTTTATAAATCTCGGCATGATTAAGATGCACTTCTCTTATCCTATACAAAATAAGTCTCAAAGTTTAAAAGTTCTTTATTCAATTTCGGCATCACAGACGCACTTATGAACGTCAATTATTACAATGACTACCACCGTATCGGAAAAAGAAACACTACTCAGACGATACATTAAGAAACTGAGGGGCATTTTTTTTAGAACCTTTGGTTACCATGTTTTATGTTTATTTTTGACAATAATTTGTTTCTTAAGTGCCAGTTGGCTACTTGGCAATGTTCCATGCATCTTTGCCTTCTATGTCTCTTGTAGTTGACAATGAATACCTACTGTGCCTATCTTTTTTGTTTTATTTGTTATAGGCTTACGTTTGACCACTATCTCACCTGATGGTAATCGATGATGTGGTCTAAAATGTAACACGCTCACCTAGAAGGTACCTGTTCACTCTCGATTTGTTGAAGATGAAAGGTTGAAGATGTCAGGAAACGCGGATGTTGGCAATGTGTTCCACTCTTTGGCTGTTCGTAAGATGCTTATCATTGTCGGCTAGAATTACATAGTAATACAATCGGACAACCAACTTTAAAACTATAAATTAATGGGACGAATATATAAAAATCATGTCACTACTAGCTGTACCCCGTGGTTTCCCGGGATAAAAGTAGACTATGTCCTTTTCCACAACTTAAAGTACCTACATAACAAATTTCATCAAAATTCGTTAAGTAGTTTTTGTGTGATTGAGTAACGAAAATCCTTCTATCCATCCATCCATCCTCACAAACTTTCGCATTTATTATATTAGTAGGATAGGATTGTAGGTTATTGGTAGGTTAGCTACCTAACTTACCGACTGCATATTATTATTGCAGTAATTTCTGAACGCAACGAGCTGGTTCCTTTCCCAAACCTCACTCACTGTTCCACTATTACTCTCTAGGGGAGAGCGGGGAGATAATTAACAATTAGTTAATGGAATGGGGGGATGTTTGCGGACCACTCGCGGAGACCGGTTCGGTTCGCAACGTTGCGCTGTCGGAGATATGAATTAGTTTTAGAGGAAAGATGATATCGTAAAAATATTTTTTTAAGCAATTTTTTGTTTCATTTTCGATTTATTATTCGGAAACTATGATAAATAAAGAGAGATTCTTACTAGTGAATTCTATTTATGTGAAATAAAAATTATATGGTATGTTTTTATATTTGTTTAGTACATTATTATTACCTACGTATACTCTTTACGAGCGAGTTGGTAAGTTAATTAATAATTAGGTAATGGAACTGAGATATGTTTGCGGACCGCTCGTGGAGGCCGGTTTGGTTCGCAACGCTAAGATATTAGTTCTAAAATGTCCGAAACCTGGTCGAAGAAATAGGAAAAAATATAATGACCATCAAAATAACCTTTGAGAAGACATAGATGCATGGAACATTCCGCTTCTGCCAAGTAGCCAACTGGCACATAAGAAAAATAATATTGTCAAAAACAAATATAAAATATTGTAACAAAAATTCTAAAAAATATGCCCCTCAGTTTCTTGCCGTATCTTCTGAGTAGTGGTTATTTTTCCGATACGGTGGTAGAGTCATTGTGATAATTGACGTTCATAAGTGCGTCTGTTACGACAAAATTGAAATAAAGAACTTTTGATTGATTGATTGAGATCCCATACTTTATTGCTATCCAAAATTGTATCGGCAGATCAAATTTAGTAAATGACCACCAAATTTAGTACCAGTAAATCGAATTTCCGCACCTCAGTTTTCCGTGGTCCAACTCGCTCTTACCCCTAAAGTGTATATAAAAAGCGCGGAGCCAGAAGCTGGCTCCATTCTGGACCTCTTGTCCTGAATGAAGTCAGCCTACGAGGCCGAGCGGAGTTAATAGGGGAGGTGGTGAGCAAAGCGAGCTGACGACTTCCGCAGCGGAGCGAAGATCAAATAGAAGATCAAGCGACATGAACAAGACTTCTGGTAGAGCTTTGGCGATAATTTAATATTTTTGGTGATCATTTACTTTTTTTGGTCATGATATTTTTGTGATGATTATTTGGTGATATTTTTTGATCATGATTTTCTATTTTTGGCAATGTAAAGTGATTTTTTGCCGTTACATTTTACTAGATCTGGTGTTAGTTAAAGCACGTTAAACATAAGCCCGAAGTAATTTCTACGTTTCCGTGAGTCTTAGCCGTTTTATACAAACAATACAAATAAAACCACCAATAAATAACACCTACGAAACTTTTCAGAAAATCTAACCATTTTAGTATAATGTACTCTATGTGATTTTAGTTCAGAAAGCGTGTAAATTTTTGAATAAGTGCAAAAGTTCAAAACTAGCATTCCTAGTTCATTTAAGTTTCCTTTACTTACTTCATGAACTTTCCCCTAAGAACTACTTACGTAAGTAGAGGTAGACAGGTAGCGTATTCATTGAGCGCGAGGACGACTCAGGTGGGAGCCATTTCTCGAACTCGCAGAGGTTGCTCATTACCGCAGATTGGGTAATAGTTTGTTTCACGTACTTGTCTAGCTCTGTAGTGGAAACTACTTAATATAATCAAAAGATTTTGCTGTGTGATGTGTCCTTTCCAATAAGAAATATGCTGTAGATACCAATAAGAAATATGACTATACTTAAGAGTATCAGCTTTTTAGGGTTTTTATTTTTATTTAATGACGATGGTAGAAGGGTTTTGTCGCTGTGCGACCACATCGCTCAATTGGTACATATAACAATAATTTAATAAGGAATACACAAACTAACATTGCCTTGTCACAAGAATAAATAATCTACAAGTTTATATATGTTCAGAGCTTCGTCAGACAACGGCAATGACAATTTACTGTTGCACTGACCAACACAAACAAAATTTAAACGAGAGCTAGCGTTTCGGACACATTCCATCAACACATCATCATCATCATCATCATCATCATCATCAGCCCAACACGTTTCCATAGCTGGGACAAAGGTCTTCTCTCATAGAGAGAGTATGGGTCATAATCCTCCACGCTGGCCCAGTGCGGGTTGGTGGATGTCACATGTTCTTGAATTGTTGTGATTAATTTTTCGACATGCTGGTTTCCTAACGATGTTTTCCTTCACCGTTTTTAGAGCGAGTGTTAAATTCGCTCATAGCTTAAGAAGTCAGCGGTGCAGGGCCAGCGAGATTCGAACTCGGGTGCGTCGGATCGAAAGTCGCACTTGTTCCCACTGAGCCACACATTCTGTACATCTTCTATTGGCATGAGGTCCAAACGGGACTGCATTATAGAAACGTTCAATATAATAATAGACATATTTTCTGGCAAACCCTGTGGGCAATTTTCACAAACTTAAACATACTTACATCTTTTTATTATAAGTAGATAATATTGACAGCCTCTTTAGTATAGTGGTTGGGTAGGTTGGCTCAAATCTCTGAGGTTGCGGGTTCGATTCCCACGACGAGACAGCACAAGCATTTTGTTTCATGTCTGGGTGTTATGTGACCGTGGTCCTCATACTTCCTGGTTCTCTAGTTACAGGGAATCCTTGTTGGGGGCCACAGAATCAATGTATGTGATCGTTGGGCGTACTTATTATTTATTTATTAATTATAACCTTGGTATTATTTAGTATTATGTGCTATTTTGTGGCTTAGGTACTAAGCTTTTCCTAGAAAATCTAAACTAGCTAAAGCAAGAGAGAAAGTCTCGCAAAATAAAGAATTTAAGCATGTTACTAAATGCTTTCCACATTTCGCTCCAAGCTTCATTTCATTTTATTCCATGCTTATTCTAGTATTGTTCCAGCTTGTTTGAGCTCGGAATATATTGAGAAAGTTAACAGCACCGTGTACTGCATCTGTACTGGAAACAAACGTGGAAAATCGCCGAAGTTAAATTGGAGATCAGTATCACGAACATCTGAATCTACGATCTGCTTTGAAGTGTCTAGCTTTTGTCTGTTGGGAGATACTTTGTTACCGGCTACCTTACGGTACTTTGATTATTCTGTACTTGTGATTGTTAGCTTTAGCTTCCATGGAGGATTATATACAATCTACACATCTATATATATAAAAATACGTCCCTGTTTCCTTTAGTCACGGCATCACGCGTGAACGGCTGGAGCAATTACGCTAATTCTTTTTTTTGTGTTTGTTATTGTCAGGAGACGGTCCTTATGAAAGAAAAAATAAAGAAAGTTGCGCGGAACCAAAGATAAAGTAGTAATTCGTCTTTGCGCGGAACATTAGAAAATTTAAGAAAACTTAATGACCATATTCACTTTTCTAATGTAACCTTATGGCGTTCGACATAGCTGTCAGTTGTTTGACAGTTGGCGCAATTGACAGATGCGCGCTGATAGTTAAAACAGGACAACGTGTGTGGGGTCAGCTCATTGAGGAATGACAATGGGTCAGCTAGTTATTTACTGAAACTAAGTTAATTACTGAAATTGACTTTATTACAAAATGAAACAAAATAGACAACTTAATCGTTTACAAAATGGTTGGGCAGGTTGGCTCATACATCACTGAGATTGCCGGCACGATTCTCGCGACGGGACAAATGTTTGTGCACAGAGAACAAAACCGCATGCATTCGTTTCGTGTCTGAGTGTTGTGGGTCCTCGTAGTTTCTGGTGCCCCAGATACAGGGAATCCTAGTTAGGGGCCAGGATTTATGTATGTATGTATTACCATACAAGGCCCCCCGACGCCCCCCAGAAGCGTGCGCTGCCCCAAGACGTTCTGCCATAGCAAGATGAGAGAGACCAGGACGAGGGCAACCTTCGACGCCCTAGAAGAGGAACCCAACCAACACAGAGCCGCTGAGAGGCGCCCCGGTTATCGGAGCAGTCACCAGCGGACTGCCAGTCCTCCGGGGGTAGATGCCCCCGTGCGTTTCCGCCTGGGCAACGGGGACCACCCCAAGGCCCAACCCTACCACCCCCCACGGGGGCGGTGGAAGAGCAAATGATGATGATCTATGTATGTGATCGTTGGGCGCACCTATTTATTTATTTAAAACGTGTGTGTTGTACAAATATCTCACTCACAAAAGGCAGTACCATGTACCTGTACATATATGCACTACTGTTGTCAGTAGGTACATATATAAATTAGGGATGTTACGGAGGTGATTTTGGCGGAACCGAAGTCGGAGTCGGAGGATTTAAATTTGGTTTGTCGGAGTTGAAACAGGAATCGGAGTCGGAGGGGAAGTCGGAGTCGGAGGCGGAGCCGGAGGTGGTGGCAGAAGAGAGATGTACTAAGAACGGAAGGTTTAATAAAATAAAATAGTACAAAAATTATTAATTTAAAATATTGTTGCTACTAAAAAGTTGTTCGCTTGCTACTGAGCCTGGTGGACACGACAAATATTTGGGGGCAATCAATTTTAGGGGTTGGAATTTGCACCGCAAAACAAAACAAATCATCCATCAAGATTGCGTAACAACAAGTGTGTACGGAGTTTTCCGTACATGAAATGATAATGCCAGATTATGGAGAAAAAACTGTTCATTTATTTCACCAAAACTAGGTTTAAAATGGTTAATGTAAATGGTAATGATTGAGCACACGCGGAATGAATGGTGTCCGATCGTGAACTGATGACGCGCTACATGAAATGTGGCATGCAGGCGTAAATTGCTGACCGCGCGCAATGTGCGATGCTTGCATCGTACAAGTGAAAGAGTAATCGACGACAGAATGCACGTGGGGGATTCTTCGCGCGACATGCATAAACCTGTTCGTACACGTTGACCTCGGCTGCCGCGCTCGCTCCACCACCGCTATTCGATATGCTTCGACCTCCGATTAAAGCCTCCGATTTAAAAGTTTCCGAAGTCGGAACCGGAGGTCAAGTTCCGATTAATCGGAGTCGGAGTCGAAGCTCCGTAACATCCCTAATATAAATACACGAATCACTTTTATAACTCCGCAGATGTTGAATGTTCCCCCGTCCCTAAGGACGGAAGCAGGCATTTCGTATTGTGGCTGCTTATCCCCCTGTGTTTGTTATGCACTTGACGAAAGCAAGCGGGACGTACCTACCTACCTATAACTACACATTCCGTTATTGTCAATGTATAAGTGATACGAGTAGGTATGAATAAACATTACATTAAATGAGAGAACTCTTTATTGTTACACCACGAGAAATAATAACAATATATTTTAAAAAAATTAAAAACACCCGACACAAAAAGCCTATAAAAAGTAAAAAAGAACTGATTTTGTTAAAACATGTCTAAGAATCACCGCTAGAAAACCTGTTTTCGAAAAAAAATCAAATTGGTTCACCCGTTTATGAGCTACGGTGTCGCCACAGACAGACACACATAGTGGTCAAACTTTCCTCTTTTTTGCGTCGGGGGTTGAACATGAAAAATAACAAACTCAAAAACTAGTGTAACAATGTGTTATCGCTCAAAGCGATCTCTTCCCGACAACCTGTGTATAGACAGGACTTAAAGAAACTAAGAGACAGGGATGTCAACATAAATGACATAATTATGATATGTATGCACAAAGAGTACAAGCTATATATCGTATACTACCTACTTACATATACATCTATACTAAATAACATTTTGATAGATGAAATCCAAAAAGCGAACAAAACCTACGGGGGATGAGGAGATCGGGCCACAGTGACCCTTCATGCGCACAATTGACTTATATCAGTTGATAAATCAATTTAAAATTTTCGGTACGATGATTTTAAATAGGTAATCCTTTTTCTACTTTTTATTGCGAAAACTACCTGTCAAGCGTATTGCCACACGTTACTTATGGGTTAAAGTTATATGTGTTTTATGCATAGCTTAGGTTAACGATTGAAAAACAAAAAATACAACTCATATCTCTATTTCTGTTATCGCTCCTCTCAACCTCAATCAGAGTTGTCTAAACAGCTGTCAGATGCGACCCAGGCTAATTCAATATGGTTATATTCTACGTTCTTTAGATGCAACGTAGAAACACATGCTGATCTCTCTCTCTCTGTGTTATCGCTCCTCTCCTAACTTCGATACCTCAATTGGAGTTGTTAAAAGTGCTGTCATCTGCGACTCAGCTCAATTCACAATGTTTTTACTCTACATTCCTTAGATACAACGTAGAAGCACATGCTTATCTCTATGTGTTATCACTCCTCTCCCAACTTCGGTACCTCAATAAGAGTTGTCAAAACGGTTGTCAGCCGCGACCCAGCTCAATTCGCTATGGTTATAATCTACATTCCTTAGATGCAACGCACCAACTTAATAGAAACATGTTCTTATCTCTCTGCGTTATCGCTCCTCTCCCAATTTCGATACCTCAAACAGAGCTGTCAGAACAGCTGTCAGCCGCGACCCGGCTAAATGCTATACCTACTATGGTTATATTTTACATACCTAAGTTTAATTAAGCGGTTAACTGTTACTATATAAACCCGTTAAGTCCCCTGCCTTTGGTTTGGCCTATGGCATTAGGAGAAGCGATTATGGTAGAAGCTTTAGCTTTTACATAGTTTTAGATTCGTTTTAGACTATGATTAACGTTTGTGGCATATTAAGTTTAACCAACATGTATTTGTAAATATTTATTATTAACAGGCAATTAAATGGCATTTAGCTTAGTTATTTTTTATAACCTTTTTAGTTAATAGTAAAACTATGTGTGAATTCATAAAAATAACAATGCTTATAATAAATCAGCCAAAAACTCAAGCAAGTAATCTAAATAAATTCTAACAGGGCGCCCACTATTAGTTGACGCAGAAAACATGTATGATTAGTCAATATACATGTTTATATAAAAGGTCGTAAATTTTTTGAACTTAGAAAATTAATCGCTTTATCCTTTTCACTCGAAAACGCGGTGTTAGGCCTGCGGTCTCCGGTGGTCTAGTTGAGTTATAAATCCGCTACCTCGGGGTGGATTTACCTACCACCATTGAGCGGGCAAGTTTACCCGCGCTGCCCCTAATGCCGGTTTCATTTGCAACTTGCATGCTGTGCGGAAAAATAACTTCGCTGGTTAAATTAAACTGCTTTCTGTGAGAAAGTTTTTATTAAAAGAATAAGAAGGTATTGCGAAGGTCTAGTTAAGTTAGTGGTTAGTTAGTGGTTCTTGAATTAGTTGTGTATATGACATATTGATGTTAATTATAATTTATACCTCATTGTTCATTGTTATATTTTTAGACATTTAAAATATTTGAGAGACGAGACATCCCCGCAGAGTATCTTGGTGGCTGGTGCTATCTTCTCTAGCGGACGTATTTTCGAAGCACTGGTTAAGTCAGTTTTCACATTTCTTTTCTAGGCCCGGACTTTAATTTGTGTAAGATGAAGAAATGGGTAGACATGACATGAGTACCTGTTTTTTTCAAAATTATGATATCTTGTGTATGTGTATGACGTTAAAGACTATCCATTTAATAAATGAACTTTTGTTTATGACTTTTGAAGACAAATATGCTTAAAACCAAATTATTTATCTTTGCTTGAAACATTCCGCTTCTTCCAAGTAATCTATACTTATTGCTGCAGAGAAATGCATAATAACATATTCCCTGTTCTCTGTCTAGCACTCCTATCCACCCCTTTGCGTAAAACACTACAACGTTCAACCGATCGTTAGAGGGTATAAGTTTCAACACCAGAAAATTTTCTGATAAATTGTGACCGAATTTGAAATATTTTATCGGCGGACAGAGAAAAAGCCTACCTTCAACTTTCATGCCATCAATCGACACAAATTCTTAAGCCCCCTGAGATTTAAACTACGCTGCGTTGGATAATGGCACAAGTTACCTTGGAGCCACACTTGCTTTTCTAGACCTATTAGGTTAGATTAGATTAGATAACTCTTTATTGTTTCACCACCAGAAAACATAATAACAAAAAGAAAAATAAAAGACCTCCCTACCGGCCTATATATATAGGTAACTAGCTTTTCCCGCGACTTCGTCTGCGTAGGCGACAGATTACTATCGTCGTCTTTTTTCCAAGACCATTTTATTAAGACCTCCGCATTATATGGGAGCGTTTAACACGAAGAAGTCAAGCTGTTTCTTCGTAGTCCCCGAACCGATTTTGATGTGACATACTCTAGAATCTTAGTTAGGACTAACGCTACCAAACCCTGAAACCACATTAAAATCCGTTCAGCAGTTGTTGAGTACAAAGGTAACAAACAAAAAACAAACAAACATTATAAAAACCGAGAATTCATGTTAAGTACCCTCTGAATAGTCTATTCCAGTTGGGTTTTCAACTATATCTTTATATATACTTTTTCGCGATCTCGCAGCCTATACTCGCCCCTGATGAAGAGCATCGGAGATGCTCGAAACCTAGGTCGACTAATTCGATAAACTATGTGAGTCCTAGCCGTTTATGAAATATTTATAATTCATGAAACTCACGAAAACTATCATATTAAAATATCTTTAATTTACAAAATCGACTTAGTTACAATTTCATAATAGATTTTGATCACTGAGATAAAACCTTTGAAGCTATTGTAAGATCAATATTCCTGTAAGTTTTAGTCATTTAAAGGTTTAAATGACTAAAACTTACAGGAATATTGATCGAGAAGAGCTTCCATGAGTCCCAAAGAGGCCACTTGCTATACAATATCTTACAAAACGGGCCTTCATCGAGCCCGCGTGTTTGCAGCCTGAATAGTACAGTCGCAGTTTGGAACGGAGCCGTTCTACTATGCATAAAATCGTGAGGCCTATGCTTTAATGAAAGGTTTTAGCGATGAGAAAACTTATATAATCAACATTAGACTAATTAGTAATTTACGTGTTTCCAGCGGAACTTGGGGTGGCCGACTGGTCGTCAGCCATCGGCCGCCCCAAATACGCTCGCTTCACAGCCCGATCCTCACTCATTCTTTTGAGGTGGCCGAGCCAGCGAAGTCTGCTTTTATTTCGCTGATGATATTTGGCTCGGCCTAGTGGCCAAATATCATCTAGTGATCTTCAGGATCTTCCTGGCCGTTCTTACGTTTTCGTAACGTCTCATGTGGACGAATTCTGTCTTGACGTGATTAATCCTAAGGCCTACTTTCTTCTCCTAAAGCCTGCTACTTCCAACATATCAGTAGTCTTCTAAAAACATAAAAACAGCATATTTGTTTTTTTTAAAAGGCCGAAAAATTTCATTTAAAAAATGCAATGGTATCAGGCGTGACGTTGCGAAAATTCATCTCAAAACTGAAACGCAATGAAAATATGTAGTATAATCCCGCTGAATATATGCTATATATATTCAAATATTCAAATATTATTACATATATTCATTGAATATATATTTTATATTTTCGCTGAATATATATTACATATATTCAGCGGGATTTTCATTGCGTTTCAGTCATTAAAAAAAGCAACATTGTCTTATTCGACACTATTGCCCACCAGGAACATTTCCTCTAAAGTAATAATCAAATCAAATCGTATTTTTTTTTAAATTCAAAAATCCTTTTCCATACTTACATTTTCAGGTGATACGTAATTGTAAGTGATACTGGAGTAGTAGTATAAATCGTTTTAGACAAAGGAAGCTTCAATCCACTTGTCGAACATTTTACTACGACAAATTGCACCAAATCGCTTCCGCTGCCGCTACATCCGGCGCCACCCTCCTTCCCTTACCACGACGTATTGTACCACAGTGACTCCTTTCATCGGCGCCGTAAAAGCCTGCCTCGCAGCGACGCCCCGACTCCGCTGGGGGCTGAAAGCGAGGCCCTGGAGCCCTAAGGGCTTGAGAGCAAAGCCGTTCACGACTTTGAGACGACGTTTGGATACATTCCAGCGATTTCATGCTGATGGAGGCGCGTGTTTTACTAAGTACAAGTATGCCCTGGATACTTCAAAGGTTGTTTTGAATTTGAAGAAAAACTTAGTGCGGTCTTACCGGTGTATATAGGTAGAATACATGTGGACGGTGATGTGCCCAGTTTCTTCACAGCGTTCGGTGTCACCAAAAGTATTATACCGAAGTTCCTTATAAATAAATATAAACCGGCTACATAGCTGCTCCAGCGTTAAGGTTGTTTGCAGAGAAGATGATGGTGGTAATGAAGGTGATGATGTGTCTCCGGTGTCTGTCGTACCGTCTTTTGGCTTTGTTGCTTTTGTTCGAATGTCATCCGTCGTCGTCGTATGCCAGCGCCCCAAAGCCGCACTCCGTTACTTCAAGGAGTTGGGATGGCTTGGGTAGATGCTGGCGGGGGGAACGCACAATACACCCCATGTGGGACGTCAGTGCAGGACTCATTGAATAAGAATAAGAATAAGAAACCGGCTACACTCACGTTGTGATTGTGTCGGATAACTCCGACCAGGTTCCGGAAAATAAGAATGTGTGATATAACCTGTAGCATTTGATGACAGACAAACGTAAAGGTAACCCTTTAATTTTTCATCATTAATTTGATTTTAGTAGCCAACTCTATTACAAATGATCTCCAATCATTTTTTACTTCAAGATACTAATAAGTACATATTTTCTTAGTTCTCTTCTGAATGTTCACATAGTGCAAATGAAAATGAAAAAAACATTTTCTTTTCGATAACTCTTAGATCAATACGTTAATACTAGGTATATGATTAGGCACACACATGAAAAACGTCTCTAAAAAATAATATAACAAAACAAACTTCTAGACCTACTCCACGTATATATTTAAAACAATGAAACGTCACCCATGTTACTGACCATAAGTAATGTACAGAGGTACGATTGCCATACGAATTGGTACGTGCAGTGGTGGCAAAAGGTAAGCAACATCCAATGTAAGGAAGCAATTGCAAGTGAGCGAAGACGGGCACTGGTTTAAGTGACAGGCTGTCGGCAAACGGTCGACTCAGCTGGGCTGGTAAATTCTTTTCTATCCTCCAATACTTAAAAGATAATTTAATTTATACATGATAATTTATTTTAACAATTTTGTTAGAATACATACCTACGTTCTTATGTCTGCACACTATCGTCTATAAATATTGTCTCTTTATAGCATACGGTTGTCTGGAAGAGATCGTTGTTTAGCGATAAGACCGCCTATTGTACTTATCATAGGAAAGTATGTCCAAAATGTAATTCCTTCTTAAGTATAAGCAATAATGTGTTTTCTATTCTATTCTATATTGGTCATGTATAATGAATGAGCCAAACTTTTTGCTTTTCACCCGCGGTTTCCCGGGATGCAGGGTAACTTATGCAAATACAAAATACACAAAATGCTTTATTGGACATCAAACAAAAATAATCAGTAGGTACATGAAAACAACTTACAAACTAAAGTACAATGGGCGGACTTATCGCTAAAAGCGATCTCTTCCAGTCAACCTTTGTGAGAGGTAGGCGGAGTATATAAAATAATAATAAATGATGTGGTCTTATCCTAAAATAACATACAATTGCATAAATAATACTCGAATCATATTAATACCTAAAATACTGAGTAATTACTGAGTATTTTAATTCCAGTTTCTCGTAAACATTTTTGTGTTCCGGTTGGAAGTCCATTGTAGCCAGAGAATTTACTGGGCATATGAGACTTGATAATAATAACTTATGGCTCGAGGTGATGAGCTCAATGCAGTCCTATACGCAATACTTATGGTATTGAAAGTTCTGGGTGGCAATGCAATTGTTGCAGGCAGGTGTGGCGCTTACCATCAAGCGAACGACTTGATCGTCTCGTTACTCAGTTCCATAAAAAACTTAACGTCACGAGGTAATTTTGGAGCAATTACGCTGAAAATATCTAAAAAACATAAATCCTTACAACAAAAATACAAACGGTGCAATACCCGCTGTTTTCTCTCCCTTACGCCACACTTGAGGGTAAAACAATCGTAAATATTGGATGAGCTGCTTGGCTTCGGATGCAGCTGGTACAGATAAGTTCGTATGCAAACTGCGCGCCGTCTCCATTCCTGGTCACCAGCCCGAGGATTAATATTGATGTTCTAGGAAGTTTAGGTACGAAAAATGTGACTAGATTTTGTCTATTCTTTGTGAAAAATCTGTCTAAAAACAGTGAAGAAAACATCGCGAGGAAACCGGTATGTCCAAGAATTATACATAAATATTCAAGGACGAATTACATCCACTAACCCACACTGAGCCAGCGTGGTGGATACTCTTACTATTATTAAATAAACTCTTTATTTCAGGCAATATTAAAGTACAACAAAATAAAATTAACAGAGGCCCATACAATATATACCTTACAGACTAACATACATACAAAAACATAACATTACATAAACCACACACACTACTTCACAGAGTTCAAAAATTTCCTAAAACGCCTATTTCTATGAGGGAAGGCGCGTGTCTCATCACCAGCAGTGGGAACGTGATTGGCTGATGATGATGATGAATGTGGAAAATATGTTCAGGGTTGTTATTTGAAGCTTCTTTCTTCGATCTCGTGTGGGTGTGTGGACATCCCTAGTATCAGAGTTTATTGACCGTACGAAGGCCTTGGCCTTACGACTGTCATCTTAAGATAAAAACCAGGACGATGGCAACAGCCATATATAACAGCCTAGTCGTGTTTCGGGATGATGTTCGGTGAACCATCGGGGAGACGGGTCTGAGCAGCCGCTCAACTGCCGTCTCTCTCTAGATCTATGTGCTTCATCTTAGGCCACATCATCGCTTCACATCAGGCGAGATAGTGGCCAAACATGGATCTATTAAGCGTAAAAAAAAAAAAACAGCTTCACGTGCCCTCTATTACGGTATACCACACAAACGGTCACTTACCTAAGTCGTGATAGCGGTGAACGTTGCTTAATTAACCTAAAACCTGTTACTTACGACTTGGTGCTACGAGCGCTATAGCTTTGTACCAAGCTGGTACCGAGTGTAATATATTTTTTATAATTTCTAAATACAAATAGGTCTTGTGGGAACATGGTCCTCGTAGTTCTTGGTTCCCTAGATACAAGGAGTCCTATTTAGGGGAGAGGATCCAAGTATGGGATCGTTGAGCGATAAAAAAATATAATATCTAAAACCTTGTCCTTTCGCGGGAATCGAACCCGCAACCTCAGTGGTGTATGACATTTGAGCCAACCTACCCAACCACTACACCACAGAGGCTGTCGATTTAAGCTAGGATTTAGAAATGAACAGAGGTGGCCGTCTTTAAAGTCTTTTTCCTCATCCCTATGAGTGGGTATTACCAGGCCTAGCGCACTCCGCACTATAGGTACGAAGCTAAAAGTAGATAGCCGGACACCGACGGCAGGTCGCGCGTCGTTACACGTGCCGCGTCAGAAGAGATAAGAGCTATGCGATAGAAAGAGAGGCGCTCTGTAGGTTAATATGACGTATGTCTGTATGTGTTACGTATGCAGCGCTACGCGAGCTGAATTGAATTTTATTGCGTCAAAGCAAGAGTCGCTATTTGTTTAAGTTTCTTTGCGGAGTGATGCTTCTGTCCCTTAGCATTCTTACTATTAGGTATTACTTTGAGTAGGAATATATTAAAGTATACCTATTATAACATTGAGCTAGCGATGATATCCAAGAAAAAGTTATGCCTATGAAAAAATGGAAGAACTCTTTTAACTGAAAAGTTGCACCATTAGCCTCATTTAAAGTGAAGAAACTCTAAATTAGGTAAATAACTTTTTAATGGCTTACAAAATTTATCACCTTAGAAATATCTAAGCGACGCCGACGCTGCTTACCCTTGAAGAACAGTTATGAGATTAATAAATTTAAATGTGTATTTCATTTTTCAATTTTTTTCCAGAAAAAGAAATATGGAGAATCACCACTAAGAAACAGATGTGAGATGAAAATTGAGTCTGTTATCTGTTTTGTTGGGACATTGTGTAAATTTTTGTATATCAATTTTACAATTTCTCTTATTACCCTAAAACAGCTTTAAAAACATAAATAGGTTTGTCTTGGATGTCGCATTTCTCTTCTGCTTACTTATTTATAACATTTTATATTAGTAGCTAGTATTATACTGTATGTATAAATATCATAACAATAGCTGCTCTCGGGACCGCTCGAATGTAATCTTATTCACTGAAATAAATATCTCAAGAACAAAACATTCTATTGTACAAAAAAATATACAACTGAGCGACGAGACGACGTATGGTTCACCTTATGGTTCTGAAGTAACAAGTCTGCCTATACCAGTTGCAGCGCCACCCAAAACTTTGTTCTTCAAAACCTTGCGCGGCGCTGCACTGCGTTCGTCACCTTTTAGGTCTCATAATGACCAGTTAAAACAATGCCCTACGAACCGGAACACAGTAATGTTTGCACACTGCTGCTTGTCGGTTGAATGTCAGGCAAAGGTGTGGAACTTCCAAAGGCGAACGCTAGTAGAAGTGACCTATATATAAATCCACAGAATTAGTAGACCAGTCATTGTCACAAATGGATTTACTTATAACATTTAGCAACCGCCTGTGACTTTGTTCGCGTCGACATTTTAAAATATAGCCTATGTTACTCAGGGATAATGTAGCATTCTAATGGTGAAAGAATTTTTGAAATCGGTAGTAGTTTTTGAATTTATTCGTAACAAACATACATAAATAATTATTTTTTAGAAAAAACAAAAACCAACTTCAATGTATCTTTGAAGTCCAAAGTCAGATATCGATAAAATTTGTATGGGACCACTTCGTAGCTATACTGAACCCAACGCAAAAAGAATTTTCCCAATCAGTTCATAAATGACGGAGTTCTGAGGTAACAAACATAAAAAACAATCGAACAGAGAACCTTCTCCTTTTTTGAAGTCGGTTAAAATACAAATCTTTCCTCTTTAAAATATTAGTGTAGTTCCGCACTGCATTCGATCCAAATCCGATGTGAATCAAATCGGATGACGGGACTCGGATCTAGTGCGTAACCTGTCTTAGAAAATTTTAGAAATAGCACTACTTCGGACAGCATTTTTTCGGATTCGGATCGGATGCAGTGGTAAACCGCTCTAACCGCGCAAGCGTTCGCGGTGTATAACACACCATAACACGCGGCACTTCGGCGAAGCTTCGTCCACTAATGGCGGATTACAGCGGACATCCGCAATCAAACGGGCTCAGAGCAGAGCGGAACAAATGCGGAAACTGGCGAGGTACCTACTACCTTCGTAGGATAGACAGCGTCATTAGGTCGTCTCGAAGGACCGTCGATTGGTATGAGTGGCTAAGCTAAGGCTAATCATACGAATCGATGGTCCTTTGATAAGAGTTTCTTGTCGGGACTTAGCGTAAGTGTTTTTGGGTCTGAAGAGATCCGTCAAAAGATGAGTACCTCCCTGAGTCGTTTTGGTAAATGTTATTTACCAAGGAATAAGAATAAACTTTATCGAATAAAACTGTGTACATTTAAAGTCTTAAGTAATATCAAATCCATTCATAACACATTTATATAATACATCAATATGTGTTAAACATTAACACATACACACAAGAATTAAATTCTTAAGAAAACCTTTATTGTTTTAAATTAACCTTTTTTTTATTTATTTTTTTAAATAAAATGTTTATTTGAAAGCCACATAATATACACATTTCCACATATAAATTTAAGTTATTTAAGCTTAATAAACAAAACAGTATCTAATTATATTTATGTAGGTATAAAAGGCTGATGGGATGCAACTAAAATTATGAGACGCTGAATCCGAAACTAGGAATATAACCTGTTTGATCAGATTCAGTTGTTCTCCAAAGCTTACACTTTTTAACCGACTTCAAAAAAGGAGGAGGTTCTCTGTTCGATTGTATTTTTTTTTTATGTTTGTTACCTCAGAACTCTCTTTTTTTCTCTTTGAAAAATTCTTTTTGCGTCGGGTTCAGTATAGCTACGAAATGGTCCCATATAAATTTCATCGATATGTGACCTTGGACTTCGAAGATACATTGAAGTCGGTTTTTGTTTTTTTCTAAAAATTAATTATACAGTAACAGCATGTTATGGCAAATTTTTTTTGTTAGCTTAGAAGAATCAGAGTAAAGTCCAAGCAGATGTATGTGTATACTAATGTGTATGTGAGTATAACAATTTTTTATTTTTTCTATTGTGCTAAATAAAAATAAAAGATGACCACATAATATTATGTATATTCTCATAGCTGCATACTGTAGGTAGATACAGACAGCAAAGAATACTATTACGTAGGAAAAAAGTGTGTGGTTCTAGCAGGCCTAGCGCACTCCGCACTGTAGTACGAAGCTACAAGTACATAGCCGAACACCGACGGCGGGTCGCGCGTCGTTACACGCGCCGCGTCAGAAGAGATAAGAGCTATGCGATAGAAAGAGAGGCGCTCTGTAGGTTAATATGACTGGTAGGTATGCAGCGCTACGCGAGCTGAATTGAATTCTATTGAGTCATAGCTAGAGTCGCATTTAAATTTCTTTGCCGAGTGCTGGTTCTGTCCCTTAGTATTTTGTGGTGCTAGGAAAAAAATGTTTATCTACATGTTTGTTCGACCATTTCAATTAGGAAACTTACACACACACACATACGCGCATAAAAGCGCACTACTTCCTAATTATGAAAGTTAATAACCTAATCTAAATCCTTTATCAACATATATAACATTGAATTTCCTTTCCTACATTAGATTTTCAATACATTACGGTCGCATAAAATGTTTAAGTGCACTTTATTTACCAACCCGCGGGCATGCATCGAACGCTAGTTCACGTTCGAAAACTTTAAAGTTGTTAATAAATCTTCGCAAATCGCTGGAAAGGACGTGTTTTCGTTTAAAAATCGCAGTTTATTCGCGAGATGTATTGCTTTTGGATGTCTGGATAAGTGTTTTATTGTGGAACTGTATAATAATAAATTCAATTGGGCTTTTGACGACTTAGTAATTTTTAGGTCAGAGAAATCAGTCAATAACGTAAAGCTGGATAGTGGAAGGTTCATTGGGATTTGCTTTTAAAATATGATCTAACAAACTAAGTAGGATGACAAGGTTGGCACTGCAATTGTTATGGGCAGGCGTGGCGCTTACCATCAAGCAAACGACTTGCTCGTCTCATCAGTTCCATAAAAAAGGAAGTTTTGTGGTGACATACAAGAAGAATTTCATTTATTTAATTGAATTAATTCTATATTATTATTATTAGTTATTTATATACTGACATATCTAATTGGTACATGCTTGTACAAATTTTAAATTTATTAATTCTCATTGATTATTTTTGACATGTAATGTTTATTATGAATAAAATATAACTATTGACTATTGGTGTAGTGGTTGGGCAGGTTGGCAAATCTCATACCAAGGTTGCGGGTTCGATTCCCGCCACGGGACAAATGATTGTGCATAGGAAAAAAGGGCAATCATTTGTTTCATGTCTGGGTGTTGTAGAACCCTGATTCTCGTAGAACCTGGTGCCCTAGATACACGAAATCCTAGTCAGGGGCCAGGATCTATATGTTGAGCAAATAAAATAACTCCACCCAAAAAGCCCCTGTTGGAAGCTCAATACCCACTAAAATATCAAGCATGTTTCTTTTACAATCTGTTTAAGTCAACGTATTGATTTTGTCGCGTTTTCTCTTTGAACAATTTACAGTTACAAGCTCGACTGATGTATTTATTTACAACTCTATTCATGCTACATTCGAAAACCGTCTTCAGGCTTCGTTATTTTTTTATTTTTTTTACGTTTAGTAGATCTATGTTTGGCCACTATCTCGCCTGATGTGAAGCGATGATGTGCCTAAGATGGAGCACATAGATCTAGAGAGAGACGGCAGTTGAGCGGCTGCTCAAACCCGTTTCCCCGATGGATCACCGAAAATCATCCCGAAACACGACTAGGTCGCTTGACGGCACGGCTTTGTTCGGTGGGTGGTATTACAAGGACAGCCTACCGCCCTAACCTACCGCTCCAAAGCGCATAAGCGGGTTTCATCACGATGTTTTCCTTCCCCGTTTTTAGAGCGAGCGTGCAAAATCTGCACTTAACTATAAGTCATCGGTGCAGGGCCGAGTCGGGATTTGAACCCAGGTGCGTCGGATCGAAAGGCGCACAAGTTCCCGCTGAGCCACACTCGCTCGTTATTTGTATTTTCCTTTCCGTCTAACCTAAAGAAAAAGTCATTTACGCCTCGAAACAGGCAGCGAACCATTAATTTCTTATTCCATTTCCTTGCTTATTTCCTCAGCAGAATCATGAGGCATTATGCCCGTTATTTTCGTCGGGTCATCCGCGGTCATCTGTCCGTGAGTTGTAACTATTAACTATTCTGCGATGACTGGCGGTTCTCGGTGGAATCCCGCCAATCGTGACCTAGCAGCTTTGAGGTCATTTGTTATCTTGAAAAATTGGAGAATTGAATTACAACACCGCGTATAGGAGAAGTTGGTAAATCGGAAACTGGAAACAGTAAGTCATCTTCATTGTCAAAATTGACAAGTTGTTCTAGAGCTTTTGTTCTCAGTGAAATGTTAAACAAAGCTGCTTCAACATTCGTAAGAGTACTATTATGTTCTGTGGTATTATTATGTATTACTGTGGTAATGATATGCTGGTAACAAGCAAATTTCAGTAAACTGAAATTTTAAGACCTCCGACACTAAAAACTTATAAAAAGCTGAACCTATTTTGATAAAACATGTCAAAGAACCACCACTAGAATCGCATCAATCAATTAATCATTCGGTAGAAGCGCTAGAATGGTTAATGCTTTTATATATAAAAACCGCATCCATATCGGTTCACCCGTTTTATAGCTACGGTGCCACAGACAGACACACATAATGGTCAAAATTATAACAATCCTTTTTGTGTTGTGGTTAAAAAGTGCCTGAATTGCCTAGACTTCAGCTTACAATCTGCACCTGCTCCTACCAAGTAATGTACTTCGGAAGTCGACGCCATATCTCTATGTGAGGTATAGTTTCCTTCCTTAAAATATCCCAGCGGGAGACCGCAGCAGGGCGCCTGATAGCACAGTTAAAAGGATGGAAGTAATATAGGGGCTGTGAAGCCTTTCTATTGTAGACCAAAGAGACAAATTCACTGGAGCGTTGGGGAATCCCAGTCTTTTTTCAACCGACTTCAAAAAAGGAGGAGGTTCTCAATTCGACGGTACGTTTTATAAAAATAAACATTATTACGATTACTCCGCCTATTATGAATTGATTTGATGCTTCTTTTTTGTTTGGTAGGTCATACTTCAGACGTGGTCCTATATAAATTTTATGGAAATCAATACAGCACTTTTTAAAAAAAATACATAAAATATAAGTTTAATCGGCAGTGGAAACTTGAGGGACTGATGATGATGATGATGTGTATCTGACGTTTAAAAATGCAGTTTTTGTGCTTCCATAATAAATCATTTTTAGACTTTTGACTTATATAGTGTTAATCAATTTATTAGATTAGATTAGTTATTAGTATTTTTAATTTGTTTTTGTTTTTTAATTATCTGTGTTTCAATAAAGAATTAGATTTATTGCAATGCTGAGCATTTTCGAAGAATTTGACAGAAGTTCAGTTTTGGAAAATTTAATATAATAATAATAATAAATGTCTTTATTGCAGGCAATCCAAAACCCTATCCAAAATCCAAAAAATATAAACTAAACGGACGTAATTATTATGAAATATCCGCAATGCTCTTGTCATTTTATTAAGCGAATCAGTGATTCAAAGCATTCAACTCTATAAATTCCAGTACCCAATACAGATAATCTAATTAATGCAGAAACCATTACGTGTTTAATTTGCAGTTATTTCCAAATGGAATGTAGCAATCAACAATGGATTGTTAGGAACCGTTTACAATGTCAGGGGCAAGTTGGAAAATAATAAATGTCATACAAGCAACAAGTTATTTATCAATACGGAAATGAGTTTCTTCCTTTTTACATTCTTTTTTCAATATGCTGAAAGAAACAGTAATCAAATTTATATCCATGGACTTAAAATTGTTTGCGGTTGGGCAGATTGGCTCAAATCTCATACACCACTGAGGTCGCGGGTTAGATTCCCGCGACGGGACGAATGTTTGTGCACAGAAAAAAGCGCAAGCATTTGTTTCGTATCTGGGTGTTGCAGGACCATGGTCCTACGAGGTCTTACGATCATGGTCCTGGATCCTGGTTCCCTAGATACAGGTAATCCTAATTAGGGGCTAGGATCTATGTATGTTCCACCAACCCGCACTGGGCCAGCGTGGTGGATTATGGCCCATACTCTCTCTAAGAGAGAAGGCCCGTGTCCCAGCAGTGGGAACGTGATGGGCTGATGATGATGATCTATGCATGTGATCGTTGGGCGTACCTAACGGGCGTATCATTATGTTGTATGCAAGGCACTCTAGATTGAATAGTCTGCGTGCTCACATTTGAATGCCGCCTAAACGCGATATCAGTGCAATCCCATTGTTAATTAACGGTCTAATCGTAAATCAGAACGCGTTTTATGACCACAATGCAGCTATAGGCACATTATGACTAATTTACTGTGTAATAACCGCCAGGTAATGTATAATGTGATTTAATGATCTGTCAACACGGATTCAATGAGAGACGTGTTTGCTTGAAGGCAAGTGGAAGCGCTTTTTAAGAAATTTATTGTTTTTTTTTATGGAACTGAGTGACGAATCGAGCAGGTCGTTCGGTTGATAGTAAACGCCACGTCTGCATATAACAATGGCAATACCATTCAGAACTTTTAATACCATAATAAGCACTGCGTAGCACTGCATTGCGTTCATCACCCCGAGACATCAGATATTAAGTCTCATATGCCCAGTAATTTCGCTGGCTACAAAACCCTTCAAACCAGAACACAGTAATGCTTGCGCACTACTGCTTAGCGGCAGAATAACTAAGAAAGCTGTGGTATCTACCCAGATGACCTTCGCATACGAGAGACCCAGGACGAGTAAACGAATATACTTGGGATCCAGAATGTTAAGTAAAGTGCGGTTTGGATAAATTAATTATTATAAGATAATAATTTATTCTTATAAGTAATAATTATCAAAACATCACATCATTCTCGAATTAAAAGAAATTATCTGCCAGTCCCTCATAATAATAGTACAACCCACGCAAAAGATAATACCTAACAAAGGACCAAAATAAAACCCCTACCGTCCGCCGCCGTTGCGTCAATAAGACACCGCACCCGTTACCAGTGTCCCTTTGGTCACTATCTCCTCCCAGAAGCCTATTTATCTCCTTTAAATTAAGCCCCTTCATTTGAATAATCCTCATAATACGGCTGACGTTTTTGCCAGCTTCGTCCTGTCTGACAAAAGTACAAATCTATTATTGTCTTATCTCGTCGAGCCGACTAAACTTGGCACTCGCTTTATCTAGTTATCCCATAAATCATTTTATCCTGTCGCTTTTTATTACGGCGTTTGGAGGAATGGGCACGGGCGCAAAGCAAAAGCGAGTGCAAAAGGTACCAAGTAGCGGTACTCACCAGAAAAAAACGAAGAAGCCCTTACAAAAATATGTGTCACACAAATGTGCCACTCGTCGCAGAAGACAGCTGGCTGCTGTATCTCACTCTTCTTCTCCCAATTTTGATACATTAAAATGCCAATTCTGAACCGTTGGCATAAAAAAAAACACAAAAAAAACATGCAATATGTGTGTCTGTGATTTCGAGGGCGTTGTGTGTGCGTGTGAGGGTGTAAAAACACCTCTTACTCCAAACGCTACCCTCTGCTAAAACGCGCAGCGCTCTCTGCTCCGATAAAACGCTCCTCGTCTAACACTTGCGTAGTCTTGAGAAGGGTCTTTTGTTTCCCTTATCTTAACGCGGTTTGATTAAGCCATTGTGTATCGCGAAACCATTTTGTAAGTTCATTTGGAGGACTTCTGTCAAGTTCGCCAACTTTTTTGTTCCATGAAAGATATAATTCGTCTTGAGGTTTGATTAAGTTAATTTATCATTTCCGTTTATAATTATGCTGTTTTTCATGAACACTTCCATAGGTAGTTAGTCAAGCCAAAGTCAAAAAGTCAAAAGATATTTATTAAATTAGTTATTAGTTATTTATTAATTTTTAGTGTTTATAAATTGTATATAGTCTAAGATTTTAAAATAATTAGGAAGAAGAAAAATGATATTGCTCGGGCAGGAATCGAACCTGCGTCTTCGGAATACCGTCCCGACGCCTTAACCATTGGGCCACCGAGCCTACTGCTCGAGCAACCAAATTTCTTCTATTCTCTAACTCTCAGCCTTAGAGTATATATAACTAATGTATACTCTATGCTCTCAGCAGTGGTATCAAAAAGGTAAAAAAATAATATTTTTTACATTGATTAAAAAATCATACTTAACAGATTACTAGATATTTTCCACAGAAAGATAAAGCCGAACAAAAAAGTACGTATTTTCCTACAACTTATGGCAGCTTATCCAAGAATGTTAAAAACTTCCTCTTCCGAAACCGTCATCAATTCCCTTTTTAATTCAAACCCTTACGTTCACCTCGGACAGATAAATTCGCGAGCATTTTATTGAAATGTATCCGTCTCCCCGAGGGGTGATATTAAGCCGGCAATTGTATAATTTATGCATCGGCACGGCCCCGGGGCGATGTCCGACTCGTCGGCAATGAGGTTACCAGGATCATCGTTATCAAAATAAGGACTTTAACTTTATACATGGTGGTCTCTCGTATGCGAGAGGCCATCTGGCTAGATACCACAGCTTTGCCAGTTATTCTGCCGCAAGAAAGAAGCAGTAGTACGCAAGTATCTGTGTTCCGGTTTGCAGGGCATTGTAGCCAGCGAAATTACTGGGCATAAGAGACTTAATATCTGATGTGTTGGGGTAGGTATACAGGCTGTAGCCCTGGTGTTATGACTTACCATAGATTCTGTACTTAAACTTCAGTTTGCCTCAAAGAGTCTTTCGATCAGAGATAGAAGTAGAATCAATTGGCAACAAAAAGTATTTTAAGTTGATTAATCGTTCTTCCGTGCAAAATGTATGGGGAAAGTTTTTTGGAGATTTCTGTCATTTCTAGTACTCATATTTTAAATGAACCCATAGAGTCTTTTGATCTCTACAAGAACAGGATCGATTGGCATATAAAATATGTTTTAGTAATATAGCATTTTTTCGCTGACTGTACATTTACTCCAAAATCTGTGCAATGCCGTTCAGAATATCTCAAAAAGTTATGGATGGTCTCCTAGAAAAGTTTTTCTGTAACTGTAACGTTTCAAGTGCCTGCCCTTACTGTCCCGTCTCAAAAATCCACCCTGTACAGTATGGTATTAATTTTGATGATGCAATTAACTTGAATTTTGAATTTTTACTGAATTGACTGAGATTATTATTGTCTTTAATCGCTTTAAAAAAATATTGTTCAAGCTAAACAAAAATTCATGCAGTCTTTGCCTACAATTGTGATGACACATTTTGTATTTGTGATATTATATAATTCTCTGTAACAGTTTACATTATGTTGGCGATCAATTAAATTAATAAATAAATACACCGTCCTAGAAAAAACATATGAAAAGTGAACCTACAACGAGCCTCATTCCGGAGTTGTTGGACCTACTTTTCGCTTGATAATTGAATGCTGTGTTGGGAAAAACAAATGTCCAGTTTATTGTAGGTATAACGTATTGGAATTTAGCCACAACAAAGATTTGGAACCACTGAGTCAACGTCGACACATCGGTGCACTCAGTGTGTTTTATAAAATCTATAATGGGGAATGTTCTGAGGAACTATTTGATCTCATTCCTCCATCACGGTTTTATTACCGCACTGCCCGACATCGTGCGAAAGCCCATCCACATACCATAGATCTATGGAAATCGCATACTGTCCGATTCTCCAGATCTTTCTTGCCGCACACCTGCAAAATATGGAATGGGCTACCGCCTGAGGTTTTTCCGCAGAGCTATAACATGGGGTACTTTAAAAGAAGGGTGAAAAGGGTCCTTAAAGGTAGGCAACGCACCAGTAATGCCCCGAGTGTTGCAGGTGTCCATAGGCGACGGTAACCGCTTACCATCCAGGCGGGCCGTCTGCTTGTTTGACTACCTAGTCATATAAAAAAAAAAAAAAAAAAACCAGGCCTATCGCACTCCGCACTGTAGGTATGAAGCTACAAGTACATAACCGGACACCGACGGCGGGTCGCACGTCGTTACACGTGCCGTGTCAGAAGAGATAAGAGCTATGCGATAGAAGGAGAGACGCTCTGTAGGATAATATGACTGGTAGGTATGCAGCGCTACGCGAGCTGAATTGAATTTTATTGAATCATAGCAAGAGTCGCTATTTGTTTAAATTTCTTTGCGGAGTGATGCTTCTGTCCCTTAGTATTCTGTGCCATAACTAAAATGTTATTAAACTTAGCGACATAATAATAATTAATATTATATATATATATAATAATAATAATAATTGTAAGCTGTTTCTAGCTCTCATAGATATTGATGAAATTCTACAATGAAAGTAACATAAATTTAATTAAGTTTATACAAATGTCCTAGATTCTATAAAAATAATACTTAATAATAATTATGCTTCTTAATGTATATAATAGGTACATTACATTTTATAACAAAAAAACGACTTAATTTCTGATGTATCTTTGAAGTCCAAAGACGAATATAGATGAAATTTATATGGAACCACCTTGAAGCTATACTGAACCCGACGCAAAGAATTTTCTAAATCAGTTTATGAATGACGGAGCTCTGAGGTCTTTCTGAAGTCGGTTAAAAATATTGCAATTGGAAACACGTACCAAGCAATACACAATCTCGATGTTGATTAATTTATACATAGGCATCCGCAATGAATGAAAAAAAAAATGCCCCTCAGTTTCTTGCCGTATCTTCTGAGTAGTGGTTCTTTTTCCGATTCGGTGGTAGAGTCATTGTGATAATTTGACGTTCATAAGTGCGTCTGTGATGCTAAAATGATTAAAGAGATTTTGATTTTGATTGATTTTGATTTTGAATGTAGACACACCAAAAACCAAAACACTTATTTTATTATATTTTATTTGGAAAACATACAGTGATACATTACTAAATTACTATAGTTAAAATACATCTAGACATCATTTAGACGTTTTCGCATATTGAATCTAATTTCAATTTGTTTGCTATACACTGAGTTAAGTAAAATGAATTAAGTAAATAGATTTTTTGTCTACAAAAGAAACTATAAGTTATGACAGTGAGGGAGTCATACCAAACCAGTTTTTAGAAATAGTAGCTCTAAGTGCGTTGGGAGACGAGTTAAATAAATCGACTTATTCTGATCTCCCCTCTAAAAAATAATATAAAAGAAAGGAAATCATCCACATCTTTGTCTTTGATTAGTACTTTGAACCCTCTTGTTAATATCCTATAAAAGGAATAACTAATTTCAGTTAACTAAATTTTAAAAACTTCGACAAAAAAAACCGTTAAAAATAAAAAAAATGGTTGAACCGATTTTGATAAAACATGTCAAAGAACCACCGCTTTCAAATAAAACCGCATCTAAATCTGTTTACCCGTTTAAGAGCTACGGTGCCACAGACATACACTTGTGGTAGGTCTCTCGTATGCGGGAGGCCGTCTGGGTAGGTACAACAGCTTTTCCAGATATTCTGCCGTTAAGCAGTAGGGCGCAAGCATTACTGTGTTCCGGTTTGAAGGGCAGTGTAGCCAGTGAAATTACTGGGCATTAGGCAAAATCGGGGTGATGAGCGCGATACAGCAATTTTATTATTGTTCAAAGTTGAAAGTTCATAAGTTGTTTATTCAATTTCGCCATCAGAGACTCAGACGCACTTAAGAACGTCAATTATTACAATGACTCTACCACCGTATCAGAAAGAGAACCACTGCTCAGAAGATACAGCAAGAAACTGAGGAGCATTTTTTTAGAACCTTTGGTACAATATTTTATGTTTGTTTTTCACAATATTATGTTTCCTATGTATATATACCATGTATATATTGTGTGTTTACCCCATCCCATTATGATTTACGTACATAATAGCCCGACATATTTGCCTCCATACCAACATATTTCGCGAACTATTTCGGCAGTCTCATTTTCGGGCCATTACTCCGCATCATGGTAACGAGTTGCCAACATGCCGTCTGCGTGTTTTACATACAGATTAATATTACATGTTATGTGTAATATTACAGCTTGTCATGTGTAATATTACTAGTAGGAGGGGTAGGTTATTAAGATATTGGGTGATAGAAAGTTTAAAAAAATATTTTACTGGGATCTTATGTGATGTAACTGTCAAGTCATTACTGAAAGGCAATAAAAGTATGTAGTGGAATTCAGCTGAATATTATCAGGCCTAGTGCACTCCGCACTGTAGGTACGAAGCTACAAGTACATAGCCGGACGCCGACGGCGGGTCGCGCGTCGTTACACGTGCCGCGTCAGAAGAGATAAGAGCTATGCGATAGAAAGAGAGGCGCTCTGTAGGTCAATATGACTGGTAGGTATGCAGCGCTACGCGAGCTGAATTGAATTTTATTGCGTCATAGCAAGAGTCGCTATTTGTTTAAATTTCTTTGCGGAGTGATGCTTCTGTCATATAGTATTCTGTGATATTATGTAGGTTGTTGTTAGTATAATATTATATATACCTTATTTTTTATATACAATATTAAACTCTTAACATATTTATTATTTTTGTAATATACAGGGAATAACATTAATGTGTAGTAATACTGAAAGGTGTGTATGGGTATCTAGTCATGAATCATCGGGCAGAATATACAACCAAAAAAACACTATTATATTTTCCATACAAAGTTTAAAAATTATTAATTTGAATTATTTTGGACAATCCTAACAAACTGTGGCCTAGTCGAGGTAGTACGGGTCACTGACCGAGCTACTTTGTGCCTAGGCACAAAACAGATAAGTACAGAAATCAATCTACATACAAAGTGCGCTCGAGCAACGCACACATAGACACCGCTCACGGACACGATATCTGGGCACAGTTGGGATGCGAGCGCGAGTGCCATCCGCTTGAGACACGCGTCTGTGAACATTTTTGTGCAAAAATGGAGCAACGAAAAAAGGTTATTATAACTGTTCGGTGGACGGTTGTTTAAATTCAACATTAAACGGTGAATTGTCGTTTTTTAAGCTACCAGTTGTTTCAGAGAGGTAAGTAGGTATTTGCTTGTATTTCGATGGTTAATTTTCACGTAACACAAAATAGTTAGGTAGGTAGGTAAGCGCCCCGGCCCCCGGCCCTGCGCCGAACAAGCGAACATGACTTTGTGGCCTTGTCATATTTTTACAATTTAAAATTTGATATTTATTGTAGTATAAGCTGTGTTAGCCTTGTGTTCAATAATCTTAATGACAAAAGATGTTAATGTAAACTAATCGCATTTGTTTTGTCTTCAAAAAAACTTTATTCAGTTATAATAGTAACTGCGAAAAAATTATGTCGATATCTTGTACACTTATTTTTTTTAAATCAATCAATTTTCCTCCCAAAAACTTCCATCGCCGTCCGGTATGAAAGGTATGAAAAGTACATACATGAGATTAACTTCTGTATTTATCTGTTTTGTAGCCTAGGCGCTCTGTCTTTGAAAACGCCGAACATTTTACAAGGGCTTGATTTCGATTCGAGTATGAAATTCCGGTATTTGAATACCGGAATTTCATACTGAACGGATCTTTGGACTCGGTCGGTTCCGTTCCCGAACCCACTCGTAAAAAAAAGGTATTTCCACATTTTTACACGACTGCCCAAAAAGGAGTATTTCAGGGTTTACGTATGTATGTATGTATTTATTTATTCCACCATTACTTCTTATTGCCTGGACAGATTTGAATGCATTAAAACCATAATAAAAACATAGGTTTAAGTTTTTTACCAGTTTTTTTTGCATGTTCGGGAACCGGTATACAAAAAAATCTCCGCGAACGGTACTTTTAATCTATGCCTTAACGTACCCGACTTGGCCTTGCCTTGATCAGTTTCAACTTTTTATCCAACTTGACGTCTTAGAATTCATATTCAGAAATAACCTAACGAAATTTCCGAAACGAAAACGGTCCTTTTCAGTGGAGTTTTATGGGGCGGCGTTAGAAGGTAACTTTGTTTGTGCCGCTCGACCAATGAGGAGCAGCGGCTATTATTTATTAGGATTACATCTTTATGATTGGTGCAATACGAAACAAGGCTAGCGAATCATGAAGCGGCGGCGAATGTTTGATAGCTTTAGTGTTTGCCGCGTTTTGTCAAAGATTAAACAGGTTTATTTCTGAAAACTGACTAAGTAAAGACGCGTTATTGATTACTGACTGACGAACACTCTTTTACTATGCAATGAAATCAAATGTTGGAAATGTCTTAACCATCATTATCAGCCTATTACATTCCTACTGTTGAAATTCATGCATGATGTTTTTTACATCCTATTCCTACGGTGGTTGGTGACCTCACGTATTTTTTAAGAACATCAGCCATGCTCGCTCTTATTAGGCGTTTACACTGATTAGACCCTTATTCCTGAATGTTAATTGGAGCGATGATGTTTAATGCTGTAATTAATAAGTAAGCATTAATAAAAATAAAAAAATACCCTGCCAAAAACATTATCACTTGGGATGATTTAAGGATTCCGAGGATACCCCATACATCCAAATCTGTTGAGGCATTTATTGTGTAATAAAAAAACGCACATACATTAACCCCGAAAACATTACATTCCTTTTTTGGGGAGTCGCGTAAAAAGCAGTTTGCTTGAAAGTTAGTTGTAAAGTAAGGTTGATAGGACAGCTGGCTTTGCTAACTGAAGATAAAATTTGTTTGTCAGATCTGTACACGCGGCGCACTAATATTCTTTGTCACAAGTTCATTGCTCTTTATCAGCTGATTGTTAGGGTTGAAATGAACTTGATTACCAGAAATGTTTAAATTATCATATCTTGTGATTTTAAAAATTTTCTGGTAATTTGCTCTTGGACTTGAATTATTAATAAGCTTCTATATGCGTGGTTTAATTATTACTACACATTTATGTTACACGCTGTATAGTAAAAATTAATAATAATAATAAAGCAGAGGGATTATTTATATATATAATAGGTATATATATTAATTTTTTTGATTAACTAGCCACAGGCCCCGACTTTCTATGGATGCGAAACTAAACCTGAATCCAAGCTTTTTTAACCCCGACGATAATAGAGTGGTGTTATAAGTTTGATCACTATGCGTGTCTGTCTGTAGGTTTTTTATGGAATTGAGTAATGAGACGAGCTGGTAGATCGCCTGATGTTAAGCGCCACGCCTATCCATAACCATTGCAGTGCCAGCCAGAACTTTTAATACCATTAAAAGCATTGCAATCTGGGAGTCTTCGCTTACCATCAGGTGAGATAGTGGTAATGCAAGCTTATAACTAGAAAATAAAAGATCCAACAGTTCCAAGAGAAAATTTCAAAAAGCAGTACACAATGCCAAAACCAATAAATGCACAGCATAAATCTCCGCCAAAGAAAATTTTAGTCCGCTGCAGTGTTATCAAAATCACGATTTCATAAAATTGTGCAAAAATAAAATGAAACTTGGCAGAACTGAAAGTGTTTTATCGTTTTATCTCTGGACTGTGGCCCAACTTTAAAGCGCTGGAGTAGTGTCACTTCATGTTCTTCCGCTAGAGAACTAGATTTATTTACGTAAAACTACAGAGTAAATTCAGCTCTGTCAGCCTTTTGAATCCGATGAACGTCTTCCAACATACCAGCAGGTATTTCAGAAAAATCACGACATCAAAAAAACATGTACCTAGTTTGTAAACCTCATATACCAATAAATCTCATACACAACCGAGGTCGGGGGTTCGATTCCCGTGACGGAACAAATGTTTATGCACAAAAAAAAAAGCATAAGCATTTTTGTCGTGTCGGGGTGTTGTGGGACCATGGTCCTCGTAGTTCTTGGTTCACTAGATACAGGGAATCCTAGTAAGGAGCCAGGATCTATGTATGTGATCGTTGAGCGTATATTCTATGGATAGGATATTGACAAGAGACCATTATGAGCATGAGAGGTGGGTATGGGTTTTATTACTAAACCGTACCTATATAGTTTTTTTTTACTAAATAAAGACAAGTCCTTTGTATAATGTAAAAGTGCTTTTCCCTAAAATTTTGTAAGTCCTGAGATCCTTGTTTTCAGTTTAGGGTCATTTAGATGCATCTTCTGCTGACGTCTTTTTTCAATATTTCATCATACAAGTATACATTTTATCAAATAAAAAAAACCGACTTCAATGTATCTTCGAAGTCCAAGGTCAAATATCGATGAAATTTATATGGGACTACTTAGTAACCCAACGCGAAAAGGATTTTCCAAATCGGTTCATGAATGATGGAGCTCTGAGGTAAAATTAAAAAAAAACAATCGAGTAGAGAACCATTTCCGTTTTCGAAGTCGGTGAAAAATATACTATGCATAAAATTCCGGACTTCACTCATTCACTTCGTTCTCCTGACTTACACCACATTTAGTAGATTTGGTGGCCGGTGCGACCCGACCATATTGGATTACGTTGACGAAACGCGCTGACGCGACGGCGACGTTCCGGGTCCGTCACGACGCAGCTTCCTGCCGACGTATTTTTACACCAGAATTTCGACAGAGTTATGATTTTTACGGGAATTTTGTGGGTGTTTTCATTGGCCTAGTAGGGCATGTTACGGGCTTTTAGAGCGATTCTGAGCGAATCTGTCTGTACCAATTTTAACGTATTTTTTCACGTGCCTTCGTAATACTTTAGAAATTTAATAACATTTTGTAGATAAAAACACTTTTTTTTACACTTAATAGATCTATGTTTGGCCACTATCTCGCCTGATGTGAAGCGATGATGTGGTCTAAGATGGAGCACATAGATCTAGAGAGAGACGGCAGTTGAGTGGCTGCTCAGACCCGTCTCCCCGATGGTTCACCGAACATCTTCCCAAAACACGACTAGGTCGCTTGACGGCATGGCTTTGTTCGGCGGGTGGTATTACAACCACGGCCAGAGCCTACCACTCCAAAGCGCGTACACTTAAAGGACCTTTAGTTTAACGCCAAGAAAACAGGCTTATAAAATATAATCTTCAGGTAAATTAGGTCTTTAAAACTTTAACTTCGAATTTGCTACGAAAATTGCTGTTTATCCTCTTTAATTAAAAGCCTTGGTATTATTTATTAATGCCGACCAGGAATTAATTAAGGAGAAATTGCCCGTATTGGAAATATTATTACCACTGGCAACGCTTTCACCGCCAGATGCCGGGCGGATATTCAAAACTGTCCGATTTAATAAAGGCCAGGTGAGAGTGACGTCTCGGGAAGACATGGCCTTATGAAAAAATAAATCGGGGTTCTTGCAGTTTCAGTATAGAGACGACTGTGAGTGGCGTAGGGGAAACGAGGCCTAGATAAACTTTCTATCTAGTGGCGGGTGAATTAAGGTGTACCTATGTTGATCTTGAAGCGAAGAGAATATTCCTATTATCAATAATTTAGTGCATTCACGTTTGAATGAATAAAAAGTTTACCTATAGGTATACCTATCCAGTAGCCAGCAAAATTACTGGGTATATGAAAAAAAGAAATAAAATTATTTATTTTCGCAAAACTGCACTCAAACAATTTGTGTTGACAAATACACTGGCCCTTCAACAAAAACAATGTACACAATAATTATAATGCGTCCGTGTACGTAGATAGCTGCCGTGCACAGTGATGCTAGAAAAGGTTTGAGCTCAGCTTAATGTTGTAATTGTATCACAACGCTAGTTTTCAGCTCCAACTTTTGGTGACGCACGGACATACTCGTAATAATTTAGCTATAAATATATGAGACTTAATATCTGATGTCTCGGATGAGCGCAATGCAGTGCTACGCAGTGCACGTAGTACGCACTTTTTATGGTATTAAAAGTTCTGGACGGCACTGCAATTGTTATGGGCAGGCGTGGCGCTTACCATCAGGCGAACAGGCTCGTCTCGTAACTCAGTTCCATCAAAAATACTAAGTCATGTCGTTTATATTAGTTTACACCAGACAGCATTTTTTATTATATACCTACGTAGGTGATGGGATTACCTAATCCTGTCAATATTTTGTAAAATAAAGGAATTCTGGTATGAGGTATTATTAATGAGACACGAAATTTTTCCGTTGTTAATAAAATCTCTGAAATATGTAAACTTTAATTTTCATAAATGATTTCCATCAAGAATGGCATGTCCAATAAAATATTCCGCCAGTCAACTTTAATATTACACAAAGTTTACTTTTCCACGCGACGCGCTGCAATATTCGGTTAATCTCGTCATTTTCACCTGTAATTTAACAGAGCTGGCCGGTTCGCCGCGATGACGCTTTCCCGCCTATTTCGGATAATTCAATATGGCCGGCGGAGCGACGCCGACGCGCCCGCGGCGAGACATAACCTCAAAATCACATCAACTCACACCAGATTACCGGAAAATTATACTACCGTTGCAATTATGAGATCCTCGTAGTTTGGGTTGCTTTTATGTTTTATGTGTTTGATTTGTAGGTATACAGACAAACGCCTAATAGTTTCGGTTTAGATTAATAGGTATGGTTTTTATCTACCCGCAATGTTACGAAAAGTTTCGTAATAGATTTGGTACTCTCCTAAAATATGATTTACTCGTGGTAGATCTCAAGTATGCGGGAGGCCGTCTGGGTTTAATATCTGATGTCTCGGGTGCTGAGCGTAATGCAGTGCTACGCAGTGCTTTTTATGGTATTAAAATTTTTGAGTGGCACTGCAATTGTTATGGACAGGCGTGGCGCTTACTATCAGGCGAACGATTTGCTCGTCTCATCACTCAGACCTATAAAAAAGAAATAATAAAGATAGATTTATAGAATTCGATGGCTGTCTATTCCATTTTATAACGTAACAAAATAAACCATTTTTAGATCCAGTAATTCCGTGATTAACACATTATTTTAAAAAGAGCAAAGATCAAAACTAAAGGAACAACATGTAATAAGCTTGACTCCCAAAGTTTAGATACAACTCGTCCGACGCTGCTTGTTAATGCCGGACCATGAATCGTAAATGGGGTTAATTTAGGACAAGCTTTACTGACCCCAATAATATCCAGTTTCTGCATGAATGTTGCAGGAAGAGACGTATAAATTAATAAAATAATAATCTACATTTATGATTCACCGATTTAATGTGATTCGTTTTTAATCTTCTAACTAAAAGCAAATGGATTTTGTGATTTACGAAGTGCCGGCAAAGATCATACATACTCATAAATCGTAATACTCAATACTGTACCTACAAACAAATTGTAAGCACGACCAAAACACAGTATAGCGATATGAATGATCAAATTATCACCTATACATATTCTCTGGGAGAACGCTTGAAGAGTTTTTTGGAGTGGTAGGCTCTGGCCGTGGTTGTAATACCACCCACCGAACAAAGCCATGCCGTCAAGCGACCTAGTCGTGTTCGGGATGATGTTCGGTGAACCATCGGGGAGACGGGTCTGAGCATCCGCTCAACTGCCGTCTCTCTCTAGATCTATGTGCTCCATCATAGGCCACATCATCGCTTCACATCAGGCGAGATAGAGCCCAAAAATTGATCTATTAACGTACAAAAAAAAAGTGATACACCCATCACTAGAATATCGCTCCATTACTCTCACCCAAAGTAAAGAAAGATTTCACTAAAGTATCAACATAATCATCATCAGCTCATGACGGTCCCACTGCTGGGTCTCAGGCCTTCCCTCGTAGAGAGAGAATGGGCCACAATCCACCACGCTTGCCCGGTGCGGGTTGGTAGATGACACATGACGTTGAATTTTTTTTGTTATACATTCTTGGATATGCTGATTTCCTTACGATGTTATCCTTCACCGTTTTTAGAGCGAGTGTTAAATCCGCGCATAACTTAAGAAAGTCAGTAGTGTGGGGCCAGCGAGATTGGAACTCGTGTACGTCGGATCTAAAGTCGCACGTGCTCCTACTGAGCCTCACTTGCTCACTAAAAGTATGGAAGCGCGTAATATTTATGTAGATACCCATTACATGTGTTCTACCTAGTATAGGCGGCACTGCGGTTTGGGCTTTCATCGACGCGTCCAATGCTTTTAAAATTTAGTGTTGTTAAAACAAGTATTTTTTATGTTTAATCTACTGCGTTTTTCATATATTTATTAAGGCTTTCCAAGTCAACCCTCGTCCTGAATGTAGCGATAAAGTTTCTGAATAAATACACAGATTTATTTTAATCTCTATAACTGGACGAATCACGAACTTGTTTGCCATTCAAAAGGATTCTTCGTGTAGATAACGACTTCACTAATGCTTTTAAAAAAAACCTAATATTAAAAAAAAGAATTTCATGTTACTTTAACCCCATAACCAGCGTTTCAGCTTCAGCTTACTACATCAGCTTATTTTCGCGTCCAAAACCTGACTTAATCCTCTCGAAATCCTCATCAAAATTCGTTTAGTTTCCAATCCATCACATCCAACATCCAATAGATCTTCGCAGCTCGCCGGCCGCTAATTGAGGCATGTCCGGTCATTTCGGGCCGCAAACTTCCCGGGCTTGTTAGGGCCAACAAATTCGGGAATCGCATCCAAATGTTAACGAATACCAATTTGCGGCACAATCGACCCGGGCTGAGGCTGGGCGGGGCGTGGCTGCAGCCCCCGGTTATTGGTACATGGTACTCGTTAGGGCTGATTAGTTTGTCTTGCCGTGGGGCTTTGGGCTTCTTCAGGTAATTAAGGTCGATAGTTGCTAAAAATGATTGTGGGAGGTATTGGTTGATTTGGGTTGCTCGTTTATAATGAGATAATTGGATAAAGTTGTTTGATGAAATACGGAGATCATTAATTCATTATGCCTAATTGTATTGTTTACACAGTGGAATTGAATTTGATATTTTTCCGAAATGTGTATACTCAGTCCATGTTTTAGAAGAAATCTATAGTGTTAAATTAAAAAAAATCATTAATAATACTCGTAGTTGGCCAAAATATAATTGACAATTTGCTGAAATGTCAATGAATGAATGTGAATGAAATGTAGCGACGCAGGGAGGCTAGTAGGAGCCGTGCCGTGCACCCGCGCCCCGCCGCGTCGCCCCTGCGTATCTTGTTTAGTGAAATAGACATTTCAGCTAGGTAATTATCAATTATTGTTTGGTCATATATTTTTAATTTTACTCTTCATATTCGGTCTAAAGCTCACTCAGTCCATACTGAGTACATACATTTACCCTGTATATTGTATCTAGACTATTTTTTTTATGTACCTAACTGAATGACGAGACTAACTGGTCGTTTGCCTGATGGTTAGCAATACACCAGCCCATAATAATAACAGCACTACCCAGAACTTGCAAAATCCTGCGCGGCGCTGCACTGCGCTCGTCACCCTGAAACAATTAGCTTTTGAGTCTCATAATGCCCAGTAATTTCGCTGATACAAGGAAAACACAACAAACAAAGACACAAACAACAAAGATACAAGGAATCTCTAGATTCAAGGGTATCAGGAGCTGTGAGGATCTCATAACACCCAGACGCGGAACAAACACTTTTGCTTTGCACAAAAATATAGGAATATTTTGGAGCAGTAGGTACGTCCATTTTAAATATTCTTCATTTCAAAAATATAAAAAATATTGATATTTTAAAAGAGCCATTCAATTCAAAAGTTCTTTATTTCAATTTTGTCGTCACAGACGCACTTATGAACGTCAATTATTACAATGACTACCACTGCATCCTTGTTAAACCTTGTTTAAAGTGTTGTGTTTTGTTTTATGTAGTTTTGTTGTTTTTTGTTTCTTGTGTTCTTGCATTTCTGACCACGCCGGCAAGAGTGCAACGACTGAGAAAAAATCTATTCGTTACATGGGTTCTATACATGTAATAAGTAACAGATGCATAAAAAACAACAATATAACAGTAGACGTGTATTATTTAATCACTTCCGTAAAAGAGCAGCGCAAACTCAGACTACGTCGGGTTTAATCTGCCAAGTTTAAATACTGGAACTATTCTTGAACGTAAAAGTAAAGTTAGTCCAAGCCCAAGACTTGCCGGGCCTATCTCGTCCTATTAATGTTGGTATAGTTTCCACTTCGAGCCAGCATATACATGCCAAAATATCTACCTTCCTATAGCCTTTATTTCCTTATAAGCGTCTCTGTTGTGTGAAGTTTAGAGGTGCTCAAATCATTACACTTTAAATTTCGATGTCATATAAAAACTACCAAATAATCTATTGTTTTGTTTGCTATATATGCAAGTCTGCTTAATCAAACAATCACAAATCAGCTCAGTCTCATTTTTCGTGTAGTTATATGATATTCAAATCATCTTTCGTCATCGTTTGCGACGTAAGATTGTAAGCATATATTTTAAGTTATTTCTAGATGATTGATGCGCATAGATCTGCCAATTCCCTGGCTGCTTATGAAACGAACAGCTTTAGATCTTTGATCTCCGAGCCTGTTAAACGTTTCAGTGAGATGAAAAGCTGTTTTATAACATATGCTATATTATTTTATATTTACCTATACCTCGTCTTGAACCGGTGCATTTTGCGACATAAAGTGCTAAACCGTCGCACACCGTCTTGCGGTTTTCCGCAAAATATCTTCAGTTTCGCGCCTTATTTGCATAAACCGTGCACTATGCTAAAACCAGCGGACTACGGTGCTTATGTGTCTCTTAGCGAAGGTAAGGACGTCGTAAAATTGTGAAAGACTTGTGAAATATTTACAGATTTTGACGCTGGTGTATTTCGTTTATGGTGACGATCTCCGGTTCTTTTGCTTATAGTGATGCGTCAATCGATTGAGAATAGTTTAAAGACTTGAACACAAAATAATTATTTTTTTAGAAAAATACAAAAACCGACTTCAATGTATCTTCGAAGTCCAAGGTCCGATATGTGAATATCGATGAAATTTATATGGGACCACTTCGTAGCTATACTGAACCCAAAGCAGAATTTTCCAAATCGGTTCATAAATAACGGAGTTCTGAGGTGACAAACATAAAAAAATATACATCCGAATAGAGAACCTCCTCCTTTTTTGAAGTCGGTTTATGATAGATGCCACGAACATCGTAAGTTTTGTTGGTATAAGTAAGAATTGTACTTATGTTTTTATGAAATTATCAGGTCTATCCCGAGTTTAAGAAGACCAAGGTAGTTGGCGACAACACCCGCCGTTCCTGACACTGATACCCACTTCTTCAGTCTTCTCGTGACCACAATCAATGCAACTTGATTGATTGAAACGTCGAGATAAGTCAAAATGTCATTATAATTTAAATTAGTTCGCAAACTCGGCAATTTGGCAAATTTGGCACGCTAAACATGTATTTATTATTTAGGTTTTATTTTTGTTTGTCGATTTTGTGTGTCGAGTAATATTTTTCTTTCTTTCTTTTTTAAATAAACCCGATAATATACATCGTACCTATCGAATGTATTTTGAAAATTTGGCATGTAGGTTTCTTTTGAAATTTTAAGAAAGGATTTTCCCAAAGGACACAATTAAGGGGGACCAAATAATTCCACGTAGACGAAGTCGCGGGCATCAGCTAGTATTGTTACAGGCTACTTTTGTTCTTTCAACCAGTCGTGCTATAATTCTACAGATCCGTATATCCGACCCAAAACTATTTGGCCCGATATTTACAAAGTAGCACTAAACGTTCCACTAGTAGAAAACATCCCCAACTGTTAGCTACCATCTGTTCTGAAAGTTTGACCGTCATAAATCTAGCGTTCCTCAGGGTTCGGCTGATCTTACACGGTTGTAAAGTATCGCTAACATGTGTCGGAGTGTCGGCATACCTGGTAAGATGGAGAGATAGCTTGGATAAACATTTTTAACAGATTTTATTGCGGGGTTACTTTCAGTTTCAGAGCGAGTGTGGCTCAGTGGGAAAACGTGCGACTTTCGATCCGACGCACCTGAGTTCGAATCCCGTTGACCCCGCACCACTGACTTTCTTAAGTTATGTGGGGATTTAACACACGCTCTATAAAACGGTGAAGGAAAACATCGTGAGGAAACCGGTATGTCCAAGAATTAATCACAAAAATTTTAGGACATGTGACATCCACCAACCCGCACTGGGCCATCGTGGTGGATTATGGCCCATACTCTCTCTATGAGAGAAGGCCCGTGTCCCAGCAGTGGGAAAGTGATGGGCTGATGATGATTGCGGGGTTAATTTCAGTAGCCTCCCGGAATTTTTGGTATTTAGAATTTGAGGATTATTCAACTGTAAGTAATGGCAGGTACAAAGCTACAAGTACATAGCCGGACACCGACGGCGGGTCGCGCGTCGTTACACGCGCCGCGCCAGAAGAGATATGAGCTATGCAATAGAAATAGAGGCGCTCTGTAGGTTAATATGACTGGCAGCGCTACGCGAGCTGAATTGAATTTTATTACGTCATAGCATGAGTCGCTATTTGTTTAAATTTTCTTGCGAAGTGATGCTTCTGTTCCTTAGTATTCAGTGGTAATGGACTATTGGTACCGCTGGGATAGACGTGTTGGGTGGAGACTACGGATTGGCTACCGTAATGTAGGACGCCCTCAGGCTAAATGGAGCGATGATCTTGTTGACGAGAGTAGCCGGGGATCGTCTCAGTGGCATGTAATTAGAGAGGCGTATGTCCAGCATGAGAATGGGACAGGATGATGATGATGATGATGAATAATAAAATAACGCCCAACGACCACATTCTTTTTCTTCTATTATATATATAGATAAACAAATATGTACACAGTACAGTCTTTATATAAATACTATAAAACCTAAAACACACACACACACACATGAATATAATTTGTTTTATCACTTCTCAGCACATTTATCAAGTCTTCATGTCACTCATTGTGTTTTTTTTTTTATGTAACTGAATGATGAGACGAGCTGGTCGTTTGCCTGATGGTAATTAATACGCCAGCTTGAAACAGTAACAGCACCACCCAGAACTTTGATTTGAAAAATCCTGCGCGGCGCTGCACTGCGCTCGTCACCCTGAGACAAATAGCTGTTGAGTCTCATCATGCCCAGTAATTTCACTGGCTACAATGCCCTTCAAACCGGAATACAGTAATGCTTGAGCACTACTGCTTGGTGTGTGTATAACTGGCAAAGCGGTGGTACCCACCCAGACGGCCACTCGCATACGAGAAACCACAAGTAAGAATCTAATTGAATCAGGCGTGACGTTGCGGAAATTCATCTCAAATCTGAAACGCGTTACTATCATTGCGATTCAGATTTCACTCATTGTGACATTAATGCGGAAATGTGTTCGATGTTATAGGTACACGATGAAATCGTTCAAAAAGTTCTGACCTACCTACTGGTGGATCAGGTAAACAAAAGACAGGTAACTATGTATTAATATCATCAGCCATGTTCCCACTGCTGGGGCACGTCTCTCATTGAGAGAGCAAATAATAAATGTAGTAATAATACCTACGTATTTGTCGTTAATAGTATATTATTTAGTTATGTGTGATTAATATTTTTTATATTGAATATTTTCTGTGCACCACCGTCTATTCTTTTTTTAAATTTGTCCAAACCATCCAAAGGTTGTCTGTAAGAGATTGCTTTATGCGATAAGAACGCCAGTTGTATTACCCTATTTAAGGTTTATCTTTTTTAGGGTTCCGTACCCAAAGGGTTAAACGGGACCCTAAAACACTTCGTGTGCGAGTCAGTTTTCATTTAATTATGTTTGTGGTATGAAAGAAAGAAAGATAGAAAGAAAGAAAGAAAGAAAGAAAGAAAGAAAGAAAGAAAGAAAGAAAGAAAGAAAGAAAGAAAGAAAGAAAGAAAGAAAGAAAGAAAGAAAGAAAGAAAGAAAGAAAGAAAGAAAGAAAGAAAGAAAGAAAGAAAGAAAGAAAGAAAGAAAGAAATTATTTATTGCCAAACTGTACACATAGAGCTTAGATTAAAACACAATATATTTATCAGCACAAAAATACAAAAAACAGCAGCAATAGGGGTAAGCTCAGCACTGAGCTGCGTAACCCCTTTATTCGAGAGATGGTCGTCGATATTGAGTCATGTTGGTAATTGGTAAGAAATTTAAATACCATTTAAAGGAATGGTTAATAAACAAAGTTCATTATAATCTGAACGAATTCTTTGAGTAAATGTTTAATGTAATTTTAGTTTCTATGTAATGTTTTATACGTATTGTACATCCGAAACGGATAGACTGTTGTTACTTTATATATTTATTTTAAGACCTCAAATGTACACAGTTTTACACAATAAAGTTTATTCTTATTCTTATTCTTATTCTCATGCGGATACCAACATAAATTAATGAATTAATTTGCATAATGTATGCAATAAAGTGTAATAATAATTGTATTGTATTGTATTGTATTGTATTGTATTGTATTGTATTGTATTGTACTGTATAGGGTTCAATCAACAGCATAATCTTACAATAATTCATCACCCGCAAGCTAAACATAACTTTATGTGTTTCAACATAGCGGTAAGGTTCTAAACACATGTTAGAGATACTTTACAACGTGTGAGATCGCCCGCCCTGAGGAGCTAAACAGATTTATAGCGGTCCAAGTGATGTAGGCAAAGGTTAAACGTCTATAGACGTAACGTGTACTTAAGGTTATGTGTTGTACTTGCGGCTATATTGGAAGGTAATTTACTATCTGGTACTCGTGGTAAGTCTCTCGTTTGCGGGAAGCCGTCTGGGTAGGTAGGTACTACTGGTTTGCCAGTTATTCTGCCGCCAAGCAGTAGTGCGCAAGCATTACTGTAAACTGTGTAATTGTGTAAACTCACTAGAGTTACAACGATTTGAGCGAGTGTGGCTCAGCGGGGACTCGTGCGCTTTTCGATCCGACGCACCTGGGTTCGAATCCCGACTCGGCCCTGCACCAATGACTTATAGTTAAGTGCAGATTTTGCACGCTCGCTCTAAAACGGTAAAGGAAAACATCGTGATGAAACCCGCTTATGCGCTTTGGAGTGGTAGACTCTGGCCGTGGTTGTAATACCACCCACCGAACAAAGCCATGCCGTCAAGCGACCTAGTCGTGTTTCGGGATGATGTTCGGTGAACCATCGGGGAGACGGGTCTGAGCAGTCGCTCAACTGCCGTCTCTCTCTAGATCTATGTGCTTCATCTTAGGCCACATCATCGCTTCACATCAGGCGAGATAGTGGCAAAGAGTTTACACAGAACGATGCTGAGCCTAATCTTTATTGCCAAATTATAATATATCATTAATCGTGTATCTTTAGTACTACCCGTAAAAAACACAAAAACAAAGTGTCTTCGCCTTAATAGAGACAGTAAGAAAAGTGTTAATGGACACATTCTTAGTTATATTATACTTCACTTATATTATATTATAGCAATTTAGGTCAATGTAAAATTACTTATAAATCTTAGTAGGCTAGATTGTAATGTTAATGGGATGTCTCTCTGAGACAGATCAATATAAAAAAAAAAATATATCGCGTATAATTGTAGTTCTATCAAAAACTCATTTTCTTTCTTTCTTTACTGTGTTCCGATTTGAAAGGTTTTATAGTCAGCGAAATCACTGGGCATATGAGACTTAATATTTGACGTCTGTCGGTGATGACCGCAATGCAGTGCTACGCAGTGTTTTTAATGGTATTAAAAGTTCTGGTAGTATGGGCAGGCGTAGCGCTTACCATCAGGCGAACGACTTGCTAGTCTTATCACTCAGTTCTATAAAAATATGTAGCGCCTGTTGCACTTGTAGCGCTCGTAGCGTAGCTCGCCAAGCCGTTTGTAACATATCTGCTAGTTTAAGAAACATTCACAGCGGTCACCACTTGGATGAGTAACCGTTTGTGTGGTATTTACATCTGAGCGCTCCCATCCTTCGAAGGGCACGTTAACCCTTCCGACGCCTACCATTTTGCCATCTACATGTGACATTTTGTTGATCCTTACGGTGTTTCTTAACTCCATTTAGTTGACAAAGTAAGTACGAGTAAATCTATCGAGCCTTAACGTTTTTGCAGTGCATCAGGGATGTTTGCGCAATTTCGCACTGATGGCTATCACGCCATCATCCGCAAGAAAACTGCATCCCTGATCCACAGAATTGGGGGCAGTGTCAATAGCATCCTTAAGACGGTAGCAGATAGGTTCACCTCGCCGTTCTGGAAGTGTCTAGTTGGGCGAGGTTTACCTATATTTGTGTAATAATCATTATTTTTATTTATTTAGTTACTTCTTTTTATTTTCAAACCTTTTAATTTAATTTGATTTATGATTTTAATTTGATTTTAAATTGTTAATTATTGATTTAAATTTGGTATCTGAACTTATGACTTTGATTTTAATTTACATTTTTTGATTTTAAGTTTTAATTTTAATATATTATTGTAATTTATAAATATGGATGTGTATTATCTGAAATAAACAATTTTTATTTTTATTTTATTTTATTTATTTAACTTCAATATGTGTAGTCTAAACTAACTTTGCACAAAGGACTTAAGTCAGTCTGACATTGGAAATCACATTTTACCTTTATAATGGTCATTTTTAACCGACTTCAAAAAGGAGGAGGTTTACAATTCGACGGCATGTATTTTTTTTTTGTGTTTTTTACACGATTACTCCGCCAATTATGCATTGATTTCGATGGTTCTTTTTTTGATTGGTAGGTCATACTTCAGAGGTGGTCCCATATACATTTTATCGAAATTCATACAGTATTTTTTTTATAAAAAAGCAAAAACAAAAAATATAAGTTTCATCTTCAAGTCGGTTCTTGTTTTTTTCGTAACCAACTTTCTAAAGGTGGAGGTTTGTATTCGACTGCTTCACCTGCTTCACCCTGGGTTGACTTCCGGTGAGGGAACTCCTCAACGGTGAATAGTACAAACACAACATTTCGTAAATGGATTTAACCATAATAGCCTGTTCTAAATTCCATCATGACATGGCTGATACACCCAGGATTGATCATGATCATGATGTGGCTTCTAGATAATAAAAGCTTGTCTTTAAAAACCTTTTGAATTAATTTAATTAAAACTTGTTTTTTACTAAAAAGGGTAAAATAAATTATTTTTCAAAAAAAACTAAACCGACTTCAAAAACAAATGGCACTCAAAAGTAAAAAATAAATTAATATAATTATCATAAGCGCTACCCACTCATATATTTGAAGTCGGTGCCAGCCAAGTCTAAAAGGTAGTAGATAGTTACTACCTACAAGTAGTACTTGCTATATACATAGTATTTATCTGCTACCTATTAGACTTGGCTGGCACCGACTTCAAATATATGAGTGGGTAGCGCTTATGATAATATTATTAATTTAATTTTTACTTTTAAGAAGAATGCCAGCGAAATTACTGGGCATATATGAGACTTAATACCCTGATGTCTCAGGGTGATCAGCGCAATGCAGTTCAATCCAGTGCTTTTTATGGTATTAAAGTACTGGGTGGTATAACTCGCGTCAAACTTGATGGCGGCTATTTGTTACTGCGCAGGTCACGTGGTGCGTCTGTCAGCCGCCATTAAGTTTGACGCGTATTATACCACGTGGTACTGCAATTGTAATGGGCAGGTGTGACGCTTACCGACAGGAGAATGACTTGCTTGTCTCCTCACTCGGTTTCATAAATAAATAAAAAACAGGTTATCAGACCCAAAATTGAATAGGTAGGTACATTGAAACATAATTGTAGGACTAAAAGGTGGTCGGGTCTTCTTAAGTGTCCATGCTATCTCAAATTACTAGCTAGTCTAAGATCTTGAGAGATCAAAGTGGTTATTAGCAAAGCACTTAAGTACCCTTTGAACTTAGTGGTTCCAAGTACTAACTCGTATTTCGTCTTTAAAGAGGCCTAAAATACTAAGCAACCTAAGATAGGATCTAATAGAATTTAAAATGAGAAATATTCGATTTACTGCAGGATGCTGGACTTAACTCTAACTTAACTCAGCACTTAACTATAACTTAGCCTCACTTAACCGTATCTAAATCTTAAGTTATCTTGAATTACAGCATCCCTATGCAACGAGTTAAGTTGGGAAGTTATGAAAGTTTACTTACATAAAACCGTGAAAATGATATATTGGGTGAGGTCTAAACACACCAAGATTAGGAGAGATGAGAGAGAGCTCTACAATTTTCTTTTTATGGACCTGCGTATAGAGGCGAGCAAGCCGTTTGCCTGATGGTAAGCGCCACGCCTGCCCATAATAATTGCCGAGCCACCCAGAACTTTAAATACCATAGAAAGCACTGCGTAGCACTGCATTGCGCTCATCGCCCCGAGACAACAGATATTACGTCTCATAACGTCGGCTAGCAAACATCACCGCGCAAGTAATATGCGGCTACTTTACAGGTAACAACTGCATCCAATGGCATTTGAAAGTCATAGGTGCCAAATTTCGACTTGAGCGGTGTTGTTTGCTAGCCGCCGACATGCCTAGTAATATTGCATGCTTGTTGGTATTTTACCCTAAGGATGTTCGTTAACTCGGCCGGTTGTTGGCAAAGTTTCTTAAGCTTGAAGCTAGTTCAATTATTTTATGCTTTAATATAGTTGGGAAGCTTCGGAAAATGTAGATAGATAGAGTTCCCCAAGAAAATGATTTTGAAATTAAATTGAAGCAGTCGAAATACTATTGAAAATCGGTTGAACAACACCGCTAACATGTTGTTCTTCTTCTCTCGTGTGGATGTATTGTCAACCCTAGTGTCGGGGTTTTTAGACCATTCGGAGGCCTAATGACTGCAATCCTAAGTCCTAGAAATGACAAAAATCACCAAAATCTTTCCCCATATATTTTGTACGGAAATACGATTAAATAACTCGAATCATTCTTTGTTGCCAATCAATTTGATCAAAAGACTCTTTGAGGCCAACTGATAGTTGGAGTACAGAAACTATGGTAAGTCACAAGACCGGGTATAAACCCGTATAAATATAAACGCAGCGTATAAACGCAGGCACCTTTGCAGCGCAAACGTAAATAGGTAATATGTAGGTGATCTACGAAATAAAAACTATAGCTTCACCGGTCAGCTTTCAGGCCTACCCCAAAACTTTCTCGTATTGTTTCCAGCATGACGTCTATTTACCGTCGTCCCATTTACATAAACCAATTAAAATGCCCGTGAAACAACACAATGGTCGAAACCTTTGAAAACAACGGCTGACGCGTGACCACGCATAAATACCCATTATTTTATGCCCATTATTACTCCAATTGGTTTCAATAATGCCGCCACGAGAACGAATTGCGCGGTGATTTTTATTTAATGGAATGAATGAAAGTGGATCGATTTTTTGTGAATAATACTTGCTGGTCGTTAACATTCAGCACTTGAAACGTACAACAGGTTTTATAGTGGTATTTCTGCGATGAGGTAAACATTGACGAGAGAATTTCAGTTAACTAAAATTTTAAAAACGCCCAACACAAAAAATCTATAAAAAGTAAAAAACGACTGAACCGATTTTGATAAAAGATGTCTAAGTACCACCGCTAGAAAACTTGCTTTCAAATTAAAAGAAATCGCATCCAAATCGGCTCACCCGTTTAAGAGCTACGGTGCCACAGACAGACACACAGACAGCACACAATTACGTCGAGCTTTTTATGGTATTAAAAGTTCTGGGTGGCACTGCAGTTGTTATGGGCAGGCGTGGCGCTTACCATCAGGCGAACAACATGGTCGTCTTATCATACAGATCAATATAAAAAAATACACACGCGTTTATATTTATTTTCACCTGTACCAGATTACATTATTACATTTCGGCTTTTCTGCGAAATCCCTCTTACATTTATACAAAAGTTTGCGCATAATTTTTGCTGACGGGATCCCACATTTCGGTAGATAGTGGCAAGTTGTTTATTCAGGCTACATCCCGTGGCAGACGTCAGGCGACCTCATCGCAGTATACTTGTAGACAGTACCTAAACTTCCGTGATAGAAAAAACGATACATGGTTCCTACTCGTTTATCATTCTTATTGAACAGAATCCAATTTTTTAGTCTAGTTGTTCTTGCTTGTTTGTAAATTGAGACAGGTCAGCTCATATCTCATATAAGTCGAAGGTTGCGGATTCGATTCCCAGGGAAAAAATATTCTGTATGAAAAATAGCAAGTGTCTGTTTTGTATCTGGGTGTCTGGGAGGCATTGTAGTTACATTGTGTTAGCCAAACACAATTTAACTACAATGCTATGTAGATTGCATAAATGGTTACTTGAGAGATGCTTTTATTCGGTCCATGATTTTTTTTTATTGAAATAAGTGTGGGTATGTATGCACCTGTTCACTCGAGATTTGAAGATTCCTAGTATTTAATTGAAGAGTTGAAGAGTTGTCATTGACGAGTTCCCTTTTTGAATGTTTGTATAAAGGTTAACTACTGTTTTAATATGTACCCCATCGCGTATGTTATAAATTAAAAACATGTTGCGGATTACAGCCGTCCACTCGTATTTCAAATGTCAACTAAGTTTTATCCACCGGCTTTGCTCGGCCGAATATTAAATTTGGGGAAAAGTAATTTTGTTTGCCCTTTTCTCATGTTTACATGTTATGATTACGAAATCATTAATGCACAGCTTTGAAAGTTTAAGTGATGAAGTAGGTACCTACCATTTATAAATATATAGGTACTTAATAATACCACAGAATACTAAGGGACAGAAGCATCACTCCGCAAAGAAATTTAAACAAATAGCGACTATGACGCAATAAAATTCAATTTAGCTCGCGTAGCGCTGCATACCTACCAGTCATATTAACCTACAGAGCGCCTCTCTTTCTAACGCATAGCTCTTATCTCCTCTGACGCGGCACGTGTAACGACGCGCGACCCGCCGTCGGTGTCCGGCTGTGTACTTGTAGCTTCGTACCTACAGTGCGGAATGCGCTAGGCCCGGTAATACGTCAAATAGTTTAATAACGTAGGTACTTATTATACTTATTATATCAAAATGCGTTAAAAATTGTATCTTAAAATATCATGACTGAAACAAAGGGTATGCATGTCTTACAATTTCTGTCCCATACACTCATTGAAGTCCGGGCCTAGAAAAGATATGCGAAAACTGGCTCTACCAGTGCTTCGGATATACGCCCGCTAGAGAAGATGACACCAAAAAACTCTGCGAGGATGTGTCTTTTTTTTAAATATTTTTCTAAGTGAGGGACTTACAGCTTTCAATTACAAAACATGAGTACAAGAACAAAGGGCTATTTTTATTTACAAGAAATATGGTACAATAATACTTAATATAATATAACAAAAGGCTTAATAATTTAAAAACTAAAAAACATACAAAACATTAACAATTCTAATAATTCAAATAATAATAATTAAAAAATAATAATAATTATTAAATATAATAATAGTTCTAATAATTCTATCAATTCTAATATAAACATTTCTAAATTAGTCTTTCCCAATAGCTATAATCTAGGAATCTTCAAGTCTCGAGTGAACAGTTACTATCTTGGCAAGCGACATACTGGTCATATGCAAGACAATTTGCAATAAAAAAAAAAACTTTTAAAATCTCGCCTCATTGATGATTGTCTTGACAAGTACGTAGTACATAATAGTAGATGCACAAGACGTACAAAGCCAAATCCCACAAGTGGGGTGAAGAAAAAGAAATAGTACATAATAGCTCAATGAGATAAAATGATATATAATTACAGATATATAATTAAGTATTTTAGTTTTAATCAAGAATTCGGGAAGCCTCGTATATTATGGAAAAATAGGATTTTGTAAGTCATCATTGAAGCCTTTTATAATAAGTACCTCATCATCATCCTATCACTTAGTACCTAATAGCTAGTATTCTTTGCTATCACGTTCCCACTGCTGGGACACTGGCCTTCTCTCATAGAGAGAGTATGGGCCATAATCCACCACGCTGCTGGCCTAGTGCGGGTTGGTGGATGTCACATGTCTTTGAATTTTTGTGATAAATTCTTGGACATGACATACATTTTAATCAAGAATTCGAGAGCGAGTGTTAAATCCGCACATAACTTAAGGAAGTCAGTGGTGCGGGCCAGCGAGATTCGAACTCAGGTGCGTCGGATCAAAAACCGCACATGCTCTCACTGAGCCACACTCGCTCGATACTTAAGATTAAGTAGTTTCCAACGAGGCCCTTAATACTAAGATTAAATAGTTTCCAACTTTTAACCTTCCCGTCTGGGCAAAGCACACCCGAAGGCCCAGACGTCCCGATACAAAGGTAATCCTGCCCTGAGCATTCCACAGATGGATTAATCGTTCAATCAGTTTCGTACACACATCAAACTGATCCCAAGTCTGGGTAAAGATTAGCTGTAGTTTAAATAAGGGCACTTTACAGAAGTAACAGTTCTTAAGCTGTAAGAGATCGCATCCTACTTTGAACGAATAAAAAAAGCGGAATGAATCTCGTTAAGTGACAACTGAAGCATAGCAAAGGCGGATACGTCGACGACACAAGCCACTCGCACACATTTACATCAAGCTATGCCGATCGGCCGTCACATCGGCTTGACATCGGCGCTCCGTCCACTCAAACAAACAACGCCACCGCCATTGCTATGCTTCAGTTGTTGCTTAGCGAGATTCCTTCCGCCTTTTTTTATTCGTTCAAGGGTGATGTATAATTAAATGTAATGTCATATCTACCCTCATTGTATCTATAATCTTTACAATCTCAAGTGCCCTCGGCCATTATGTCCAGTTTACCAAACTCAAGCCCTCGCCCTTGTGTGACCCTCTGTAGTGCCATGTGAGCCGCGGCAGGCATGTTGACGGCTTCCAAAAGATTGATTAACATAGTTGCAACGTTGTCAGACTTAAGGTACGGTAATCCTTTGAAAGTACAAGTTTGTTCAGTTTAGGTAACTTTAAAACAATGAGGGAACTTTGACCACTTAGGTTTGGCAAGATCCTAACCAAGTGATGCGTAAACTGTTATTATCTAAAACTTTATGCCTAAGGATTGTATGGAAAACACCTCTTTAAGCAAAGACTGTTCTCTGTACTACCTCAGAATATACCTATAATTATTAGGTACTACCATAGCTCCCTTTCAATATCTGTGGGTTCTACCATAGTTATGGACTCAGTATTGTTATTGTTTTTTAGGGTTCCGTACTCAAAGGGTAAAACGGGACCCTATTACTAAGACTCCGCTATCTGTCCGTCTGTCACCAGGCTGTATCTCATGAACCGTGATAGTTAGACAGTTGAAATTTTCACAGATGATGCATTTCTGTTGCCGCTATAATACTAAAAGACAGAATAAAATAAATATTTAAGGGGGCTCCCATGCAACGAACGTGATTTTTTTGCTCGCTTTTACTCGATATTGACAACGGCATCAGGTAGACGCTTGAAATATTCACAGAATATTTACTTATATATTCACTTTAAAAATAAATAATTAAATTAAAAAAAAACAAATATTTAAATGGGGTTCCCATACATACAACAAACGTGTTTTTTTGCCGTTTTTATAGATAATGGTACGGAACCCTTCGTGCTCGAGTCGGACTCGCACTTGGCTGGTACTTTTGTAAACTGGTATACAATTAAGAGGCTTATATTTTATATAGATGTATGTTCGTACGCCTTGGGGTTTTGTTGAAAACCAGCGTCTGGTGACAATGACACGAGACATTTGTGCTGAGCCAAAGCCCTATTTGGCACCACTATTCCATCTTTGTTTTTGTTTAATAGTTTAATATGTATGTGCCTATCCGTAAAATATTTTCCTAGTTTGTTTTTTTCTTCACAATGTTTGTTTGATAATTGAGTGGTTGTCAAATGTATTTTCTTTCTTTAGCAAAACTCTGAAAATCGATTAACCATTTAACATGACAAATATTTCAGAACTGATTAAAATACTATAATTCGTACCGTACTCAAGACAACGAAAGTGTAGGGTAAAAGAAAAAGTTGTTGATCCCCGCGGCGGACGAGTGGGCACGTCTCCGAGGGTAAATGTTTGGCGTCCATTACCACGTAATCCTGGACGGCGACTGATGGATTAGCCGTTACTGAGAGCGGTGTTTTTCGGGATCTTTGGACAGGCCATGAATATTAGTAAAGTTTGGGATTCTGAGACTGGACATTTTGAACTCAGTTTTTTGCGGTGTCAATAAAAACTTAGTGGTACTTTTTCATACAAAATTCAACTATTACGCATTTCTATTATTCAGTCAACAAGTTATTGTTGACTAAATAATAGAAATGCCTAAATGTATGCGTGGTGAACTATTTACGCAAAATTAATAAAATTAATAAAATTAATAAATTAATATTTTGTATCAAAACGTATCACCCTATAGCTGGAAATATCGATAATAATAAAAACAATATTTACCTACCTACATATTATTTATTTAATTATTTGTTTTCTTTAAAAAAAATAGTTTTTGTTCGAATTCAATAAACAAAAGATGTATTATTAAATATACCATGCTGCCCTCAGATAAACGAGATGCTGCCAAATCAACAACAATTTGTCTATCATTTTATGTCTGGGGCGGGCTTTATTTTATATTTTATTCTCTCTTCTTATAAGACCTTGCACGCAATAAGCACTAACATCCAAATTCACTTCAGTTTACAATAAATTTGTGTTCACTTTGAAAAATGCAATATTCCAAATCGTATTCAATAAAATGTCCATAAAAACGCCAAAACATAGCCTCCTGCAGACAATCCACCCTACGATCAGCTCCAAAACCTTTCAAACAAATAAAGATCGATTCCAAACATTTCAACGATCCCCGAAAGCCTCAATATTTTCAAGAGGCTCATAAAATATTGAATTTATGCAGAACGCTGAGTGATCTGAAATTGGTTCCAAACATGCGACGACCTTTAGGGATGTAAAAAATAATCGATTTTGGTTGATCGATGATTATCGCAAAAAGTAGGCATAGGGTATAAGTATAGGTAAGCGGAAGGAATGCGAACGGTGATATTTTTTGCCAGCCGGCGTATTCAGGGCAGTGAAAGCTTTTTTTATACTTTACAATTTTAAAACGGTTTAATATTTCAATAATAATAATTTATTTAATTCAGGCATACAGTAAAAGTGCCAGAGGTCCATAAAAATATACATACCGTAACAACTAACCGTTGAATCCGAAAAAATTGTAGCATCATTGAACTTTTTCAAGAGCTAATATTCTTTTTTTTTTTATTTGACTGGATGACGAGACGAGCTGGTCGTTTGCCTGATGGTAAGCAATACGCCAGCCCATAACAATAACAGCACCATCCAGAACGTTGTTTTGCGAAATCCTGCGCGTCGCTGCACTGCGCTCGTCACCCTGAGACAATTAGCCGTTGAGTCTCATAATGCCCAGTAATTTCGCTGGCGACAATACCCTTCAAACCGTTACACAGTAATGCTTGCGCACTACTGCTTGACGGCTGAATAACTGGCAAAGTGGTGGTACCCACCCAGACGACCTCTCGCATACAAGAAACCTACCATGCTAGTGATTTAACAATGCTAACATACTCACAGTCCTTCCAAACAATGACTCTATCAGTTTTAGACCCACGGATTCCGGATTCCGCCACCCCACGGCTCAAGGGGCCTACTCCGAGTTGCTTTCGTTCGTTCTCTCGTGCGGACTAAAAGAGACACTCTTATGCCTGTTGCATAGCGCTGTCTCTTTCATCCGACAGAACGAAGATCGTAATTACTTTTTCAGAGTAAGGCCCCAGGTGTCAAAAATTCAAGTTATGGCACTATATATAAATATATATTTAACGCTCATATTTGGCTCCTTTGCATTGGCGAGAATAAATACATTTTATAACAAACAAGAACCGACTTCAATTCTGATGTATCTTGAAGTCCAAAGTTGAATATCGATGAAATTTATATGGGACCATGTTGAAGCTATACTGAACCTAATTGTCCAAATCAGTTTTTAAATGACGGAATTCTGAGGTAGCAAACATAAAAAATATACAATCAAATTGAGAAACTCCATTTTTTAAATCGATTTAAAATATTTAATCGCTTTGGTTATAAGCAATAATCGATTATTAATTATTTTAATCCATGAAATAAAGAAAAAAATATTTCAACTGTGATAACAATAAAATAATGAGATTTCAATAAAAATGAGGGACAATAAATCATAACAATTATATTAGGCCCAAATAAAGATTGATAAAAGATCGATTTATATAAATCCTTTCTTTGGTTTACCCCAACGCTTTGGGGTTTGGGGTAATCGCTCCAATTGTGGGATAGTCTTGGTTACTATCAATATTGAATTGCTTTCAATGAACTCCCATTTACTTGAATTAAGCGTAGGTTTGTGAGTACCTTGTGTTTTAAGAGCCTAAATAAACGAAATCGGTAAAGGTTTATTTATTTTGAATAGGTAACAAAAGTGCTTGGATTTTATTGTTTCACAATAATGAAATAACCCACGCGCTTTATGATTCCGAATTATCTAGTGATCTTGTCTTTTACGTACATTTAAAAAAAATAGTAATAGGGATTAAATATTAAATTGCCGTTGTATAGTAATAGAATAAATAATAGAAAAATAATAATTTGATTTGAAATAAAAACTTCATGGTGTGAGATTATCATGTGAAACATTTTTCACGTATTAACCTAAAAAGTCCTTTTTTTTTAAATGTGCAACATTTGATTTTTAATTTTTATTGTTTTTTTATTCAGCTTAGACGTGAATAATGGATACTTCGAAAATCCGAGTAGCTTCATCAAACATTACACGTTTTATAGTTAAAAACTTTCGATCAATTTTATTATTTATACGCCCTAGGGTGTTTTGAAAAATAAACGAACCTACGAGCTGTATTTAATAACTGCCTTGTACTGTACACCGCTTCAAAGGCATGTCACAAAAATATTCGATAAGCAAAAAAATTACTGGCTGACGTTTAAATTCATAGTAAAACAATTTACGAACACAAAACCTGGCTGGAAATTTTCCCACTAAAAAATTCGATAAGTTAGTTCAAAATAAAGAGAATAATGAACCAAGTATACATTTGTTCGGGCCAAATGTTTGTGCACAAAAAAAAGTGCAAGCATTTGTTTCGTGTCTAGGTGTTGTGGGACCATGGTCATCATAGTTCCTGGTTTCCTAGATACAGGGCATCCTAGTCGTCAGGCAAACGTCTAGCTCGTCTCGTTATTAAAAAAAATGATATTAGATAATTTTTCAATAGTAGATTTAATCAATGTCGAAACTATGACGTGTTCTGAAAAAAAAAGACATTTGAGCCTTAGACTCTACCGCAGACGTATTTTGGGAAGTATTTTCGACATCTGAAGTGAAAGAAAGCGGGGCAATGATGGGGTGAGAAATTAGGAAAGTCGCTACTGAAATCGACCAAGTAGTTCAAATTCAAGTTCAAGAGATCTTTATTTAACATGGCATCGCAGACGCACTAATGAACGTCAATTATTACAATGACTACCACAATATCGGAAAAAAAAACCCGTTACCCAACGGCAAGAAACTGAGGAGACGTTTTTACTTTTGTTACAGTATGTTTGTTTATGACAATATTAAGTTTCTTATGTGCCAGTTGGCTACTTGGCAAAAGCGGAATGTCCCATGCATCTTTGTCTTCTATGTAGTTTAAAGTACTTTTTTTATGAGCCTGTTTCGTCCCACTGCTGGGCAAAGGCCTCCCTTCCCTCCTTCCATGACCCTCTGTCCATTGCTGTTAAGGGCCATAAAGTACTTACCAAGGGAATAATCAGAAAAACGCAAATGACGCCTTTCAACCGACTTGAATAAAAAGAGGAGGTTCTCAATTCCAATATTTTTTTGTGTTTGTTATTTTTTATGAATTGATTTTGATGATTATATATTATATAATACAGGTCTTAAAGACGGTTTTAGGTTTTTTTCCTAGAAATAATAATTTTATTATCATTAACTCATGTGCTTGTAATAATGTATACTACATACCTAAATTATTAACTAGTTTCTTATTTGGCTTAAGTTCAAATTAATGTAACTAGCTATAAGATATTTCCTCAACTGTCGTCCGTTTATGTTTCGTTATTCCTATCCGTCCAAAGGTTGTCTGGAAGAGAACGCTTTAACCGATAAAACCGCCCATTATTACACTATTGTAAACATTTAACTTGTACTTAATTACTATGTTTAAGGTGAATAATAAAGTGTTTACCTATCTATCTATAAGTGACTAAAAACTGCTGTGAATCTAAGAAAATTAATATAGTTGTATACAGTTCGGGGTACTTTTTACCCGGTCGCGCGTTCTGTCGTGTTAATGAACAAACGGCGGGGTCAGACACAAACAAGCACACAGAAGAGAGGCCTAATTGGCAATTTACTCATGTTTACAGTAGTATTGTTTAACACGACCCCAGACAATTAATTTTGTGCAATTAAAATTGCCGCGCAGTCAGTCATGTCACAGGTTAAGCGAAACATTGGTCGTTTTTAAACGGACTTAAAAGAAAAAAGGAGGAAGTTCTCAATTCGGTTGTATTTTTTATGTTTGTTACCTCAGAACTCTGTTTTTTATTAACTAATTAAGAAAATTCTGCGTTGGGTTAAGTATAGCTACAAGGTGGTCCCATATGAATTTCATTCATATTCAAACTTGGAATTTGAAGAAGAATTGATATCGTTTTTTTTTTTTTGGTATATTTTGTTTGTGTTTAACAGTTTTGAAGTGCTCTCAGATACTTTTGAAATATTATTTTAATTTTTAATTAAGTTATGTTAAGAGACAGGTCTGAGATATAAATTATTAGTTTGAGCCTCATTAATAAGTCGCAGCATCATTAATGTGCCATACATTTTGTTGCTATGTCACAATAATGATAGCAAAATCAAGTTATTTGAGAGAAGCAAAAGTCAAACAAGTTATTATGACAAAGTACAAATATGTATACCTACTTGCTGATTGGACTCTTGACTCTGAAGCTAAAAGCTAGCCATAAATAAATTAAGTGACGTTGAAGATGTCAGCGTATTAAAGACAATCGATATCATCGTCGCTTGATCACTCCAGCATATCTGAACTTTGTCCTTCGGCGCAATATTCTCGGAAACCCAGAGGCGTTTAGTAAAGTACGACTAGAGTTTGAATCCTGACGCGAGTCTCATTCATTTTGTATGTATATAACAAATTTCAGGCAACTAAAATTAAAAAAACCGACACAACAAAAACTTATAAAAAGTAAAAAGAAATGGCTGAACCGATTTTGATAAAACAAGTATAAGAACCGCCGCTAAAACCTAACATATAAAACCGCATCCAAATCGGTTCACCCGTTTAAGAGCTACGGTGTCACAGACAGACACACACAGTGGTCAAGCTAATAACACCCCTCATATTTGCGTCAGGGGTTAAAAACTAGCGGTTTACGTTTTGATTTCAATACAATAACTCCGACTAGACTACATAGAGTTAAGACAAATACTACTATGGAAACTATTAGGTATATTCTAGATAGATATCCTATTTTATTATGTTTCAGATAGATAGAGGCCTAGATGTCCTTTATTCTAGGGCTTGTTGTGACTTGAATATACAGGGCGTCCCAAGGCTATGGGACATGAAGGGAAAGTACCTTAAATATCGTAGATAGGATATTTTACTGAAAGAAGACTTTATGTTATTTTTAAAAGTTAGTAATACTGCATTCAAAGATATTCTAAAAATTATTTGCTTGGCCTGGGAATCGATCCGACTTAAATGTGAAAAAAATCACCCGTATTTTTATGTTATTATCTAAGTTCTCATATCAGCTTTAATTAAAGCTGATATGAGAACTTTAATAATAATTTTTATCTAAGTTCATTTATACAAAATTTAAAAAACTTTTTTCGTTGCTGCTTAAATATCTATGGCACTTACTGATACTACACAGTACTTTTATTCACACATACACAGGGAAACCTATGTATGGGCTAGGAGGTCCTAGCCCCTACATAGGTTAGCTAGGTATAACAATAATTATTGTTAAACTCTTTATTTACACTTTATTTCTAATAATTATTATTACTATATGCACATCTTGTGCGTGCCATACACATTTATTCTGTAAAAATAAAGGAAATAAATATTTTGAAAATATAATAACGAATAATTCAGGTCTAGAGATTCAATACAATACGAAGTTGTTCGTCGCGATTCTGCTATTGAATCTCAGTACGTATACAAAGATCGGTTTGAATTGCGACTAGGGTTGCCAGTTCTCCAGTTTTTTACGAGTGTCCCCGGATCAAATAGTTGTATATGTAATATCTAGAAGAGGCGACATCGACATGCGTATAAATATTCCAAGGAAACGGCATGTACATTCAATCAATCAATCAATCAATGATTTTATTGCAAATATACAAATCGTACAAAACTGCACAAGCTGCTTACAAAAGAACCACAAAGGAATGCTTCGTATGCTACCACTTACGATGTGCGGTTCATAATAGGATGCTGAAATAAAATGAAATGATTTTAAGCTGATGACAGTACCTTTGCACAGAAGGTATTTAATTAATAGGGTCACTAAATGTGATAACCCTAGTTGCAAGTTTCAGAGAATTCCAAGATGAACTTCGAGCGCATAATAATCAACTTTTTATTATATCTCGAAATGGCCCGGATCGGTCTTTGGAGACAATTGCTTTGGATATCTACGAGTGGATTATTGGATTCAAAACTTTTGTTTTGCTGAGTTGTTACTCAATTTTGTGCTTTCGTTTTACAATATTGCCCTATAAATTTCTGCCGCAATGCTTGCTACTTTGAAAACAAATAAAATGGCTCATTTTAAATATGCAACATAGGGATTATGTGTGGGAGTATGTATGAGTATGAGCCGTATATATAAATTTATTAATCAAAATTTATTTATTTTAATTCAAGACTACCCAATTTAGCGGTTTATTTTTAATGGCATCCATGTAAGACACTCGTAGATCACAAGTACCTATAGGCAGGCCTAGCGCACTCCGCACTGTAGGTAAGAAGCTACAAGTACATAGCCGGACAACGACGGACGGCGGGTCGCGCGTCGTTACACGTGTCATCAGGTGTCGACTCGCCGAACGCTGGAACGAGAGTAAGAGCTGGAACGTTCGGCGAGTCGACACCTGATGATGCCTCGTGCAGACGGCGAAACACGTGTCGTACAAAGAGTGTTGTTGTTAGGAACTAACAACAACCTACATAGTATATATTTGGAGTGGTAGGCTCTGCTTGGAGTGGTAGGCTCTGGCCGCGGTTGTAATACCACCCACCGATCAAAGCCATGCCGTCAAGCGACCTAGTCGTGTTTCGGGATGATGTTCGGTGAACCATCGGGGAGACGGGTCTGAGCAGCCGCTCAACTGTCGTCTCTCTCTAGATCTATGTGCTCCATCTTAGGCCACATCATTGCTTCACATCAGGCGAGATAGTGGCCAAACATAAATCTATTAAGTGTAAAAAAATATATATATATATTTTCATTGCGTTTCAGTTTTGAGATGAATTTCCGCAACGTCACGCCTGATTCCATTGCAAACTACACTACTTTAAAAAACAAAATAGGTAAAAGTAGGATTCTTTGAGCAGAACCGCAAGATATGTCTACCTAGGTACTTATACGATTAGTGTAGCCCAACAAAACCAACTAGGTACCATGTTCGACTATCAATCAATCTACCCACGAGCTCCAACCGGGTTAAGTGTTACCAGTATAATAAAACTCCCCGTTTTAAGGGCATGAGCAAAATATTGGGGTAACCGCGGACACCTGAGACCTCTCGTTGGAGTGATCGGACAAAGATGGACACGAGTCCATGTTGGAACTTTTATGACCTAGTTCGAGAAGACATTTACATCATGATTTGAGTGATAGGATGAGCAAGTCGTTTGCCTGATGGTAAGCGCCATGCCTGCCCATAACAATTGCTGTGCCACCTAGAACTTTTAATTCTATTAAAAAGCACTGCGTAGCACTGGATTGCGCTCATCACCCCGAGACATCAGATGTTAAGTCCAATATACTGTATACACGCGGGCCGTCGCTCGAAACCGGCTTTGTACAATAGGTGCGAACAATGCATACGGCGAGCGGACATCGTCTTACCTGGTTCCTCGACTAATTAATAATCTACCTCCGGATTTGGTTAATGATCTCACTTCTCACACCACCAATAAAAGCAATTTTTTTGTTAAATTACGTAGGTACTTGTCTTACTTTGCTCCTTTAATTTATGAAAGAAAAAATAATAATGGGACAGGGATTCGCATGATCATTTTTAAAATTCACATATGTTTCAAGTCTGTATCGATTCATTCGATTCATTCATTTAATCGATGTTTTTAAGCAGGTCACCTCACTATGAATATAAAACTGACATCTGTCAAAAGTGACCTATTATCTTGTCCCTACTTTAAATATTAAAGTTAAACTTAAGGCTTACTTCTTGAAACACATTGAATGTTAAGATTGCTAAGAAATGTACTTACCAATATTCTGTCTTCATAGATAGAGTTATTTGATGATTGTGTACCTAATATCGATGTAGATTAAATATGGTATTGAACACAAACGTCAGTGGTTTACGAATGCCATGCAACTTACTATTGTAATGTTATTTTTAAATGATAAATAAATAAAAAAAAGTCTCATATGCCGGAACAAACCGGAACACAGAAATTGCGCACTACTGCTTGGCGGGAGATTAACTGGCAAAACTGTGGTACCTATTCAGACGGCCTCCCGCATACGAGAGACCTACCACGTGTATATATCACCAGTATTTTCAGATACGAATAATTCGTGACTAAACCAGTTACATCCACACAATTGCGCATAAAATTAAAGATCTAAATAGGTTTTTCGGTCAGCCTGCTTCGAGTTCCGCTAAATAAAATACAGAGCAAGCCGCTCTCATTTTATCTAGATAAATGCGCCTGTGAGTTAACAAAACTGCAAACAGCCGGCGTCGCTCGCTTTGACGTGTAAGCGGATAACTAGTTAATTGTTGACAGCCTCTTTGGTGTAGTGGTTGGGCAGGTTGGCTCAAATCTCATACACCACTGAGGTTGCGGGTTCAAGACGACGGGACAAATGTTTTCGTCGATAAGAAAAAAAAATGCGCAAACATTTGTTTCGTGTCTGGGTGTTGTGGGACCATGGTCCTCACACTTCCTGATTCCCTAGATACAGGGAATCCTAGTTAGGGGCCAGGATCTATGTATGTAATCGTTGGGCGTATTTATTTATTTATTTTATTCAAATATTTGTACATACTTTTCCACGCGACAACTATAAACGCATTGGAGTCTCGACATCAGTAAAAAGGGAATAAAATAGCATGTACCTACTGAAAAAAACGACTATAAAAATCTGGTATAATGTTAAAATGTTGGCATAATAATCTGATGGCGCCGATGACATACCATGTTTAACATACACGTTCATATCTTCCATGGAGAGACTTGTGGTTCAGGGTCAGGTGGCAGGAAAAAGAGCATGAGGCCGATCATTCACGCGTTGGACAGATCTTATTAAGACTGCTACTCAATCCACCTTAGTCCAGTGTACTCGCAATACTATCAACCGCCAGAAATGAAGAAGCTTTGCGAGAGCATGCAGTAACCCTCGCTAAGGAGGACCACGACGCTGAAGACCCACCGCATACACTATTTATTACACCACGATCACTCTGACAAGAGTGCCCGACTAAAACAAAACATGTATATCGGTCAAACTCGCGCATACAAATGAAGGAGTAGAAATTAATAACAATAGGGTTTATCATTTTGTTTCGTGAAAAGCGCAAGCATTTGTTTTATGTCTGGGTGTTGATTTGTTCCTGGTTCCCTAAATACAAGGAATGCTAGTTAGGGGCCAGGATATGGGTATGTGATCGTTTGGCGTATTTATTATTATTTACATCGCATGTATTATTATATATTAGTTACCTAAATGCGCTGCGCCCAGAGCGCCGTCAACAAGTAAAACACAAAACTGCAAACAGCAGCCGACGCGCGGCGTCGCTCGCTCTGACACATGTGTAAGCGTATAACTTGTAAAACAAATATTTGCAGACACCTCTACGTACGACAACTATGCGGGGCAGTGAAGCGGAAAAAGCAAATGTTTGGTACGAAACGATCCGAACAAAGTTTGCAATCCATTTTACGTTATTTCCTTAGTTTTGGGTACTTTGGGATCAGTCGGAAAACATTAGATTAATTATTTATCAGTTCATTATTGAACCCAAACCACCACTTTGTGTTTATGTACCCTTTTATGGTTTTACAAGTTTTCTCGGGAAATGGTACATCTTGTTGTGGAAACTAATTTATGAAGCACTTAAATCAGGCGTATTTCTGGGCCACTGATGCTTTGTAGTTAATATTAAAGCTTAATGTGTCTGACAAGCATAGGTATAAAATGGGTAATGAGTGATGAAACTAAAAACGATTAATAATTTCATCTGAATTTGGTTTCTAGTCTAAAATAAATCAGCACTTTTTTCCAACAAAAAGAGGAATAAGTTCTCGTTAATATAAATGAAGCAGATGCACAGTCGCGGGCGTCGCCCACAGAGAGTCGCCGATGTGTTTATTTCTGTCCGGCAGCAGCCGGAATCCAAAATAGAAAAGTCCACCGCATCTCTCCACAGCAGTTGCACGCACGTGGAAACACAGTTAAATTAAAATAAACGTTAATTTGTTCAAATGAAATTAAAATAGGTTATAACATTTTATTTTACGTTGGGACGCGCGTCTGTCAACTATGGCGGTCCGGAAGCGAATGGCCGCCATCTTGTTTTTAGTGCTGTTTGGAGTGACCTCAAGTTGTGACGTTGATGATGTGGCAGTCTACAAAGTGTCACTACAAATGCTTTGGAGTGAGGATAGGTTTCCTAAGGACTATCCGCTCCATCGTCCCAAGGCTCAGTGGTCGCAAGTTTTCGGTTCGTATTATATTGTTATTTTGCTTTGTTTGTAGCGAAATTGGTGACATATTTATTGTGAAAGGAAGAAAAACAATAACATCACTCTCCGCTGGCGAATAATGGTCCTCTACATTATTTATACGAGCGAAAGTTTTCGCCGAAGTTACAAATACGTCTAGATATGATCTCGCCTACTTTAGTGATACGGTATTCTTTTCTAGCGTGGCTTTCGTATGGTTAGCAAAATAAACAGAGTAAATTTGGTTGCCCTTATTTAAATTTGTGCTCAAAATAAGCTGAGGCCTGCGTGAGAATGGGAAAACTATAGCGAGATAAGATATATCATCATCATCATCAACCTATTACGTTCCCACTGCTGGGACTCAGGCCTTCCCTCATAGAGAGAGTATGGGCCATAATCCACCACGCTGACCTAGTGCGGGTTGGTGAATGTCACATGTCTTTGATTTTTTGTGATAAATTCTTGGACATGCCGGTTTCCTCACGATGTTTTCCTTCACCGAGTTTAGAGCGAGTGTTAAATCCGCACATAACTTAAGAAAGTCAGTGGTGCGGGGCCAGTGGGATTCGAACTCGGGTGCGTCGGATCGTAAGTCCCACATGCTACCACATTTATAGCCTGATGTATATATGATATTGGAAAATTCGAAAGATTAAGCTTGCTTGTCATATCGACTATTCTTAAGGTAGCTTTTGTAGAGTCAGTAAAACAAGTTAATTTACCTATCTATGTTTTTTTACGCTTAATAGATCTATGTTTGGCCACTATTTCGCCTGATGTGAAGCGATGATGTGGCCTAAGATGGAGCACATAGATCTAGAGAGAGACGGCAGTTGAGCGGCTGCTCAGACCCGTCTTCCCGATGGTTCACCGAACATCATCCCGAAACACGCCTAGTGTCTTTGGTTTCATGTCAAAATATTATACAAAGTTGTAAAAAACGTATTGGAAGTTAATTAAACAATGTTATTAATTATCTCGTTTATATGGCCTTTCTACGACTCCCGTCATCAGCACATCCGGTTAAAAGATCATTGTCTTGTTGCAACTAGGAACTGCTCGTAATCCACCACGCAGACCTTGCGCACTTTAGTGGGTGGTAAGAGCGTTAATAGTAAATTTAATACTATATATTCCTATATTATAAAGTGTACAGTGCAACGAATAAGTTTGAAAGTAATAAAAAGGAAAGTTTTAATGAGCACGCGCGAGGAACTCTTGCGAGGATAAATTTAGCGTAGTATTTCTCACGTACGGTAATACGATTGGAGACTATACGAACTATGTTAACTTCAACTCCTAAGTATTCCCATTATGTTGTAGTATGCATAACTATTTAATAAAAACTAATTTGTTGAAAAGGCGGGCGAAATAATGAGAGAGTCAATTTGTTTACAAGTGTGATCGTTAAAATTATTTCACAGCACATAAATTTAAACAAATTGGCACCCAATCTATATTTGGTAATTTTGATATGTTTTTAAAGTGAGTTTAAAAATTCCTTCCATCTCACATCAACACACACTTAAAAATTCGTAACCAAGCTGCCTGTAATCTTGATTAAGTGTAGTTTCATCATCATCATCATCAACCCATCACGTTCCCACTGCTAGAGCACGGATCTTCTATCATAGAGAGAGAGTATGGGCCTAATCCGCAACGCTGGCCCTGCGCGGGTTGGTGGTTGTAAAATGAAACATGAACGAAATGTAGGTTATTTGTTCTTTAATTATTTATTTATTTAATTATTTTTAACCGACTTCAAAAAAGGAGGAGGTTCTCTGTTCGATTGTGTTTTTTTATGTTTGTTACCTCAGAACTCCGTCATTTATGAACCGATTTGAAAAATTATTTTTGCGTCGGGTTCAGTATAGCTACGAAGTGGTCCCATATAAATTTCATCGATATGTGACCTTGGACTTCGAAGATTCATTGAAGTAGGTTTTTATTTTTTTCTAAAAATTAATTATTAGCACAAGTAATGGAACAAGTAAAAGAGAACTTAATGCTAAAGCATTTTCTACCAGTTATCCAGTGACGGTAAAAAACAGTTACGAAGCGTGCATCAAAAAGTTAAAAAACTAACAGAGAAACAAAATAAAATATTAAATAAAATATTTATTCTATTGTACCAGAAATAATATCTGTCTCTACGTAAATATACTATAAGATAAATTGATAATAGGTTCTTCTGTCATCAACAGTAATGATCGATTCGCATGAAGTGCCGCTCGATGATCAAAGAAATCGCCAAAACAAATGAAGATAGCATCAGTTTCGTTGGCACAGACGCGGGGCAACAAATAAATAGCGTCTTATCGCGGTCGCAAAATGTCACTTAAACGTTACAAGATAAAAGGGCCTCGTATTTAGTACCGACCTTTATTTTCCTTTCTTTTATTGTTCGTCGGTCTCCGCAGTGATTTTATTACAGTTAGTCGGTTTTCTTAGAAATTCAGGTTGTTTTAGATTGTACAGTTTAATATGTTTTAAAACTATCTCTAGTCAGGTAAAACATTTGTATCATGTACGATTACAACTATGTTTGAATTATTTAATTCTCAAGCAAACTATCGAATTTATAAATAGATAGATAAATAGGTACATAAAAAACAAGTACATTTCAAAGTAATTAGCATAACAATTGGCGGTCTTATCGCTCAAAGCGATCTCTTCAGACAACCTTTGAACATAAAGGACTAACATAATTTCGAAGTACGGTTAATATAATATGACTTGAAATTTAAGCGATGGTACATCTACGCTCAGAAAAAGTCCAACATAAGAAAGAATGAAAAGAAAGAAATTAAAGACATTTTTTCATGACACACAAAATAATCCTATTGCAATCATGCCGTAGAACAATCAGCCGTACTTACCAATGAATGGTACAATTGCAGTGCCCCGTATAATATTCAGTTCTTTGCTCTGTTCTGACATTAGTTTTTATGCACAATGTCAACATAGCCTGGTCTGGGTGATTGGTTGGATTTTTGCTAGGTACTTGTTTTTATGGACTAATGTGCTCAGTAATTTCGCTTGCTACAATCAAGCTCCGTGGCACTGCAGTCACTAATTGCACTGCCATCCACCCATATAAAGATTGGCGCAATTTACCTTGTGTGATATATAAAAAAGAAACCTTCAATGTTGAGCGTCTTTGCCATACCGTGTTCCAGAATACAGCTTGCCTAGCTCAAAACCCTGCCAAGCAAAAGTTGGGCTGGTCCCATAACGTCACCCGCATACTAGAAGATATCTGGGACAAAATGACCCACCGATATTTAAAGATTGTCGCAACTGACTTTCTGAGAACATTTATATCAGCATCTTTGCCATTACTATCCCGTGTTCCCAGAATACAGCTTGCCTAGATATCTAAAAAAGTGGGACTGTTTCCATCACGACATCCGCATAGTATAGAGGATATTTGGGGCAAAGCGACCACCAAGTCCCAGCATACTTAATAGTACGACCAAGTCTTAGTGCGAAGACACCACTTTCTTAAACTATCAGAAATGGCGCAACATGCTTCGAAAAATCAACCTTGGGTTGAAATCTGTACAGAATCGGAAGCGATAATATAATATTTGTTACACACTAGGACTCATCTCTTCTTATTATGAGAGCGGAAGATATTGAATTATCTGCGACGCAGAACAAATCTTGCCGAGGTATTTCTGGGTCATGCCACAGTGCAAAGAAACTAATAACTTACGTACTCTGTAGAGGTTGTTTTTCAGTACAGATCGTCCTTAACGTTCAAAAGTTGAAGTTACGCCTCGGTCTCACTTACTTCATTCTGTCTGATGGATGAAGAAAAAATTCGTGTCCTTTTAAATTGATTGGGTTAGTCTTGATTGGGTAACTGTGGTATTTATGTGAACATTACCGTGCTTCGGGAGGCATTTTAAAAGCCATCAATCTTGGTTGTTGTGTTAGGATAGCAGTCGTTAGGCCATGTTCAAACCCTTGCGGCGGTTTATAACTCCGACACCAGGGAAAGCCACACACACAGAAGAATAAAAAAGAAAAAATAAATACTGTCCATAAAGTCTCTACAATCTTATTATTTCAACCTGTGTAAAATAAGCCATGTGTGCAGAAGTTCTTCTGTTTACTCTGTGACACACCGGTATTCGGGAGGCATTCGGCCCTTTTCGGACGAAAAATCCTTTTGTCTGTTTTCAATCAAAGAGGGTCGCGATGGATAGCAAGGCTGGCTGGTTAGGGAATGAAGTTAGCCCGCTGTCCCCTATTTGGACAAAAGAACAATATGTAGCTTATTTTTAGAGTGGATTTTGTAGATGCATACTTATATTGATTTATAGGAAGACAGTTTGTAAGACATTGATTGGACTATACAGAAATATAATGTTGTTTCCATCAGGTGAGATTGTGGTCAATCAATCAATCTATCAATCAAAAGTTCTTTATTCAATTTTGTCGTCACAGACGCACTTATGAACATCAATTATTACAATGACTACCACCGTATCGGAAAAAGAACCACTACTCAGAAGATACGGCAAGACTGAGGGGCATATTTTTTAGAACTTTGGTTACAATATTTTATGTTTGTTTTTGACAATATTATTTTTCTTATGTGCCAGTTGGCTACTTGGCAGAAGCGGAATGTTCCATGCATCTTTGTCTTCTATGTAATTACTAGCTGTATAGTATGCTTTTAATATTTTTCACTCTCAATTTGAATATACTTTCTGTGAGAATAAAAATATATAGGTGAGTAATGTAAAGACCTACCTTATAATATTAATGCAAACAATTTATTCATACAACAAATATACATATGTACAGAAAAACAGCTGTCGGCGCACCACGTGTATTTTTTTTATAGTGAACAAATCATTTTTTGGAACGTAAACACATTTTTTCATTTATTTTTATCTAGATTTTGACGGTCAGACTTATTGTAGTTTGTGTTGTTTGCTGCGTGGTTGTTTTAAAATTACTTTAAACACATCCTCACGGCAGAATAAAATGTATTGAGACGTATTAACCCCGCTTTTTTAATCTCGGAAAACCGTGGGTGAAACCGCGGGACACAGCTAGTGAAACAATGTTTTTTATTATTACCACGTTTTTATTAAGTCACTTTCTTGTTTGTCAGTCTGTCTGTCGTTCCGGGTGGAATCTTGCATCGCAAATTTCGAGCACTTCCCGATTAGCAATCCGGCTGAAACCATCAAGGTAGCTCACAACTCGATGACAATGCATTCCAAATCCATTGATTAGCATGCAATGCCGACTTAACTTCAAAAGGCGCATAAAAACGTTGTTTTTAGATATTATTCTTAATTTGTCACTTTCTTGTTTATTAAATTAGTTTCGGATTTAATTTTAAGCAAAGAAGAAATCTATATCTCATCAGGAGCAAGATCTCGAGGCCGGCCTAAGACGCGATGGCTTAACGTCGTCAATGCAGGCGTGAGAGCCAATAGACTTACAATGCAGGATGCAGAAAACCGCGCGAAGTGGAGAGAAAGGAGCAGGAAAGCGGACCCTGGCTGAAGCCGGGATTAATCACGCTAGGCAGAAGAAGAAATCTATATCTAATATAGGTACACCAAGCATACGTATCGAAATAACTTGGGGCTGCAGTTCCATCAGATATAAGTTACCTAAAGTGAAAAACTTGAAGCGAGCGAGCACGGTCAAGCTGCACGGTGAATATTTGAACATGAATTTTGAGTTTTATTTTTCTTCCGGTAAAATTGCGACGGTATAAGCTAAGCAGTTTGCAACTTAACGTTGGAGGAATACGTTGATTATCTCTAGACAGAGAGATCTTTAGACATACTTTAGCATACATTACTGTGATTTGGTTTGTAACATTATGATCAGCTCACTAAATATCCTCATCATCAGTCCATCATGTTCGTACTGCTGGGACATGGGTCTTCTCTCAAAGAAAGAGTATGGGCCATAATCCACCACGCTGGCCTAGTGCGGCTTGGTGGATATCACATGTTCTTTGGCCAGTTTCCTCACAATTACAATTAGAAAATGCTTTATTGTACACGGAACAAAGTAATGAATAGGTACATGAAAACAACTTACAAACTTAAGTACAATAGGCGGACTTATCGCTAAAAGCGATCTCTTCCAGTCAACTTTTGGATGGAGTTAATTAAAATAGTGAGATAGGTCCTCACAATGCTTTCTTTCGCCGATTTTAGAAAGTCGCCGAAAGTAAGTAGTGCGGTGCCAGCGAGATTCGAACTCGGGTGCGTCGGATCGAAAGTTGCACGTGCTCCCACTGAGCCACACTTGCTCCAATAAATAAATACTGTAACTAAAAACTATACTAATAAAATAAATTGGTAAATTATTAAAATTATTTTCAACATGAGGGTATAGACTATAGATGCTATTACTAAAGTTTTTGCGAAACGCACAACCCTATCCATAAAATCAACACTTTATTCTGCACACCATATTACAAAAGTTTACAACACCGATTATTTTACAAGTGTAATTCTATTGCTGGTTTTATCGCTCCAGACAATTACTGTTGTTTACTTTCAATTACATTAACATATATAAGTTTACGATTTTAGTAGAGCATTATTTTCTTCAACATCTTGATATATAATACTACTATATAGTAATTTTTAAACTTTCGCGAAACTCACGTTTAAATAAGATTTTTGTTGAAAAATAAATGTTTCATGACAATTAAACTTTTAACAAATTCGTAATCAGAACCGCAAGCAGATTAGGTAATATGAGGCCAAACACTTTACGATTATTAAGTTAAGAAGTCCCGTTGCCCACCTTCCGTCTCAATCATCAGATCAGCTGCATAATAACCTGCAATAAAATAAGCTGCAAACCATAATATTGCATTGTCATCGGACTTTGACAAGTATGCAAAATTTCAACTCCGTAGAATAAGAGGAAGTGGTTCTGATTCAGCTTGCAAGATTTGACTCAAAAAAATATGCTTGTGAAAATTTTATTATGATTCAAAATTGTTCGCGAATAGACCCGATAATTTCATAAAAACATACTTACTATATTTCATCTCTAATTTGCTCTTTTCAATAAATCATAGTGTAACGATCCGGAACGTTTTTTTTAAGAACTCGTTCATACTGTGTCGGATTTAGCACCGAGCTAAAATCGAAATAAAAAACTGTTCGAATTTCGATATATTCTGGGTGAACACGTGAAGCTCAAGATAATGAGCGCAATGCCGAAAGGAGTTAAAATTTTTGGGTGTTACTGCAAATGTTATGACTTTGGTTTATGTAGGTATATTATATTATATAACAAAATTATCTTAAAGTAACACCGTCCATATATATTTCTGTATACATTCCTTCACTTGTGGGTTGTCTGGAAGAGATCGCTTTGAGCGATAAGACCGCCCATTGTGACATTATTTTTAAGTTAGTTGTTATTTTAGTTTTTAATTATTTCTGTATTTTGGCGTTACAATAAAGAGTTATTCTATTCTATTCTATTCTATGTTATCATGAATGTGTAATGTCAATCGCACAAAATTGTCATGCGTCTGACTTTAAGTCGCCTGGTTGCTTATAAGAAAAAAAATGTATTCTGACAAATTGTCATAAAACATAACTACCTAAAACTACATATTTTTAAGAAATTTTAATTAAATAATTTAATTTAATTTTAATTATTTTCTCGGAAAAATAAAACTATAAGGCAAACACGCCGTGTAGATCGCCAGGATCACGTGCGACAGGTATCGCAAAATACTGGCGGCCTTGCCCCTTTGTACTAAAAGGAAAAACCTAAACTACTTAAAAGTACGTTTTTCTTTGTCCGGATCGTCATCATCAGACCTTGACTTGTATTTTTATCTTTGTCAACAACAGAAAAAAACTACAGCTTCAAAACATTAACACATTTTAAATCACAATCTTATCGGATCTAGAACTTTTCAACGACAACTTCTCAAGACATTTTGTTTATCGTACATTCGAAGTGTGAACCATCTCCAATAATTTACTCCGGAATGTTTTTATAAGTATTTACGAAAATAAAAATTTAATACGCGCTGTTTGCGAAGAAATCTTTTGAAGTCGCATAGACAATCTATTTATATTACTCGTATGACGGGTCGTTGAACTTTCGTAAGAAGTCAATATTTCATGCGTTATTAGAAGAAGAAGTACAAACGGGTGAAGATTGGTAATAATAATTTATTTTTCTTTGTTATAAGTTTGATCACTGCGTGTCTGTCTGTGGCACCGTAGCTCTTGTTAACAGGTTAACCGATTTGGAAGCGGTTTATTTTATTTGATAGCAGGTTTTTTAGCGGTGGTTCTTAGACGATGTTCGATCAAAATCGGTTCAACCGTTTTTACTTTGTATAGGTTTTTGTGTCGGAGATTTTTTAAATTCTTTCTTTGTTTCATTCTTAATTTTTTTATTCATTCAGTCAGCCACGGAACTTTTTTATATGTACATAAATAAATATCTGCATTTTATTTTGATATTGAATGCATTAGCGCATGCTAGGCGAAAGTCAGGAAGAAAATTATTCCGAATTATTAATTATTCTGAAGACGCAGGTTCGATCCCTGTCCGAGTAATGTAATTTTTCCTTTTCCTTATTATTTAATATCTGCATTTTATGTTACTCCTATCTTCTGTATATATGTTTAATTTTGGCTAACAACGTTTTCGTTCTGCAGCGTCGCTTGCCTCATCCGTCTTGATCTTTCTAAAATAAACAAAACCTTATCGATCCTAGCGTATAAGTTTTTCCTCCTAGCCTTCGGGAAACTACCTATTAATATACGAACCGTGTATCTTCAAAGGAAACGGTCCACCGGAGCGTCTCACTATCGCCAGAAGGCCTATTCTATAAACCTTTACAATATTTATTTTACGAAATAAAATAATGTCAACAATATATTGGACTGGACACGTCTGCCGTATGTCGAACGAGCTGTAGGCCGAGAGGTTAACAGCTCGTTGGTGAGAACCAATGGTGGTCCCACACAACGTCAGACGACAACGCGGTAGGCCCAGACGGAGATAGCAGGATCAGATGGACTCTTTTTGGAAAAAATGGCAACGAATAGGCACCTTTGCCATTCAGTGGCACGACCACGGTTATAATACATAAACAAATAACACAACAAATACCAATTTAGTAATAATTAAAAAAAACAATTAACTAGCTAGTTCAAGGGTACAGTTACTAAGAAAAATATTTCTTGTGTTTAATAAAATACAGGATTACTTCCGGATTACTGGGCATTATGAGACTCAAGAGCTAATTGTCTCAGGGTGACGAGCGCAGTGCAGCGCCGCGCAGGATTTTGCAAAACAAAGTTCTGGGTGGTGCTGTTATTGTTATGGGCTGGCGTATTGCTTACCATCTGGCAAACGACCAGCTCGTCTCGTCATTCAGTTACATAAAAAAAAATACAGGCGATACACTTAGAAACTTGTATGACTTGCATCAATAACGTGTATCCGAGGTTTTTGTGCCTTCTAAATGAGAGTCTCAATTCCTTGTCTCTTTTCCCATTCCTTACAGAGCATTGCGGAAGTGTTGCTGGAACACTTCCGCAATGCGTCTGGTGTTGCAGAAACTGAAGGCAACGGTGACCGCTTGCCAGCAGGCAGTTGCAATTTTTACGGGCAGGCGTAGCGCTTAGTATCAGGCAAATGACTTACTCGTCTCATTATTCAATTAATATTAAAAAAGAAGGTTGAATAAAAGTTTTACTTTCCTTCCTATACCTTTCCTAACCCAACCATATTACCTCTGCAAACCCAACGTAAATCGCACTGAAGATGTAAAAATATCCGGCTCCTCATTCACAAGACACTATACCGTCTTTTGGAAACCCCAATGCGGCAAACGTAGAACACTAGAAGCGTACCTCTAAAAATGGAGCAACATACCACTTCACTAGAAAAGTCTTCAGAATAAGCCAACTAGCTTTTACTTTGGCCTTTATCGGAGCATTTTATAGACCATTTGCTTCGGAATAACCCGAGCGAGATATGCAAATAAAGCACTTTCTTAGGCACCTTTATGTCCGCTACATTCTAATTATAACAAAAATTTGCTGGATCACGCGTTTAGTTTTTTGTATCAGTAGTAGTGATATATAGATATTCTACTGATATTATAAATGCGAAAGTGTATGCGTGTTTGTAACCCACTTACACGGCAGAACGGATTTTGATAAAATTTGATATGTAGGTACTTCACGAGTAGACTCAAGACATATATACTACACGCTGCGCCCCGCGGTTTCCCGGGATAAAAAATAGCCTTTCTTTTTCCAGGACCTAAAGTACCTATCTACCAAATTTCATCAATATCCGTTCAGTAGTTATTGCGTCATTGACTAACAAACATCCACATTCATACTAACAAACTTTCGCTTTTTACCCTGGAACAGTTTTTTATGTGTCATGTCATGTGACTGAGTGAAGAGACGAGCTGGTTGTTTACCTGATGGTAAGCAATACGCCAGCCCATAACAGTAACAGCACCACCCAAAACTTTGTTTTGCAATATCCTGTGCGGCACAGCACTCGTCACCCTGAGAAAATGAGCTGTTAAGTGATAATGTCGTGTAATTTCGCTGGCTACAAAGCCCTTCAAACCGGAACACAGTTATGCTTGCACACTACTGCTTGGCGGGGGAATAACTGACAAAGCGGTGGAACCTACCCAAACGGTCTCGCATATGATAGAATTGACTGTGATATTAGTGTAGATATACAAACATGTTATGTGAGTAGTATTTGTCAATCAGTCTTAATTCCAGGCCAATCTCACAACAAAACATACGCTCTCTACCGTATCGGCGAAGCGTCACGCCCTTCCGTAAGAGACTTCGCCCAGTACGGCAAGCTGGATGACCTGGTGAAGGAAGGTGACGATGAGCCAAAGGTGTACGACCAGTTCTCGGCGCCAGCGGTCGGCAGCGGAAGCGGGCAGACAGAGAATTTGGTGCTGGTTGATGGAGAACACAGCTTGGTAAGCTTATATATTTGTTTTTTTTATGGGACTGAGTGATGAAACGAGCTCGTCGTTCGCCTGATGGTGAGCGCCACGCCTGCCCATAACAGTTGCAGTGCCACCCAGAACTTTTAAAACCATAAAAAGCACTGGGCATATGAGTAATATCTGATGTTTCGGGGTGATGACGAGGAGGTCGACCTAGGTATCGCTGGAAGGATGAGGTCGAAAGGGACTTGTGCAAACTCCACGTCGAGGAATGAAAGGAGGTGGCGCAAGACAGATCCAAGTGGAGACTCTTATTATCGGAGGCAAGACTCACTTTAAGAGCGAGTGTAGCTCAGTGGGAGCACGTGCGACTTTCAATCCAATGCACCCGAGTTCGAATCCCGTTGGCCCCGCACCACTGACTTTCTTAAGTTATGTGCGGATTTAACACTCGCTCTAGGAAACAGCGTGAGGAAACCGGCTTGTCCAAGAATTTGTTACAAAAATTCAAAGACATGTGACATCCACCAACCCGCACTGGGCCAGCGTGGTGGATGCCCATACTCTCTCTATGAGAGAAGGCCTGTGTCCCAGCAGTGGGAGCGTGATGGGCTGATGATGATGATGATGAAGACTCACTTTGGGTCACTTGCGCCATTTTACTACCTAAGACATATGAAAATAATTAATTAAAATTTGACACTTAATATAACTAATAACTATTTCTAATGATTAATTTGAATCCAAGAATGTAAAATAATAAAATTATATCTTGTAAATTAATTAAATTATTTTTATGTGAATTGTATTGCACACCCTTAAATAGGGTAGATTATATGGAACATTATAATTATTACTGTAACACCTACATTACCTACCTATATTCTAGCAATAAATGTTTATGATTTATGATTTGCTAAGCATATGTGTTGTTGTGAGATCGGCCTGGAATTAAGACTGATTGACAAATACTACACAGGTTTTTATGTCTATACTAACGTCACAATCAATTCTCTCGTATGCCAGAGGCCGTCTGGGTAGGTTCCACCGCGCAAGCATTATTGTGTTCCGGCTTGAAGGGCATTGTAGCCAGTAAAATTACTGGGCGTTATGAGACTCAACAGCTAATAGTCTCAGGGTGATGAGCGTAGTACGGCGCGCCGCGCAGGATTTTGTAAAACAAAGTTCTGGTGGTGCTGTTATTGTTATGGGCTGGCGTATTGCTTACCATCAGGCAAACGACCAGCTCATCTCGTCATTCAGTTACATAAAAAAGTATACCAGTTTAGCTCACATGCCTACAAGAAAATACTTGATTATTTGTCACGTAAAGACTTGTGGTTTTTTTTTTCAGGTTTCGCTGATGTGCCGCATGATCCCGTCTCCCGATTGGTTTGTTGGAGTCGACAGTCTTGATCTCTGCGTGGACTCTACATGGGTGGATCAGATCACTTTAGATGTACGTAAAAATATCAAATTAATTTGATATTTACTCATGTTAACAATACATAATAAATTAATTTTATATTTTTACGTGATTCATTATGTATTGTTTAAAAACGGCTACACTCACGTTATGATTGTGTCGGATAACTCCAACCAGGTTTCGGACAATGATGTCCCTCTTCCGGGAGTTTACGCATTGGATTCGCGGCGCAGGCAACCTGGTCGTAGTTCTCCGACAAAATCATAACGTGAGTGTAGCCGTTGTTATTTATAATGAATATTTCGACTCACGATAGATTCCAAACCTCTATTGTTTACATGAGTAAATAACTGTATTGGTTAAGTAACCTATACCTTTTTTGTAGGTTCTAATCCCCTGTTGGAACAAATGTCTGTGCACAGAAAAAAAAAACGCATTTTTATGTTCCGTTTCTGGGTGTTGTGGGACCATGCTCCTCGTTGTTCCTGGTTCCCTAGATACAGGGAAACGTAATTAAGGCCCAGGATCTATGTTTGTGAACTTTTATACACCAGGGCATATTAGACTTAATATTTTTAATCTCGGGGTGATAAGCGCAATGCAGTACTTTTCACGGTATTAAAAGGTCTCGTGGCACTACGATTGTAATAGGCAGGCATGGCGCTTACCTTCGGGCGAACGGGTTGCTCGTCTCATTACTAAGAACGAATTTCAGTAAACTAAAATTTAAACACCCCCGTCACAAAAAAAAAACTATCAAAAGTAAAAAAACGGCTAAACTGATTTTGATAAAACATCTAAAATCTCCTATTCTCTCTCTATGAGAGAAGGCCCGTGTCCCAGCAGTGGGAACGTGATGGGCTGATGATGATGATGATGATTTAAAAACTACCACTAGAAAACCTGCTTTCAAATAAAAAAAACTGCATCCAAATCGTTTTACCCGTTTAAGAGCTACAGTGCCACAGACAGACACATAGTGGCCAAACATATAATGTAGGTAATTTTGTCTTCAGCTGGAGCCACTAGACGCTGGTGCTGCCAGTGGCCTCACCTTCACTGCTCCTCGCTGGTTGACCTCTCCCCCTGAACCCGTCGTCAAGCACAAGCCGAGGCACCCCGACCACCCCGCTGCAGGGTTCTACTATCCACTATTGAGGGAACTGCCTTCTATTGCCAAAGTCGAGTTTACCAAGGTGAGGATATCATCATCAGCCTATTACGTTCCCATTGGTACACGGGCCTTCTCTAGCAGAGGGAGTTGCCATTATCCATCTGGCCCAGTGAAGGTCGTCACGAAGGACGTCACATATCCTTGAACGGTGTGATTTCTTCGTCATGTCGGTTTCTTCACAATGTTTTCCGTAACCCTTTTTCGAGTGTTAAATCAGATAAGGTTAGTTAAAATGTTTATTTTATTTTTAGTAACGCTCATCGATTTATACATAATTGCTTGAGAAACAAGCCATATTGAGGTATTTTAGTATGATTACTGTAGGATATATAAACTAACCAAAAGTAAGAGCTCATCATCATCGGACTACAAGACGTACGGCAATACGCCACCGTTTCATGGTGGACATTCCTCCTGCGCGCACTAAGCGCTTCGCTTCCACTTTTTATTTTGCGCACTGCTAACGAGTGGAACTCCCTGCCAGAGTCAGTCTTTCCCGATAGCTATAGTCTAGGAATATTCAAGTCTCGAGTGAACAGGTATTATCTTGGCAAGCGTGCTAGAACGTCGACCGCATCGTCGCTTATCATCAGGTGACATAGTGATCAAACGCAAGCCAATTCGCAATAAAAAAAATACCTCTGTCACTTTTGGCTGAAATGATTTAGTTTGACACCATAAAATATCAAATCTCTAACCAATATAAAACAAAGACATTTAATTTTTTATGACTTAATATGTAACTGGGTTTATAATGACATTTAATTTCATTTGTAATGATATTTTAATTAAATTTTAAGATTTTTATCTAATTTGAAATTAAAATCCTACTAATATTGTAAACGCGAAAGTTTGTAAGAATGGATGTATGGATGTATGAATGTCCTTTGTTGCTCTTTCACGCAAAAACTACTGAATGGATTTTGATGAAATTTAGTATGGAGATAGCTTATACCCTGGATTAACACATAGGCTACTTTTTATCCCGGGAAACCGCGGGTGAAACCGCAGGGCGCAGCTAGTATACCATAGAACACAATACTTTATTGTACACCAAACAAAAATAATCAGTAGGTACATGAAAACAACTTAAACACTAAAGTACAATGGGCGGACTTATCGCTTAAAACGATCTATTCCAGTCAACCTTTGGATGGATGATACCATACTATGTTTGGGAATATTGGCACGCCTAAAGGCAGAATAAGAGATCTTTACTTTGACACTGAGAACACCTATACCATACCTTATTTTTCGCAAATAAGAGATGTTTGAGCTAGTGTGGATCAGCGGGAACTCGTGCGCCTTTCTATCTGACGCACGTGGGTTCGAATCCCGACTCGGCCCTGCACCAATGACGTATGGCTAAGTGCAGATTTTGCAGGCTTGTTCTAAAACGGTGAAGGAAAACATCGTGATGAAACCCGCTTACGCTCTTCGGAGTGGTAGGCTCTGGCCGTGGTTGTAATACTACCCACCGAACAAAGCCATGCCAACAAGCGACCTAGTCGTGTTTCGGAATGATGTTTGGTGAACCATCGGGGAGACAGACGGGCCGGAGCAGCCGCTCAACCGCAGTCTCTCTCTAGATCAAAGTGTTCCATCTTAGGTCACATCACCGCTTCACTTCAGGCGAGATAGTGACCAAACATAGATCTATTAAGCGTAAAAAGACACAAAAAATAATAATTGGTGGAAGCTCATCATACAGTATCATGTCGAATTTGATTTTGAAAAATGATTATGATCTATCTGCGGTTATCTGTCCGCTTATTATTCAAGTATTTATTTATTCCAGTTTCTCCAGTTCTAATGTAAAATAGCTCAAATGGTTTTGGTTAATGAATAATACCAAAACCATTTGAGCCATTTAACATTGCAAATACCTGTTTAAATAGGTAATATTTGCTTTGCATACTTTTTATATTACTATAGCCTATATATTATTATAGTCCTCTGCACTAGTCAGTACTTGATTTATTAGATTAGGTAAATTCTTGGGAAATATTAAAGTATAGATATAACATCATACTTGCACCTGTGTGAAACCGAAGCGATACCCTAGTTATACCAAAACTTTTGTTATGTAACTGAGTGATAAGTTGAACAAGTCGTTCGCCTGATGATAAGCGTCACGCCTACTATGACAATTGCAGTGCCACCCAGAACTTTTAATACCATAAGAGGCAATACGTAGCACTGCATTGTGCTCATCACCCCGAGAAATCAGCTATTGAGTCTCACACGCCCAGTAATTATTAGGTATTAAAACTACGACTACGGCTTGCTCGTCCCATCTCTCAAAAACATCGGGAAGACGCTCAACTGCCGTCTCTCTCTAGATCTATGTGCTCCATCTTAGGCCACATCATCGCTTCACATCAGGCGAGATAGTAACCAAACATTAAGCGTAAAAAAAAACATAAAAAATAAAACTTGGTGCAAGCTCATCATACAGTATGATGTCGAATTTGTCGGTACCAGTTTCCAACTGACAGCATGACAGACACACACTCTGTTGAACACTCTGCTGTCCATGTCAGAGTTATAGGGTCGACAACACACGCTCAATATCCTTTGTACCGTGTGTCAATGCGTACACTACATTTCACGCTTCATCGACTCTCTATGACACAGTTAAATGTGCTTTAAGTGGTTAATTAAATTATCTATTCTGTTACATTGTATCACCGGCAGCGCCAAATTGGGTAATGGAATACGTAACGTTCAATACTGAATCATTAATTTCATTCAAAGTTTATAACATGGTAAACTTTCACAAGCTCACACTCAGCTTTGAGGACATTTTAAAAAACAAAAGCACAAAACTCATGTTACTTTAGCACAAAACATGGAAGACTTAAGTCTTCCATGTTTTGTGCTAAAACATGGTGTACAGTATATTTGGTCCATGCCAGTCATCCAGGACGTGCAAGAAAAAATGGTAGCGGTGCAGTATAGTGCGTGATGGGATATTTTAGATATTCTGAATAATTAGGCCAACTAAATTTTTTTGAAAGCGAGTGTGGCTCAGTGGGGGCACGTGCGACTTTCGATCCGACGCACCCTAGTTCAAATCCCGCTGGCCCTGACCCACTGACTTTCTTAAGTTATGTGCGGATTTAACACACGCTCTAAAAACGGTGAAGGAAAACATCGTGAGGAAACCCGCATATCCAAGAATTAAATTCGGTATATTAACAAAAATTCAAGGACATTTGGCATCCACCAAACCGCACTGGGCCAGCGTGGTAGATAATAGCCCGTACTCTCTCTACAAGGAAAGGTCCGAGTTCCAGCAGCGGGAACGTAAGGGACTGAAGATGACGATGATGATTTTTTTTCTAGTATGACAACGCACTGCTGGACAAAGGTCCTTACCTATATATAACATTTGAATGGACTTAATGCGAAAAGTATCAGGATTGCCACGACAGTCATGATTATTTAATAGGATAATCTTATGTCAATTTAGAATCTTAATCTGGTATCCCTTTCAGGTAAAAGAATACTCTACGATAGAGCTGAACAATTTAGCTCGTAAGGAGTTACGTGCCATTCTAAAACAGAAAGATCTGAAGAAAGGCTTGCCCAAAAAACAAGCGTCATCACTCGACGAAGACGAAAGTGACGAAACTGATGATGAAGGTACGACGAAGAATTATGTAGACCGTCTAATGGATTTGGAAGAAGAACCTGTCGGCACTCCACGACCTAATTTGCCCGACAATAGAGTAGTTGTTGTCACTACTCCGGGTACTACGTAAGTACTGTGTATTTTTTTATTTATGTACCTATAAATAAATATACAAATAAGCAGACGGCCCGCCTGTATGGGAAGCGGTCACCTTCGCCTATGGACACCTGCAACACTCAGGGTACTACTGGTGCGTTGCTTACCTTTAAGGACCCTTTTCACCCTTCTTTTAAAGTGCCCTATAATATAGCTCCGCGGGAAATCCTCGGGCGGGTACTTTTAAAGGTGAATCTATAAGTGCGTCTGTGATACCTATATTGAATTTATATTCTTTTTTATGGAATTTATTTACGAGACGAGCAGATCGTTCTGATGGTAAGAAAACTGCCAGCCCATAACAGTTACAATTGCCACCCAGAACTTTGTTTTTGCATAATCGACAATTTGGCTACAATACCCTTCAAACCGAAACACATTAATGCTTGCGCACTACTGCTTGGCGGTAGAATAACTGGCACAGCGGTGGTACCTACCCAGACGGCCTCTCGCATACGAGAAACCTACCATCAATAATATACTATTACGGCTGAGACACCGGCTTTCCTCTCAGAGAAAGAGCCCACGCTATATCAAAGCGACTTGGTGGTCATCATCATCATCAGCCCATCACGTTCCCACTGCTGGAACACGGGCCTTCTCTCATAAAAAGAGCCATAATCCACCACGCTTGCCCAATGCTGGTTAGATGTCATATGTCCTTGAATTATTGTGATTAGGTATATCTTGGACATGCCAGTTTACTCACATGTTATCCTTCGCCGGTTTTAGAGCAAGTGTTAAATCCGCACATAACTTAAGAAAATCAGTGGTGCGGGGTCAGCGGGATTCGAACTCGGGTGCGTCGGATCGAAAGTCGCACATGCTCCCACTGAGCCACTCGCTCCTCGCTTAGATACTAGTCAATAATACTGCATTAAATATAACAATGAATTACTTTTTAGAATGTATGTGGCCATTTTCAAATTAAAATGAGGAATAAATATTATCGATATAACAGCTTATCCCTAAATCGCTATAATTTATCTTCCGACTTCATTTCAGTTCATTGAGCATTAAATAAAGCTGAAACTTTTCTCCATCTCGAAATATCGAATAACAAACAGCGAAATAAAACTCGATAAAGGGACATAACGAATAAGTATCCTATAACATCATATTAATAGAGACATCACTTTACTGAAATAAGTCAATACAAAGTTATTCTACGTATTTTTATTTTCCAATACTTGTACGAACAATAACAACAGAACTAAAGGGAATATTGCTTAGCTAAAATCGACAATATGAATAGTTTTTTCAAGGTATTCTAAGATCCTTATATATAAATTCATTTTTTTTTAATGTTCTCAATTGCATTGACTTTCACTATCTTACCTGATAAGCGATGATGTGGTCGACGATGTAGCACGCTTGCCAATACCTAACCTGTTCACTTGAGATTTGAAGATTCCTAGATTATAAGTATCGGGAGAGACTGACGCCGGCAAGGAGTTTCACTCGTTAGCGGTGCGCATAATGAAAGTGGAAGCGAAACGCTTAGTCCGCGCAGGAGGAATGTCCACCATATAACTTTGGCGTGTAACCGTACGTCTAGTAGTCCGATGATGAAACGGGAACGGGGGAATTAGTTATTGCTTATCGATACTTTTTGTTTAGTACTTCATCATCATCCGTCCATTACGATCCCACTGCTGGGACACGGATCTTATTGCTTGAAGAGATCGCTTTAAGCAATAAGACCGCCCATTGTTACACCATTGTAAGCATTTCACTTGTACTTTATTTCTATGTTTAAGTTGAAGAATAAAGTGTTCACCTATCTATCTACCTACAATTTTTTTGAGCAGGCGTGGTGCTTACTATCGGGCAGACGACTTTACTCGATCCATTACTTAGTTTCATAAAAATTCTAGTAACAAACTAATCCGACATACAAAATAATAATTTCAAAATAAGTCTTGAAATAAGTTGTTACCAAATTATTTCAATCCTGATCAGAATTTCTCCGAAATTCTCAACTCAGCACCTGCAAAAGTTACATGTCTAGACTCAGTAATGTATTTCGATAAGTGCTTTGATAATAATTTTATCAGTTCGAAGAATCGCTATGAATATTGATCGAATTTAACAAACAGAAAATAGATGTAGCTTTTCTAGCTCCAGTCGTGGATTTCAATTGGTTTGGAAAATGAAAGCACGTCCCGTTTTAAAAATGAACGCTGAGCTTTTACTGAGCTTTGTTTAGTAACTATTTTTGATATTAAATGCATAACCGCATGCTATGCGATTTTAATTGGATGGTTAAGGTGTCGGGACGGCATTCCAAAGATGCAGGTTCGATCCCTGCCCGAGCAATATCATTTTTCTTCTTCCTAATTATTTCCTAATTATTAATAAGTCAACTTGTTTAATTTTTGGTACTGATTTTTGGTATTTTTGACTGACTGTGATATCCTACTATTTTATAACATTATAAATGCGACAGTTTGTGCGGATAGATGGATGGATGGATGGATGTTTGTTACGCAGAGCGCAGCTATATTAATAATAAATTAACGAAACAAACTAGGCGTAGCGCACTCCGCACTGTAGGTACGAAGCTACAAGTACATATCCGGACACCGACAGCGTGTCGCGCGTCGTTACACGTGCCGCGTCAGAAGAGATAAGAGCTATGCGATAGAAAGAGAGGCGCTCTGTAGGTTAATATGACTGGTAGGTATGCAGCGCTACGCGAGCTGAATTGAATTTTATTGCGTCATGGCAAGAGTCGCTATTTGTTTATTTTTTTTTGCGGAGTGATGCTTCTGTCCCTTAGTATTCTGTTAACAAACTTTAAAATGTCAAACCATGGACACAATTTTTTTTCTCATGTGGGTGTGTGGCTAGCGGAGTTTTCCGACTTCTCGACCTCTGATATGGCCTTAAGACTGTTGTCCTAACCAAGACAACAACCGAAACCGACAGCTTACGGTGCCCTCCAAAACAAGATAGTGCTCAGCTAATTGTCTCAGGGTGACGAGCGCAGTGCAACGCCGCGCCGCAGGAATTTGCAAAACAAACTTCTGCGTGGTGCTGTTACCGTTATAGACAGGCGTATTGCTTACCATCAGCTGAGAGACCAGAACGACCAGCTCGTCTTGTTTATGTAACTGAGAGGAATTACATAAAATAATGTGAAAAACCATGTAATTTAATAAAGCTATTATTATTTGAATCCAGATTAAAAATTTTATTTTTATTATTATTTTTGTTTTATATTATTATTTACTTTTAATGGATGAGAGCCGGTCTATGATATGAGACCTTCCAACCCGCACTGGGCCAGCGTGGTGGATTATGGCCCATACTCTCTCTATGAGAGAAGGCCCGTGTCCCAGCAGTGGGAACGTGATGGGCTGATGATGATGATGATGATGATTATTATTTAAATTATTATTATTATCTAATGTAATTTTTGTACACATGGTCACCGATCCAAGTGGTGACTGCAGCGAACGTTGCTACGCTACCAGCGCTACACTTTAAACTAACTTCCATCTACATTTCAGCACACGCTTAGCAAACGAATTCGGCAGTGACCTGACCAGTATGGACGACGTGGTGTTAGCTGTCGCTCACGGACGGAAACTAGGACTGGGGAAGCACCTCCCGAGACACTTCCGCAGCAGGCTGCATCATGCTGTCAATAAGGTTCAACGTGAGTACGGACGAAATATAAAACCAAAAGTGCCAGATTAAATAACAAGTATACGCTTTATTAAATAAAAAAGTCGACTTCAATGTGTCTTCGAAGTCCAAGGTCAAATAAAGATGAAATTTATATGGGACGAAGTGGTCCCATATAAATTTCATCTTGAAACTGAACTTCGAAAGACGGAGTTCTGAGGTAACAAATGTAAAAATAAATAATAATAATAATTGTTTATAAATGCGGAGGTGCCGAGGTCTCATATCATAAACCGGCTCTGGCCCATTAAAAAATCACCTCGATAGCCCAATCATAAGTAATTTTCGTATCTTCAATAATAGTCCTCGCTCTTATCGGGGGCTGTCTATGATTGTATCTTCTAATGATGCATTTAGAGACAGTCGCCGATAAGTGTTGCCCATTACATATCTAAATTAAATGCTCTAAGAGGCCTCTACGTGTTGGACTCATGTCCCCGCGCAAGCCTTCCAAAGGACCGGGTGTATAACCCGTGAGAAAGAGCGACATAATAATAATAAAAATTACAATTGAATAGAGAACCTTTTCCTTTTTTGAGGTCGATTAAAAATTAGCTAAATTAGATAAAAACCTGGTTTACGTTTTTATGCGCCTTTTGAGGTTAGGTCGGCATTGCATGCTAATAAATGGATTTAAAATGCATTGTCTTTTTTATGATGAAATGGGCTCACGTTTGGCAACAACTCACCTGATTGTAGTCGTAGTTGCGGTCTAAGGTTGAGCACGTTTGCCCATGAGGTGCCTATTCACTCTTGTCTTAAAGATACCCAGGTTGTAATTAAAAGGAAATAAGTATTTTCGAGTTATGAGCTACCCTGAAAGTTTCAGCCGGATAGTTAATCGGGAAATGCTTGAAATTTAAGGTTCAAAATGAACAGAATGTAGTTCTGTTCATTTTTCTGTTCTGACAGATAGACAGAAAGACAAAAAAAAACCAACTCAACGTCCTCGATCTCCATGTCCTCGTTTCATGGTCATGCAAGTCATTTGCCTGATGGAAAGCGCCACGTCTGCCCATAACAATTGCAGCGCCACCCAGAACTTTTAATATACTGTAAAAAGAAACTGACTTCAATTCTGATATATCTTCGAAGTCCAGGGTCGAATATCGATGAAATTTATATGGAACCACCTTGTAGCTATATTGAACCGAAATCTAAATCGGTTTATAAATGACGGAGTTCTGAGTGAATCTGAATGAGATTGTATGTTTGCTAAACATAAAAAACATACAATCAAATTGAGAACCTCCTCCTTTTTTGAAGTTGGTTAAAAAGTACTACTTAGCATTGCATTGCGCTCATCACCCCGAGACATCAGATATTAATCACACGCCCAGTAATTGACTATGATTTTCAGCCAACGATTGCGTGGTTTCCGAGTGGGGGGATTGGTCTCCTTGCTCCGTGACCTGCGGCTTCGGAGACCAGTTCAGACGCAGGACAGTCGTCAGGGAGAAGGCTGAAGGGGGCAGGAAGTGCCCCAGCTTGACTGACAGGAAGCACTGCGGGAATGTCAACTCTTGCACGCACATCGATTATTTTGAGTGGTAATAAAGGGTTTTGATTGGAGAAGCTTGTTTCTTTTACAGAGATTACTAGCCTGACTTGATCACAATAATATTATAAATGCTTGCATGAAAGATTAGATAACGCTGTATTTTCACAAAAAACATGAAATAATTACAAAAAAATACTTAAAGCTAAAGTATTGCAATGGGCGGTCTTATCGCTTACAGCGATATCTTCCAGACAACCTTTGGATGGAGAAATGAAAGTTGAAAGTTTGTAAGTGTGTCTGTTATTTCTCTACGCTGGAATTGCTCAACGGATTTGAGTAAAATTCGGAATGGAGTTTATACCCTGGATGAACACATAGGTTTTTTTATCCCGGGTAACCGTGGTTAAAACTGCAGATGAAATTTAGAATGCATTGTCATCTCAACATAAACACTAGCAATAAGGATAGTATTGCAGTACCTAGGTTTAGACTGAGTAAAACGAATAAGTCCTTCATGGGCAATTGTGTACGTTTTTACAATAAAATTCCAAAATATATAACGGAGCTCACAGAAAGTAGATTCAAATTGAGTGTGAAAAATATTCTAATGAAAAAAGCATACTATGCAGTTTGTGATTACGTTGAAGACAAAGATGCATGGAACATTCCGCTTCTGCCAAGTAGCCAACTGGCACATAAGAAAAATAATATTGTCAAAAACAAACATAAAATATTGTAACAAAAGTTCTAAAAAATATGCCCCTCAGTTTCTTGCCGTATCTTCTGAGTAGTGGTTCTTTTTCCGATACGGTGGTAGAGTTATTGTAATAATTGACGTTCATAAGTGCGTCTGTGAGGACAAAATTGAATAAAGAACTTTTAATTGATTTGATTGATCTAGTTGTGAGCTACTAAAATTTCAGCTGGATAGCTAATCAGAGTTGCAATATTCCAGCCAAAACGACAGACAGACAGACAGACTAACAAGAAAGTGACTTAAAAAAAACGTGGTAGTAAAATGCCTTATTGTTTATTTATTATCCGAGGGATTGTTATAATTCAGTTCTACACTCTAAACACTCTTTCATAAACTGAAAGAGAGGCTCTAATACCTAATTTCCACGAAAGCTGCGTAGTCTGAGAATGAATCATGGTTCAATGTAATAAATTAATTGTTCTTAGTATAATATCGCAAAATTACTCAGCTTTCAGCGAGTGTTAAATAATAGCCGCGATTGTTTCTGGCTTCAGATAGTAGCTTTTGTTGGGAAATGTAACATAATGGAAAGAAAATTGGTTCGAAAACACATTGACAGGAAAGTTACGGCATTTAATTAAGGACCTTCTATATTATGCAGGTGCTTTTATTCTTTCTACTGCAAGGTTAAATTCAGATTCAGATTATTTATTGCTTCCATATGTAGTACAAAGGGGACCGGACAACTTTTCAGAAAGTGTTTTAAATTTATTACAATGAATATGTATAGCCATGAAAAATACTATTTTAATTAAATAACTAATCTAATAAATCACTACCAGTGGGCAACGTTCCCAAAATGCTGGCAGCATTGCCAAGTTGAATGGCAATGCTTACTTATCCTTTGGCCAAAAATATACATAATTATATATACACAAATCCTATCCTATCTTACTATCCTATTAATCTTACTAATAGGTATTATAAATGCGAAAGTGAGTGAACATGAATGGATGGATGGATGTTTGTTACTCAATCACGTAAAAACGACTAAACGGATTTTGACCCTCCTCAGCACGGTAGCAATCAGATGTAAATACCACACAAACGGTCACCCATTCAAATTGTGACCGCAGCGAACGTTGTTTTACCTAGCAGTTCTGTTACGAACGTCTAAGCAGGCTACGTTATGAACGCTACGCTAAATACAAGATGAAGACACTTAAGTTACGCGGCCACATAACGTGGTCGCAGAGAGATAGAGAGAGTCGGAGAGTACTATGATATTGTTATGATATTGTTATGTAATATCACAGTATCATGCCGACTCCACACTATTCTGCACAACACAGGATTAAGTGTTATTAAGTGAATAATTAAATTTTAATCATAGAAAAGCTGGAAAAAGCCGGCTGCGCGTCTGGCAGTAAAGGGAACCAACTTTATAGGGGTCGCCGGGAGGATCTATAAAGTGCGAGCGTGGCAAGATTGCTGGATGAAATATTTAACGGAGCACTGACCAGCTTTTTCTGAACCTGTTTTTTGGTACACCGTGTTTATATTTATTATTATTATTAAACTCTTTATTTCAGGCAATATTAAAGTACAACAAAGTAAAATTAACAGAGGCCCATAGAATATATACCTTACAGACTAACATACATACAAAAATATAAAATTACATTAAATAAACCACACACTACTTCACAGGGTTCAAAAATTTCGCTCCTTCCCTGTATCTCCGGTATACTACCCCTACAGGCCAGAAGTCAGAATTCAGGAACAGTCCCTTATGCACCGCTGGAACTTGGAGCCTATAGGACTTAAATTCAGTGGTCCTAGTCGACTCCAGCCTCGACAGTCGCATTGCTAACTGTCCCTGGATCCGTCCATGAAGCGTTTCTTTGACGTACTTCAACACTTCATCCCCTGATGTTTCGGGGTTCAAGCGGGAGAGGTAGATGGATACTGTAGGCTCCACAGCACGTAGTGTAGACGCCGTGAGCGGGGCGGTGCCACGTTGGTTGCGGCTCGGTCGGAGTCGACGCTTCTTCTTCTCCACTGTAGTGAAGCCGTCATTGTCAACCTATTTATGCGAGAGGTAATCTGTGGAAAAGCCTAGGTTATAACTTCGTAGTCACAGTAGCTTGCATCATGTAGTATTATGGAGATTCACAAACATATGACTTCTTAGACGTCTGCTTATTGAAAATAATAGCATACTAGCTGCAACTTGCGTTTTAAGGTTTAAGAACGTTTAAACGTACGTTTTAAGAATAAAAAGAAGCTTAAGTAGCACTCGCCTTGAAAAAGACCACCGGATGTGGTTGAAACTATAGTTGGATTACTCCAATTTAAACGTGAGTGTCACCCGTAAATTATTATTAATAATAATTCATTTTTAGAAAAAAACAAAAATCGACTTCAATGTATCTTCGAAGTCCAAGGTCACATATCGATGAAATTTATACGGGACCACTTCGTAGCTATACTGAATCCGACGCAAAAATAATTTTTCAAATCGGTTCATAAATGACACAGTTCTGAGGTAACAAACATAAAAAAAAAATACAATTGAACAGAGAACCTCCTCCTTTTTTGAAGTCGGTTAATAAGAAGCCTAAAATTAAATTTGTTCTATAGTATTTGCGTGATTGAGTAATCCATCCGTCCGTCTATCCTCACAAACTTTCGCATTCATAATAGTAGTAGGTAAATAAAGAAAATACATTTATTCCAGACATATCTATTACACTGAATTAGCAAAATAAAGACATTAAACACAAAAAATAATAAAACTAGGTTCATTTAACAAATACATCAATAATAATATAAAATGTATAATAATATAATGAATAATATAATGTCGACATCACAGGAGACCGAAGAGCTGGCAGCTACCTCGGACAAAGAATTAGTCTAGCTATTCAAAGGGGGAACGCTGCCAGTATCTTCGGAACCTTGCCTAAAGGGACTCCTTTTAATAATATATTTTAGTATTATATTTTTTAAGGTTTTAGTTTTAGTTTCATGTTATTAATTGGTATTATAATTCAGATATATAAACTTATAATAATATAATATGATAGATAGATAGATAAACACTTTATTATTCACCTTAAAAATAGAGATAGAGTACAAGTCAAATGTTTACAGAGGTGTAACAATGGACGATCTCTTCCAGACAACCTTTGGATGGAGAGGAATAACGAAACATACACAGACGGTGGTGATAGAAAATATAATCGACATACTAAGGGCTTACATATGATGTACAATATATAATCTAATTAATTAAATATATATATATATATATATATAAATAAACTTATATACCTAATTAATATACATACAATATATAATTGACATACATATTATACAATCCAAAAGTGAACGGATATATAAAAAAAGAAAGAATTCCATAGCAAAATATAATAATAAATATAAATAAATATTAATAATAAATAGTAATAATATGATGTCAGGAAAAGGCTCCGACTCAGCATAAAAGAGGTAATAAATACCTTAGTAGTAATAGTTAGTATTCTTTGGTACTGGTGTTCAGTACTATAACCACAGAATACTAAGGGACAGAAGCATAACTCCGCAAAGAAATGTAAACAAATAGCGACTCTTGCAATAAAATTCATTTCAGCTCGCGTAGCGCTGCATACCTACCAGTCATATTAACCTACAGAGTGCCTCTCTTTCTATCGCATAGCTCTTATCTCTGATGACGCGGCGCGTGTAACGACGCGCGACCCGCCGTCGGTGTCCGGTTATGTACTTGTAGCTTCGTACCTACAGTGCGGAGTGCGCTAGGCCTGCTATAAGTTTAGTTGACAGACTTTTCTAAGCAACGAAACTAATTCCGGTCTCCATACCTCATGTTGCTAACCTTCATGGTTCGCAAATCAATAACTTATCCCCAGCAATTCCAGGCATTTTCTGTGCTCAAAAATATTCTTACATAACCGTTCCTCTCAAACGGCGCGATATCCAACACCCTTACAAACCATTTACCCGTAATCTTCATAATAAAACGATGGTAGTATTTCTTTAGTTATGACCACTGAAGGGCGCTTGCTTAGGGATGGGAAGCTCGGACGGAAAAATCGATTCTCGTTTAACAATTGGGCATTGTAGCCAGTGAAATTACTGGGCATTATGAAACTTAACAGCTAATTGTATCAGGGTGACTAGCTCAGTGCATCGCCGCGCAGGATTTTGCAAAACAAAGTTCTGGGTGGTGCTGTTATTGTTATGGGCATACTGCTTACCATCAAACGACCAGCTCGTCTCGTCATTATTATTTATGTAAAAAAAATATACTGGTCTCATACTTTTCTTAATGGAACTGAGTAATGAAACGAAACTGAGTAATGAAACTACAGTCATAATTATTTACAAATGAATCTTAGTTTATATACTATATATAGTAGCGGAGTTAAGGCTGGATACGTGGTACCTGTACGACGGTTCCACTGCCAGAAGCCCTTTAGGGTTTCAGGTATCGTCTCATTTGTGGTTAACTTCAACTTTGCTCTACTTGTGTTAAAAAGAGTGAAAGAATTTAATAAATTTATAATCGTTACTTTTTTACGCTTAATAGATCTATGATATTTGGCCACTATGATGATGTGGCCTAAGATGGAGCACATAGATCTAGAGAGAGGCGGCAGAATTTCAGATTCTGAATACCTTCTCGACGACGTCTTAACCACTGGGCCACCGAGCCAACGATTCGAGTCTGATCGAAAGGCGCTCGAATTGTCGCTGAGCCACACTCGCTCTAAACTATCATATTCGAATACTATCCATACGAACAAAATCGATTTTACATCAAAACGATTAATATGAATCGATTTATTTGTCACATCCCTACCACCCGCCACTGAAGGACGCTCCACCTTCAGATCGAAGGATTCTCCAAGGATCGAACCCGGGAGCCAGCGACATTTGTATTCCAACTGTGATCTCTTCAAAATCAAGGAGTATGTGATTCGATTTCTATACAGTCTAATACCTTTAGAGAGCTGTTGAAACCACCTCTGGGAATTGCAAGTGAAGTGCATAACGTCATAGTTATAGGTACTCATATTCAACCCTGCAAAATGTACGGTGTATTATGTGTAATGTACTACAGTTCCTAATAATTTATGAAAATGTGAAAATACATCAACATCACTATTTTCATCGTAAATAAAGTTAGTACGCTATAATTAAATAGGTACACTACGAGACGGACTCAATAGTGGCTTTGACATATAAAGTGGCTGTGTTGTAAAACTACAGTTAACTACGACCATGTTTTCAAAATATAAAATTAACTATTATTTTTATTTCAAATGGACTATTAGACACTTATTGTATCTGACGTCAATATGCAAATGACGATGAGATGTTTGTTCCAATGCGTCGAGCAATTCATCAAACATCGCTTAACTTTTTACAGTTATAATTTAATATCTCAAAAGGCGTTTTCTCAGCTTTATACACATACCTTGTTCACTCAATCGGAAACATCAATTGAGTGTCTCATCGCGGGTTCCATACTAAATACGCGACCACCCCGTCCGCTGAGGTCGTCAGGTCGCGCTGTGTCGCTACGTCCCTAAGGTCTGATAGCTACCCTTGACTATACCTTTCTTACCTTTGAAGTAGGTACATTACGTACTTTTGGTATAGGTACTGTAAATTGCAAGTTTCAGCGTTTCCCTATAATCCTATGCTGTAATATAAGATAGATATGATAAGATAAGGTACATTTTTATTGCCAAAAGAAAATTATCCAGCTCCTTGACAGCACAGACATAGTGAGAAGACTCAAACCGATAAAATATTTTGAGTTAGTGTAGTGAAGTGACAGTGTATTGTAGAATACCCGTAAATAACACTTTTTTTTTACCCTTAATAGGTCTATGTTTGGCCACTTTCTCGCCTGATGTGAAGCGATGATGTGGCCTAAGATGGAGCACATAGATCTAGAGAGAGACGGCAGTTGAGCGGCTGCTCAGACCGGTCTCCCTGATGGTTCACCGAACATCATCCCGAAACACGACTAGATCGCTTGACGGCATGGCTTTGTTCGGTGGGTGGTATTACAACCACGGCCAGAGCCTACCACTGCAAAGCGCGTAACCGGGTTTCATCACGATGTTTTCCTTCACCGTTTTAGAGCAAGCGTGCAAAATCTGCACTTAACTATAACTATTAGCGCTTAAGTCTTTTTAAAAACAATGCCTATTATATGGCTATCAAAATATATAACCATATTCCCAATTGATATAAGAAATATGCCATTTCACAAATTTAAAACAAAATTACATAGCTGGTTACTGCACTTCTCCTTGTACTCTCTTGATGACTTCTTTAAATGTTAAGTGAAGGTATATAAAATGCATTATTAATAATCATTATTATTTAGTAGAATCTAGTAGTAGTATCTCATGATAATGACAATGTATATTTAAATATATTTTGACATCATTAATAAGGGACTGACAATCACTAATAAATAATCACATGTATTAAATTCTGATATGTATTAAATTCATTATCGTAAATATTTGTAAACCAAAAGGTAAAACATGGAACCTATACCTAACAAATCTCAACATCTTTATCTGTACCCATGTTTTAGACAAATAAATTTATTTCATTTCATTTCCCAAAAACATAGTGTCTTTGCCTTAATAGAGACAGTAAGGAAAGTGTTAATCACATACATTCTTAGTTTTATCAGGCCTAGCGCACTTCGCACACTGTAGGTACGAAGCTACAAGTACATAGCCGGACACCGACGGCGGGTCGCGCGTCGTTACACGTGCCGCGTCAGAAGAGATAAGAGCTATGCGATAGAAAGAGAGGCATTCTATAGGTTAATATGACTGGTAGGTATGCAGCGCTGAAATAAATATCTCTACGGAGTGATGCTTCTGTCCCTTAGTATTCTGTGGTTTTACTGTACTTAGCAGTTTAAGTTAAACTCAAATTACTTATTAGTCTAATTGGGCTAGATCGTATAAAAAGAGAGATTGGTTAATGAGGTGTCTTATTGAGAAACTTCAATAAGAAAAAAAAACTCACTGCCAATCCTTTCGCTACAATATTCAGCCCACTGCCATCCTAAACGGTCTTTTCCAAGACCAGAAAAAAAAATTCACGCCTACCTACTGCACTTTGAACGGGTAGGATAAAAATGTGCTACTATACCTACTCGTACCTTCGATCGTCAGAGAGACAGTCGTAATCTACGCTATAATATAATAAAGAGGTAAAGTTTGTATGTTTGTTAAAGGTAATCTCTGAAACTACATAAAATCATCATCATCATCATCAGCCCATCACGTTCCCACTGCTGGGACACGGGCTTTCTCTCATAGAGTATGAGCTATAATCCACCACGTTGGCCAAGTGCAGGTTGGGGGATATCACATGTCCTTGAATTTTTGTGATTAATTCTTTAAGATGGCGGTAAGACAAGATATAAAATCAAAATAATAAAAAAGAAATTCAATGCTAAAATCTTCATTATTCCAAGAAGACATAGTCCATATTTTTTCCGGAATAATACAAAGCTCTCGCGGGTTTAGAGGAACTGCAGGCAGAACCACAGGACATAGCAGCTAGTAAATAAATGAAAGGACTCAAAACGCAGGAGTCAGCTGGCGGCTAGAAAGGATTCGACGACGTCATATTGTAGTTATGGATGATCTCATATCCCGGCGGGCCTTGGGTTGCGCTGACTTCGGAATTCAGAACTTAGGTGCGTATCGAGGCTTTGTTGAAAATAGAATATTGCCACCTTGGGCATTGTAACATGAAAGTTATGACAGGAGTGACTTAGGGCCTGTCTGTGTCAAGAACGTCGGTATGTCAGACATTATTTAAAATGCGGTAAGGACCTAACATAACAAACGCAAGTTAAAATCAAGTCTGAAATGTTAAAAGTCAAAAGATGTTTATTAAATAGGCACAAAAAAATCACTTTTAAACGTTATTCATAGATAAAACATATCAATTAAAATACGTTTAATAATTATAACTTACAATATCATGAATTTGAAAAAGAAAATCATTTCTTTAGCACCCATTTCTTTCCCATGCTCAAATTGAAGTGCGGGCCCAGAAAAAATACGAAAACTGACTCTACCAGAAACGCTTCGGAAATACGCTAGAGAAGATAGCATCTGTGTAATGATCTTTATAATGGATGAGAACTTCTAACTTCTTTCGTTTAATAGTAAGGCTGTAAAAAGTCAACGACTGTTTTTTTCTTTAGAACGCCGAAACCAAGCTCCGTGGACCTTACACAACAAGTGTAATGAAAATTGCTCTATTAACAAATAGATAGAGCGTATAAATTAATCAAAGGAATATCGCAAGTCAGCGATTCTTAGCACCCTTCAGTCTTAGCTAATAGTAAAAAGACCGCGAATACAACACGAGCATTTAATTTTCCAATACATTACTCCGTTCATTGGCGTATCCAGGATTGAAGGCAGAGGGAGAGAAAGAGGAACGCAATTTCTGAACTTGGTTGGAACCTCTTCCACCCAACCAAGTTGTGGGTTGAGTCTATTAGTTTTAATACATGTCTATATCTTTTAATTGCGTTATTCATTGAGTTCACCCAAAATAAAAAGGATAGCATAATATTTAACAAATAATTGCTCGGTGCCATGTCGCATTTTTTTATAATTGTGGAGGCTTTTTATAATCTATAATTGGCTTCCCTAAAATTTATAATCATTAATTAACTATATTCTATCAATTCATAGTGGTGATTCAGGGTGATGAGCGCAATGCAGTGCTACGCAGTGCTTTTTATGGTATTAAAACTTGGGTGGCACTGCTATTGCTATGGGCAGGCGTAGCGCTTACCATCAGGCAAACTAAATGCTCGTCTCATCACTCAGTTCCATAAAATAAATGTTCTAATGCCCCCTAAACCTATATCCCTGGGTACACCCATCTCTGCCGACGGGTGCAGGCTCAAATACTGTCGTCGATTGATCCACGACCCGCGAAGATTGATGCCGTTCGGCGTTCGGGAAATGTGTGAGTGTTTATTTAACGTTCCTAAAGGCATACATAAAGGAGTGCTCCGTCTTGCACGCTTCAGTTGCGTTTCGTGTGTTTGTTTTTGTGAAACCCCAAAAGCCGCGATTGACATTTCATGAAACCTTTATTTTAAAACCGTTTCCATTGAGTCTAAAATGAATGCAATCCTACTTAAAATAATAAATGCGAAAGTTTGTGTGTATGTTTGTTATCACTTGAGGCCTTTCAATAAAACATTGGTTTTTTCACCCCGGGAAAATTACCAGTTCGCTAGGAACATTCCGAATTCTATGACGGAGTCGGGGGTACCAACTTGTATTATATTTTTTGTGTAGGTACCTTAGTTTCTCAAATCTTAACTACAGTTGCTTGAAAACGAGGAGGATGTTAGGAGGGTGAATACAGCCTGAATAGCTTTATGGCTTAGTTGTAGAAATAATATAAACCAACTAACTCTGTTTAGCGATACCCATAGATAACTTTAAGTAATAAAATTACTAAGAAACCAAATGTTAACTTGAAATTAAGCACATTATGTGATGGAGTATGTCTTCACTCCTGACTGATATTTGTCATTAATATTATAAACTTTTGATACTGTTACATTTAACACTTTGTATAGATAACTAGCGGTTAGCGATGTGGGTTACTCTAAAACCACTATGCATGCTAATATAGTTATAGTTAAGGTTCTTAGAAGTAACTGTTTGTTGACCCAAATAAATAAATATATTTGTTTATAAGATACACTGAAGCTCAGACGGACATTACAACTAGTCAATTCAATTCAATTCAAATCGAAAGTTCTTTATTTCAATTTGGTCGTCACAGATGCACTTAGGAACGTCAATTATTACAATGACTCTACCACCGTATCGGAAAAAGAAGCACTACTCAGATACGGCAAGAAACTGAGGGGCATATTTTTTGGAACTTATGTTACAGTATTTTATATTTGTTTTCGACAATATTATGTTTCTTATGTGCCAGTTGTACTTAAGCTTATCTAATATAGTTAGCGCTTTGGTTCTACTGTTAGCTTACTATCTAAACTGCATTATAATATTTTTTTTTCTAACCTATGCTGTCCCACTGCTGGGCAAAGGTCTCCCCCATAATAGATAAATAAACAAAAAGGTAGACCTGTACATAAATATGTGAAGATATATTTTCAGAGTAACGAAACTGTTTAATGGACTCTTTGCCCAGTTTATTACGTGTGTATCCAGATTATTAACCATTAGCAAGTTTCCGGTCCATTAAACTCCACGGTTCAACGTCCCCTGGCAGAATATAAGTCCCCTGGTACAACATAAGCCCCTGGCACATCAGTTCCTTCGTAAAACATCGCTGGCACGACACGGCAAATTGCACCAATTACTATGACATTTCGCAGACAAGTCGCATCGTCGTGCACCATAATATATAACAATTTTCCGCGCCATTTGCCGCCGGCACGGCGCGGCAAAACCCGCGGCGTAACTATTAATTATTGTGTCTTGGAGTTCAGTTTAGTCTTGTATATTATATTGATATGGTATGATATGAACAAACCGGCCAAGTGCGATTCGGATCGCGCACGAAGGGTTCCGTATCATTATCTATAAAAACGGCAAAAAGAACATGTTTGTTGTATGTAAGGCCCCTTAAATATTTATTTTATTCTGTTTTTTAGTATTTGTTGTTAGCAGCAACAGAAATACATCACCTGTGAAAATTTCAATTGTCTAACTATCACGGTTCATGAGATATAGCCTGGTGACAGACGGACAGACGGACAGACAGACAGACGGATGAACAGCGGAGTCTTAGTAATAGGGTCCCTGAACCCTTTGGGTGCGGAACCCTAAAAAGTAGAAAAGAATAGAAAAATACTTATTTCCAAACTAAACAGTAGTATTTAGAGTAACACAATATAAAAGTTTATCAGCACAATAATACAAAAACAGTAGCAATAGGGGTAAGCTCAGCACTGAGCTGCGTAAGCCTAACAGCGCACGCAAGGCTGATTTTCAGCATACCCCATTTCGAGAGATGTTCGTCGATATTGAGTCATGCGGATACCAAAATAAACAAATGAATTCATTTGCATCAAACACATTACAAGAACAGCTATGTTTGTATGTGCAAGATAAACGAATTAAGAAATTGTAGAGTAAAGAATGTGCTTGGAATGTGTTTTAGCGCATGTGTGAAAAACAAGTACAATGAACCCCAAAACAGGCAACAACAGACTAAGTGCTTTTTATGGTATTAAAAGTTTTGGGTGGCACTGCAATTTTTATGGGCAGGCGTGGCGCTAACCATCACGTGAACGACGTGTACGTCTCATTGTTCAGATCAATAAAAAAAACAGTATCAACTAGGCTTTCTGGTTAAACAACAAAAAGGCCCATTTTTCACGAAAACAGCCAGGTATAACTAGAATCTAACTCTCGGAATTCCGATATTGACTTTCGCTCTAACACCGAACACGGCAAAACATTCAGAATCCAGTCCCCTTTCGCACAAAGTACACAATAACTGATTTGAATACACTTCTATTGAATACAAATCAATTCATAATAGACCCAGCCGCCGGGGAAACTCAGACTTTTAGGGTTGCCAATAATTAAAAAAAAATTAAGCGCGAGTGCTGAGGTAAGCTTTTTGCAGGAACCAGTCTACCAAGCACCACCTATGTGTCAGTCTTTCTACAGCAACATGTCAAAAAATTAAATTCAATGCATATATAAAATTTACCTTAAAAATCCAAGATCCTTAACAAAAGCTATTTATTTATTACATGAAGAGAAAAGAGTATGAATATTTTTGTATGGATACTGGCATGGAACCGATCCGCCATTTAGTTTTGTAGGGTTCCTTACCTTTTGGTAAGGAACCCTAAAAAACTATCCATCCGTCCGTCTGTCTGTCTGTCGGTCTGTCCGTCTGTCACCAGGCTGTATCTCATGAACCGTGATAGTTAGGCTATTGAAATTTTCACAGATGATGTATTACTGTTCCTGCTATAACTAAAAAACAGAATAAAATAAATATTTAAGGGGGTTCCCAAACAACAGACAGGATTTTTTTACCGTTATTATAGAAATTGGTACGGAACCCTTCGTGCGCGAGCCCGACTCGCACTTGGCCGGTTTTTTAATAAGTGTCGTCCTCTTTCTTCATTTCAGAAATAATACCAACAACTGCAAGTGTAATATTTATCTCCACAGTACATATTTCAAGTCAAGTCAAAATCTCTTATTAAGTTTTGGCATCACAGACGCACTTATGAACGTCAAATTATCACCATGACCTTCTATCCATCCAGGTATATTAATAATATCATCATCATCAGCCCATCACGTTCCCACTGCTGGGACACGGGCCTCTCATAGAGAGAGTATGGGCCATAATCCACCACGCTGGCCCAGTGCGGGTTGGTGGATGTCACGTGTCCTTGAATTTTTGTGATTGATTCTTGAACATGCCGGTTTCCTCACGATGTTTTCCTTCACCGTTTTTTAGAGCGAGTGTTAAGTTCGCACATAAGAAAGTCAGTGGTGCGAGGCCAGCGGGATTCGAAATCAGGTGCTTTGGATCGAAAGTTGCACGTGTTCCCACTGAGCCACACTCGCTCTAATCACTATCACTATCACTACATAGTATAAAACAAAGTCGCTTTCTCTGTCCCTATATCCCTATGTATGCTTAAATCTTTAAAACTACGTAACGGATTTTGATGCGGTTTTTTTTAATAGATAGAGTGATTGAAGAGGCAGGTTTATATGTATAATAACCGTGCGAAGCCGGGGCGGGTCGCTAGTAAATAATATCACTACATAGTATAAAACAAAGTCGCTTTCTCTGTCCCTATATCCCTATGTATGCTTAAATCTTTAAAACTACGCAACGGATTTTGATGCGGTTTTTTTTAATAGATAGAGTATTGAAGAGGAAGGTTTATATGTATAATAACCGTGCGAAGCCGGGGCGGGTCGCTAGTAAATAATATCACTACATAGTATAAAACAAAGTCGCTTTCTCTGTCCCTATATCCCTATGTATGCTTAAATCTTTAAAACTACGCAACGGATTTTGATGCGGTTTTTTTTAATAGATAGAGTATTGAAGAGGAAGGTTTATATGTATAATAACCGTGCGAAGCCGGGACGGGTCACTAGTAAATAATAATTGGTATATTTTCTATAATATAGCTTGGTAGCCCTAAACATTTTATGTAAATACAACTCTGTCGATTATTGTCTCTTTTTCTATGTGCCTAGATTGTTAACGTGGCGATATTAAAACGTGAAAGGAATACGGATTCGTTATTGGAAACTAATATTTGTACGGTAAAGGGACTTACTTTTTCGCTCAGATTTACTTCGAATTGTATTTTTTTTTTATGTAACTGTATAACGAGACGAGCTGGTCGTTCGCCTGATGGTAAGCAATAAGCCAGCCCATAACAATAACAGCACCACCCAGAACTTTGTTTTGCAAAATCCTGCGCGGAGCTGCACTGCGCTCGTCACCCTGAGACAATTAGCTGTTGAATCTCATAATGCCCAGTAATTGCGCTGGCTACAATGCCCTTCAAACCGACACAGTAGTGTTTGCGCACTACTGCTTGACGGCTGAATAACTTGGCAAAGCAGTGGTACCCACCCAGACGGCCTCTCGCATACGAGAAACCTACCACCAGTACTTGTATATTTTATTATAGAAAGTGAATTAGCCAATCACAGAAACCTGATATCTAGATAGATAGAACGTTAATTTGCCATCACAACACACATACATCCTACTAATATTATAAACGCGAAAGTTTGTAAGTATGGATGTACCTTTGTTACTCTTTCACGCAAAAACTACTGAATGAATTTTGATAAAATTTGGTATGGAGATAGCTTATACTCTGGATTAACACATAGGCTACTTTTCATCCCGGGAAACCGCAGGTGAAACCGCAGGGCGCAGCTAGTTAAATAATAAATTGTACGACACAATCATAGGTAGAGAAATATATTCTGTGGAAACTTAATCCTTACTATGTCTAGACGTGACATCCCAAACACAAATTCACATTCACAATACGTACGTTAGAGATACATATACGAGCGAGTGTGGCTCAGTGGGAGCACGTGCGACTTTCGATCCGATGTACCCGAGTTCGAATCCCGCTGGCCTCGCACCATTGACTTTCTAAGTTATGTGCGGATTTAACACTCGTACTGAAAACGGTGAAGGAAAACATCGTGAAAAAACCGGCATGTCCAAAAATCAATCACAAAAATTCAAGGACATGTGACATCCACCAACCCGCACTGGGCCAGCGTAGTGGATTATGGCCCATACTCTCTCTATAAGAGAAGGCCCGTGTCCCAGCAGTGGGAACGTGATGGGCTGATGATGATGATGATGAACATACATTACACTGAAGGTCACACAAAATAAAATATATAACCTGCTGCTCTGTGGCGCATAAGATTATTATCAACCAAGCGACAAGTAGGTAAGTTTATATGCTACCTTTCCTAATTACTGTAAACGTTATCTATAAAATTGTTATTAATAGCAAAGTTGTTGCCGCCAGCAGTGCCCAATTAGCGTGTAAGTTTTAGATATATATTTAGTTTTATTTTTACTTCTTTTGTTATATATATATATATATATATATATATATGAGTTATGATGAGTTATATATATATATATATATAACTCATCATAACTCATAGTGACAGAATAACTCATCTGTCACTTTAATAAATAAAATAAAAATAAAACAAGCCTTTATTTCAAGAAACCAAGTCTCATAAAAATATATTTAATTGAACATTGCATATATATATATATATATATTGCATATATATATATATATATATATATATATATATATGCAATATATGTAGTGACAGATGAGTTATGTTACATTACAATGAAAGGAAGAAAAAAATACGAGCTATCGTATTTAGGTAAACCATAACCGGCGTAGAACCATTGCGTAGACTCGTAGTAGCCTTCGTAGAACCTAGCGTTATGTTTATTTACCTCTTATAGTTAAGTGCAGATTTTGCACGCTCGCTCTAAAACGGTGAAGGAAAACGTGATGAAACCCGCTTACGCGCTTTGGAGTGGTAGGCTCTGGCCGTGGTTGTAATACCACCCACTGAACAAAGCCATGCCGTCAAGCGACCTAGTCGTGTTTCGGGATGATGTTCGGTGAACCATCGGGGAGACGGGTCTGAGCAGCCGCTCAATTGCCGTCTCTCTCTAGATCTATGTGCTTCATCTTAGGTCACATCATCGCTTCACATCAGGCGAGATAGTGGCCAAACATGGATCTATCAAGCGTAAAAAAAAAAAAATCGCATATGTCTTTTATTAATGAAGGAATCGACGTGACCTCGAAGCAAGGCATCGCCGAGTTGTCATAGTGAATTAGGGCCCTAATGGGAAGTGACAATGCGGTCGAAGATGAATCACGCTTGCCTAATAGGTATTCACTCTTGGCTTAAAATGACCAGCTTATATTTAACAGGAATCAGTCGATGACGTTCCACTCCTTCGTAGTATCATGGAACAAATATACAAGTATATTTGGTCCATGGTAGTATGTACTAAGAAGGATGAGCTAAAACAGTTTATACTAATAGGCGGGACTTCTACCTCGTAGCGTAGTGCGTCTTGTGTTGAAATGGTGATGGAGGGATAAAATTATGCAGTTCCTGGGCACACTCTGCATTGTATATTCGGTGGAATACCGGCATATGCACACTATCATAGCATAGTCATATAGCCTTTAGCATAGTACCTACTCAGTTCTTCGTGATCATGGCACTTTCAACAGTGCCGAAATACTCAACACTCAAAACAAATCAAAAACAGAATAAATATTTTTTTCCTAAAATATTTTCGACGTAAATAAATTAGTTTATAAACTTATGTAGGTATACATATATAGCCTTTATATCTAGCACCCATATAGGAATATAACGACGATCCTGATGATTGGTTTCAAAACTACTAAGTACAACAAAATACGCCGACCTACACACAAAAACTAATTTCTCAACATCAATAAGAAACCCTACGGCTAATTTAGCGGCCAGACTAGACTTATTCGTCTTGCGAAACTGATTATGGCAATCTCAATATTGGGTTCTGTCAAGCACTAATATCAAGCACTTCAGATTTATTCTCGTCATTCGTTACCTAACTTACGGCGATATATTGCAGACAGTGCTGGATTAGGGAAGTGGTATTACAGGGACATCGGTTTTATTAGGGCACCAAAGTACTCTTTCGTTGTTCTTGGCCCGTGGCGAGACGAGCAGGTCTTCTTTTCTGGTGTGGATGTGTGGTCAACCCTGGTGTCGAAGTTTTTAGACCGCCCGAAGGTCTAACGATTCTTATCTTATGACAACAACCGGGACTGATGGCACGTGTCCTCCGAAGCACGGTAAGCGCTCCGATGTAAATAACTCACAAACAGTCACATATCCAAATTGTGATCCCAATGAGACGAGCAAGTCATTTGCCTGATGGTAAGCGCCACTCCTACCCATAAAAATTATAGATTATCATCATCAGCCCATCACGTTCCCACTTGCTGGGACACGGGCCTTCTCTCATAGAGAAAGTATGCGCCATAATTCACCACGCTGGCCCAGTGCGGGTTGGTGGATGTCACATGTCCTTGAATTTTTTGTGACTAATTCTTGGACATGGTGGATTCCTCACGATGTTTTCCTTCACCGTTTTTAGAGCTAGTGTTAAATTCGCACATAACTTAAGAAAGCCAGTGCCAGGTCAGCAGGATTCGAACTCGGGTGCGTCGGATCGAAAGACGCACGTGCGCCCACAGAGCCACACTCGCTCTTATATCTATAGATCTATAGATTATATGATGGCACTTATTTAAATCTGCCAGGGACTTATTTTAGGGAATTTTGAATCCCCATCCCATCATATACCTTACCACTAAAGTCTAGGATGTTTTCTTAATCCGCTACTGATCAGAGTATCCCGGGAGATGTAACGTCTGATGTCTCGCTCGATATCCTGTTTTTGTTTTGTCCGTTTTTGTTCAAGTTTACGCCCTACTAAACTACAAACATGTTCCCATCAAAGCCTTATTGGCTGCTATTTTTCTCGAAAACTTTGTCCGTATTTTGATCGCGTGTCATAAAGTCGGGAATATTTTTATTAAACTTTAGTATAATAAAGCATAAATTCTTGGGATATCGTCGCCGTCAAACAACAAAAAGATTCAAATGGATTCCCGTAGATTTCGAAATTTTGATACCTAGTTTACCTATATATTCCTATAGGAACTAGTAAAATTAGAAAATCGTACTAATTACAAAGGAATAAAAAATAGATATTCCAACATTAAAAAAAAATTAAGAAATTTTTACTGTGAGTGTAGATTTTTAAGTTACTGTATATAAGAACTTTTTTACTGGTGGTAGGTTTCTCGTATGCGAGAGGCCGTCTGGGTGGGTACCACCGCTTTGCCAGTTATTCAACCGCCAAGCAGTAGTGCGCAAGCATTACTGTGTTCCGGTTTGAAGGGCATTGTAGCCAGCGAAATTACTGGGCATTATGAGACTCAACAACTAATTGTCTCAGGGTGACGAGCGCAGTGCAGCACCGCGTAGAATTCTGCAAAACAAAGTTCTGGGTGGTGCTGTTATCGTTATGGACTGGCGTATTGCTTACCATCAGGCAAACGACCAGCTCGTCTCGTCATTAAGTTACATAAAAAAAAAAAAGAAGCTATTTAAAATAATAATTCTTATGGATCATATTAAATTAAATGTCATTAACAGCAAATGGGCACGCAAAGCAATGTGCTCTGTAAACTCATAGGTTTTTTTTGTATGTTGCTGAATGACGAGGCGAGCTGGTCGTTTGCCAGATGGTAAGCAATACGTCAGCCCATAACAATAACAGCACTACCCAGAACTTTGTTTTGCAAAATCCTGCGCGGCGCTGCACTGCGCTCGTCACCCTGACACAATTAGCTGTTGAGTCTCACAATGCCCAGTAATTTCGCTGGCTACAATGCCCTGCAAACCGGAACACTGTATTGCTTGCTCGGCGGCTGAATAATTGGCAAAGTGGTGGTACCCACCCAGACGGCCTCTCGCATACGGGAAACCTACCACCAGTAAACACGGTCTACAGCTACCTATAAAGTTTTCACAACTGGTTGTAAATCTAGTAACATCGTAGCATGACCTGGTTTTGAAAGACTAACGTGAAAATCTCCAGTCAAAAACTAGTTCAAACCCAAAACTAGACAAACAAAATCTAATCCCCCAGTTACCCGGCTCTTTCGTCCAAAGTACTAGTTTTACTGTCGAGCATCGTCCGATCGACCTTTCTTTTATTCCTTTCCGGTCGCGTCCCATTTCGTTTTATGCGGTTCCTATGTGTATCCAGCGAGTGTCTCCGCAGGTCGGCTGCTAAAACTTTTACAGCCCATTTTAAGTGTTCGGGTGGATGGATTGACAAATTGACTGAGCTCTTCTGTGGCGAGAAATTGAACGGTCGAGATTGTTGGGTTAACACTATTCTGTTCATTTTCCGTGATATAGATTATTGTTATTGAAGAATTTTTTTACTAGTGGCCGACGTTTTCACTCATGCATGTGATGTGTGATGTTTGATACACTACGAATTTCTTCTCTTCTCATCTCTTCTCTTTCATAAATATCAAATCAAATCAAATTCTTTATTGCTAGAATGTTGTATACAAAAATGACAAATAAAGATAATTCTTAACATTCTACCATAACAATGGTGTGCCATGTTAACAATTTCAAAACATATAATTAAATTAAATTCAAATTGTCAGATTATTTTAAGTTGATTTTAATTAATGTCAAAATGTCGTCAGAATTAAAATATTATGATAAAAAGTAATAAAAATTAGATATATATACATATATGAATTAAATAGGTATAAGTATATTAATATTTCAACATTAATTAATTACAAAATTTTTAACATAATATTTTATAATAATTTGATAATTATACCGATGTCATGTACTCTTTCAAATTATAATTTTTTTTGCTAGCCGTTGCGTTAATTTTCTTTTAACAATAGATAGAGGCAAATCTTTAAATGAAATACGAACTGCAATTGAAAACTAGAAGTGCTCTGGAGTGCTCTGGAGTGGTGAAGCAGGATGGATTAATACACGGATACTGCGGCTTCGGTTCAAGATATGAGCGGTTGTTTTGGACGTAAAATGATAACGGAAACCAATCGTCTGAGATTGTCACATGTCTTTGTTTCGGTACGTTCTCGGCACAAAGCTTTCTGCGTTCAGCGCTCCAATGAACGTGACTTATTCCGAAATGATTTCTATCTTTTTCTAGGCATTTGTTTTGGTATGTAACTCACAAATTCCTGGCACACAGATTTTCCCTTTTTATCCCCAATTCCAATTCCTTTCTCGGCGTAATATTGTTACTTTCATCATCTTACTTTTATTCTCTCGACATCTGGGATTCGTTGAATCGTTTCTATCAATTCCATGTGAACGCTTGCACGCTCGCAACGTGAGGATAAGAGAATAGGCTGCCAATACAACTTATAATATCGACTATTTTGGTGTCAAATGATGCTTTGCGTTTCTAATATTTATAATTCTGGTTTGAAGGGCATTAATATCTGATGTCTCGAGGTGATGACTGCAGTGCAGTGCTACGCAGTGCTTTTTAACCAACCTCAAAAAAGGAGAAGGTTCTCTATTCGATTATTTTTTTATGTTTATTACCTCAGAACTCCTTCATTCATGAACCGATTTGGTAAAATATTTTGGCTTTGGGTTCAGTATAGCTACAAAGTGGTCCCGTATAAATGTCATCGATATTTGACCTTGGACTTCGAAGATACATTGGTTTTTTGTTTAAAAAACGTATACTTGTTATGGTAATAAAAGGTCTGGGTGGCACTGCAATTGTTATAGGCAGGCGTGGCGCTTACCATCAAGCGAACAATTTGCTCGTTTCTGCACTCAATAACATAAAAATAATATTAATAACAATGCTGCGTACCTAGCCAGTTAGTACGTACCACAGATATTGATGATCTCTATAGTACGTTGGACCTAGACAGCATACCGTCTCATCGGTTTGCCACATTAGTGTGACGTGTGTCCTACTACAAGGTTAGGCGTAATATTAAGTGACGAGACGAACAGCTTGTTCACCTGGTGGTAAGCAGTCTATCGGTTTTTTAACCGACTTCAAAAAAGGAGAAGGTTCTCTTTTCCATTGTATGTTTTTTTTATTATTATTATTTCATGAAACGGAGAAAATTAGATTTTTTTTTGCATTGGGTTCACGTTGCTTCGAAATAGTCCCATATAAATTTCATCGATATTTGACCTTGGACTTCGAAGATACATTGAAGTCGGTTTTTTTGTTTGATAAAATGTACACTTGTTATCGGATACGTTTCGGAGAGTGTGCGTCGGAATTGCATCAACTAATTCCCCCATCCCTGTTTCATCATCGGACTACAAGACGTACGGCAACGCGCCGCCGTTTCATGGTGGACATTCCTCCTGCGCGCACTAGGCGCTTCGTTTCCACTTTTATTATGCACTGCTAAAGAGTGGAACTCCCTGCCAGAGTCAGTCTTTCCCGATAGATATAATCTAGGAATTTTCAGTGTCGAGTAAACAGGTACAGGACTCGACCGCATCATCACTTACCATCAGGTGAAAAATAAGCAACACGCCTGACCATAACCAAAGTGCACCGCCCACCAGAACATTGTTTTGCTAAATCTCGAACACGGCATCTTCTTCTCTCTTGTGGGTATGTGGCCAACCCTGGTGTCGGAGTTACCAAGCCCTCACGGTAACGCTCAGATGTAAATACCATAAAAACGGTCACCCATGACCGCTACGAATGTTGCTTAACCTAGAAGATCTTTTACGAGGACTACCGATCGAACACTGCACTGATATATTATGTTCTCGTCACCCTGAAACAATAGCATTAGCATATTTCCCAGTAATTATGTTTGAAACACTGTCCTTCAAACCAAAACACAGTGATGTTTGCACACTACTGCTTGGCGGTGGAATATCTATTACAGGAGGTCCTCGTTTAACACCCCTTTTTCCGTTTCACTGTCGCAATCCCAAACATTATGCCACAGATTAGACACCAGTCACTTCGGGTATCTAAACTAGATCAGCTAGGGATGGGGCCGGGTCATAAATCAATCAGGAGGACGTCAGAGGGTTAAAAAACATCGGAGGCGCAACCGAGGCCGGAAAGGCCGGTGAGAGTTTGTCAGCTGGAGGGTTTTTGTGGTCAGTGTAGTGTTGATGGGAAATATGAAATAAGCATTACGCAGTCTTTTTTTTAATAACTGAATGACGAGACAAGCTGGTCGTTTGCCTGATGGTAAGCAATACACCAGCCCATAACAATAACGGCACCACCCAGAACTTTGTTTTGCAAAATTCTGCGCGGGGCTGCACTCGTGACTCTGATATAATTAGCTGTTGAGTCTCATAATACCCAGTAATTTCGCTGGCTACAATGCCCTTCAAACCGGAACACAGTAATGCTTGCGCACTACTGCTTGGTGGCTAAATAATTGGCAAAGTGGTGGTACCCACCCAGACGGCCTCTCGCATACGGGAAACCTACCACCAGTAAACACGGTCTACAGCTAGGTGAAGACACATCAGATATTAAGTCACATATGCCCAGTAATTTCGCTGGCTACAATGCCCTTCAAACTGGAACACAGGAATGCATGCGCACTACTGCTTGGCGGCTGAGTAACTGGCAAAGCGGTGGTACCAACCCAGAAGGCCTCTCGCATACGAGAAACCTACCACCAGTAAAAGTATCTCTAGGACGAATTCCGTGATGTTTATATAGAGGGTGTGGCAAGTGTTGGGGCCTCAAAGGTATCTAATGGAATCAGGCGTGACGTTGCGGAAATTCATCTCTAAAGTGAAACACAATGAAAATATCTAGTGTAATCACGCACAGGATATTATGAGAAATTGCATTTTTAGTCTGACTGTGAACATTTTTAAAAATTCCAAAAAGCAGCTTTTCTCTACAATTTATCTTATGTTTTCTAACAACAAAACTTGCTCACTGCAAGGGAAAAATTTGCCACAAGTTATGTAAGACAGCAGAGGAACTAGAAATCTCACAGAGCTCACAGAAAGAATATTCAAATTGCGTGTGAAAAATGCATACTATACAGTTAGTAATTACATAGAGACCATGATGCATGGAACATTCCACTTCTGCAAGTAGCCAACTGGCACATAAGAAACATAATATTGTCAAAAGCCAACATAAAGCGTAACAAAAGTTCTAAAAAAAATGAGTCGCACTTATGAACGTCAATTATTACAATGACTACCACCGTATCAGAAAAAGAACCACTACTCAGAAGATACGGCAAGAAACTGAGGGGCTTTTTTTTATAATGTGGCCAAACAAGCAATAAAAATATAAACTGCAAAACTATACTAACAATAATTATAATAACTGAAGCAAAGCAGTAACTAAGCTGGTAAGAAACAGTCAAAACATCTACCAAAAACGTGTATGCAACAACAAAAACTATTTTCCGATACCGGGAATCGAACCCGAGCCTCCTGGGTGAGAGCCAGGTATCCTAGCCACTAGACCATATCGGATATATTATCTAGACCTGAAATTATGAAATTCGACTGACAACATCCTACCAAAAGTGTACAACAGCAAAAACTATTTTCCGATACCGGGAATCGAACCCGAGCCTCCTGGGTGAGAGCCAGGTATCCTAGCCACTAGACCATATCGGACATAAAATCTAGATTTGAAATTATGAAATCGGACTGACAACGTCCTACCAAAAGTGTATAAACAACAGCAAAAACTATTTTCCGATACCGGGAATCGAACCCGAGCCTCCTGGGTGAGAGCCAGGTATCCTAGCCACTAGACCATATCGGATATACTTAAACTGTTGAAATAATGAATCACTCTGATATTCATTTCAGTAATAAAGCGTAATCCTTTACTTTTCTCTGTAAATCTCCTAGGTCCTATAATCCACTGATTAGATAAATTAGATAGATAGATAAACACTTCATTGTTAAAAACCTGAAAATACGGTTCATGAAAAACAAGTACATTTCATAGTAAACAGTAATAAGCGATCTTATTGTCAAAGCGATCTCTTCCAGACAATCTTTGAAGAGAAAGGACTAACATAATTTGGAAGGACGGTGTTTTATTCGGAACGACTGCAGATTCAATTATGAATATATGTATAAATATAATATATAGATAGATATAATATATGAGATATACATATAAAAGCACAATATGATAATAATAACACATATCAAATCAAATCAAATACTTTCAATTCGAAGAAGTCCTTCGATACGTCCGGATGAAAATAAGCATGTACCGGAATTGGCGTGAGGAGCCCATCAACGTGAGTTTGTCGCGGCTAGAGCAGATTAGGACCACTGACTTCAAGTCCTACGCGCTCCAGGTTCCAGCGGAACACGCGAAGATGTTCCTCGCCCCGGACTTCTGGCCTGCAGGAATAGTCTACCGCCGGTACAGGGAACGTAGGCGAAAACAATTCCCTGTTATGTACTTAATAAAAATAGTTTTTAATATTATAATTTATGTATGTTAGTCTGTAAGGTATATATAATATGGTCTTAGAATTACTTTAGTCACTAATGCAACTATTGTTTTCTTATGTTACCTGAAATAAAGAAGTAATAATAATAATAATAGATAATTCCAAACGTTCTACCATAACAATGGCGTGCAACATTAACATAATTTCGAAAAATATGATTAAATTAAATTCACATTGTCATGTTATTTTAAGTTAATTTTAATTAATGTCAAAATTTCAATTCAAATGTCAGTATTATAAATATTATGATAAAAATTAGATAATATATATTACAATATACATAATATATATATCTGAAACATAATTAAAGATTTACTACAACATTTTACAATAAATTACTTTGTACCTAGCCGCTATGCAGACGAAAATATACCTATGTACGTTTACTCATCTATTATTAGAATGTAACCATTAACCAGATGTTAGCGAACTATTTTAGCGTCGTGACACAGAATACTTAATAGTAGTAGTTTTACTCGTGGTAGGTCTCTCGTATGCGGTAGGCCGTCTAGGTAGGTACCACAGCTTTGCCAGTTATTCTGACGCCAAGCAGTAGTGTGCAAGCATTCCTGTGTTCCAGTTTGAAGGGCATTGTAGCCAGCGAAATTACTGGGCATATGACTTAATATCTGATGTGTCTTCACCTCGGGGCAAATTCAGTGGCAATGCAGTGCTACACATTGCTCTTTATGGTATTAAAAGTTCCAGTGGCAATGCAGTGCTACACATTGCTCTTTATGGTATTAAAAGTTCCAGTGGCAATGCAGTGCTACACATTGCTCTTTATGGTATTAAAAGTTCCAGTGGCAATGCAGTGCTACACATTGCTCTTTATGGTATTAAAAGTTCCAGTGGCAATGCAGTGCTACACATTGCTCTTTATGATATTAAAAGTTCCAGTGGCAATGCAGTGCTACACATTGCTCTTTATGATATTAAAAGTTCCAGTGGCAACGCAGTGCTACACATTGCTCTTTATGGTATTAAAAGTTCTGGGTGGCACTACGATTGCCTGCCCATAAGAGCAGGCATGGCGCTTTCCATCAGGCAAACGACTCGCTCGTCTCATCACTCAGTGCCATGAAAAAGTACCTACAAGTTGTGTACAGAGCGGAATTGTAGATAATTTTAAAATTGATAAAATCACTTGGCATATACGACTTAATATATGATGTCTCGGGGTGATGAGCGCAATGCAGAGCTACGCAGTGCTTTTTACGGTATTAAAAGTTCTGGGTAGCACTGCAATTGCCTAGCTATAAGGGCAGGCGTGGCGCTTACCATCAGGCAAACGACTTGCTCGTCACAATACTCGGTATTATAAAAAAATGTGTTTGTGTGTTTGTTACTCCTTTATGCTGTAACTGCTCAGCAAATTTATGTGCAAATCGAAATGAAAATATGGCATATATTCTGAATGAACACAGGATAATACTTTTTGTCCTAGGAAAACGCGGGTGAAACCGCGGAGCGCAGCTAGTACGTATAGAATAGAATAGAATGACTCTTTAATATAACACCACAATACATAAACAATTAAAACTAAAATAACAATTAACTCAATACTAGTATCACAATGGGCGGTCTTATCGCTCAAAGCGATCTCTTCCAGACAACCCACAAGTGGAGGAAAATAGACAAAAAATATGTATGGACGGTGTTATCAATAAAATTTTGTAGGTATGTAGTTACATTATAAATGTATCTATCCAAACTTATTTAATAAACATTAAAATAAATATAATATACATAAACTATAATCATTACTAATATTATTATTTCTTTTCTTCAATGCATAATAATTATAAGTACATCTAGATGGGAGAAGCCACTGGCACCCGAAACACAGTTCTTAACTAGCTCCTATGGATTAAAGATTCATTTGCAAACCTTTTGTGCAAATAAACTCATTTATTATTATTATTATGTCGCTCTTTCTCACGGGTTATACACCCGGTCCTTTGGAAGGCTTGCGCGGGGACATGAGTCCAACACGTAGAGGCCTCTTAGAGCATTTAATTTAGATATGTAATGGGCAACACTTATCGGGGACTGTCTCTAAGTGCATCATTAGAAGATGCAATCAAAGACAGCCGCCGATAAGTGCGAGGACTATTATTGAAGATATGAAAATTTATTATGATTGGACTATTGTGGTGATTTTTTAATGGATGAGAGCCGGTCTATGATATGAGACCTCGGCACCTGCACGTTCCGTTATTATTATTATTATTACATAAAATACATAGCATAACAATAAATAAATACATAATAAATACTTTAACATAAAATGTAATATTATATACCTAGTTGATAAAGAAAACTTGTCCCATTTGGAAATCTTTCCCTGAAGATAAACGTAGTAGGTACATAGATCATATTATCACGAACAGCTAAAGTCAGGTTCACATAGCTCGTGGATTCTAACGTGCCGTTCCGCGAAAGTCTGATAAAGAAACAATTTGTATTCAATAAGCCCGCCCGCGGGGAGCGAGCCGAAATATCGCTTCGTGGGGTTTTACGTACCTATACCTATCTAGCGCCGTGGGAGTAGAGATGCTGGAACCAACAGGAAGCAGATCTTTGTAGTCTCTTTACGAAAGGGAATCATATTATACCGTTAGTAATTACATAGAAGACAAAGATGCATGGAATATTCCGCTTCTGCCAAGTAGCCAACTTTAAAAAAAATATAATTTATAGACAAACAAGCAGACGGCCCGCCTGGATGGTAAGTGGTTACCGACGCCTAAGGACACCTGCAACACTCGGGGCATAACTGGTGTGCCTACCTTTAAAGACCAACTGGCACATAAGCATAAGAAATATTGTCAAAAACAAACATAACAAATGTTCTAAAAAAATGAAGTATAATTTATTTATTTATCAACTTCTAGAATTCCTATATCTGCAAAAGCAAGTTCGACACACTAAGCGTGTACTGACTCCAGTTTTGTTGACTGGCAAATAGAATACCTACGAGTCGGGTTATGAAAAGGCCTCGCGTATGCCAAATGTAATTTGAAACAAAATAATCGAAATGCTATATTTTTAGAGACCAGCTAAGCAGATAGTTTGCAAGCCAGTTAATCTAACCTACCTACTGAATGTATAATTGAACATAGAGCTAGCTGTACTTATAGGTATACCTAATATGTTGTAGTTACCTAGTTCTCCCTATACATTTTAAAATATGATTGTACGTCCGTAAGGATAAACTATGCGAGAGCGAATGTGGCTCAGTGGGAGCACATGCGACTTTCGATCCGACGCACCCGAGTACGCCATAATCCCGTTGGCCCCACACCACTGACTTTCTTAAATTGTGTGGATTTAACTATCGCTTTAAAAACGGTGTTGGAAAATATTGTAAGGAAACCGGCATGCCCAAGAATTAATCACAAAAATTCAAAGACATGTGACATCCACCAACGCAATGGCCCAGCGTGATGGATTATGGCCCATACTCTCTCTATGACAGAAGGCCCGTGCCCCAGCAGCGGGAACGAAATGGGCAAATGATGAAGGATAAACTGTTGTAACTTTCTATAAATTCTATAACACCTTTAATAATACCTACACAGTTCTGAACAATACATTTTATACCATTCTATCTTCAGTGGATTCCACAGCGTACAGATACTGGATCCATTTCAGTTCGTCACACCTAATACACTGCCCTTTACCTCCTCAGTATTTCTGGTCTCCTGGTACAATATTGTACAACACATAAAATAGTAAGTGAAATGTAACGTAAGAAAAAAAAGCGGCCAAGTGTGAGTCGGACTCGCGCTCGAAGGGTTCCTTACCATTAGTACTTGTTGTTATAGCGGCAACAGAAATACATCATCTGTAAAATTTCAACTGTCTATCACGGTTCATGAGATACACTCTGGTGACAGACGGACATACAGACGGATGGACAGACAGCGGAGTCTTAGTGATAGTGTCCCGTTTTACCCTTTGGGTACGAAACCCTAAAATCTGCTAGGGTTTTGACATCCAATAAACTAGGAATAACACAAAACACGCAATTTGTTGAGGCCGAACGAAACTCTATTGACATTCAGACGAACTAGGAAACGACAAAGAGTCACTAAAATTAAGGCAACGATGTAAACAACGTCAGGCACATGTATTTGCGTCCTCTTCAGTCAAAACAAAAGACAAGAATATTGAATTACTAAGGTAAGTAAACTGAAGCAGAGCTCAGCTAATGCTCATTTATTTTATTCGAGTTCCACAGTAACTGTCTACTGGCTTGTGCGTTGTAAGTAACTCGTATTGTGTAGCCATTACCTACCTACGTTATATGTTTTACCTTTTACCTTTTTTAATATGCTAATGGACAGAGGGGAATGCGATGCATTGCATTGTTTCCTCTGGAAGGCACGTTCAGGACTATCGAACAATAGGTGCTGATGATATCGACTTTGGACAATATATGATGCATAACATTATACCTAAATTAAACGCGAAACGGATTAATTTTTACAATAAAATAGAAAGAAAGAAAGAAAAACTATTTATTTGGCACACAAAAACGACAAATAAAACATAAATAATAAATAATGTGCCGAATAGGCTCAGCATAAAATGCCAAAAGTTTTACACAACTCGGCGTTGATTTTCAGCTGATAGTACCTGTTTAAATAAAAATAATTAATTTTGTAATTTTATTTAGTTACTGTATTTAGTTATATAATCTCATGTAACTAGTAATATTACAATCGTCGGTATACTTTTAAGTCACCAAATACTATAATATGTAGGTACCTATATTAGTCCCCAAAATGCAAATTCTAAGTAGTTCCCATAAATACAGCGCAGAGCAAATAGTTCAAAGATACAGAAAATAAATCTATCCTCTCGGAATAACCGACCAACTAGCGGCTACAAATTCCCAACTCCGTTTCCGAAACTCGAGAATGTTCAAAAGTCATATTTCTTCGAACTCGCCGGAAACTGGAGGCGAGGGACGTTTTATAAAAAAAATGAATAACGTCCTTTGAACTAATGCGTCGGCATTAAGTATTCGAGCCACAATCGACTCACGTGCGAGATGGGACTGCAAGCATCGCCGACAGCCGACGCTGCGGGCAAACTTAAACCATTTACGTTACGTTAGACTTCCACCTAAAAGAAACATACCGAACGCAGACTCGAAAAATATTTCCCAGCAAAGTCATTAGGAACTCTGTGAAGGAATGTTTAAGAAAATAGAAACAGTCGGGAGGGCATCGAGATTTTCCAACGGTGCGGCGAAAGTCGACAAACTCGCGAAACGGCCAGACGAGACGGGAACGTAGAAACTGTAGTCTCGACTTTTACATTTACGGGAAGAAAGTATTTTTAAGATTTTTCGTTTTTTTTATCTACCTACTTTTTTGTTTATTTTTTTAGAAGTACAGTAATATTGTTTAATTACCTTATTTGACAAAACATAGATGTAATTCGTGCATAAGCTACGCTTAACGGCACTCAATCTTTTATCCTTAAGTTATATGCTGTATTTTCTTTGTAAGTAAATAATTGTTATTCTTAAGAGATAAACAAAGTTCTTTAACCGTAAATTAAAATACCTTTTATGTCTACTAGATGTATGTTTGTAATCAACCAGAGCTGCTACACATAGTAATCAACATATTTTTAAATTGTTTCAAGAGCAAACATATCCTAATGAATTTTACAAAGGAGAATACTTTTGGTACATACAATACAATACAATACAATACAATACAATAATACTTTATTGAACACCAAAACAGGAAACAACAATTTACAGTTACATATAATAGTCGTACAACAATGGGCGGCCTTATCGCTACGTGCAATTTCTTACACGCAACCTTTGGATATACAGGAATAAAGAGGTAAAAATTGCGGTAAGTTGGTATAGAAAGTAATTAATATTAAAGATATAATGCAGTAAATAAACAATCGAATGGGTTCCCAACAATGGAAGCAGACAACGCGGCAGACCAAGACGGAGATGGCGAGACGAGCTGGATTACATTCCTATTAGATTGGCCCATTCTATCTCAAGACCGCGAGAAATGGAAGGGAAGTAGGGAGGCCTTTGTCCTGCAGTGGGACGATATGGGCTGAATATAATAATGCAGTAAATACAAATATTCAAAAATATAATAGTACAGACATAATAATAAATACAAACAAAATAATACATAATTATAAAATACGACAAATATTACCTATAATAACTTGTAATACATACCTCTTGCTAAACCTATGCGCGGTAGGTAGGTACCTACGCCAAACCTGTAACTTTTTACGCAAAACATCAAAGTATCAACCACAAATCATTCCAAGCGAACTGAAAAATGTATTGAGCACATAAATTTCACAGCGAACCACGATCTGATAGCCTTAATTGCTATTGTAATGGAACTTTGGTCATTCGTCGGATGTTTTCAAAATACTGCATCCATTACGAATCGTGTATGACGTATAGCGACATTCATTATTGATTGATTGATAACACTTTATTGTACACCAATAAGGTCGACTCTTTGTTGCATTTTTTAAGCCTCATCATAAGCCTATTACGTTCTCACTGCTGGGACACGGGCCTTCTCTCATAGAGTATGGTCCATAATTCGCTACGCTGGCCCAGTGGGGTTGGTGGGTGTCACATGTCCTTAAATTTTTGTGATTTATTCTTTTTATTATTATTCGACCCCTCTTGTGTGCTGAGTGGTGGGGTGGGCTTCGAGCGCTTGCTCGTTGCCCGTGCTAAATCTCTGCTTTGATCATGTGGAGTGCGCTTGTGGGCTCACACATGGCATGATTGCGCACTTTCTGTGCTTGTTTCACATCTTCTATGACGCGTCCTGTGGTGGTGGCTCAATGCTCAGCCGATGGGACATGCAGGTTTCCTCACGATGTTTTCCTTCACCGTTTTTAAGACCGAGTGTTAAATCCGCACATAACTTAAGAAAGTCAGTCATAACTTTAGAACTCAAGTGCGTCGGATCGAAAGCGCACAAGTTGCACGTATTCCTACTGAGCCACACTCGCTCTCTCTCTAAGCCTAAAAACTTTAAAAAAAATATTTAAAATGTGTGTATTTGGTATTCTACATGCCGCTTTCTCTGAATAAATTGTTAAATTAAATAAATAAATAATTAAACAAATAAATTTAAATTGTTTGACGGCGGTCGTTCGCCTGATAGTAAGCGCCACGCCTGCCCATAACAATTGCAGTGCCACCCAGAACTTTAATAAAAAGCACTCTTCATAAAAAGCACTGCGTAGCACTGATATGCGCTCATCACCCCGAGACATCAGATATTAAGTCTCATATGCCCAGTCATTTCGCTGGCTACAATCTGCATAATGCGATATCTTCAAAATCCTACAATACTTAGATTGGGATAGACCACTAGACCACTTTTTTAGAGCAATAAAAATACAGAGTCATAAATATATTCTCAATTTTATTAATTACTGTCACTAAGACACTCTATAAACCATCATTTACATTTTTTATAATAATTTTATTAATTTTTGATCATAGACCATTACATACCATGGTTAAACATATTACGAAAACTTTAAATCTTTAAGAAAGGAGGGTAATTGCGGAGGAAGATAATTATATGAATTCCAGCAGGAATTTGCGATGTTATTTTTGCAAACTTGTTTCTTTGAGGTGATGGTCGGGCTAGATGATTCAATAACATAAAAGCATTGCTCGGAATTATCGCAAGCATTCGGGAGTATCATCGGCTCACAAACATATGGCTTTATAATAACCCTGCGGCGTACTTTCTCTATGTCACTATTTGTACTTGTACAACTACTACTAAAATTATCAGTACTAAACGTCTTAGCCTCACCGCTGTCATTTTCCGTATTTTTCCGAACATCACTAATTATTGAACTACTGAATTCAGGATTTGTTTTGGCACTTCGCGCATCAAAATAAAAATTCACACTATAGTCACTTTGATAGCGTCCAAGGACCCAGTCTGATTTTTCTAAATCTGAACATGGACATTTTGAAACATCGCAGAAGCCTTTTTCTGGTAGAGCATGGCATGTAGTTGTAACATATTTATCGACTGGGCGTTTCAATTTTCCTATTAAATGTTTAGACGGTGTATCGATGACACTTAATTTATCAGTCTCGATATTACCAGGTTTCTTTGTCATTCCTTTCACTAATTCGTCATCAACTATAACATATATATTTCCAGATGGAGTGATTTTTAGAGATTCATTACGACAATTATCTTTACCGTTTATAACGATTGTGATCTCACCAGAATCGGATTGTTTAACAGGTACCAGTTTATTCTTTAGATAGCTTCTCAAATTTTTTATAACAGTACCTTTTGATTCTCTGCTCAAAACGAGAGCATATCGTCCTGAATTCGTTCTTTTAAGTATTGTGGAGGGATCTTTAAGCAAATCTTTGTGATCGGGATAGAATAAATTAAGCTTATCATATACATTTGAATCACTGCTCGATTTTTTCGGAAATTTAGAGAAATTTTGATTTGAATGTAAATTTAAACTATCACTATTTTTTCTCGGAAATTTATCTATTAGTTCACCGAGCAATTCTTGTGTTATTCGAACTGATGTTTTCCGTTTTGCAGGTGTCGGGCAAACGTTCATTTTAACCTTAATACCTCCAGACTCTTTGAAAATTAACGCATTTGGCTCATATTCGCCGTCCGAGTCGTTTAAGGCAAGGGTGTAATTGTCTGAATCTGTTCGTGTTATGTTCACATTGTATTCGGTGTCATCTTCAAGTGCATCTTGTATTGTTTGTTTAAATTGTTTTTCAAATTCCTTGTCAGGAACGACAATGTAATTTCGGGATAAAGTCGATTTTAATACCACTGGGGGTTCGGGAACATCATAATCAGCAACTTTTAATTTAATTTTGTAAAACTTTTCTTCACGCCGTTCAAGTTTAGAAGCAGTTTTATCTATATTTTGATCTTCTTTTATTTGTATCTCTTTCGACTTATTATTAACACAATCTTGAGTGTGGACTGGTTCATCATCTTTTGCTTTTATACTGGGTGGTTTATATTTTTCATTGCTCAAATCTAACGATCGAAGCATAGCTATAAAATTTTTATCTACTTCTAATAACCGAGTACCAGATGGAGTCTTTTTTACCGTAATTTTGTAGATGCTATCTTCATCTGTATTATCTGCTGAGTCGAAGTCGACAGTATAATATCCTGAAATAGTTTTCTTCAAAACTGCTTTTATTTTAGGATCATTACTAGTCTTTCTATCAATCAATTCAAGTATTTCGTCGTCAAGCTCTATAGCTAAATTTCCTGAAGGTGTATTCGTCAAAAGGGTTACAGGCCCACTTAATTGAGTGCTCTCATCTACAGTTATCTTATTATTAACTTTATCGTTCGCCTCGTTCGTTACTGGTTTATTTACGTTTTGAGCAAACAAAAGGTATGGTCTAGGACCAAATTCTTTATTACGATTTTTATCTTGAATAGCCACAGTTTCTCGAGGTATTTGTGGCATGTTCTTGGTAAAAGAGTCATGTCGGATTTCTTTTTCTATCAAATAAAGACCGCGTTTACTATCATTTGTTGACTGGTCCGAAATATTAGTACTAACACCGTCATAGAAATTCTTAGCAATCCTTGCTTTCAATTGTTTTGCATCTGTAATTCAAGATTATCTTCTTGTAGTTAAAACAATCTTAGATTAACGTGGGAGTACAACACAAGTGAAAGCAGTTCATAACAATCATAATTTTACTTAGAATTTATTGTATAATTTTATTATATCTTTTACTTCAATAGCTGCATCAACGATATTGAGAAACGTTGATCTAGACAAACCTAACCTAGATTGTAAGATTTTAATAACTTTACCCATCAATATATAAAGCTTACTTTGATAAATTTTAACACTCTTTAGGATATATTATTTAATTTAATGTTTCACGTTACTGTCATAGTAGTAGAAGTTTATGTTACGACTCATTTTGGTGTGTTTTTATTTCTGTGACTTCTGTTTTCTTTTTTTATTGTCATCGTATTATCATGTGTTCTGTTTTTATATTTCATTTCTTGAAGTAAATATTCAAAAAATCTTGCTTGCCGCTTTGTCTCTTGAATAGGAACGTAACAATTTGATTCCGGACTTGGCAGAGAAGATGAACTTTCTGAGAATTCATTGAGTTTTGAATCTAGATGAAATTTCACTTGCTTTTTTCTAGATTCACATTGACCATTAAAACTTTTCAAATTAGTATTTCCTGTGTCCGATATTTCTTGATGTGTGAGGTCATGTAATATTTTCATATTTTTATGCACTATGGATTGGAGAGGAGGCATTGATATCAGAATAATTATCAATGTCCTTATCTGTATGTAACGATTCATTTCTTAATTCCTCGTCAGTTGTAGTATTGCTCTCATTATAGATTGAAGGATCCAGCTGAGAAGATATGTTTTTGATCAATGCCCCGACTGACATCCATTCAACATCAGAAGCAAACTCGTTTTTATCAGCTGTTTTCGCTATTACTACATCTTTCAGCAGTTCTTTTACAGTTTCACAAATATGGCTTCCATCAATAGCACTACTTATTATTGCACCTACGCCATTATTTAAGTAACATGTTTCAATACTTTTGCTTGAGCAAACTATATTTTTGTTACTTTTGGCTTGGGTTGGATGGAATTTTTCATAAATAACATTTAATCTAGCGTCAACATTTTTCATTTTATATTCAGTACATTCTGAACGTGGAAGTAATTCCATAATTTCACTGCTGTTCTTATTATTTACATTTGTAATAGTTTTACATACATGCGTACATTTTTTTTCGCGCAATTTTTCTTTTAGTGCGTCTGTGCCTTGTATAAGTGTACAGTTATTTAAAGAATCGCAAAATTGAGTAATTTCATCTTCAGATGATTTTTCAAATCCATTGCATGTACATTCAAGGTTCGTATTTGATCCAAACTTTGTTGCATCGCGATGTTTATCCGTTGCCATTACCTATGATGAAAACGTGAAATTCAATGTTGAGATGGCACATGGTGGTTTGATTTGTTTATATATGAAAAAATAAAACCACCATGCGAGTTTTTGAGGTTTATTAAAATTGTATGTACAATAATAAAAAAGTGACTAAGAATTTCCAAACTGTTTTGCATGTAATTTTAACTCATCGAAGAATGGAGCCTTCATCTTTGCGAAACTTACTTTCTCAATAGGCGAGACGTCAACGAATCTTCCCATCACTTCCTCAATAATGGTTGCTCTAGGTCGACTTGTATGATCTAAAATAACGAAACTTTCCTATACAATATGACAGTTATCATTTAATTATACCTACATTTATTTGTACTCCCACGTTATGTCTACTAACACTATAATATCTTGCATTTTTCAAATTACAGAAACTTACCTCCTCCTTTAGAAGTGCTGGGTTTCACAGCAGATTTTCCTGATTTAGAAGTTATCTGAAAAGATTCATCAAAATTTTAATAATCCAATCAATTCAAATTCTGTGACTGGAAAATATAAAACAATGTGTTTATCTTTAGAACGTGTCGCATCTATTCGCTTACAACTGATTATCAAAATATCGTTTTGACTAACTCCGTAGTTTCGATTAAGTTGCATTGATCGTGAACACGAAAAGACTCGCACGCGGCAACGGGTATTATCGTCTTACATAGCTGGCGTCGTCTTCAACTACCCGCATCTGGTCTTGTATTAGTTACTCGCGAATAAACCCATAACATTCTTAGCATGAATACTTACAATTCGCGAAAGATTAAGATTAACTTATCTTCTGCCTCAAATGGCTCGACTTTCCTCTTAAACTTACGAATCGTAGTTTAACATAACAGATATTCTTGGATAAGAGATCCTGATCCCGTCAGTCGATCGAAAAAGATCGGACATTAAATAAAGTTGACTTACCTCATCTGATCTAAAACAGTAAAACCACAAAATACTAAGGGACAGAAGAATCACTTCGTAAAGAAATTTAAACAAATAGCGACTCTTGCTATGACGCAATAAAATTCAATTCAGTTCACGAAGCGCTGCATACCTACCAGTTATATTAACCTACAGAGCGCGAGCGCCTCTCTTTCTATCGCGCCGCTCTTATCTCTTCTGACGCGGCACGTGTAACGACGCGCGACCCGCCGTCGGTGTCCGGCTATGTACTTGTAGCTTCGTACCTACAGTGCGAAGTGCGCTAGGCCTTGTAAAATGCAGCGGAAAGATGTAATTAATCGCCAGCGGCTCTGGTCTCAGAAGGCACCGGACAGCCCTCAGGTCTTGGAGAATGGTTCTGCAAGTTCTTATCAATCAAGTAACGCTACAACAGTTTCCTTACCTCATCAGTAACATCAGAGTAACGCGGCATTGCAGACATGTGATTCTTTGGCAGAGAGCTCAGTGAGTCTGGTCCTAGAACGCACTGGGCGGCCCTCATGTTCTTTGCATAGGGGCAGCCAGGTCCGGAACAAGGGTCGGGGCGGCGCCAGGCAGACACGTCAGTGCCGACGGCGGTGTGGGCGCCATGCAAGGCGCAGTCTGGGCCACAGATGGTGGACTCCTTGTGAGGGCATGTTATTACTTCGGGCTAAAAAATAAATAAAATTTTATTTTGAGGACACGAAAACGAAAAACGGTAAACGGAAAACGGTAAACGGAAAACGGTTAAATTACTTAAGGTTTATTTATTATTATTAATTATATATATTCCTAAAAACAAATAAGTACCTCTTCCACCTCCTTCTCATAAACAGGAGGGCAGGGGGAAGGATCATGCGGCGGCGGTGGTGCCCGCCTGGTACAAGCACAGTCCTTAGGGCCCCTGGGGCAGTTGCACTCACCAGTTCCACCCCAACGACGACATGAATCCTGAGAAAAGAGTAGCTCGTGTTTTTTTTTTATGGAACAGTGTTGACACGAGCATGTCGTTCGCCTGATGGTAAGCGCCACGCCTGCCAATAACAATTGCAGTGTCACCCAACTTTTAATACCAAAAAAAGAACTGCATAGGACTGCATTCCGCTCATCACCCCGAGACATCAAGTCTACATGCCCAGTAATTCCATTGTCCTTTAAACCGGACACAGTAACGCTTTCACACTACTGCTTGGCGGCAAAATAACTGGATTGGTTAGTATTGAACACAAAGTTATTCATCTTTTTTTTTTACTACTCATAGACTTGCGTTTGACCGCCATCTCACCTGTTGTTAAGTGACGATGCGGTCGAAGATGTAGCACGCTCGCCTAGAAGAAACCTGTTCACTCTTGTCTTAAAGACACCCAGATTATAGCTATCCGGAAACACAGATGCCGGCAGAGAGTTCCACTCATTGATCGTTCGCATTATGAAGGTCAAAGCAAAGCGTTTGGTGCGAGCAGGAGGGATGTCAACCATAAATTGATGATGACGGCTTGCCGCAACTGCATGCATTTATGTTAGTTAATCAAATATGAAATTTGGTATGTAGGTTCTGAAACCGCTGGTCACTAAACAATTGAAATGAACTTTACCGAATTTACAATATAACCAACAAACCTTTTTAGCCAGGGTCCCTTTGTCAGCTATTGGAGGCTTATCAGCCTTCACCTGTGTCAGGCAGAGCATCAGCTGCTGGTACGTCGCTGGTTCCAGCTGTTACCATTTCAAATAGGAAGTTAGTAATTATTAAATTCTATAAAACTTCTATGAACATATCTAATATTCGGTTTATTGCGTATACAAATCGTGTGTCAAGTCTTAAGACAAAAGATATTTATAAGGCACAAAAAATGCACTTTTATTTCATAATTCTGTTATTTATGTTGACACCCCCGTCTCTTACAGTTTCTTTAAATCCTCTCCATCCAAAGGTTGTCTGGAAGAGATCGTTTTGAGCGATAAGACCGCCCATTGTAACACTTTAGATATTTAACTTTGTTAATTTTCTTTTTGTTGTTATGTTTTCTGGTAGTGAAACAATAAAGAGTTACCTATCTAGTCTTTTAAAGTTCATGTATATTATACACATAATACACATCAATTAAAATAATAATTTGCTGTGGCGGGAAAAATTAATCAGATTTCCTATGCGCGCGCATTGCGATCAGCCACAGACTAAAGGGATGAGGTTTTTTTTTCCGCGCATAGGGTTTGCGCCTATTCTGCCACGTACAAAATGGGGAATTTAAAGTTTTCTTTTATTACAGAGAAAACAAAATTTATATTTGAGTGAAAGTTTTATTTATTAAACACGTACGAGTTAAAATTATCTACACTCGAGAGCAATGAATCCGGGTCACTTAAAGAATCCTAAAAATCTCGGAAACTAAAAATGCTAGGTTAATGCAATAAATTGTATTTAATAGACAATGTAATACTCCTTAAATGAAGGTATTAAAACTTCTTAGTTATTGTAAAGTTATATCATAAAAAAATCAAATTTGAAAAAGGGCCACTTTCGAAGATGGAACTACGAAATTACAGCATTTGGTTTTGCTTTTGTTTGTAATCTGTCATTTATGTGGGTACATAAACCATGTTGATAGTGCTCTATATTCATTATTCAAGCTGAAATTATGTCGCTTACGCCTGAAGAATGCACCAGAATACTTACAATGCTGGAAACCGGCCGGAGTCAGCGCGATACAGCCAGGACTTTCGGTGTGTCGCTGTCAACAGTACAAAGAGTTCTCCGACGTTACGAAGAAACTGGTTCTAACCTACGCAGACCAGGAACGGGCAGAACCAGGTGTACCACAGTACGAGAAGACCGATACTTGGTGAACACCATGCTTCGAAATCGCTTTCTCACAGGAACTGAACTCACCAATCAGTTTCGACGCCTCGGAGGAAGTAACCCAAGTGCATGGACAGTAAGACGTCGGCTTGCTGAATCTAACTTAAAACCCCTTAGACCTGCAAACGGCCCTAAACTGGAGCGTGGGCATCGTATTTCGAGACTAAGATATGCCCAGAGCCACGTAAATTGGAGTATTGAAGATTGGTCAAAAGTTATGTTCTCCGACGAATCAAAATTTATGCTCTACAAGCACGATGGAAGACACAGAGTGTATCGAAGACCAGGGGAAAGATTCAAGCAAGCATGCATCGAAGAAAAAGTAGCCTACGGTGATGGGTCTGTACTTGTGTGGGCCGGAATTTCTTCTGAAAGTCGCACAGAGCTGGTGATCATAGAAAACGGCTCTTTAACTAGCGTAAGATATGTGGAAGAAATCCTCAATGATCACGTTGGTCCATTTATGGTCAATTTAGGTGAGGATGCTATATTTATGCATGACAATGCCCGACCTCATACAGGTAGGATTGTGAATGACTACCTTCAAGAGATGAACATTACTCGTATGGAGTGGCCAGCGCGCAGCCCGGATATCAACCCGATCGAGCATGCTTGGGACGAGCTAGGCAGATGCGTAAAACAACGAAACCCTCCCCCAATCACGCTTCGTGAGCTCAAAATTGCTCTCACAGAGGAATGGGAGAATATTCCCCAAAATCGTATAAGGAACTTGGTGTACAGCATGCCAAACCGCATAAACGCAGTAATGGAAGCACGAGGAGGCAATAAAATTCAAGAAAATCGTAATAAAGTTCAAAAATTTCATGTTTCCTATTTTTGTTTTAAGGAGAGATCAGCAGTTTTTTTCTTTATGTAATTTTGTGTTAATAAAATGTATGGTGACTCATATTTTTTTTACTTTCATTTAAGGAGTATTACATTGTCTATTAAATACAATTTATTGCATTAACCTATCATTTTTAGTTTCCGAGATTTTTAACATTCTTTAAGTGACCCGGATTCATTGCTCTCGAGTGTATTTAAATAAGAAGTTGCATGAAATGAGCAAGCAATAGGAACATTAATTTATTTGTTCTATTAAACACGATCTTTTTTTTAATAAAATCTTTTTTAAGAACAAAGCACCTCAATCAATAAAATAAAAAAATAAAAAATATAACTCACTAGTGAGTTATAGCAATGAAAAAGTCACAGTTTGATTATGGATGTCATTCTGTGCCTAATTGCGGTGACCATAGAGCCACTTTATGAGCAAGTGTGTTGAAAATACGTTAAAAATTGTACCTTAATGACTTTAAGAAAACAGGTAAGCATGTCTACCCATTTCTTTCCCATACCCAAATTAAAGTATGGGCCCAGAGAATAAATTCGAAAACTGACTCTACCAATGCTTCGGAAATACGCCCGCTAGAGAAGATAGCACCAAGAAACTCTGCGGGGATGTCTCTTTTTGTTATCTTTTGTAGTGCATCTATTGTGTCAGAAGTTAAGTAGAATCCAGGGTCGAGTTTATCAAATGCGTCATTACGTGTCTCTAAGTTAGTGTGTGGCTGCATACAAAAGAACTGCAGTATAGGTGCAGTTACTTACTTCACACCGGGTCTTTACCGCACCACCAATAATTGTCAAATTCAAATTCCTCTTGACAGTAGTCAGCACAAACTCTTGAAGTACCTTCCTGGTTACATTATCGAGTTTACCATTTCTGCTGTTTTTAAGGCTGTTCAGTACAGCGTCGGCCACGACTTTGCCTGCAGCTGAAGAGATATTAAAAAAATGTTTGACATTTGTTTGCAAAAGGTTTTGGCATCATCCACATACAGCCTTTTATATGTAGGTATTTATTTTACGTGTGAAACATATCTAACTAATTTTATAACTAAGTTTGTAATTTTGTATAAATTAAATATTAAAAAAAAAAACTAAGTTTGTGATGGGTAGATGTTTGTTACTCAATCACGGAAAAACTACTGGACAGATTTTGATGAAATTTGGTTTGGTTCATTTAGGTACTTTAGGTCTAAGAAAAGGACATAGGCTACTTTTTAACCGACTTCAAAAAGGAGGAGGTTTACAATTCGACGGTATGTTTTTTTTTTTTTTGTGTTTGTTACGCGATTACTCCGCCAATTATGAATGGATTTCGATGATTCTTTTTTTGATTGGTAGGTCATACTTCAGAGGTGGTCCCATATAAATTTTATCGAAATTCATTCAGCACTTTTTGACAAAAATAGCAAAAACAAAAAAATATAAGTTTAATCTTCTAGTCGGTTCTTGTTTTTGTTGTAACCGACTTCAAATATATGAGTGGGTAGCGCTTATGACAATTATATTAATTTATTTTTCACTTTTGAGTGCCTATTTGTGGTTTTGAAGTTGGTTTAGTTTTTTTTGAAAAATAATTTATTAATACTGTATATTCCTAGGCTCCTCTAAATCTTACGTCCTTTCGCCTCCCTGTCCATCTCATCCCATATTTGATATTACTATATATTTTCCCGTCCCCGATCTATCATCGGACTACTAGACGTACGATTACACGCCACCGTTATATGGTGGACATTCCTGCTGCGCGCACTAAGCGCTTTGCTTCCACTTTCATTATGCGCAATGCTAACGAGTGGAACTGCCTGTCGGAGCCTTTCCCGATGGTTACAATCTGGGAGTATTCAAGTCACTAGTAAACCGGTACTATCTTGACAAATGCTATATCGTCGACCACATCGTCGCTTTCCATCAGGCGACACAGTAGTCAAAGCAAAGTAATAAAGAATAAAAATAATAAAAAATATATATTCATCATCATCATCATCACACTGTCGCAGTCCACTGCTGGACATAGGCCTCTCCAACTGCACGCCATTGAGCCCGATCCTCGGCTACTCTCATCCAGTTGCTACCAGCCACCTTGCGAAGATCGTCGCTCCCCTAGCCTGAGGGCGTTCTACACTACGTTTGCCTATCCTTGGTCTCCACTCAAGAACGCGTCTACCCAAACGGTTTACGGTTCTACGTCTATATATATATATATTACTTGATAGATATTCCGAAGTCATCAACTTACCTGTTCTACTTTGTCTTTCTAAAACCGTATACATGTTGTCGAATACATTATCCATGAACTTTTCCTTAACGCTCATGCACACGCAATCGTACGTCGGATCTGTTTCACATTGGTCCCCGTTAACTTTACAATCTCTCGCCTCCATACATCTTGGACAATCTGTGCAGAACTTTCTTGCATCAACAGTGTCTGTGCACTGATGACAACGAAGGCATCGGACTTGGAAACTAGCTATCTCTTTCTCTATTACATCTATATCTGCTGCTATGGTGTCCTGTTTATTCTTGCATCTATCCTTGCACTGTTCGCTAGTCTGCTTGAGTAAGTTTATTTCTAGTGCTGCTTCATCTTTCTGGAAATGTAATAAGTCAGTCTAAAGGAATAAAATATATCATATATTGTATTATAAATGAATTATTATTATTATTAACATTCACTTTACAATTTTTCAATTTCATGATGACAGGTTTTATTAAATTTTGCATATATTTATATTTAATTATTTCAATTAATTCAATTAATCAAATCAATTCAATACTCGCTTTATAATATTTGTAAGCAGTCTTCGCCTATAATTACGATGGCAGTAACCATGTACTATCTTAGAATTAAGTAACATTTAATTTTAATAATGTACATCATGTTGGTGTTCAATTAATAAATAAATAAATATTAAATAGGTACAAAAATGCACCTTAAATGTCTTGAACACGTAGTACCTACAGATTATAGATGTGTAAAAAAAGGTAACTTAATTTATCATGACTGTGAAAAAGGGAAGCATGTCTACTCATTTCTTTCCTCACTCAAATCGATGTCTGGACCGAAAAAAGAAATGCGAAAACTGACTCTACCACTACCATTGCTTCGGAAATACACCCGCTAGAGTAAACAGCGCCAAGAAACTCTGTGGGGGTGTCTCATTTTTCAAATCTTCATAATTGTCTACCAATAGGACAATACCTTAGTATAAATAATAATTAACAAATTTCAATCTAAAGAGCGAATGAGATGTAACAGAAAAATTTCGTTGCTCGAATAGTTGGCTCGGTGGCCCAGTGGTTCAGACGTCGTCGAGAAGGTATTCAGAAGACGCAAGTTCGATCCCTGCCCGAGCAATATCATATGTATTCTTCTTAATTATTCAAAATCTTAATATTTTCGCCTAGCATGAGCTAATGCATTTAATATGAAAAATTTGATAGTAAAAGCTAAAACCTCAGCCACGAGATCTTCGTTTTCCAATTTCTTCTTTAACAGAAGTTTAGACATCTCCTGCAGGGTGTCTCTGGCTTCCTTCAACAACCGCTGCCCTTCCCATTCTTTATTTTTCTTGTTCAGGGTTTCCTCTCCTAACCTCTTTCCGATCTTTTCAGTTTCTGCTGCTAATTTCGCTATTCTGTTCTGTATTATAAAGTTTACTTACAATAAAACTTATGCTAAGCGCATGGAGAGCAAGTCTAACCTTCAGTGTATCTACTGTCAACCAATAAGTTTTGGAGTGGTAGGCTCTGGCCGTGGTTATAATACCACCCACCGAACAAAGACATGCCGTCAAACGACCTAGTCGTGTTTCGGGATGATGTTCGGTGAACCATCGGGGAGACGGGTCTGAGCAGCCGCTCAACTGCCGTCTCTCTCTAGATCTATTTGCTTCATCTTAGGCCACATCATCGCTTCACATCAGGCGAGATAGTGGCCAAATTAATAGATCTATTAAGCGTAAAAAAAAAAGATTAGTAGTAGTTCGCAAGCATTCGGTGTTCCGGTTTGAAGGGCATTGTAGCCAGCGAAATTACTGGGCATTATGAGACTCAACAGCTAATTGTCTCAGGGTGACGTGCGCAGTGCAGCGCCGCGCAGGACATTGCAAAATAAAGCTCTGGCTGGTGCTGTTATTGTTATGGGCTAGTTAAATAATAAAAAATAGTTCCTAACTAGCAAAAGAATAATGAAATTAAATGATTAACACTTACATCTGATGATTTTTTCTTGCTACTGAGAACTTTCATAGAGTCATCGACAATTTTTTTATTATCTACAATTCTTTTCTCAATATCTGCTACTTCTTTATCAATGCATTTAAGATCGTTGGCTTTCTGGTTGTACTTCTCGATTATTGATTGGTGACAGTTGGTGATACTTGTCATTTGGCTTTCTAGATCTTTCTGATTTTTGCGCCATTTACTGGCGCTTGCCTCTGTTTCTTTTAGCTGGTGGAAGACATGTTTTTGGCAAACAAGGTTTTTCGGAAAGAAAAAATGCGATCACCCGCTGGGACTCAGAAACAAAAATCTTGGCTCTGCCCAATTGAGCTAAGGTGGTCACAGAGTCAACAAGTTTTTTCTTTCCGAAAAGCCTAGTTTGAGTTTTTTGCTTGACACTCGTTAATGCTTCATAATTATAAATCCTATTATTAATTTTAATATTATAAATGCGAAGGTTTGTCAGTATGGATGTTTGTTAGTCAATCACGCATTAACTACTAAACGAATATTGGTAAAATTTACTTTAGGTACTTTAGGTCTAGGAAAAGACATAGGCTACTTTTTATCCCGGAAACCCGCGGGTGGAACCGCGGGGCGCAGCTAGTACCTGTACTAAATATATTTTCGTCTGATAGAAGACTACAAACATGGTTTTCTTCGGATGGTAGAAGGCATATTAGCGATAAGACCGCCCATTGTACAATTTTATTTTTTAAGTTCCATTTTTTATTTGTTCTGTTATTTCTTGTATGTACAATAAAGAGTTATCTAATCTAATCTAAGGTTTGAACTCCATTGCACAGACTAAAGTAAATCCAATTCCACTAATATTATAAACGCGAAACTTTGCGGGAATGTATGGATGGATGGATGTTTGTTACTCAATCACGCACAAACTACTAAACAGATGTTAATGAAAATGGGTATGTATTTCTTTAGGTCCTGGAAAAGGACATAGGTTACATATTATCCTGAGAAACCGTAGGTGAAACCGCGGGGAGCAGCTAGTATTATATAACATGTATGCACCTACAATCTAAGTTCGTTGGTAGGATTCGTGCCAGGGCCTGTACTCTGAAAAAGTAATTACGATCGGCGTTCTGTCGGATGAAAGGGACAGCGCTATGCAACACGCATAAGAGTGTCTCTTTTAGCCCGCACGAACGAACGAACGAAAGAAACTCGGAGTAGGCCCCCTGAACTCAACAATACTACCAACCGCCAGAAATGGAGAAGCATTGCGATAGCAGTAACCCTCCCTAAAGAAAACCACGACGCTGAAGAACCAACGCATACACCATCTTTTATACCACGACCAGTCTGACAAGAGTTCCCGACTTAGGAAGAAGATATTTAAAATAAAATATGTGCCTGTTAATTGGTATAGATGTGAAAATGTATAAGAGTATTTGGGTGTGTGAGGGTGAGGGGTGTGTGAGGGTGAGGGATGTGTGTGTGCGGGTGTGTTCGCTCATGAGTAAATTAGTTTTCCTGTTTCATGATACGATTGGGTAAGTAATCATTGTTGTCTTACTTGTTTTAGTAATGTTTTTTGTCTCTCGGCGGATTCGACTAATCTCTTCTTGTAAGCTCCCTCCATACTAGACCACATGCAGTCCGCTTGTTTCATCAACGTAACGCCCTCCTTCTCCCGATTCTCTAAACTTTGGACTTGATCTTGAAGCTCCTTTTGTGTGTTCATCAGGTCGCGTAGACGATCACAGCATTTCTTGTCAAATGATGCTGCCTAGAATGGCAGTAGACAAGGAGCTAAACTAGTAATTTATATTCCGTAGAATTGAGTTCAATATTTTTCTGAAATGTATGTATGTCTGTATGTACTCAGTCCATGCTTAAATAAATCTAGTGTTAAATTGTAAAAAACTAAAAATATTTTTTGTCAAAATTACATTTAAGTTGCGATTAATTAATTATGCGGTGGCGATGCGGTGGGGCGCGGGCAGTACGGTGCCTACTAGCGGGTAGCCTCGCCTCACCGCGTCGCGTCACCGTCGCCCCCGCATATATTTATTTGTATTGATCGTTCAGAAATGATTATGTAACTATGATACCTACTCACATTCATACCCAAATACACACCTTCACACACACCCATACCCTAACATACGCCCAGTTACGTAAGGTTACGTCCTTGCACACTCTACACTCATACTCCATATTTAGTAGGTTACCTTAAAGTTATTAAAATTAATACTGTTGTTCTCAAAAAACTAGGACCTATTAATCTGTCCAGGCCTCCCGCGATACAGTGCCCTAGTGCGAGGACCATTAGTAACCTCATAGTATGTATTTAAATTATTGTAACCATTGTATTTACTCGTTAGTTATTTTTTGGCAATTAAAAGATTTGTATTTGTATTTGTAGTCATTCATATTTTAACCCAATTTAAAAAAGGATGAGAATCTCATCCTTTTCCAATTTGATTGCATTTTTGTATGTTTGTTACCTCCAAATCCCGTCATTTATAAACCGATTTGGAAAATTCTTTGCTTTGGATTCAGTATAGCTTCAAGGTGGGCCCTTATAAATTTCATCGATATTGAACCTTGGAATTTGAATATACATCAGAATTGGAGTCGGTTTTGTAATAAAATGTATACCTACTTTTTTTTTTTTTGTTATTTATCTCTATACATTTATTCTAGAGCAAAGACTAAGTACATACATACATTTCGGAAAAATATCGAATTTAATTCTACGGAGTAGAACTTCTACTCCGTACTACTGTAGAAGAGATGTTGTGATAAGAGTATGAGGTAGAAGAAACGTCATTGTCTGTGACAACAGAAACCCCAAAAAAGGAATGTAAAGCAAATAATTTTCTGATGCAGAAAACGCTTTTATTTCGAGTTACATCAGTTGTTCGTTCTTTAACTCATAAATTGACGTAACCAGACGTCCACTCAGTTCGAATACTTCGAAGTACCGCGAGCTTAATTGCGTCTTAACATTGAGTGAGAAAGTTGCTATTTATTATTGATTTATAAATGGGTGTCTTGACGGAGACGTGCAAGCTAGATTATGCCTTATTGCTGGGTTGTGAGAGTAGCTTTTAATTAAGGCGGGCGTCTTGGAGTGAACCTTCTGTACGTATTATCACGGAACAAAGTGTATAATCAAACCTCCTTCAAATTTCCCAGTACTTTGTTGAGTGGCGTAAGGTCTCTGTTCTTCGCCGTGCCTCTTCTCTCCTTGTAGCGTGACGATGTACAGCCTAAATCATCGCGTTGGCAAGGGGATCCTCTGCCGCTATGACATCTAACATAAATTAAAAACAAACTATAATAATAATCTATAACCTCACCACGTATAGATGTATAGAACCAGGTCCCCCTGGTTCAGGGAGGGTCAGAAAATTGCTAAAAAATATGACGTGATTAATGAACGAGAAAGTAGGATACAAAATAATTAAAAAATAGTTTAATACATAGTATAAATATTGTGGTAAGCGTTTAATGAAATACATGCCTATGCTTCTTCACTGGTCGGTCGACAATTTCGGGTTCTGGGCGGCAAGTCTTGGTAACCTTGGCAGACTCGGATGACGATGAGCAGTTGCAACTCTCTTGGCACCTGCAACAGAATTATGGGATCGGGCAGCTGTGCCCGATTGGCACCTTTTTGATAATTTGTCTATGTTTTTATATATTTTTCCTTTTTTACATTGTCTATTTTCGATATGATTTTGTTAGTCTTTTCTTGTCATTAAAAAAGTTACGTTACATACGGAAAGTTGGGTTTTATTTAAAAAATCTTCAAATTTGATGATAATCCATCCGTTCAGTAACAAGTGGTCCTTCTCCAGTAAATGAAACCAGTAAGTATGGTGGTAACAAGATCACAAACAAAACTTGTGCCTGACAAAACACAGGAAAATGTATGTCCTAAAAATGCGCCAACATGTAGTAGTAGTGTTCAGCAGCCTGCTACTCACGGAAGCCGAGCTCACTCCGTGTCCACGCATACAAGCCGCTCTTCGGCAACGGCTGTTGCGAGAAAGCTTGCAGCGGAGGCCCAGCATGCTCGCCACCTCGCCCAATTAGAGATTGCGGATATGCGCGCACAATCTGATCGCAGAGCCGCGGAGTTGGAGTCAGAGCGTAAGGCTGCAGAACTACAGTTGGAACGCAAAACTGCTGAACTAGAATTGCGGGCAGAGCTTGCTGCAATTGACGCAGATAGGAGTGTCCGCTCTCATAGCAGCAGGAGCGATAAAAGTGTAAGAGAGTGGTTACAACGTGTTGAAGATAATAAAGATCAATATGTTGTACACGATAACACTACTGTCTTATCTACAAATAATAATAATAATTACCCAATACAGTCAACGGAAATTCAGGTAGAGCCTAATAATAACATGTCTTTATTTCCTCAGGGCCATCGTCACGAGCATGTTTCTCCCAGTGTGGCCAATTTGTACCCTACAGCGTCTCGGCCCAATATTTGCGGAGACAGGGTGCCCACCACTGGCAATTATAGAGAAAACGACTGCACGTCGCGACTCATTAATGCTCTTGAGATTATAGCACATAAGAATGGGCCACCTGCTAGAGCGAAACATTCTAATATTTCACTCCCCACATTTGATGGTAGATCGCCATTAGATTGGCTTATGTTTAAACGTGCCTTTTTTGATACACAAGGTTCCTACTCTACGGTTGAAAACCTGGCCCGTCTAAATCAATCTTTGAAAGGTGCGGCTCGCGAAGCGGTATGCACGTTGCTAGTGATGGCGCGACAGGCTTCCGACGTCATTGAAGCACTGGATCGTCGATTTGGTCGTCCCGAGGAAATAGTAGTACAGGAAGTAAACTCTATCCGAGCCTTACCTAAACTTGGTAACGAGGTAAGGGATTTGAATATTTTTACCACCCGTGTGCGCAATTGTGTGGAGGTTGTAAGGTTATTGGAGCACCACGACTACCTACGCTCTCCAGAGTTTTTTGGGGCATTACTGAGCAAGCTGCCGCAACTTTTACGCACACGTTGGTTCGACTATGCTAAAAATAATTAGATAGGCCAGCCTAAAGTAGAGTTGCTATCTAATTTTCTTTCGAACTCACGACCCCGATGATTTTTGAAAATGGCAGCAATGAATTTATGGGTTCTAGCTGTTGCCCTTACCAGCCTAATCCAAGAGCTAAAATGGGTAATGTTAGCTACTACAGGTAAGGACAACTGATGGGAACTAGTGACGTTAATGTATTCTGTGCCACGTGATTGTGATTGAAGCAATGATTTTGACTGACGGAGGGATGGCTTGAGCTCCTCCTCTCTAAAGGCTACCGGCGCTGCGACATTGGGCTCTGAAGGCCACTCAGTAGTGGGAGCCAGGAGAAAGTTCGGGCCATATAGCCAACGTGGTTCAATGTTGGCCTTCCCCTCTGGTTGTGTCTCTAAATTCTATGCTTCTTTCGGGTCCAGATTTTTTACAACCTCTATTAGGAATTTTGATGCGTTTTAGAGAGGGTAAAGTTGCCTTGTCCGCCGATATAAAGGAGATGTTCCCGCAGGTGAAAATTCAGGTCTGCGACCGCGATGCACAGCGTTTTCTCTGGCGCGATGATCCTGCGGGTCCAATAAAAATCTTCCGAATGTCGTCTATGATTTTTGGGGCATGTTCTAGTCCATCTACGGCGATTTACATACTCAACCGAAACGCATCGGAATTTATAGCCGAATTTCCGCAGGCTGTGGAAGCTATCACTTCTGATACCTACATGGACGACTACATCGGAAGTGTAGATGTCCCTACGGAGGACGCCGCTCGATTGGCAGCTGAAATCGTAGAGGTTCATAAGCGCGGAGGATTCGAGATGCGCGGTTGGGTGTCGAATGAGCCCGGCGCACTCAATCAGCTGCCAAGCGAGTTGTTGTCTGACGTCTCACTAGCCAATCGTCGTAGTGTAGAGTTAGGTAGTTTACCGTGTTCAGTTACCACCACACGTACTCTAGGTCTTATATGGAAACCATCTCAGGACATAATCAGTTTTAACTCCAGCATTAAGGATACTCCTGACCATTTCACAAAACGTGTAGTGTTAGCCCACGTCATGCGCATTTACGACCCACTAGGCTTTTTAGTTCCCATTGTAGTAAGAGGCCGGATTTTATTTCAAAATTTGTGGCGCAAGAACCTTGAGTGGGATGAGAAGCTATCACAGGCTGACCAGGAAACTTGGCTCGAATGGTTTGAGCGCCTTAAACCCATTTCGAAATTGGTAGTTCCACGGTGCTATAATTTGTATGGGTTCTCGGAGCTGGAGTTGCATGTGTTTTGTGACGCTAGCGAGCTGGCACACGCCGCCGTTGCCTATTGGAGATTTGTGCTTTCCAATGGTGACGTGAAACTGGCGCTGATAGCTAGCAAGGCACGTGTGTCTCCGTTGAAACCAGCTTCGATCCCGCGTCTGGAACTCCAAGGCGCCTTGATAGCTGCTCGACTTGCTACTGGGATTTGTGAATCCCACCGTTTTAAACCGAATCGACGTGTATTTTGGTGCGATTCCATGACCGTATTAGGATGGCTGCGCAGTGATGCGAGAAATTATAAACCTTTTGTTGCACATCGTGTAGGAGAGATCTTGGAAATCACTAGTGTAGATGAATGGCGTTGGGTTCCAACCGAGCTAAACGTGGCTGACGATGCGACGAGGGGGAAGGCCAACATTGAACCACGTTGGCTATATGGCCCGAACTTTCTCCTGGCTCCCACTACTGAGTGGCCTTCAGAGCCCAATGTCGCAGCGCCGGTAGCCTTTAGAGAGGAGGAGCTCAAGCCATCCCTCCGTCAGTCAAAATCATTGCTTCAATCACAATCACGTGGCACAGAATACATTAACGTCACTAGTTCCCATCAGTTGTCCTTACCTGTAGTAGCTAACATTACCCATTTTAGCTCTTGGATTAGGCTGGTAAGGGCAACAGCTAGAACCCATAAATTCATTGCTGCCATTTTCAAAAATCATCGGGGTCGTGAGTTCCAAAATGTTTGGGTTCGGGGTATTTGTTTTAAAGATATTTCTAACCGCGGTTCACAGCCGGATGTCACTACTCCAACCGCTCCAGTACCTTTGATCTCTGAAGACATCGTTCAAGCGGAGCTCCACATTTTGGCTAGCAGTCAGATTAGCGCCTTCGGGGAAGAACTGCTTCGTCTATCACGTGGGCAGCCCATATTGAAGGGCCGACTAGCCAAATTGTCGCCGGTACTTAGGTACGGAATAATCCGCCTCGCAGGTAGAACGTCAGCCATCTCTAACAGCCAGCCTATGATTTTAGAAGGGAAAGAGCCAGCCGTTCGTCTTTTAATCGCCCACTACCACCAAAAGTTTGCGCACGCCAATACTGAAACGGTGATAAACGAGATGCGGCAACAGTATTGGATTATTGGACTAAGGAACGCCGTGAGGGCAGTAGTACATAGGTGCCAGCTATGCAAGTTGCTGAAGAGTCCAACCCTACAACCACCCATGGGAGACTTGCCAGAGGCGAGACTTGCTCATCATCGACGTGCCTTCACGTTCACCGGCGTGGACTACTTCGGGCCCGTATCCATTTCCATTGGGCGGCGGCGTGAGAAGCGATGGGTCGCCTTATTTACGTGCCTGGTAACCAGAGCGATCCACCTCGAGATCGTAGCCAGCTTGTCCGCAGATTCCGCTATTATGTGCCTACGACGCTTTATCGCTCGACGTGGTACACCGACAGAAATTTTCTCAGACAACGGGACGTCGTTTGTGGGAGCAAATCGGGAGCTGAGAGCTTTGTATGATGCCGCGGTACCAGATTTTGCAGCACATGAGAGAATTAAGTGGCGTTTTATCCCCCCATCAGCGCCCTTCATGGGCGGAGCTTGGGAGCGACTGGTTCGGTCGGTTAAATCCGCCCTGAGAGTAACCTTGAGAGAACGGGCACCGAAAGAAGAGGTTCTGGCGACTCTTCTGGCTGAAGCCGAGGCTGTAGTGAATACGCGCCCACTGACACACGTCTCCCCAGACGGCAACTACCCGGAGGCGCTGACCCCTAATCATTTTTTGCTAGGGGATTCATCCGGTCGCCCCTTCCCAGCCGAGGATTTGACGGATGCAGCTTTGATTGGTCGGAGCGGGTGGAGGAAGGCACTCCGGCTGAGCGATCACTTTTGGCGCCGTTGGGTGTCCGAATATCTGCCCACCTTGGCACCCCGCCGCGTACCGGGAGTAGATGCCGCCGTTAAAGTTGGCGACCCGGTCCTCATTGGTGACGGGGATTTGCCGAGGGGGACCTGGCCACGCGGCGTGATTGCGGCTCTGCACCCGGGGCGTGACGGAGTTGTGCGGGTAGTTGATGTCCGGACCCCAGCAGGCACATTGCGGCGGCCATTAAAAAAGATAGTTCTCTTGTAAAAAAGGGGAGCATGTGCCCGATTGGCACCTTTTTGATAATTTGTCTATGTTTTTATATATTTTTCCTTTTTTACATTGTCTATTTTCGATATGATTTTGTTAGTCTTTTCTTGTCATTAAAAAAGTTACGTTACATACGGAAAGTTGGGTTTTATTTAAAAAATCTTCAAATTTGATGATAATCCATCCGTTCAGTAACAGGCAGCAATCGAAAAATAATCTAAAATGTAGTTAGTACGAATATTTGTCGAATCTGAAAGATCATTCAATCAATATATTTGTAAAATATTATGATGTATAATTTCAAATCAATAAAATCTAATAATTCTGAAATTTTTTATCTATTCCGAAACACCAACATAATGCATGACTTCAATTGAAAGTAAATACGAAATAATGTGTGCGAAACCTGTGTTTATTTTATACTTTTGCTTTTTATCTAAATCAAACCGATATGTTTTTCATTCCATGACGCCCGACCCTAAAGTCCTTAAACTTCACAAAAAAACGTATAAATCATTTTGCAAGTTTGCTTTTGTAGAGCTTGTCGTTTCGTTTACTTTCTTATAACGTTACACGTGCTGAACATAGTTTTAGGTACTTTTAGGGCTTTAATTAAAATACTATTTTTCATGGCTATATAAGTATATTTTTAAACAAACATGGTCACTGACACTTGAATTTGATTTAGAAACGGGATATTTACCATGTATTTGTTTTGTTTTGAGTTCTCGATATTTCGGCACTGTTACAAGCACCATGATCACGACGATACTAAAGTTTTTGCGGGTGGATTTTTAATGTTATAACGGGCAGACATATCTATCTACCCGCTTCCTCACTCGTTTTTTGCGCGCGTCACAATTACTAACTTCGCTTTTGTCACTCTTAACTCGATTTGTTTCTCGACACACAACACTTACTGTATCCGCTCGCGAGGTTTTAGTTCTTTTTATATTATTACATAAACGCACCACTGAATTCCAGGCACTCGACAGTTTTTGTGACATTTTTGTGAGTCGTTCGTCGAGACAACGACTCACAAAAATCTGCAATAGCTCAACATCTTTCAGAATAAATAACGAAAATAAATAACGGTTCTTATTGATAAACGCTGTTTAAAACCTTATTTAATGTTTAGCATTTGTCTCTTTCTAACGTATTCCTTACAATGTAAGTTGCTGTTTAACCACAGAATACTCTTATTTATCGTTTATTCATAAAAACCAAAACTATTGTACTCTGTGTCGCATTAATAAATAAAAAATAAAAATAAATTATAATGACGCGTACACGAAATTGTTTTGTTCTATCATGCACATACATTAATACACATCATTATCATCATTTATACATTAATTGTAATAAAGGTCTACGTATTAGAGCCTCCGCAAGCTGCAGTGCAGACATTCTATCGGCTAATAGTAACGCGCACATTGAGCCAACTAAACAGTCGGATTGGCGGTGACTGCGCAGACCAGCCGACAGTCGAGGCTGATTGCTCTCAAATAATTTGCTATTGTAGTTGATATGTACTCACGAGCGTATTGCGCCAAAATTTCAAACTCAAAACTCGAATCGAAATGAGCCTATCGGCTGCGTCGGACGACAAAAAAAGGCGACTGTACGCGCGTCGAAGAGCGCCATACCACAGGATATACCTAAAAAGTCGGCTAATAGTTGGTCGATAGATTAAACAAGTCAATCGTGTGCCCATCAAACTTTTTTACCAAATCGTTATAATGTGCGCACTTGCGTCATATTTATTTATAAGTGGAAACTTAATTAGCCATATGTATTTACTTACATTATCAATGTTTGTAACTAGCTGTTAGTTTTCCGAATAAATAAAATAAGCTATCGCTTGATGGAAAGTCTCAAGTTTATGGGGCTCATAATCTGCCTCCAATATGGTCTTACCACAGAATACTAAGGGAAAAAAGCATTACCTACTCCGCAAAAAAATTTAAACAAATAGCGACTCTTTCTATGACGCAATAAAATTCAATTCAGCTTGCGTAGCGCTGCATACCTACCAGTCATATTAACCTCCAGAGCGCCTCTCTATCTATCGCATAGCTCTTCTGACGCGGCACGTGTAATGACGCGCGACCCGCCGTCGGTGTCCGGCTATGTACTTGTAGCTTCGTACCTACAGTGCGGAGTGCGCTAGGCCTGGTCTTACTTAAAAATACAATTACCTAATGGTAGAGACTCAGTACTTCCTGCTTAGTACTACTAAAGAAGTACCTACTGCAAATTGACTTGTAGATTTATATTTTATATCTCTCCTACCCGCCAAGCCTTTGCACCTATCACTAGTTGCGCCCCGTGATTCCCTGAATAAAAAGTCCTAAAATCCTATCTCCTTTTCAGAAAAAAAAAGTTTCATCAAAATCCGTTCAGTAGTTTTTATGTTATTGACTAACAAACATCCATCCATCTTTACAAACTTTCGCATTAACATTATATAGTAGGATAGTAAGAAGTAGGATGGGATTAGGATTTAATCTAATATTTTAATATGCAATGCAAGTACTTTACTTTAGAACTTTAATGACAGGTGGCTTCTCAGGCTCTCGGTTCTTGCAGCAGCTTCCAGCCATATAGCAGCTGAAGCTCTGTCGTTTGAAAGTGTTCGTAGAACTCAGGCCCACGCGCTGCTTAACCGCTTGCTGGCGGGAAAAAGATCCTGTGAGCTGTGAGTACTTTGTTTTTTAAATATAATTATGGTTTCGCACGGTTTAAGATACGGTGTTTCCGTACATATAATGGTTAATATTCCACCATGCTGATTACTCGAAGAAACACTTATTTATTTTTTAAACTATGTGAGGTATTAAGTTGGTAATTTGAAATGTATTGACTTTCGACCGAAGCAAAAGTTGGCGAAATGCGCCAGGCCTATATAGTTCAAGTTGGCAAACCACTCAACCCCGCCAGTAGGCAAATAGCTCCAGCTGGCAAACCACACAAACCCGCCAGTAGGCAAATAGCTCCAGTTGGCCAACCGCTCAAACCAGCCAATAGGCAAATAGCTCCAGTTGGCCATCCGCTCCAACCCGCCAATAGGTAAATAGCAACAGCAAACAGCTCCAGTTAGATAGTTGTTTAAACTTACTCCAAAGAAATTCGCAAATTTAAGATGATTTTTGTTAAATTCTTTCACAATAATGCTTTAGGAAACTTACAGAGAGATTGCAATCAGGATCCTCTTTCAAGATGTTCCAGAAGTCGCACATTAGCTTAATTCCAGGATCATTAGGGGTCCAATCACCGAAACATTCCTCTTGTGAATCCCCGTAAGGAGCCGCAGAAAGCTCTTGTATCAGTTCATCGAGAGCCCTATAGCGCCGATTGAGACACTCGGGTACTTCAGGCATTTTGACACCTACATGCAATGATGAATGTCCTCCACTCCAAATGTTAACTATTCTGTCATTTAAACAAATTATTCAGTATTATTTCTTTAATTGTTTTTCATGGTCGGTATTTTCACAGCAATTTAAATTTTAGCTCCTATTTTCTATTTCGGCATGTCAAAACGCAAGAATATTATTTTGAAATGAATAATGTGACAATTACTTTTATTTTTTGAGGCAAGAAGAAGGCGTTAATTACTTTTTAGATTGGTTAGCTTATAATTATAACTCTTTATTGTTACACCACCAGATATCATAACAACAAAATGAAAATTAACAAACATAAAAACTAAAGTGTTACAATGAGTCTTATCTCAATACCTAATGGTGTTATGGCTCAAAGCGATCTCTTCCAGTCAACCTTTGGATGGAGAGGACAGAGGACTTTTTTGGCTGTCTACTCGAAAATTTTTTATAACTGCCAGGCGTAGATGACGTTGATAGCTTCCGGTTGATACCTTCTTGGTATTCAGATCTTTTTTCTACTACTCAACAATAGATGGCGATACCATCTTCCGTCGCGTAGACGTCAACTGAGATTTTGTAATGCCACTCGACAACAGATGACGACATAAAGTTCCGGTTTCAACCTTCTTACAAATTATATAAAATTCTCGTAATCAAAGAATCAAAGATAAACTATTAGAAATACTTTATCAAAAAACTAAAGTTAAACTATTATAAATACCTTATCTTTGCTCGTAATAGCGAGACTGGCTTTCCAAGCGAAGCCAATCAGCCAAACAAAAAAAATGACTGTGAAAGTGGCCAGAACAAATAAAACTGTCATGCGTGCACTCAAAGACAAAGTATTATCTTTGGGTGCCTCAACGTCTTTGGGGCGCACTTAAGGACGCTGTCACTAATCAGGACTTTTTGGCGGGAAGTGAAAAGTGATACAGTTCGATTTTGTTTTATTTTCCAAACAAGTGTTATTTCGAGTGATCATGTGTAATATCGGTGGAATATTAACCATTGTGTGTTCGTAAACGTGCACGAGTGCAGGCAAATGAAACAAAATAGGGAAAACATTGCTTTTTATGTTCTCCCAAAAAGTCCATTGAAAGCTTGAATTAAGTTCCACCACTTGATTGAAGCACTAGGAGAGGGTCCGGCTTGTTGCTGTTGACCCTCATTCTCAACAAAAGTATAATAAATGGAATATGAAACTATCAAATAAAAACTACGTAAGACATGGCGGTATGGTCCTAGAGACTTTAGCATAAACTAAAGGGCAAACTTAAAAAAAAAACTCACTAATCACTGTCAACTGTCAATGTCAACTTATATCCTCGGTTCAGTTGGTTTGTTTTGTTTTTTGCTGATTTTGTTCATCACGTTACGCATTCTGTCGGATAGTTATTATATTTTATTATCACCACGCTCGGGTGTGTATGATAAGATAAAACAATTTGTACTCTATACTCTGCCCGCTGCCCGAGTCTGTCATGTACGTCTGTTCCGTGCGGCTGGACTAGAAGATAAGTTTAGTGTAACTATGGCACAACTCGCTCTTGGACCTGTAAGTACAAACCAAACATCTGCGACTTTTTGTCTTTACTGTAATACATTGATTTGCACTATAACATTGCCGGACTAGCTTTCATCCTCAACACTGCCCCTGTTTAAGAATGATATCTAGATCTGACCGCGCCGGCCGTGACTCGTGCCCCGTACGAGGCGAAACGACACGACGCCGCACAATATAGCATGAACTGCTTTATATAAAATGTTCGTAGTTTTAAATCCGTGCCTCGTCCGCGCCTTCTACAGGGCATGACTCGCGCCCGCCACGGTCCAGCATAACTCATTCAATATGCCTTTCATAAGCGTTGGCGTGTGTAGTGAATGACCATTGATGATGTAATTGCAGTCTAAGGCCCACTTGCGTCAAAATTCAGTTCACAGATTATGAGTATATTAAAAAAAAAGAGGAGTTCGAGGTTAACCTCGATTTCATGATGGCAGAAGTCCACTAAAACCCCTAAGTACTCTCGAGAAATAAATGGTAAATGTACTGTTTTCCATAAGCGATGCTGCTTGCTTAACGAAAATCATGTTTTAGGGTATTTTGCATACCAAAATTTTTTTTGATTGTTATGTTAAGTAGGTATGTAACAGATTGTAATAAACAATTCACTTGTTTATTCATTGCTTATTAATTATGACAAATTGTGTGCAGCATATTTTTGCCTACTACTTAAACCGAATTAGAACAAACCAATAAAAAAGATCTCATGACTGGCTGGGGGATAAAAGTATTATATTTTTTTTTAAAGTATTATTATATTCCAGGATCTACATTACACCTACTTGCAAAATTGCATCATGATCCGTTCAGTAGTTTTTGCTTGATAAGCAACTTACATAGGTACATCCTTGCAAACTTTTGCAATTATGAGATAAAGTAGGATAGGATTCATGATTTAAATATGTGCTGTCTTACAGTTTGTATTTTTGACAAAATATACTAAAAACATGTATATTTTCCAGGAACATCCTCGAAACCTAATCCCGGAGCTTTGCAAACAGTTCTACCACTTAGGATGGGTCACCGGGACCGGAGGTGGCATCTCTATAAAAGAAGGGTCAGTAAGTTTTTATGTGTCATTTAATCGTCCTCTTTTACTTTTTATTTACACCGCCACTTTCTCACTCCTTTATATCTTTCCATCCAAAGGTTGACTGGAAGAGATCGCTTTTAGCGATAAGTCCGCTCGTTGTACTATAGTCTGTAAGAATATTTCGTGTACCTTGTTTATTTCTTGTTTAGTGTACAATAAAGCATTAATTATTATTGTTGCTCTTTCTCACGGGTTATACACCCGGTCCCTTGGAAGGCTTGTGCGGGGACAGGAGTCTGACACGTAGAGGCCTCTTAGAGCATTTAATTTAATTATTATTATTATTATTAAGTAAACAAGATGAGAAAAAATGCACCTAATTACTTGACCTTGCAGGCACTTATGCATGTTATTGAGATAGTTCATATTCCTGGCTAACATAAGTAAAAGAAAATGGCAGTCATCATTTTCATTTACACCAAAATCCAAATTACACATGATCGGAAACTCAACTGCACCTAAGCAGATAGCTATTACCTTCTATCTGCTGTACATACACATGGATATGTATATATAGTAGATATTCCAGGCAAATTATGTTAAAAGGCTTTATTAGCGTTTATTTTCACTAAAATCAAGAGCGAAACTGCTAAATAGAGTTCAGATAATACTTTTTTAATAAATTAAGTTTATCACTGTGTTTTAAGATGAAAATAAAAATAAAAAGTAAACTTTTTTATTTGTCCGAACCACTCAAGTATTGAGCGAGTGTGGCTCAGTGGGAGCACATGCGACTTTCGATCAGACGCACCCGAGTTCGAAACCCGCTGGCCCCGCAACACTGACTTAAGTTATATGCGGAATTCGCTCTAAAAACGGTGAAGGAAAACATCGTGAGGAAACCGGCATGTTCAAGAATTAATCACAAAAATTCAAGGACATGTGACATCCACCAACCCGCACTGGGCCAGGGTGGTGGATTATGGCCCATACTCTCTCTACGAGAGAAAGCCCGAGTCCCAGCAGTGGGAACGTAATGGGCTGATGATGATGATGACTCAAGTATTGTGTGGGTATAATAAAAATTAAAATATTGTGTTTTATAATGTTTCAGAAACAAGATCTACATTGCTCCCTCTGGTGTTCAGAAAGAACGCATGCACAATGATGACATGTTTGTGCAGACCATTGACGATGAAGACTTGGAATTACCTCCGCCTGAGAAACTGTTTGTTATTATTTATACCTGATATTTTGGGGTACAGCATCAAGCCATAAAAAGAAAAATTGAAACCCTTATTGAATCACTTCCAATAATTTCTGTCAACACGCTTTTTTTAACAGAACACTTTCTATACCTCTCTTTCTTTTTACATGTGAGAAGCAAGACTGTTTTTGCGCTTAATAGTCTAGAGAGAGACGGCAGTTGAGCAGCTGCTCAGACCCGTCTCCCCGATGGTTCACCGAACATCAACCCGAAACACGACTAGGTCGCTTGACGGCATGGCTTTGTTCGGTGGGTGGTATTGCAACCACGGCCAGAGCCTACCACTCCAAAGCGCGTAAGCGGGTTTCATCACGATGTTTTCCTTCACCGTTATTTAGAGCGAGCGTGCAAAATCTGCACTTATTAAGTCATTGGTGCAGGGCCGAGTCGGGATTCGAAAGCAGGTGCGTCGGAAAAGAGACGAAGACGGCCACTGTCACTGCCCGACTGACGGTCACTGCCTTATTTTATTTCATCTAGTGTAAAGTAATCACTGCAGGAGGTCACCGGGTAACCCTTATCCTTTCGAGTCATTGTACACTTATTGTGCATCTCCTCTGCTAGAGAGCGCAAAATGCATAATAATTGTAATAATTAGGATGATCTTTCATTACCCTATATTATGATTACTTAATATTGTAACTGAATCTCTTGTATAAGCTGTTGATCATCGAATAATAAATAAATAAATAAATCTAAATATTCCTATTTATCCTCTATTTTAGACTGAAGAAAAGCCAATGCACCCCGCTTTTCATGCTGGCTTACAGAGAAAGAGGCGCGGGCGCTGTCATACACACTCACTCACCCGCGGCAGTCCGGTGCACTCTGCTGTATGACAAGGAATTTGTTATCACCCACCAGGAGATGATCAAGGTAGGATTACACATCTTGCTTTATTTTTTATGGGACTGAGGGATGGGACGAGCAAGTCGTTCGCCTGATGGTAAGCGGCACGCCTGCCCGTAACCGTTGCAGTGCCACCCAAAACTTTTAATACCATAAGCACTGCGTAGCACTGCATTTCACTCATTACTGCGACTCGTCTGTCTGGCACTGTAGCTGAACCGATGAACGGGTTAACCGATTCGGATGCGGTTTTTTAAATTTGAAAGCAGGTTTTCTAGCGGTGGATCTTAAGACGTGTTTTCTCGTCCACCACAAGATCCACCGCTAGAAAACCTGCTATGTTTTATCAAAATCGGTTTAGCTGTTTAAATTAGTTTTAAAATTTACATCTTCCTAAATGCTTTTGACTATGTTCCCTATACTACCCGGTGACTATCCCATAGGCCAGAAGTATATTATAAAAGACTACTAACACAGAATACTATGGGACAGAAGCATCACTCCGCAAAGAAATTTAAACAAATAGGGACTCTTGCTATGACGCAATAAAATTCAATTCAGCTCGCGTAGCGCTGCATACCTACCAGTCATTTTAACCTACAGAGCGCCTCTCTTTCTATCGCATAGCTCTTATCTCTTCTGACGCGACACGTGTAACGACGCGCGACCCGCCGTCGGTGTCCGGCTATGTTCATATGGGCGCAGACGTAGCGCCACCTAGTTGACTTAGCAGTAATTATAATTTAAATTGATTTAAAATGTACTGAGAGTAGTTACTAAGTAATTCTAATTATGATAATTGTTGTTTTCCGACTTCAAAATGTTAATTATTAATTTCAAAAGGATAGCTTTGGTTATTTTAATGTTTAATGTCAATGATTTTAGTCTTGGCAACATAGCTATTATTTTTGATGTTATTGTGTCTCAAATTAGCGTCGAATTACCTTCTAAATTTATATGTTATTATTTTAATGGGATTTAATTCAAATCCATATTTAAATGTGTAGAAGTCAACGTTTTCTTACATTAATTAATTTGAATTGACTGGTAAATTGTTTCGAAATCGCGCCGCGTGGCGCCACTAGTCTCATCGAAAATTAATTTGTTCATTTTGATTATAAATGTATAAAGGCTTTAAAATAATTGGTTTGTATTAGATAACATGATTTAAAAACGGTTTGCATAAGTTAAAGTTAATACTATATTTTATGTGGTGTTAAATTATTAAATTTCTTAATGGTTTTTGTTTTGATTTTGTGAGGTGACATAATCTTGAAAAACATGGCGTCATTACCTTTTTACTGAGCTATCGATCGAACTTGCTGTAAAAACTATTTAAAAATAAAAATAAAGCTTTGGAACAAGTTTAATCGTGGTTTTTAATGGAGTTTCCCGAGATGGCGCCGACATACATGTAGCTTCGTACCTACTGTGCGGAGTGCGCTAGGCCTGCTACTAACAAAAAAGTAGCAGTTTTGAAGACACATGCCCAGTGTTAAAATTTGATTTAGAAACGGGATATTTACCATGTATTTGTTTTGTTTTGAGTTCTCGATATTTCGGCACTGTCACAAGCGCAATGATCACGAAGATCTAAAGTTTTTGCGGGTAGGATGTAGATGTTATAATGGGCAGTAATATCTATTTACTCGCTTCCTTTCGCGTTTCGTGTCAGTGACCATGATAGTTTAAAAACGTTTAAATACCCAGTATAAGTTTAGTAATTACACAGAAGACAAAGATGCATGGAACATTCTGCATCTGCCAAGTAGCCAACTGGCACATAAGAAACATAATATTGTCAAAAACAAACATTAAATATTGTAACAAAGTTCTAAAAAAATGCTCCTCTGTTTCTTGCTGTATCTTCTGAGTAGTGGTTCTTTTTCCGACACGGTGGTAGAGTCATTGTGATAATTGACGTTCATTTAGTAGTATAATATTTGTTTTATATTTGTGTTATAATAGTTGTCCGATCCCCATCGGACAACTTTTCAGAAAGTGTTTTATATTAACTACAATTAATATATATAGCCATGAAAAATACTATTTTAATTAAATAACGCTCTAAAAGTACCTAAAACTATGTTTAAATATTATGTTCCAAATATTGCCGCGCAAAAGGTCACCTCAAAATTTGTGACGTCATATGTAGGTAGAAAACGACAATCTCTTCGAAATAAAACTTGCAAAGAGATTTAAATACGTTTTGTGAAGTTTGGGGCAAAAATACATTTTATGAAAAGCAAAAACGTAAAATAAACACAAGCTTGACTCACGGCATTTGCCTACAAATGACGTCATGCGCTGTGATTGTTGTTTCGTTTGAGATGCAGAACAGATTAAAAATGACAGAATTATTAGATTTTATTTATTGATTTAAAAATATAAATAATTATTGTTTCACAAAAATGTTGATTGAATGATCTTTCTGGTTCGACGAACATTCGTCCTAACTACATTTTAGATTTTTTTCTCGATTACTGTCCGATCCCCTATTATTATTAATTGCGTCGTTTACCACTATCTGACAGTGATAGTGCAACCACTATCTGACGTCACGCGTCTCGCTGCTTATTGGTCAATTTTTGACATAGAGCCCGCCCTATTGGTAAATTATTGACATACACACACATGTAGCATAGATGGACCAATGTGAAGATCCGAGAGAAGAAGATTTGTAGTATTCAATAATGAATCGATTCATGCATTAAAAATACATGCATATTCCCTATTATGAATAACACTTACGAAACTTTTCAAAATCTGCATTTTTCCTTTCAACATGATTCCAGGGCATCAGAGATGCAACTCTCGACCGGTACCTGCGGTACGATGAAAAGCTTGTAGTGCCCATAATTGAAAACACTCCATTCGAGAGGGACCTCGCTGGAAGCTTGGGTGAAGCCCTGAAGACATACCCCGGGACCAGTGCGGTGCTAGTGAGGAGGCACGGAGTGTATGTGTGGGGAAGCACTTGGCAGCAAGCTAAGACCATGTAAGTACTCTTTTACAAGCTTTTATTTAACTTGCAATGTTTGGGTCAAATCTTGCAAGTCAGAAGCACTTCTTATTCTACGGAGATGTTTTTTTTATGTAACTGAATGATGAAACGAGCTGGACGTTTGCCTGATGGTAAGCAATACGCCAGCCCATAACAATAACAGCTCCACCCAGAACTTTGTTTTGCAAAATCCTGCGCGGCGCTGCACTGCGCTCGTCACGTCTATCACGTTGAGTCTGATAATGCCCAGTAATTTCGCTGGCTACAATGCCCTTCAAACCGGAACACAGTAATGCTCGCGCACTACTGCTTGGCGGCTGAATAACTGGCAAAGCGGTGGTACCCATCCAAACGGCCTCTCGCATACGAGAAACCTACCACCAGTAAAATTAAATTTAAATAGTAAATAAATTTTGCATACTGTCAAAGTCCGATGAGAATGCAATATTTTCGTGACAGCCAGCTGATCTGATGATGGAGACGGAAGGTGGGCTATGGAACTCCTTGAAGGATAATCCTCACAAACTTTGCATTTATAATTTTATTATTAACAGGATTAAAATTGCATTTTTCCATAAACTAAAAATTCCTTAATTTTTTTCAGGACTGAATGCTACGACTATCTATTCGAGATGGCTGTAGAAATGACAAAACTCGGTTTGGACCCCGCGCTCATCCCTGGCACCAGTAAAACCGTCAGCGAAAGTTAACAACCTAACATCGTCTAGAAACAACTCAAATATTACTAAAATCGAATAATAGCTGTAAGCGTTGAATTTTCGAATATTTTTATTCATTTTGTTATGTGTGTAAAAATCTATTTTCCACAGAACGCGACGCATTTTATTTTACTTTTAGACTGTTCCGTCCGTTTTTAATAATTCCGTTACTAGTCTTCCAGAAATCGTATCTTCTTTACTCTTGCAGCTCATATCAGAAGCTTCTTTGTGTGGTTTAACTGTTCTTCTAGTTATTCCATGGACACTGGATTTGCTCAATATCAACTTGTGTATGTCAAATATTTTTATTGCCTCGTTGGACGATAAAACCCCGTCATCGGATTCCAAATACTCTCGGTTTGCCATATCATGTAAAGTCTGCAGGTCAAAGGTGCTCGTTTTCTTTTTAGCAGAATTTTGTCGTCGTAGCAAAACCTTTTCTAAATCGTTTAGATATGGTCGATTTTCGGTTAATTTCCCGTCGATGATCTCCATTTCCGTTTGGCTCAGTTTCTGTTCGACTTCTGGTGGTATGTTGAACTTGTCCTTGATGATCGAAGGTAGATCTGTGAGTATGTTTTCTGGAAAAGTTTGGAAAAATTGGTGAACATTACGTTTAATAATAAATAACAGCTGAATAAATTAAAAATTTGTCAAGAAGTTCCTGATATTACCACGGACAAAACAGGTTATTCCCGTTGACCACCAACTAGTTGGCTACCACTAGTGGACACTGAGACGGATTTTTTTTCCTACATTTATTGGTGGGCAGTGATTTATTATATCTCTTATTTTATTATAAATTAGGTGTAGTTTGAATTTAATTTAAAAACGGGATTTAATTTTTTTTTATTTATATTGAGAACTCGCTATTTCGGTGCTGCGCTGTTGCAAGCGCCATGATAATGAAATGTTCAAAAACATACCCTTTCTAAAGTTAATTAATTCTGACGTGATAATGATGGTTTATTTTTAAGTATATAAACTTATATTAAATACTGTTTCACAAATTTATTTAACTTCAAACTTCTGTTGCCTGATGTCGCAGTTTCCATAAGACGGAAACGACTATTTTCACTCACATAAAAAATAACCTTGTCAAAAACAGGAAAGCTGAAAATGATTTTCGATTCAATGAGTTCAATGTTATAAGTTAACGCCCGACCCACACAGAAAGCGGGCCGGAAGCAGCGCGGGCTCTGTTCTATTGTTTGAATTTCTATTAAATATGTCACACAGAAGGCACAATGGGCGCGGCCCGGGCTACGTTAGTCAGCGCACACAGCGATTGCCCTGACTTTTTTAAAATCTTTATTTGAATTACACAGGGTTTTTCTTAAAGAATATGACACCCTTATTGCGAATCAAAACAGAAAAACAACAAAAAGAACGCTTTAACTACAACAAAATAAATCAATACATTTTTCTTTTTAAAACTTATCCTGTACCACAGAAGACTTAATAGACGCAGTCTCAAGGACTGTCTGGTACAGGTCATAAAGATTTCTGGCATCTTCCGATTCAGGTTGAGAAAGCGATTGCTCCAGCTTGTGTGTGTTTTGTGCTTAAATACTCGTAATTTTGCAGTCACAAAATGTAAAATGTTCACCTTCATTTTCATCGCAAACCGGCTTGAGAGAGAAAAACGCCCGCATTCTCTGCACCGGCGTCTCCAAGTCATGATCCTTATCAAACACGTCATATTCCACACATATCACCTTCTCTTCAAGCTTGCGAAGCTCAATGTTGTTCTTTTTGAATTTAGAAAATTTCTCAGCGATCGTTTTGATTCGGGGCGCGTTTGATATTTGAAAGTTTTTAGGCAGGTTGTGGTAGCGGGTTAGGGTTTCTGAAATGTGATGAATGAATAGTATGGTGTGACGGGACTTAACCGCGCTTCTTTCTTTCTTGAGTGGGTGTGTGGTTAACCCTGGAGTCAAAGTTTTAGGCCGCCAGACGGCCTTTGACATGGCCCAATGACTGTTGTCGTACGACTATTCTAATCTAAAACTTTAGAACGATGCGACTGATAGAAAGTTAGAAAGCGAGCTGTCCCACCAGCCAGCATCAGTATCGAAACACATTTCAAACACTTTACCAGCGTCTTTGTTACCCGATTCTTATAATCTGGGTGTCTTCAAGTCTCGAGTGAATCGGTATCTTCTAGGCAAGCATGATCCATCGTCGACCGCGTCATCACTTTCCATCAGGTGTGACTGCGGTCAAATGCTTGCCTATTCGGGAATAAAATATAAAAATACATTTTTTATGGAACTGATGAGACGAGCATGTCGTTCGCCTGATGGTAAGCGCCACGCCTGCTCATAACAATTGCAGCACCATCCAGAACTTTATTTTGCAAATTCTTGTCTCAAAAGCACTTTTTTTTTACGCTTAATAGATCTTTCTTTGGCCACTATCTCGCCTGATTTGAAGCGATGATGTGACACGTAAAGTGGCACATAGATCTAGAGAGAGACGGCAGTTGAGGTGCAGGGCCGAGTCGGGATTCGAAGCCAGGTGCGTCGAATCGAAAGGCACACGAGTTCCCGCTGAGCCACACTCGCTCTTGGACTCGCACTTACCTTCATCTCTCCCCTTCATGATGTACTGATCAATATCATCCGCATTATCAACGTTCTGCCACTGCTCGCCGTCAACACTATCGGCGTAGAATGCGGAATCGCTAGAGTACTGACAGTCATTATCCACCATCGTGCTTAGAAGGTATTCTTTCCTCAAATCGTGCAGCTTTTTATTAATAGGAGAGTTCGATTCCGTCCCATCAAAAAGAAATGAGAGGCGCTCGGGGATAAGGTCTTCATACTAGAAAGGGATGGAAGATTATCTTTCAGAACTATATGACAAATGTTTTTGTATTATATCTATCAACCGACATGAACATCCTGAAAATTGATCCATATTTCAACTAACCAAAGGTATTTATTGGTAAAGGTCAATGGTGGGGCAGGGCCCGTCCCTGTCTAATACAACGTTTTTTGTACCTACGTAGCTTTGCATCTTGTACGCCGCTAGCCTGCCGCTACCAGCCTGAAGTAGTGTCGCCGAACTATCGATAGTAGACCTCGAAAATCAGCTAGGATATCGATAGTATCGATACTATTGATAGCGTAAAATGTGATAATACTATTGATAACTAGCAATTGTATCTATAGAATTGATCCTTGTTAATCGCTATGCTATCGATACCATAGATAGTATTGGAATATCGATAGTTGCATATTTTAGAATACTATATAGGTATACTATCGATAGTATCGATACTATCGCGATAGCATAGTGACTATCAAGACTAAAAAAATATTTATTTACATAATAAGTGTTACAATTTCATTATTGAAGTCTCTAGCCCTCGACGTAGCTTGACGCTGTTTCAAGTTCTTCCAATTTGGATACATATCATATATATATAGGATCAATTCTATCGATAGTACCTACCATTAAAAGTAATTAATACTATTTTCAGTTCTGTACGATGGTCCTATCGATATTCACACTATTGCCAGGCTATCGATAGTGGCATATCGAGACACTGCTGTGAAGTCACATTATAGGTAATTTCATTCTACTGAATTTTAAATGGCTGAAACTATTTTATTTATCAACAGATTCTGTATTAAGTTGGTATGATACGGTACGTTTTTCATACAAAATTCAACCAATATTAACTTGTTCACTAAAAAGTAGAAATGCCGAAACTTAAGCGTGCAGAACTATTTACGGGAGGTAAATTACGAAAAATTTATAAAATGGTACAATTTATATCAGAAACCTGATATAAAATAGCTGTAACGTACCACCTTAATCTGAATTCACAGTTGACGATTATAATTCGATCCATCCAGATCGTCTATTAATACAAAAACGGGTGTATGTGGGAATTTGTTAAAATGGGTGTACAAACCTGACTAGGAGAATCGGAGAGTTCAGCCAGCAGTGCCACCGACCGCTGGATGGGCTTCACGTAGCAACTGCGGTTAGTCATAGGTATCCCTTTCGGAGGCTCCTTTATCATTCGCGGAGGAAGAACTTCTTTTATCTCCATGACATTGTTGGTGTTTCGAGCCTCCGCTCGTATCCTGACCGGTTGGGCGAGACGCGTAGGTGAATGTGCTGTGTGCAAAACCAAAGGTAAATAATGTACATTAAAAAAATAATCTTAAAACCACGTTTTTATTGATTCTGAGCCGAGTGTGAGCTGCACTGAAAGTTTCAGCCGGATAGCTAATCGGGAAGTGCTCGAAATTTGAGTTGAAAGATTCTCCCCGAAACGACGGACAAACTTTTTTTTTATGGAACTGAGTCATGTGACGAGCAAGTCGTTTGCCTGATGGTAAGCGCCACGCCTGCCCAAAACAAATGCAGTACCACGCAAAACTTTTAATACCAAAAAAAGCAATGCGTAGCACAGCATTGCGCTCATCACCGCGAGACATCAGATATTCAAATCAAATCAAATCAAAATCTCTTTAATCATTTTGGCATCACAGACGCACTTATGAACGTCAAATTATCACAATGACTCTACCACCGTATCGGAAAAAGAACCACTACTCCGAAGATACGGCAAGAAACTGAGGGGCATTTTTTTTTAGAGATTTTGTTACAATTTTTTGGGATTTTACAATGTTATGTTTCTTATGTACCAGTTGGTTACTTTGCAGAAGTGGAATGTTCCAAGCATCTTTGTCTTCTATGTAATTACGAACAGTGTAGTATGCTTTTCTCATTAGAACATTCTTAACGCGTTTATTAAGTCTCATATGCCCAATAATTTCGCTGGTTACAATGCCCTTCAAACCGGAACACATTAATGCTTGCACACTACTGCTTGGCGGCAGAATAACTGGCAAAACTGTGGTACCTACGTAGACGGCCTCCCGCGTACAAGAGACCTGCCACAAGTGAAAAACTAGAAAGTGACTTATAAAAATCACGGTAAAATAAGTCGCCCATAAGCTGTTATGCCGCCTGTATTCGGGACAAGAAGTTTGGTCGGACGAGGACGAGACATTCCGAGACGTTCCCTGTACACTCTCATCCTCGGAATGTCTGGGTCTGTCTCGCAGAGTGTACATACAGGCGGTTTACGCAGCTCAGCTGTGCTGAGCCTACCCTATTGCCGTTGTTGTTTTGTTGATTTTGATTTATTTATTTTTTTACGCTCAATAGATCTATGTTTGGCCACTATCTGGCCTGATGTGAAGCCATGATGTGGCCTAAGATAGAGCACATAGATCTAGAGAGAGACGGCAGTTGAGCGGCTGCTCAGACCCATCTCCCCGATGGTTCACGGAACATCATCCCGAAACACGACTAGGTCGTTTGACGGCATGGCTTTGTTCGGTGGGTGGTATTGCAACCACGGCCAGAGCCTACCACTCCAAAGCGCGTAAGCGGGTTTCATCACGATGTTTTCCTTCACCGTTTTTAGAGCGAGCGTGCAAAATCTGCACTTAACTATAAGTCATTGGTGCAGGGCCGAGTCGGGATTCGAACCCAGGTGCGTCTAAATTCTATTATATAATTATGTTCTATTTCACTCCATGTCAAGTAGTTAGGCAATAAAAGATATTTTAGGTACTTTAAAAATCCTTTTTGCACATAGATTTAAGAGTTAAAACCGTACCACGCTTAATTGGCCGCCTATGGTGGCGAATGTGTATGTGATAAGTATCAAATACTTATATTTAATCTGTGCGTGGGCCGTTTAGACCTAGACCCCTCATTGTACTTAACCCTTAATCGGGCAGAACAAAAGACGCTTTTCGTGGTTTAAGTGTAAGTTCTTGTATCATGTGAGATAGTAGTGTACATAAAATAAAATAAAAATGACTGAAACTGAAAATATAAGGTTTTTTCGGGTGGGAAATTATTTGCCTTTGCCCGTTTAGGGACAACCCAAGTGGGAAATTATTTCCCTTTGTCCGATCACGTCTATAAATTTTAATAGACTAGTAACTTACTCTGGCTTTACTTTTGAATTTATGTACCTCGATCCTCAAATAAATGTGTACAGATTTATTTACATAGAAGTGAAGTGGAGGGATAGTGTGCGAATGAAAGATTGACAAGATGACTAGATTGACAAGGTGGGAAAATAGTTCCCTGTGCCCGATTAAGGGTTAAGTTCATGATGAAAATGAACAGAGTCCATAACGGTTCTGCCTACCTTCGCCGTCGTTCCTTTTAGGTGTCCTGCCATAGTTGCGTTGAAGTCTATTCATTTTATTAATTTAACCATTTTTCACGCTGAATTTTGAACATTTCCGTCCTATGATTTTCAATTTTCAGCAATGATTTCCATCTGTTTTCTATGGCTTGGCAGATATCTTGTCTTCTCTTTGATATGTCATGTCGATTTTTTTAAGTTTTAGATTTGTCGCGTTTTGTGTATTCAGCCAGACTTATGAAAAATATTAATTTCATATATTCCAACTAAAGTTAATTTACCTAATTTAATTTAAATTTAATTTAACCTCTATGTACAAGAGCCAGAACAAAGATGGGAAGAAGCTGAAGACTGCCAAGATACAGCCCTCCTACCCATGTCTCTCATGCGCCAATCGTATATCGTGTTGAGCTCAGATTAAGGTGTAGATTCACTGCGACAATATCTTATGATGCCATATATTGTCCCATTACGTTTATCTCAACTCGTAGTCATCGTCTTTTGGTATAAATGAATGTGATTAATTCGATTTCTTGCCTGAATCGACAATAATTAGACCGTATCTCATTAGTCGCAGTGACGCTATACCTTAATTCGATCTCAACACGATATACGATTGGCGCTTGAGGGACATATGGGTAGGGGGGCAGGTGTGTCAACACCTTGTTTGGTAGCTAGAGTCGCAACAATAATAACAATAAATTGTAATTTGTACTATTATGAATTTTTTTTTTTTAAATTCCATACTAACATCGCGTCGTCGTTATTGGGCGTTATTATAATTGCATCATTTTTTGACCAATGTCCAACTTTGTCGGGCTAACTAAAATCCGTAAATTAAACCAATTAATAGTTTGAATTTACCCGTTTAATAGTATAAAAAATTGTAAATAAAATAATGCTTTTCCATTTACATAAGAAAAAAGTAACTAATAAAACTGCTTATTGAATACATCGTTTTTTTATATTTCATAAAAAATATACACAATCTTATTATTAAGTTGTACCTAATCTTATTTAAACACATTCTCAAAAAGTCTGACGCCTTGTTTCCACTTCCTTGCAGAGCGAACATTTTGATCTGAGCAAATGCTCGAGTTTTCTGCAGATGTTCGCTCAAAACTAAAACATTTGTAACTATAAATACCTAGTTACAGAAAGCTCATCATTAAAACTTATTTACGTAATATCCCAATGAAATGAAAATGAAATGAAATTAAATTGTTTATTTTCCAGACTGAAATCCATTATACACATCAAATATCTAATAATATTTATTTAGTTTTCTAAATTATTAAGCATTTACATCTTCTAAATTATTAGCACGTTTAGTTTCCTTTTTTGTTTTTTTTTATAACCTCAAATATGTAAATACAGATACAACATGAATAAAGAAAAAAAACTAAAAAAATATATAATAATTATATAAAATAAAATGAAAATAATGATATTAAATATAATGAAAATAAATTCGTTATTTTCGTGAATCGTCTTTAAAATTTAAGAGATCGTTTCTGTAACTGAGTGATAGTCAACTAACACAATTTCTAAAAAAAACTTTGTACTGAACAGTTCGCTCTATATTCGCATAGAATTTAAAAAAAGAGCTGAAATCAACCAAGCACGTCCAACCTCGAGCGAACGCTCAGAGAAATTGTTCGCTCGCCGGATGCCGTTTTCACTGAATATAAGAGCGAGCGAGCAATCTTTCGCCGCGTTTAACTGATTATCACCGAACATACACTCGAGAGCAATGAATCCGGGTCACTTAAAGAATGTTAAAAATCTTGGAAACTAAAAATGATAGGTTAATGCAATAAATTGTATTTAATAGACAATGTAATACTCCTTAAATGAAAGTAAAAAAAATATGAGTCACCATACATTTTATTAACACAAAATTACATAAAGAAAAAAACTGCTGATCTCTCCTTAAAACAAAAATAGGAAACATGAAATTTTTGAACTTTATTACGATTTTCTTGAATTTTAATACTTCGTATTGCCTCCTCGTGCTTCCATTACTGCGTTTACGCGGTTTGGCATGCTGTACACCAAGTTCCTTATACGATTTTGGGGAATATTCTCCCATTCCTCTGTGAGAGCAATTTTGAGCTCACGAAGCGTGATTGGGGGAGGGTTTCGTTGTTTTACGCATCTGCCTAGCTCGTCCCAAGCATGCTCGATCGGGTTGATATCCGGGCTGCGCGCTGGCCACTCCATACGAGTAATGTTCATCTCTTGAAGGTAGTCATTCACAATCCTACCTGTATGAGGTCGGGCATTGTCATGCATAAATATAGCATCCTCACCTAAATTGACCATAAATGGACCAACGTGATCATTGAGGATTTCTTCCACATATCTTACGCTAGTTAAAGAGCCGTTTTCAATGATCACCAGCTCTGTGCGACTTTCAGAAGAAATTCCGGCCCACACAAGTACAGACCCACCACCGTAGGCTACTTTTTCTTCGATGCATGCTTGCTTGAATCTTTCCCCTGGTCTTCGATACACTCTGTGTCTTCCATCGTGCTTGTAGAGCATAAATTTTGATTCGTCGGAGAACATAACTTTTGACCAATCTTCAATACTCCAATTTACGTGGCTCTGGGCATATCTTAGTCTCGAAATACGATGCCCACGCTCCAGTTTAGGGCCGTTTGCAGGTCTAAGGGGTTTTAAGTTAGATTCAGCAAGCCGACGTCTTACTGTCCATGCACTTGGGTTACTTCCTCCGAGGCGTCGAAACTGATTGGTGAGTTCAGTTCCTGTGAGAAAGCGATTTCGAAGCATGGTGTTCACCAAGTATCGGTCTTCTCGTGCTGTGGTACACCTGGTTCTGCCCGTTCCTGGTCTGCGTAGGTTAGAACCAGTTTCTTCGTAACGTCGGAGAACTCTTTGTACTGTTGACAGCGACACACCGACAGTCCTGGCTGTATCGCGCTGACTCCGGCCGGTTTCCAGCATTGTAAGTATTCTGGTGCATTCTTCAGGCGTAAGCGACATAATTTCAGCTTGAATAATGAATATAGAGCACTATCAACATGGTTTATGTACCCACATAAATGACAGATTACAAACAAAAGCAAAACCAAATGCTGTAATTTCGTAGTTCCATCTTCGAAAGTGGCCCTTTTTCAAATTTGATTTTTTTATGATATAACTTTACAATAACTAAGAAGTTTTAATACCTTCATTTAAGGAGTATTACATTGTCTATTAAATACAATTTATTGCATTAACCTAGCATTTTTAGTTTCCGAGATTTTTAGGATTCTTTAAGTGACCCGGATTCATTGCTCTCGAGTGTACATATTGCTCGCTAAATTGTTTCCATTTACCGCATAAACGAACGTTTTCTCACTCGGGACTGTTCAGAACACTAACTGAAAACGCGGCTATTTTTGATATTGAATGCATTAGCGCATGCTGGGCGAAAATCTGACGATTAAAAATAATTGGAAAGAAAAATGGTTGATCAATATAAACATTGAAGTGAGATGACGTAGAATCGTCGTCGCAAGACGATATAAGGATAGAAAAAAGTAGTTGGCTCGGTGGCCCAGTGGTTAAGGCGTCGGGACGGTATTCCGAAGACGCAGGTTCGACCTTCGCCCGAGCAATGGCATTTATTTTCTAACCAATTATTTAAAATCTTCGGCATAAAGTGGTACGTTACGGTACGTTTTCATACTAAATTCTTTTAACTGCGTGGAGAACTATTTACGGATGTAGTGGTACGAGTGAGTAATAGGGGATCGGACAACTTTTCAGAAAGTGTTTTAAATTAACTACAATGAATATATATAGCCATGAAAAATACTATTTTAATTAAATAACGCTCTAAAAGTACCTAAAACTTTGTTTAAATATTATGTTTCAAATATTGCCGCGCAAACGGTCACCTCAAAAATTGTGACGTCATATGTAGGTAGAAGACGACAAACTCTTCGAAATAAAACTTGTAAAGATATTCTAATACGTTTTGTGAAGTTTGGGGACTATATTGTAGTAATGGAACGAAAAAATTAGCAAAAATATATTTTATGAAAGGCAAAAACGTAAAATAAACACAACTTGACTCACGGCATTTGCCTACAAATGACGTCATGCGCTGTGATTGTTGTTTCGTTTGAGATGAGGAACAGATTAAAAATGTCAGAATTATTTATTGATTTAAAAATATAAACCATTATTATTTCACAAAAATATTGATTGAATGATCTTTCTGGTTCGACGAACATTCGGTCTAACTACATTTTAGATTTTTTCTCGATTACTGTCTGATCCCCTGTTGTACCATAATGGTAATTTTTTTTTACGCTTAATAGATCTATGTTTGGCCACTATCTCGCCTTATGTGAAGCGATGATGTGGCCTAAGGTGGAGCACATAGATCTAGAGAAAGACGGCGGTTAAGCGGCTGCTCATACCCGTCTCCCCGACGGTTCACCGAACATCATCCCCATCAACACGACCAGGCTAATAACGTGACTAATTTATATCAACCCGATATAAATTGTACCATTTTAAGAGTTGCTTCAAATATCGAGCTTCGAAGATCTGGAATAATCTGCCACCGCCATTAAGAAAAAAAATTTCTATTGATACCTTTAAAACTCGACTTAAATTAAATTTACTGATTCGCCAAAAACACCATTATGAAGCAACTTTTAAAACTCAGACCTAATAATATACTTACATATCTATACACTATTACACATACACAACCACGCACGCAACACATACATATCACGCCCAATACACACATACACCTTCACACACACCCTCTCTCACCCTCCCTCACACACACCCTCTCATACACACATATACCCTATGCTCACGCCTTTTCATTCTAGTTCGAATATGGCATACAGAAAGCTCTTCTGGTTACTGCGACTTAAATATAATTCATTGTTAATAATCTGGTATTGAATGTAACCTGCTATACCTACCATCTCGACGAAAACCAGTTCGAGCACCGGTGTAAGTTGAAAAACAGCGCTGCGTTCTCATCTACGATGTGAACCCAGCACATGCTGAATTTACTCCATTTGCACTCTGACTGTAGGTACATTGCTTATATTGTATAGTTTTAATTAGATACTAAGAACTCGAAGCTGTGTATCTTGTTTGTAGTTGCAATAAAGAATTTCTTATCTTATCTTATCTTATCTTATCATTTAATTAATTTTGCGTAAATAACCATTTTTAACCGACTTCAAAAAAGGAGGAGGTTCTCTGTTCGATTGTTTTTTTTTTATGTTTGTTACCTCAGAATTCCGTCATTTATGAACCGATTTGAAAAATTATTTTTGCGTCGGGTTCAGTATAGCTACGAAGTGGTCCCATATAAATTTCATCGATATGTGACCTTGGACTTCGAAGATACATTAAAGTCGGTTTTTGTTTTTTTCTAAAAATTAATTATAAATACTCGCATAAATTTAGGCATTCAGTGAACAAGTTAATAATGGTTGAATTTTGTATGAAAACCGTAAAGTACGACCTTAATATTGTTTGAAAGTTGGGTCTTGGGTCCTTTTGGTCCGATCCCGTTTGGGCCAGGGGACCTTGTTGTGCACATATTTGATGTGGAGCCTCACGTCGCACGGACTTATGAAGGACTTGTCGCAGATGTCACACCGGTGCGGACGGATGTTCAAGTGAATCTGAAATATACGAAATCATTCTTTAATTGGCTTCCTGCAAAATATACAATACAATACATTACAATAACACTTTATTGCACACTAAATTACATAATAATATACACAATTATATAAAACAAGCGACAGAACAACAGAGCGAGTGTGGCTCAGTGGGAGCTCGTGCGACTTTCGATCCGACGCACCCGAGTTCGAATCCCACTGACCCCGCACCAGACTTTCTTAAGCTATGTGCGGATTTAACACTCGCTCTAAAACGGTGAAGGAAAACATCTTTTTGCTCTAAAACGGTGAAGGAAAACATCATTGACATTCACCAACCCGCACTGGGCCAGCGTGGTGGATTATGGCCCATTCTCTCTCTATGAGAGAAGGCCCGTGTCCCAGCAGTGAGAACGTGATGGGCTGATGATGATGATGATGATATAAAACAAAAAAAAAATACACAATATAAGGCGATAAGACCGCCCATTGCTACACCATTGAAAACGTTTGATTTGTACTTTATCTCTATTTTTAAGGTGAATAATAAAGAACATAAATAAACATAAATATTTTAATATAAATTATATGTATGTTAGTTTTAAGGTATATAAGGTATCTGTCTTGAATAAATGTATTTTCTTTCTTTCTTTCTTTCTTATATATTTATATGGGCCGTAGAATAAGTAAATAACATCTGTAACTTATTTTAATGTTGCCTGAAGTAAAGACTAAATAAATAAATAATGTGTTTATCTATCAATATTTTTTTTACACTTAATAGATCTATGTTTGGCCACTATCTCGCCTGATGTGAAGCGATGATGTGGCCTAAGATGGAGCACATAGATCTAGAGAAAGACGGCAGTTGAGCGGCTGCTCAGACCCCTCTCCCCGATGGTTCACCGAACATCATCCCGAAACACGACTAGGTCGCTTGACGGCATGGCTTTGTTCGGTGGGTTGGCTGGTATATAATTATAATTTATTATTTTTGTTATTATTATTGTTTGTTTGTTACTTCAGAACTCCGCCATTTATAAACCGATTTAGTAATTTTTTTTCTTGATTCGGTATGGCTACGAAGTGGTGCCATATAAATTTCATCGATTTCATTTTTTAATCAGTCACTTTCTTGTGTACAAAATAATAAAGAAATAAAGAGTAAAAAAAGGAAAGAATTACATTACCTTCATATGCTTGTTCAGTGCACTTTTAGCTGTAAACACACGGTCGCACAGGCGGCACGCGTGCGCGCGGCGCGGCGCGTGCGTGGCTGCGTGCGCGGCGCGCGCGCCCGCCTGCTGGAACGTTTTGTTGCACTCCGCGCACGCGTACGGACGCTCGCCCGTGTGTTTCCGCTGGTGGTACGTCAGGAAACACTGCTTCTGGAATAATAATAATAAAGCCTTTTATTCGGACAAAAATTTACAATTGTGTTTCTTATTCTACTGCTGTTATAAATATCTGAAATAACAAGGTTTTAAATATTAAACCAGCGAATTTCAGTTAACTCAAATTTTGTTGTTTTTTTTTTAATTTTGTACCGTCCGTGTGGCGTCGGTCGCAATGTACGGCCGGACTTTTTTCGTTTTTGCTAGTAATATAAAACTACCGACATTTTAGTTTTTAGATTTTTTTTTAAGTTTTTTGCATTTTATAAAGTACGCTTAGCCCAAAATTGTTTAACATTATGTTTTCTCATGTAAGTGAATTTATTATTTTAAAAAATAAAGTATCTTAAGCCATAAAAGTCTATAAAAAGTAAAAAACGGTTAAACCGATTTTGATAAAACATGTCTAAGAACCACCGCTACAAAACCTGCTTTCATAAAAAAATCTCATCCAAATCGGTTCGCCCGTTTAGGAGCTACGGTGCCACAGACAGATACACATTGTGGTCAAACTTATAACACCCCTCCTTTTTGCGTCGGGGGTTAATAAAACGGCTACGACTCACGTAGTTTGTCGAATAAGGCGACCTAGTGTGCTGATGATACTCTTCATCAGGGGCAAGATAATATATCAAACTCACGAAAATTTTCATACTAAGAAGGGTTCTGTAACTGAGACGAACAGTTCGTTCATCTGATAAGACACGCCTGCAAAGAAATACAAAGAAAGAAAAAAGAAAAAGAAAGAATCAAGAAAGAAAAAAGAAAGAGAGACAAGCCATTTATTAAATACGCCATTTATTTATTCCAATAAAGAAAGAAAGAAAAGCCATTTATTAGATACGACGAAAATAATCTCAAATATTATGAATTATCTTGAAAAGCCAACATGACAATAACTTTTTTGTTGAAACTATATTTTTCATAACAAGCTTTAAAAAAAATCCTAATCGGAACCGCGAGCAGATTAAAAAGAGCCCAAACAATAGTAGTTTACGATTATCCGTCAAGGAGTTCCATTGCCCACCTTCCGTCTCCATCATCAGATCAGCTGGCTGTCACCAGAATATTGCATTGTCATCGGACTTTGACAAGTATGCAAAATTTCAACTCCGTAGTTTAAGAAGTGGTTCTGATTTAACTTGCAAGATTTGACCCAAATAAATAAACATTGAAAGTTAAATAAAAGCTTGTAAAAAAGGCTTGCAAAATAAGCTTGTAAAAATTCTATTCAAAATTTCCCGCCACAAATTCAAACTTAAGGTTAATTCCAAAATCAAAACTAGATGGCGCTGGCCACCCTTAACACGCGCAATCGTTTCATTCGTAAACTTGTATAGAGTATAGTTAGAACGTATATCAGGGCCAATAAACAGACAGACATAAGAATGGATTAACCATTCTCATTTTTACAGGATTCTAGAGGGCGTTAATTCCCTGAATCTTTTATTACAATTCGTCAATAAATCAAATGAAATGTAATGACTATAGTTTACGTATATTATATTAATTATAATGTTAATTAAATTTTTTGTTGATAACAGTGTCATCATAACACTGTCCTTATATATTTTTTGTCTACACTCCTCCACTTGTGGGTTGTATGGAAGAGGTCGCTTTGAGCGATAAGACCGCCCATTGTGACGCTAGTATTAAGTTATTATTAATATATTATTATATTGTAATTTTAGCGCTAATATTAAGTTAATTGTTATTTTAGTTTTAATTGTTTCTTTATCATGGTGTTTATAATAAAGAGTTATTTTATTCTATTCTATATTGTTTGTTACTTCTTTACACTGTAACGGATTTGAGTGAAATTCGGGTTGGAGATAGCTTATAAATATTATACCCTGGATTAAGAGGGAACGGCACGCTGAAATTTTCATACAAAAAGAGAAAACGTTTTTCTACCCCTAAACATTAACCGAATACGATGAAATTTGGACATGTAAGAGATGTTACCATTATTGAGGTTTGTAGGTTTTGATTTTTTCGATAATTCCTATAGAATTTGAATAAATGGACCCAAACCTAAAAAATTTTTTTTGAAGTTTGGAAGCTGTTAACTTTAAAAATAGACATAAACTAAGAAAAATGAAAACCCAAAAACCTAGTTTATTCTCCGTTTAAGAAATTGAGACCAAAATTACCAAATTTGGTTGAGATTTAGTGTGGTAGAAACGTTTTCTCCCGAAACGCTAATTTTAACAAAAATCTGAAATTGATACGAATTTAGTTAAATTATTATCATTATTATTATTTATTTAATTTAATTAACGCATTTTCTGCGAGACCGTAAACCATTATTCAAATACCTAGTGCTCACTGGCCGCGGCTGTGCCATATCCTCTTAACACAGAATACTTTTTATCCCAGGTAATTGGATTGTGTGCGCAGCTAATATTATAATGTTTTAATTTTAAATTGAGAAGATGCCTCTTTAGGGAAGTTTCCTCGATATTCAACCAAAGTGACAAGCGATATATTGGGGTGAACGAGTACCCCATTTGACACTCGAACTACAGCCGCTCTCGTATTATTCATTTGGATAATTGTCTCGTGTGAAATGGATCGTCTTACGCTCACGTTCAATAATCTATCAATTCAATTCAATTGGAAATTATCGTGATGAAACCCGCTCACCCGCTTTGGAGTGGTAGTCTCTGGCCGTGGTTGTAATACCACCCACCGAACAAAGCCATGCCGTCAAGCGACCTAGTCGTGTTTCGGGATGATGTTCGGTGAACCATCGGGGAGACGGGTCTGAGCAGCCGCTCAACTGCCGTCTCTCTCTAGATCTATGTGCTCCATCTTAGGCCACATCATCGCTTCACATCAGGCGAGATAGTGGATATATCTATAAAGCGTTAAAATAAAACTATTATTTATTTACTTAATATTTGTCTTACCTTAAAAGCCAATCCGCAGAGTTCGCACACAAAAGGCGTGGAGTCGAGTTTCATAGCGATTTCTGAGAGCGGGTGAGATGACGTCATATGATCCTTGTACTCTGCACGGTTCACGAGGTATTTGTCGCACTGGAAATGTAAGAACAAATGACGTATTATGAGTGATGCCCGATTGTGATGCAATCTCTTGCAGGCGACGTCGTGATAGGACCAAAAAATACATAATATGGGAGACATGAGCCATGAATATATTCTCTTCTCATTTTGCTCAATAAGAGTGGCGCACGTCCAAAATCAAAGTCAAAGTCAAAATCTCTATTCATTTTTGGCATCATACACGCTCTTATGAACGTCAAATTATCACAATGACTACCACCGTATCGGAAAAAGAACCACTACTCAGAAGATACGGCAAGAAACTGAGGAGCATTTTTTTAGAGATTTTGTTATATTTTTTTGGGTTTCTACAATGTTGTTTCTTATGTACCAGTTGGCTACTTTGCAGAAGTGGAATGTTCCAAGCCTCTTTGTCTTCTATATAATTACGAACAGTATAGTATGCTTTTCTCATTAGAACATTCTTAACGCGTAATTTGAATTAACTTTCTGTGAGCTCCGTTATACATTTGCAATTTTATTATAAAAACGTACGCAGTTGCCCATGAAGGACTTATTCGTTTCAATGAGTCTATACCTAGGTACAACAATCCACACTACGGGCAAAAACCGCCACAGCGTGGCTCAGTTTGTTCGTTCGTTTCGTCCTTGTCACTCCTGAGAGAGACAAGGACGGAAATAAAATCATCAAGATTACATTGGAGCGGTCCCGAGCGCAGCTATTGTTATTAGTTTTATACATATTTAGTCCGGCCAATTTAGACATTCGAAGTTACATAAAATCCCAACAAGCTGAAATTCAGTAAAATTGTTCAAAACATAATTATAAACAATGTTTAAAAGTTCCCCATCATTCCCGTGTATGGAAAAAAAAATATTCAAGGTCAAAGGTCAAAAAAATTAGTTCTTCACGATTTTCAGCAAAACAGTAAGTTTTATCATAAAAGTACCTCAGACAAAAATTGTGGATCATAAAATTATCTATAAAAAATGTATCAACACTTTTTTTCTTACGAGCCACCGTTTCTGAGATATAACGATTCAAAAAGTTATAAAAGTTGTTATCGTCATGATATGCACACGTTTCCACGCCTCCTATGAGGTAGTGTACTTAACGCGTTTTTGAATCGTTATATCTCACAAACGGTGGCTCGTAAGAAAAAAGTTTTGATACATTTTTTATAGATAATTTTATGATCTACAATTTTTGTCTGAGGTACTTTTATGATCAAACTTACCGTTTTGCTGAAAATCGCGAAAAGCTCATTTTTTTTACCTTTGACCTTGAATAATTTTTTTTTCCATACACGGGAATGATGGGGAAATTTTAAACATTGTTTATAACTAATTATAATATTAATGTTTTGAACAATTTTACTGACTTTCAGCTTGTTGGGATTTTATGTAACTTCACTCTAATTTTTTGGTCTAAATTGACCGGACTAATTATAGTCAATACTACCTACTATTTTAGAATGTTACTATTTTAGAAGTAAGTAATAGAAGAGGAATGCGACACCCAAGACAAACCTGTTTAAGGTTTATAAGGTGTTAGATTTTTATGAAAAGTTGTAATATTTATACAAATAAATAAATAAAGTTTTCGTTAGCTTGATTCATTATAAATATTTAATAAAACGGCTAGGACTCACGTAGTTCAGTCAGTCACGTCAGTCGCCGCGATGTCGCAGCGTAAACTCGCCCCTGATGAAGAGCATCGAACATGCTCGAAACCTAGGTCGACTAATTCGACAAACTACGTGAGTCCTAGCCGTTTTATTAAATATTTAAAAAAAATAAGTTTGCAATGAAAAGAAATAATAATGTGTGAATTATTACGTCATGCTTTTTGGTGCGAACGTCGCCTTGCCATCGTCTGTTTCCACATAAATACAATCTGGGTGTGTTCAAATCAAGACTGAACAAGTACTTACTGGGTAAGCATGTTACATCTTCGACAATATCGTCGCTTCCCATCAGAGCCCTTATTCTCTATGACCACTTAGTGATTCCTTGCTTCGAAATTGCGTCGATTCCTTAATTAATAGACGACATCTCTATGACGCATTCATATATTCATATATATGATTCTCTATGACGCGTCATAGAGAATACAAATTTCGCAGATGTCGTTTATTAATTGAGGAATCGACGTGATTCGAAGCAAGGAATCTCTAAGTGGTCAAAGTGAATTAGGGCCAGGTGAGATCGTGGTCAAACGCTGACCCAGTCAGATTAAAAAAAAAGTTTTTTTGTTGAAAAATATATTGAAAATGAAAATGAGCCCAAACACTAGTAGTTTACGATTATCCGTGACGGAGTTCCATTGCCCACTTTCCGTCTCCATCATCATATCAGCTGGCTGTCACCAGAATATTGCATTGTCATCGGACTTTGACAAGTATGTAAAATTTCACTTCGTAGGATAAGAGGAAGTGGTTCTGATTCAGCTTGCAAGATTCCACCCAAACAAACATTTTTGGTTCTGATTCAGCATGCAAGATTCCACCCAAACAAACATTTTTGGTTCTGATTCAGCATGCAAGATTCCACCCAAACAAACATTTTTGGTTCTGATTCAGCATGCAAGATTCCACCCAAACAAACATTTTTGGTTCTGATTCAGCATGCAAGATTCCACCCAAACAAACATTTTTGGTTCTGATTCAGCATGCAAGATTCCACCCAAACAAACATTTTTGGTTCTGATTCAGCTTGCAAGATTCCACCCAAACAAACATTTTTGGTTCTGATTCAGCATGCAAGATTCCACCCAAACAAACATTTTTGGTTCTGATTCAGCATGCAAGATTCCACCCAAACAAACATTTTTGGTTCTGATTCAGCATGCAAGATTCCACCCAAACAAACATTTTTGGTTCTGATTCAGCATGCAAGATTCCACCCAAACAAACATTTTTGGTTCTGATTCAGCATGCAAGATTCCACCCAAACAAACATTTTTGGTTCTGATTCAGCATGCAAGATTCCACCCAAACAAACATTTTTGGTTCTGATTCAGCATGCAAGATTCCACCCAAACAAACATTTTTGGTTCTGATTCAGCATGCAAGATTCCACCCAAACAAACATTTTTGGTTCTGATTCAGCATGCAAGATTCCACCCAAACAAACATTTTTGGTTCTGATTCAGCATGCAAGATTCCACCCAAACAAACATTTTTGGTTCTGATTCAGCATGCAAGATTCCACCCAAACAAACATTTTTGGTTCTGATTCAGCATGCAAGATTCCACCCAAACAAACATTTTTGGTTCTGATTCAGCATGCAAGATTCCACCCAAACAAACATTTTTGGTTCTCAGCATGCAAGATTCCACCCAAGCAAACATTTTTACATACATACATTGCAAGTTAAATAAAAGCTTGTAAAATGTGAATTCTACTAACTAAAACGCATGTGGCGGGTAGTTTGCCGACGCCGCTCCTGTTGATTTGTTTCCTCGCGTGGCGCCGCGTGTGCGACTTGAGCTCTTCCGTGCTTGAGAACGTCTCGCCGCAGAATTTGCAACCATTGCTGAAATTTAAACAAACCATTACATTACTAGCGACCTGTCCTGCCTTCGGACGGATGCAAACCTTCCTACTCATATCCTACTAATAGAAAGAAAGAAAGAAAGAAAGAAAGAAAAGACATTTATTCATGACACACACGCAACATTACATTAAACTATAACATTAGGCATACTATACATTACAAATAACAGAGAAAAAAATAATATATATATATATATATATATATATAATACCTACATATATATATATATATGTATATGTATATATAAATATATATATGATATATATATATATTTATAACACACAATAAATACATAATATAACTATAGAACAATGAAACGTTGCGCGTCAGGAAAAGGTTGTAGGTCTAATTTTTTTTCAGTGCTTTTTATGGCCTTCAAAGTTCTAGGTGGCACTGCCATCGTTATGGGCAGGCGTAGCGCTTACCATCAGGCGAATGATGGTACGAACAAGTCGTTCGCCTGATGGCAAGCGCCTGCCCAGTAATTTCGCTGGCTGCAATGCCCTTCAAATCGGAACACAGTAATGCGCACTACTGCTTGGCGGCAGAACAACTGGCAACGATACTATGGTATTAGTATGGGTATCAACATACATGACGTATTTTACCTCACATGATGTTTAGAAGATAGTACTAAATGTCGCTTCCAAGCTTCTTCAGTGGCGAAATGTAGACTGCACTCCTCGCATCTAGGCCCCAGCTTTTCGTTCTTCTCCTGAAAATGCGTTAAATTAATTTTTAGTGTTGACAATATGGAGGAGTGGGGGTAATGGATAGGGATGGGAATAGGTTCCCACTGTATCACATAGGTAGATAACTACATTATTATTTGGATACGATTGTGGAACGCGTTACCTACTGACATTAAACGGGTAGCCTCACTGGATACTTTTAAACACCGAGTAAAAGAATTTTACCATTCGCTATTGTTACCATCTTTATCCTGTTTTTGTTTTTAATATACATGTATTTATTTTTATGTATATTTGAATAGGGGATCGGACAGTAATCGAGACAAAATCTAAAATGTAGTTAAAACAAATGTTCGTCGAAACAGAAAGATCATACAATCAATATTTTTGTGAAATAATAACGATTTATATTTTTAAATCGATAAATAATTCTGACATTTTTAATCTGTTGTTCATCTCAAACGAAACAACAATCACAGCGCATGACGTCATTTGTAGTCAAATGCCGTGAGTCAAGCTTTTATTTATTTTAAGTTTTTGGTTTTCATAAAATGTATTTTTGCTAATTTTTTCGTTCCATTACTACAATATAGTCCCCAAACTTCACAAAACGTATTAGAATCTCTTTGCAAGTTTTATTTCGAAGAGTTTGTCGTTTTCTACCTACATATGACATCACCAGTTTTGAGGTGACCTTTTGCGCGGCAATATTTGAAACATAGTATTAAAACATTTGTCTGCACACTATCGTCTATAAATTTTAATATTGTCTCTTTATAGCATACGGTTGTCTGGACGACATCGCTGTTTAGCGATAAGACTGCCTATTGTGCTTATCATAAGAAAGTATTTTCAAAATGTTATTCCTTCTTAAGTGCAATAAAGTGTTTTCTATTCTATTCTATTCGAAGAATATTTACTATTTTATTAGTGTGTATTTTATGTAATTGGTTTATGTAAGTGAAGTGGGTTGTCTGGAAGAGATCGCTTTAAGCGATAAGACCGCCCATTGTACTACCATTGTAAGGCATTTGGTGCTACTATTATTTATGTTGTAACTGGTATGCAATAAAGAGTTTTGTTACTTTATATATAAGAGTATTTAGAAATTGAAAACAACCGTTCATTATTTTTGCGTCATTCCTCTCCCTGCTCGGTTGTCTGGAAGAGATCGCTTTTAGCGTCAAGACCGCACAATTTTTACGCTTTTAAAAATATATTGTTATTATTTACTGGTAGGTTTCTCGTATGCGAGAGGCCGTCTGGGTAGGTACCACCGCTTTGCCAGTTATTCAGCCGCCAAGCAGTAGTGCGCAAGCATTACTGTGTTCCGGTTTGAAGGGCATTGTAGCCAGCGAAATTACTGGGCATTATGAGACTCAACAGCTAATTGTCTTAGGGTGACGAGCGCAGTGCAGCGCCGCGCAGGATTTTGCAAAACAAAGTTCTGGGTGGTGCTGTTATTGTTATGGGCTGGCGTATTGCTTACCATCAGGCAAACGACCAGCTCGTCTCGTCACTAAGTTACATAAAAAAAAAACTGTGTGTGTTTCAAAAAAGAATTATTTCATTTCATTATTAGTAATATTATTATTACCTGTCTATGCACCTTCATGTGATGCGAGTACAGTCCCCTGGGCGTCGCGAAAGTATCACCGCAGAGTGCGCACACGCATTCTGTCACGTGTTTGAGGCGCTTGTGCATGAGGAGACTGTTGGGCATGCTGGAAAACACAGTTTAAGATTAGTATTAATTAGAGATGGGCCGACTAGCCAACTAGTCGGTTGCAAAAAGATCGACTAGTCGGCCGATTAGTCGGCCAAACCGATCATTGCTTTCGGTGGAGTTCGGGTAGCATCGTCTATGTCCGTGGTGCTTCTTTTAGAGCTGAGTCGCCCGCATCCGCCGCGCTGTGCATTGACGTCGAAACAGGTTGTTGTTTCCTTTGCATTTTTTCTTGTGTTTACGAACGAACCGGCGTTACTGAGTGTTTTTTTAGAAAATTAAAACAAAGTGATTGACTTAGCTAAGTTTATAGTGAATGTAGAATAGAATAGAAAAAACTTTATTTCACTTAAGAAGGAATTACATTTTGAACATACTTTCTTATGATAAGTACAATAGGCGGTCTTATCGCTAAACAGCGATCTCTTCCAGACAACCGTATATATAATTATGAATTCGTATATATACGAACTCATAATAAATTATTATAAATTATGTAAATGAAATTAATAATAAATTATTATGAATTATGTAAATGAAATTAATAATAAATTATTATGAATTCGTAGCTAGTGAACATTTTGCGATTTCTAAAGTGAATCATATTATGATTCGTTTAAAGTGGCCTTTTTAGGCCACCTGGTATTGTTTCTCAAGTCACGCAACAAAAAGTATATAATTTCGTGCTACGTTAGTACTAATATAATGTATCACCTGAATAGTTCTCCGCATTCTTTACAAGGATATTTCTGGCCTTTGTGGAGACTCACATGTGTTTTAGCTTGATGTCTGAAAATACAAAACAGATCATTAGTTGCTTATTTTATATTAAAAAGCTTGTTTTCTGTGTCTTGTTTATAAGATTTCTCCTCCAAATTTTTTTTTTACTCAATAGATCTATGTTTGGCCACTATCTCACCTGATGTGAAGCGATGATGTGGCCTAATATGGAGCACATAGATCTAGAGAGAGACGGCAGTTGAGCGGCTGCTCAGACCCCTCGATGGTTCACCGAACATCATCCCGAAACACGACTAGGTCGCTTGACGGCATGGCTTTGTTCGGTGGGTGGTATTACAACCACGGCCAGAGACTGCCACTCCAAAGCGCGTAAGCGGGTTTCATCACGATGTTTTCCTTCACCGTTTTAGAGCGAGCGTCCAAAGTCTGCACTTAACTATAAGTCATTGGTGCAGGGCCGAGTCGGAATTCGAACCCACGTGCGTCGGATCACCTAAATCGAACAGGCGTTTCACGTAACGTTTACTTAACATTTATTTTATTTATTTATAGCCAGTGTCAGATTCTTAATTTTGTTTATTGTGCTTTGCTTCGATTCCTTTTGTTTGGGTTTGAATCTGTGTGCCCTTTGGCAAAGGCCTCTTCCAACCTTCCCTTTCCCGTGATAGTCTTGACCATGTTCTACCAGCTGTTTTAATAATCTCGTCATCCCATCGTTTAAATTGTCGGCCCTTGCTTTCTCTTTCCTTCTCTTGGACACCACAAAAAATATTACATACTTAACATATTACATAGAAAAGTATCTATGTACATAATATATATAATTCTTTTTTAATATATAATTTTTATTTACCAAAAAATATCAAATAACATTTTTAAACAACATACTGGCCTCAATAATTATACAAACACAACAGTTTACACTAGCAGTTGTTGAACCTCAGATGCCTAAGCTAGGCGTATGCCTGTAATATAACGAAATCTTACATAATATGTAAGATTTCGTTATGTCATCGAATCAGGTTCTGTTGTTAGGCTGCCTAAACGGTTTTATCAAGTGATTATAGTGACTATTATTTCTTGTATCGAAATTCAAACCGACACCAAAGTTTTATAACACGTACCTAGATTCAGAGATAATAAATCATTGTATTATTGAAAGTAACCGACATAGCAAATAGGATTAGCAAACTGAAGTGGTAATGGGCCGGTCACATCTCTCGAAGGACGGACAAGCGTAGTGTAGGACACCCACCGGCCAGATGGAGCGATGACCTGCGAAAGGCGGCCGGTAGAAACTGCATGAGAAGAGCCGAAAACCGGGCTCAGCTTCATTAGGAGAGGCCTATGACCAGCAGTGGACGACAACAGGCTGATGATGATGTATTAAGTGTATAATATTCCAACAGATTACAATTTCTCTAGATTTATTATGGCGCCTGCCTCGGCGAGACAGAACGAGTCATGCCGAGGACGAGTGTACAGGGAACGTCTCGTCAGTTCTCGTCCGACCCAACCACTCGTGCGAAGCATGGCAAGAGCGAGAATGAAAAGGTGCCATTATTAACTGATTGTAAATGAATTAATAACTCTTTATTGGTAACGCCACAATATAGAAAAAGTAACAGTTAAAGACAAAGTTAACAAAGTGTGTCACAATGGGCGGCCTTATCGCTCAAAGCGATCTCGTCCACAAGTGAAGGAATGTAGACAAAAATATATATGGACGGTGTTACTTTAAGATAATTTTGTTGGTAGATAGATACATAACGTATCTATCCACACTTATTATAGTGTCACAATGGGCGGTCTGATTGCTCAAAGCGATCTCTTCCAGACAACTGTGCATGGAGAGGAATAACATAAAGACATGGACGGCGACGTACATATGTCACAATAATAACTATCAAATAAATATAATTCATTTTATAACAAAAAACTGACTTCAATTCTGATGTATCTTTGAAGTTCAAGGTTGAATATGTATGTAATTTATATGGGGACCACCTTGTAGCTATACTAAACCCAACGCAAAAAGAATTTTCGAAATCGGTTTATGACGGAGTTCTGAGGTAACAAACATTAAAAAAAAACAATCAAATTGAGATCGGTTAAAAATTACACTAAAATTTTAACTACATAAATACATGCATAGATTGTGCTTACAATTAGAAATATAAACCAGATGTAAGTACGTTTGCTAATAAACCTATCAATGAAAGAAATAAGGAACTTACGTGCAAAAACAGACGTACGGGCACAGTTTGCAGCAGAACTTGCGTTTGTGAGACGAGAGTCGATGTTTGCACAATCCCCGCTGCTCAGAGAACCGAAGATGACACACATCGCAGACAAACTTGCCGTACTCCTGGAATATTGATATAGTAGAGCTGATAAAACAAAGAATCTATCACAAAAATAGGACATGTGACATCCACCAATCCACACTGGTCCAGCGGCAGAGTGGTAGATTATGGCCCATTCTCTCTTTGTGAGAGAAGGCCTGTGTCCCAGCAGTGGGAACGTGATGGGCTGGTGATGAAAGATGATAATCAACTAGTATTTTTTCATCATGATACTGTTTTGCAGTAACAAAATCTTGCCCAGTGAATGAATGTAGCTATTTTTTTTGTTTTTAAGCAAGCAGCATAATTGCTGGTGTGTCTATATGACAGTGTGGAAAGTCATTTTACTTTCTTATTCTTGTAATTATTAACTTCAACTCATTCTACTCAACACTGTAAGTGTCTACTGCATTGCGTTCCAATTGTTAAACTAGCTATGCGAAGCAGGAGGAATTACGAATGACAAATGCCATAGAAAGACGCTTCTGACTGTATTGCTTCAAGATTATTTGACGTGCCTTAAAGTACTACACTTTTCTCGCACTGTGCAGCTGATAAGCATTAGACCCGTCACTAGAGTATCATTTGACATTTCTGCAATGGAAAAGAAGTTCTTATACATCCCAGATTTCTAAACCTAACATACATGATGTTAAGAATATATTACAAAAATATATGCTTACAGTATTGTGTTTCTTCATATGATTCTCAAATGTCCCCTTGGTCTCATATCCTCTATAGCAAAGGTGACATTTAAACGGAGAGACAATATAGTTACTGGACTCTTTCCTTAATAATAGTTCTTTTTTAGCATCTTCTGGAGTTAGGAACACCACCGTTGCATAATCTTCAAAGTAACTGATGTTGAAAGTTTTACAACTATTTCTTTTGATAGTACCATTTAGTTCTGATTCTCTAGTACTTTTAGATACTTTATTTGCTAACGGCTCATCATCACTAACCGATTCAATATCTTTTGTACTATGTAATAGGGTCTCCTGCCTTTTTCTCTTCTTGCTTTTAAGTTCTTTCTTACTAGTTTTTTTTGTATATATCTTGTGTATTTGCTCATCTGTAGTATTTTCATTTAAATAGTAATTGTGAGTATCATTTAAGTTTTCTTCATGTTGGTCGAATGCACTTTCATCAACATCCTGTTCTTCGCTTTTAATTGAATCGATTTCTACATTGTTAATAATATTACAGTCTGTGCTTGGTTTGATGTCATTAGTTTTAGTACTTTCTTCTGGAGTTATTTGATCTTCGTTGTGTTTGAAAGATATAGTTTCTGTGGGTGTAACAACTAATGTGGACAACAGTTTGCTATGGGCTCTATTTACATTTTGTAGGTCTTTCTTCGTTAACTGAAAAAACAGGGAAAGTTTGTGTGCCGCTTCTCTTGTGCATTCTGCCCTACACACTAACCAAAACATTTATTTATGGAATTATGTAATGAGACGAGCAATTCGTTCGCCTGATGGTAAGCGCTACGCCTACCCATAATAATTGCAGTGCCACCCAGAACTTTAATTACTGAAAAAATGACTGTGTAGCACTGCAATCAATCAATCAATCAAAATCTCTTTAATCATTTTGGCATCACAGACGCATTTATGAACGTCAAATTATCACAATGATTCTACCACCATATTGGAAAAAGAACCACTACTTAGAAGATACGGCAAGAAACTGAGGGGCATTTTTTTTAGAGATTTTGTTATAATTTTTTGGGGTTTTACAATGTTATGTTTCTTATGTACCAGTTGGTTACTTTGCAGAAGTGGAATGTTCCAAGCATCTTTGTCTTCTATGTAATTACGAACAGTGTAGTAAGCTTACTGCATTGTGCACATCACTTTGAGACTTCAGATATTAAGCCTTATATGCCCAGTAATTTCCACATTGATCTACTACACGTGTTTATTCGTGTGAACTTGTTGTAAGTTGATATGTAATGTTCTTGCTTTGCATGCCCGATGGAAAACATCTACACATTTTACCTAACACAAGTAACAAGCGGGGTACAATCATTTGGTAAGTCTTGCTAGCAATGCAGTAGCAGTTTCTAAAATATTAAATAAAATTCCTGAGCTGAGCTGGAGACAATGGGTGTAAAAAAATATGCATTGTGTAGTTGTTTTTGTGACATGGCTTTAGACATGATGGTGCCCGGACCCCATGGACCTAAGGTTTCGACACCAAGTGGCGCAAAAATGTAATCACTACAGAGTGAAGCATATTTCCGCCGCTTGGCGTCTTCGGCAGCCTCCGAAAAGTTATAGTTATTGTTCATTATGAAGAATGTATTATCAATATCACAATAATTAATAAAGTAGTATAAAAACGCATTGTTTAATAACACTGATTTACTTAGTTACCTTGATATTGTCTTGTCTTAATTGAGACAAAACATCCTGAGCTCTGTGGCATTGCGATCTGAACTTCACAAATTTGTGAAGTACAGCCGCACATTCAAAACAAAAGACTATCTTGTCTCCTTCGCGCTGAAAATTAATGTTACCATGAAAACTTACTTCTTTGATTAGGCAATTAACAAAAAATCTTTGAGACTGTAACTTACTAAGATGTTTGGGAAACTCGGAGATTTTAGATTTTCCATAAACCTTTCACCAAAGGTTGTAGAGATGAATTTGGTGTTAAAACTTTGCATTTTTACCGCAGTTTCTAGACACGCTGTGCAATATTCAAAATCTTCCATGATTTGTAGGCCAGTCATTTTACTCAGGTCACTCTAATGACCTGCGCTTCTTATTTTTCTTTGCAATCATTAATCATTATTGTCCTGGCATAGTAGGCGTTGTTTGTTTATTTGATGTTATTTTTCTTTCCTTCGGTAGGTACCTAACCGACTTATCAATTATAAAATAAAATTGAGGGAGACTATATTGTACGACCATAATAATGTACAGCCAAAATTGCACAGCCGATATTGTACAGCCAATATTCCATGTACATCGGATTTCAAATACTCGGCCGGCTTTTCCTGGACGGCAAATATTGCCCGTACAAACTCGGCTCGTGTCGATATTGCACGGCCCTTATTGCACAGCCAATAATTCATGTACTGGCTTCCAAATGTCAGGGTGTGCAATCCAGTCTGTACATTATTGGATGCGAAATATAGCCCGTGACAAGTTTGGTACAGCCAGTATTGTACAGGCAATAATACGAAGCCATCCATAGACAAAAGTAGCATTTCACACGATGCCTCGTTTGTTTCAAGCGAGTCTTTGAAGCACAGATTATCAAAACATGTTCGGTCCCGATCGAACCATAGACTGCAGCTTTATCCCGCTAGGAGCGCTAGTGCTCGTAAATGTTGAAGTTATCATTTTCTTCGTACAAAACAACTAAAACAAGAATTAATAAGATATTGCTGGATATACATAGGGCTAGGTAGGCGAACAACGAGAAATAACTATTTTTTCAAAACAAAGAACACATAGATGGTTTTAGTTAGGTTAAGTGCCAGCTTTTCAACACATATTTCTGCCCTTATGTGATTTATTATGACATACGTGTGGGTGCATTTAACTTATACTGTTACAGTTCAAAATTATCGATACCTACTTTGATAAAATAGATATACTTCCATACCTACATTTTCCTATAGAATATTTTTTAATGTGCAAGATTCTCTCTAATGAAAAAATGGAAAATACAAATGTTAATCAGCATTGAAATAATAACAAAAGCATTTTTTTTTGTTAAATATTTCAACTTAAGGTCGAATGTCCAATAGATTGTTTTTGAAGACAGTAGGTACCAAGTAGGTACGGCCGCGTTAGTAGTACCACATTATTACAATACATATAGTAGCGCCACCCGTGTAGGTACTTTTGCTGTCACACGCAGATGTGCCAGGGCACTCACAACATGGAAAATAAAATAAATATGATTGGTATTATTTATTTAATTTACAAGTACCTACCAAATATACCTACATATTTACATAAGTTGCATATACTCTTAATGTAAATTGTTGCTGATGATAGTAAAAAATATTCTTATAACTGTATTTGTTCCAAAACATATTTCCGGTCGTTTTATAACAGTTACTTATACCTACTAAATAATAAAACAGTATAGTGTAACCTTAGGAACTCTGTCCCCCGCACTAGATCTCTGGTGAGCCTGTACAGCGGGGTTACAGTGGATCACTCCGGCTACTCCTATCTCTATTTCATTGCGTACATATAGTTACGTAGGTACCTACGTTTATAGTAGGTAGATAAACTCGTTCTCCATTTCAAGAGCTTGCATTTCCTCTTTTAAAATATTGGCTGATTTATCAAGATTGCTCAAACGTAGATTTAATGGCTTTCCTTTGTTTGTTTTTTGAGACCACGGTCCTCGTAGTTCCTGGTTCCCTAGATATAGGGGATCCTAGTTAGGAGCCAGGATTACCTTATCTGTATAGTTATGACAATATAATGTATGTTCGTAAAAATCTGCACATTTTTTTTACGCTTCTCTATGTTTGGCCACTATCTCACCTAGCAATGATGTGGCTTACAATCAAATGGAGCACATAGATCTAGAGAAAGTTGGCGGCAGTTCAAGGTGAATAGTGACCATCACAAATCACAACATAAACACTAGAAATAAGGATAGAATTTCAGTACCTAGGCTTAGACTGAGTAAAACTGGTAAAACGAATAAGTCCTCCATGGGCAATTGCCTACGTTTTTACAATAAAATTCCAAAATGTATATCTAACGGAGCTCACAGAAAGTAGATTCAAATTGCGTGTGAAAAATATTCTAATGAAAAAAAGCATACTATACAGTTAGTAATTACATAGAAGACAAAGATGCATGGAACATTCCGCTTCTGCCAAGTACCTAGCCAACTGGTACATTAGAAACCTAATATTGTCTAAAACCACCTAAAACAAACATTTAATATTGTAACAAAAGTTCTAAAAAAATGCCCCTCAGTTTCTTGTGGTATCTTCTGAGTAGTGGTTCTTTTTCCGATACGGTGGTAGAGTCATTGTAATAATTGACCGTCTGTGATGCCAAAATTGAATAAAGAACTTTTGAACTTGAACTTTGAACTTATTGCATGTTTTTTTATGTAACTGAATGACTGACGAGCTGGTCATTTGCCTGATTGTAAGCAATACTACGCTAGCCCAAAACAATAACAGCACCACCCAGAACTTTGTTTTGCAAAATCCTGCGTGGCGCTGCACTGCGGTCCTTATCCTGAGACAATTAACTGTTGAGTCTTATAATGCCCAGTTATTTCGCAGTAATGCCCTTCAAACCGGAACACAGTAATGCTTGCCTCACGCATACGAGAAACCTACCACCAAATAATGTTAATATGTTAATGTTGTTATGTCGTTCGAGAATGGATTCAAATAATAAAATGTCACCAATTTCCATTCATCTCTTACCGATTGCGTGCTCCCAATCCTGTCAAAATATAATCCGTTGTCTTCATACATCTAACTAATATTGTAAGAGCTGTGAGATCTGCAGATACCTACGTTTTTTTTCCTTAGTATGGTTTCATAACCATTATGATCCCCATTTTTAATACAATCTAGCCAATTGATTAGGCTTATAAGTAATTTACATTTAACTTTAACTGATATATTAATTTTTTTCTTTTTTCAGATAAGTGTCATAAACAAAATTTTAATGATATTTTTCATTTATTATACGTAGTCATCGTGTAGTAGTATTTATTAGTATATTTACAAAGTTATTGGTGAACACATTTTTCGTTTTCTAGTAGGTACTCGTACTAATCCGTCCTTCCCAAAGAACAGCTCCAAAATTCTACCCATCATCCACTTTCCGCGGAGAAGGTTGTCGTCTTGGATGGTTACATCTTATCTCTTACTTTCACATTTTCTTATTGATTGAACCATTTACTCCTGATTGTCAGTTGCGCTAGATGTTCCTTTTTATATTTCTTCCTGATATCTTGTGTTATCTTAGATGTCAACTGCCACTGCGTTCTAGCGTTTTGCTCTGTTTCAATGATTGTGTTAACAATCTGTGTTTCGGTTACTCCATGTGAAAGAAGCTTTTCAAAGTTAAAATTATTAAAATCTTTACTTTAAATTATTAAATTACTTAGGGTCCACAAGGAGCCAAGCGCGACTTACCAATCTTTCGATTTTATCAATTGAAAGAGACAGGGAAGTCAATTTTGTTAATGCTAGTGAATAGGTATAATGTAAAATTAAGTCTCGTAAGCATGTTTAGTATTAAATTTGTTGTTTTATTTTAAGTAGGAATCCTCAATATAAAACCGCTCGGGGTGCCAATCTACCCTACGCTGCGCCGGCCACTGCCTTTGCCTCAAGTTTGCTAGTGTTATTTATTGTGATAGGCCAACGGTGTAGGTACATATTAATATTTTTATTTTTATATATTAGGCACACCAAATACAGCTACATTAAAAAAATACAAATATATAAAAAGCTTAGCAATAATGCAGCTCACAACGCTATTCTCATATTAGGTACTACATATTTTAAAAATAATTGCTAAGAGCTGCTTACAAAACATAAATGAAAATTCCGTTTGTAAGTGTTCTTAAATTTAGGTAAATAAGTGATTGACAAAGAAAAGGCATTAGATATTAACTTAAAAAAAATATTATTTTTTTAAGGTAGTTTTCAATAAAAAAAAATCATTTTAAGAAAAAAAAACAAACCGACTTCAAAGCTATATCAATATTTTTTATTTTTCAAGAAGCTGATATTTTCAAAAAGCGCTGAATCAATATCGATAAAATATATATGGGACCACTTCTGAAGTATGACCTACCAAACAAAAAAAGAACAATCAAAATCGGACTACTCTGTAAAAAGTTATGCGTAGTAATACATTAAAAAATATACACTCGTCGACTTCAGAACCTCCTCCGTTTTTTTCGTCGGTTAATGAATTGGTTATAAATAGGTGGTTAATACATTTTGATAGAAAGTTTTTGTAATATTAAATTGATAAGCATTACAAACAAACAAACAATAATATATAAAAATGTATTCTTAGATTGTATTGTGCCGATATATAACACACCTATTTATTATTATATTATTATTTATAGACGTATACATTATTCGCTATGAAGCCGTGGTTCTGACAATAGTAATTATTTTATTTCTTTAATTGCTTCATAATTAGCATTATTAACTCGTTACCTCGGAATGTTTCATGTCATTACTAATATTCGCATTTTTTAATCTTTCGCCCACTCGCAATATCCCTTGATTATCTAAAAACGGACTCAATTTTACCAAATTGCTACTGCTATTCGGTTTATTAAATCAATTTAAATCGTCGCAAGTCAATGTCGTTGCTAAATTCACTACACCGCATATATCTTATTACAAGCAACTTCGCCGCCTTTAACTTTGTAATGTGATATACGATTAGCCGTTGTTTACATTTCGTTGTCGCGTCGAATTGTTTTAATTGCTAGTAATGACCATGCTAAGATCTTTGCGATCTTTGTAAATGAGTTATGCCTCTCTAATAACTTCTGAATGATGCTTTCTTCACAATATTTCTGCACAGCATGCACATTGTACACTTTTTCTTTTGTCTTGTAAACCGTTTGTTTTTCGACTAGTGGTAATTCTGTTGCCTTCATCGACTCAGGCCCGTACCACCACGTGTCGTATGCTTTAAATTTTAAAACCATTATGCCTCTACTTACTGAATCAGCTGGATTGGACTCTAGACTTCACATAATGCCAACTGCTCGGTTTTACGACCTTTATTATGTTCTGAACTCTATTAGCTACAAAGGGTTTCCAGCGACCGGGATCTTCCTGTAGCTACCTCACCACTATAGAGTCCGTCCAGCCGTGAATGCCCACGTTGTTTTCGTCAATACATTGTACCTACCTACTACTTATTTTCTCCATCAGTTTAGACAATAATACCGCTTCGCATAACTCCAATCTCAACAAAGATAGGTACAGGTAGGTACCAGTCAGCAAAACGGTATCTTTAACTAGTCTGGTTTGAGCTGCAACCAATACCACTGACATTTGATGGTTATTTACAATTCTTGCGTATCGCTCGATTTTTCCACGCCCCTGAACAAACAAATTAAAATATTAAGAAACTATCTGCCTACTCGAAGAAAACTATCGACGACAGAAAATTCGTTATAATTCATAATTTCTGATAAGAAATAAAGAAATATATTATTTTATAATAAACATTCTTCATATATTTTACTTTTAAGTCATGGGTCTTGAAAATCCCGGCAGGATTCCCGGGACTAGGGTAGGTATTATTTTAAAGACTGGTCCCGGGAGTCAATTTTGGTTCGAGACTGAATGCCCTACTCGGTATATCTTAGGTTATACCTTAGACATACGGTAAATGTTAAAAAAATACTCAAATCTTTCTTGACGTGTCGGCACATCACGGGCATCTACTAATCTAAGGCAATGTCATATATAGGAGCAACGACAAGCGAAGCGAGGAGAAGAGCATTAGTTACCTATGACCACCACAACTCTCGAGCCGAGCGAGCGAAGCGAGCGTGCTGCGGCAGCGGCCGGGGAAGCGCCCGAAGAATTTTAATTTTGTTAAAACGCGTTTTATCTACATAGTTTGACATACTTTTAACTGATATCACAGAATACTAAGGAACAGAAGCATCACTCCGCAAAGAAATTTAAACAAATAGCGACTCATGCTATAACGCAATAAAATTCAATTCAGCTCGCGTAGCGCTGCATACCTACCAGTCATATTAACTTACAGAACGCCTCTCTTTGTGTCGCATCGCATAGCTCTTATCTCTTCTGATGCGGCACGTGGAACGACGCGCGACCCGCCGTCGGTGTCCGGCTATGTACTTGTAGCTTCGTACTCATGGTCATTGTCATGGGCGTACCCACGGTGGGGCATCTGCCCCACCCTAGTCACAAAACAGACTGTTGTGTGCCCTAGTCCCAGACTCGAAGCTAAATTCGCTTTATTAAAAACTAATTATTCATTTGGTGTTTTTTAAACAATGGTTCTTCTAATTACTACAATTTAAATGGTTTTCCTGGCTAACTGAACTTAAGGCTGAACTGTGGTACAACGTGTGGGAGCAAAATAAATGGCACAGAGCGAACTGAACGATACAGATTTAATTGCGCTAGTTAAAGAAACACAACTGTCTTATCCTGCCATAAAACAGGCGCATACTGTGCACTATCACAGACTAGGAAGTATACTGTGCACTGTCGAAAGGTCAGTCAGTATTTTACGCAGAGTAAAAACTTCGTTGTGGTCAACAATGATAGAAAACCGGCTAGTCGGCCTCTGCATGATATGACATTATAAGTGTGCATAGGAAAAGGGTTCTCTAACCACAATATAAATTTGAAAACGTTTTAGCTAGATTTAGCCAGAACACACGCAGGGTATTATTGAAATAAGGTCAGTAAATAAAAAGCATTTTCAAATTCCTACTACTTTGCTGGGTATGTCCATGGTCATTGTCACAATAATGTAAATGTTTTTGGACTTTTCAAAGTCTGCATGCCTAACACAAATTATTTTACTATTATAATTAATAAACTCTTTATTTCAGACAATATAAAGTACAACAAAGTAAAATTAACAGAGCCCTATAGAATATATACCTTACAGACTAACATACATACAAAAATATTACATTACATTTAATGAACCACACACACTACTTCACTAAGTGTGACTTTTATTTCTAACAATATTCATTTATTTTTATTAGTTATTGGGTATTTTATTTCAATAACTGCATCTTTGTATATCCCATCCGGAGACAATATCATGGAATATTCCTGTGCAATTAATGGCTACGCATTTATTGTCAATTTGGTATTGAAGCAACTCGCAGTTTATAATTTGTCATTATTTTAGGCCTGGAGAAACTCAGACAGAACTTCACTGCTGCTGGCATGATGTGAAGTTAATTTACGCAATAGTTGCTCCACCAATAATATGAATTTTATCAAAGTGCCTGCTCTGGACCGTTGGTTTGTTTTAGTAAGAATCCATATAATGTTGTACATGCAAGTTCTTCATTTCACATACAGACCCACATCAAGAAGGCCACAATACACTTCTAGTCTCCAGCCGATGGAGCACACTCATGGCACATGCAACTTATTACTTTATGTGTCTTGCTCTACCATTACAGTTGCAGGTTATTATTATGACCTCACTTTGTGCTCATTGTACATCTTGCATTTGACAACAGCGTCGTCTCCGTAAGATTCTCTTGAAGCACTGTAAATGTAAAGCATATGTAAAGACAACTGGATAAGGATTGATATACATGTAAACATAACCTCAAACCTAGAAATTAATGTTTAGAGTTTTTAGGCCTTACGGAACCGATTTATAGCAATCAACTGCTTGTATAACAAACTACTACTGCTACTAATCAGCCCGTATCCACCCACTGCTGGGTATAAGGCTCCTCTAGTTCACGCCACTCATTCCGGTCTTGTGCTAGCTTCATCTATTGCAATCCGACGTATAACAATGTAAAGTTATAATTACAATTTACGTTTTTAAGTTCACTTGTTGTTTAAAACTTTAAATCCGGTTGTTTTGTTTTATTCGTTTAAAGTACACAACACAGAAAGTAAAAATACTACGCTAAGTAGTATACATAATTCATAGATCATACATACCTATACAGATACATCATATACGATATACGAGAATAGATATGCCATTATGTTTAAAATTTAGGATGTGTTGAAAAGCGATCAATAGATGGCGCTGATCAGCTTCATAGTTTCCAGATAGATTTACTTGACGCAGTTTACTTGACTGATTATATTACTTACAAAAATAAACAATTCACGTACTGGATTTGAAACAAAATAAGTACCTAGGCATATATTTCTTTATCTTTTGAATTAAAACAATTACATATTTTTCACCTTTTACAATAACTTTTTTTTAAATTTAGTAACATACAAAAAGGTTATTTGTTGAATGATAAATGAAAAGCCAATTTAATTAGTCAAGTAAGTCAAGTCAAAAGATGTTTATGAAATACAAAAAATGCACTTTTTTAAACGTCAAATACAAATCAATAAAAATACGTTGAGTTTCTAGTCTATCGGGTCTACTGCATCCATTGGTTCCACATTGTTACTTTTACTAGGACTGCTTTGGCCTGCTTTGCCCATGTGTCATTTTTTTCTTTATTCAGACTTTCTATTCTCGTTGTCTTCTTTACTTCGACAAAGTATCCTCCGGTTGTTCATTCACTTTTACACTAGTTTACGTTCTGCTACCGTGTTAAGAATTAATCTTTAAATAAATTCTTCAGAGGTGGATAAAATCGTATAATATTTTTCACATGACAATAATGACATATAGACATAAACAGTTTCTACGGAAACCATCTATAGACAATACATAGAAGAAAAAGCTAGTAAAAAAGTTGCACTAAGTATATCTTCAGTCATGTTTAAGTTCCATCTGCCTCAAATTTTAAAACCAGCAGTAACTTTTATAGACGCATCCCACAGATGACGCCACCTTCCATACATTAGTAATTTTGCAGACAGACGAAGAAAGCTTCATCCCCCTGGTATAATTCCTAGCCTGTGGTTAACAACGTAGTGATTTTTTTCTGTATGCTTTATTGAATTTCTTTTCATTTTCTTAAGATTAAGCCACAGATAAAATATGTGTCCTGACTTGACCTGTATCCTGTCCTTTGTAATTTACTTTGTAATTTCAACGGAAAAGCGGAAACGAACAAAACAAACACTGATTCAAACCGGTTACTACGTCGGTCGGTCAGTCCACAGGACCGGTCGGTGCCAATCGGTGATGAGGATGACATGACATTGACATCAATTAATTGGTCAATTATAGTCTGTGCAAAAAGAGCACTGGCATAACCAAACGAGGCTTCGACTTTGACATAACAATGGACTCGGAATATAGGCTGTACAATATTGGCCGAACAAAATCTTTCCGTGACAATAAATGCCGTACTGAATTGCACAGCCTGATAATTCGTGTACATTGAAAAAAACTTCTGTCGGCTTCGGATTATTGCCTGTGCAATACTGGCTGTACAAAATCGGCTCGGGCAGTTATTTCGCATCCATTATTGTACGGCCTGGATTGCACGCCCCAACATTTGGAAGCCATGTACATGAATTATTGGGTGTGCAATACAGGCCGTACATTATTTAGCCTCCAAATATTGGCTGTACATTAACCGGACCCAAAATTGACAGTAAGTGACATGATGACTTTGACATATTGACAATTATTTGACTTTGACAGCCAGTATTAAAGTGTTACCAAATCAGGGAATGTGCAGTGATCAAAAAATTAAAAAAAAATGGAATTTTGAGTTTACTTCCTATACTCAGATAAAGTATCCAGCCGTCTACTCGAAGTTCCTGTTCCTATACAACTAAAATCAAGCATTATGTAGATTCCTTTGACTCTTTCGATCGGTATCATAAAAATACAGGATGTGTTTATATGTACTACATTTAGCGGGTTCGATTCCCAGCTCTGGCAAGTGACTTTAAAAAAATCTTTGAATGTAGTTATGTATTTTTAATTCTAGAAATAAAGATATGTTTCCTTTGAGTAAAATTTGCTATCTTCAATATTTGTACCTAAGGTAAATTAAAGTAGGGGTTTAATTAAATACCTAAATGCTTGCTGTATTTTATTGTAGGTAAGATTATGTTTAAGCATAAAAATAACTATATAACAATTTCAAATTTGCACAATAATAAAATGTTTTTAGGCTGATGAATAACATCGCACAGCATGATAACTCACTGAATAATTTAACAACTGTAAATATGTACATAACTACAGAAAAATAAGGGTAAGAACACCACAAGTGGTTCAGGGCTCGAAAAACCCAGATAGAATCGAGGTAAACAAACTCGTCAAGCGCCCATACGGTTTTGCGTAAAGCATAAGAGTAGTTATAACTTGTTGCGCGCTACAGACGGCGACCGAGGTACCGCGGACGCCATGACGAACGACATAAAAGAAAGAGACAGAGGTACCCTACTAGATAGCTTATCTTGGAAAACAAGGTCAAGACAGGTAATTCAAAACACTTCGCCACAAACCCCTCGGAGTCATGCATCGTGCGAGACTGATGGTCATGAAGATCAACACTAGATGAAGATTCAAAGGATGAAGTTAGTTGAACACCAATAAATAGATGAACTTGTTCAAAGGAGTCTTTGAAGTGGTTTTGAATTTTGATCTTTTGAATGTTGATCTCATGAGTGTTGATTTTTCCGTATATGCGTCCACCGGGTAGTCATTTTCTGACTAGGTATTTCTAGGTATTTATTGTTTTTGTTATGTGCTCTTCGGTCTATAATAAACGATGGTGGCTGACGGTACGCAACCAGAAGTGCATGGAGAATTGGTGACAGTTTTGACTGTCAGTAATATTTTGTTGGACTGTGGAAGGCAGGTCACCACCACCATGCAACTGGACGCATTGAGGATCTTCTTCACGGAGTGCCCATCTACTAGCAACTGGAAAGGAAAATATACGTTTTTGAGCTGTTTATTGTTTTTGAAACAAACGCTTATAACAAAATAAACTCCTGCTTGGGCATGGGTGAGCAGTAGGTATGTATGCAGTCCCAACATAGGAGGTTCGGTGCTCACGTCAGAAAAAAATAGCTATGAAATCGGAGGTTTTTACAATGATACACCCATGTCGAAAAACACTTCGAAGTCTAGTCAAAGCCGATGCCACCAACATTGACACTGATGCCGACATCGACACTGATAGAGATACTAATATTGGTACGCGACCGACGCGAACACAGATACGAACAAGAACGCTGACATGAACACAGACACGGACGCTGACGTGAAAACAAATGCGGACACCGACGTGGACATAGAAGCTAACGCGAAAACAGACGCGGACACGCAGGCTGACGCAAGCACAAACGTGGACACGGAGGCTGACGCGAACACAGACACGAAAACGGAAGCTGCCGCAAACACAGACACGAGATGCGAAAGCGTACACAAACAAAATAAACGTCCTACTTTTGAAATTGTTTAACAAACCCATTGAGCTATTATTACGTTAGTTATAATAGCTCAATGAACTAACCTCATATCCTTTGACGTTCATTAAATCTCTAGGAGCATTCCACTTGACAATGACCGAGTGGTTCGATACTTTTCGCACAGTAAGGAAGCTCACTTTCATGGCATTGTAACTGCCACGTTCGGCAACATTGTTAATCTTCTGCAAGAAATAAATGTATTGTTTCTTGGAGATATAAGTGCTTAAAACTCTCAGGAGAACTGTATACAAAATGTTTTGCAGTTGAATTTTGAACATTGCAAATAAAATGTCTTGTAGTCTTATAGAGGTTAAGTAAGTACCTACCTAATTGAGATGTTAATATATCACGATTTCATACTTACATGCTGTTGGCTGGAAGTGCAGTTACCTTTGGATTCTACTTCGTTCTGATAGCGATCGTTAGTATATTTTTTACAACTGACATTCAAGTCTTGTTTGGTTTGGTGAAACACTATATTTTCAACATTATGACTGGCATTACAGGCTTTCATTTCGGACTTCGGTTCTGATTCTGAGTCAAAACTTACAGCTAGCTCCGATGTATGGGACTGGGCTAGAACCGGAGCCTCGCTTATTGTATCCTTAAAATATTTAAAGGTAAGTCTACCCAGTAGGTACCTACATTAGAAGAATTAAATTTGTAGGTTCAGTAAGTTCAAATAGTTATTTCATACATTATTGATAGTAGCAATAACACTTTCGTTTTCAATGTTATGTTCGTTTGCTGAAGTTTTGCATTTTTCTAGTACTGGATGCTTCAAAAGCTTCTGTACTTCTGTATAAAGTTGTGCCTGCAAAGGAATAAAACTAAAATTCGTTTCTAATTACAATAGCAATCTTTAATTTATAGAATTGGTGTTCATGGCAAAGATTTCTTACCAAAGCCCTGTTTCCATTTTGTACTTTACAGACTTCATGGTCTTTAACATGTTGAGGTTGTCCAGCTATAGATCTTACTACATCTTTTATTTCTACCTCCAAAGGTTTCATACAAAATCCTTTGACTCTAATCTCGTGCTCAGGTTGTACACACAAATTTTTCTTTAGTATAGGCCATGGCCTCGTTGATTTAGCCTGACGACATAGAAACATCAGGTAAAGGAAAAAGTTAAAATAAAATCCAAATAAAATTAAATAAAATAAAAACTACCACGCCACTGGCTGTTTTCCGCTCTAAAGCTTTATCTTCATCATCGTCTTGTTTATTACACTTTGGGATTGGCTCTAAATATCTTATCTTTGCTGGACCGTTAACAATGAAATGTATGTTGTTATATGCAACTTTATTGCCTGTTTCTACCGCTTCCTTTTCAATAATATGCTTTTTATACGTTTTATATTTAAGTAAGTTTTGTATTTCATGTCTTTGGCCTGGTCCCAAGTCTTGCTGCGCTGGTGAGGCATTATTAATTGCACTATTATTGACATCTCCGATTTCTGCGCAATTTTTTAAGGTGCTTTCAATTTTTTGCATTATTGTAACTTTCTCTTCGTATATGTTTGATTTTGTATAACAAGTCTTAGGATCCAAGTTTTTTATATTCGATGGAACGTTAGCAGAGATATTGACATCTAATGATGAAGCATTTTTTTCTATCATATTATTTTGTACTGGAGGTACTTTATTTACATCGACTATTGATTCTATATTACATGCACTATTATTGACATCTCCGATTTCTGTGCATTTTTTTAAGTTACTTTCTATTTCTTGCTCTATTATAACTTTGTATTCGTTCACATTTGATTTTTTATAACAAGTCTTAGGATCCGAGTTTCTTATCTTTGTAGGAACGTTCGTAGGAGCACCTGATACTGTAGCATTTTTTTCTATCATACTGTTTTTTACTACAGGCACTTTTTTTACGTCGTGTTTTGATTCTATATTGCATTCACTATCAAATTCAGCTGAAGAAATAATGAAAGAGTCTGGAGTTTCTGTTGTGTTAGAAGACTTCGCTAATTGTGGTACAAACCTTTTAGCTTTTCTAGACCTAATTACTACTCGTTTACACATATTATTACATCTTTTCAACTGGTTCAACCTTATATGTCTTTTTTTATGATCATCTGCATTACTTGAGTCATCATTCTCTTTAACTATCGAATTGACATTATTTTTAGAATGTGCATAGTTATCTATTGTTTCAATATCAGAGCTTTTGAAACTTAAGCGTTTGGATGAGCTCTGTTTAAAATCAGTTTTTGCTTTATCATTACTGCTTTTTATCTTATTTGACAAAACGTTTTTTATATCACATTTTGATCCGTTTATAAATATTAAAGGTTTTCTTTTGATATCAATTTGATCGCCCATGCTTTCTTGAACATGTTTTCGATCTTTGATCATAGAACTCGAATTCTCCTCTTTTGCGTGAACATTGTCAATAAAGTTTGCCTTTTCACAACAGTCATAAGAACTGATTTTAGATATTGTAACTTTTTCGGAGCTACGTGATATAGTATTTTTGAAAACATTTTTTATGGGGTTACATTTAAGTTTTTGAGATACACTTTCAAAATCTCTATTAGCTTTTTCATATTTTATCAACAATTTCATTAAATGCTTTGAAAAATCTCGAGCTTCTTTCAAAGTTCTCTGAACTCTTTCATAATCTTCATCAAGTTGAAAATTGTTTATAATTTCCAAATGTACTGGTTTTCGACTGTTTTCAAAAGTTAAAACTTCACTTCTCATAAACTCATTTTGAGTCATTTCAAAACTTTTAGAATAAACGTCATTAAGCCCCTCTTGTCGAATTCTTGCGTTTATATGTTCCGTACAATTGGTACCAATTGTTTTATCAGATTTTCTCACATTCATAGAGCAGCATTCACTAGAAACGCTAGCTTCTTCCGATGGATAGTAATTATTATTAACAGAAGAACCGTTATAACTTAATTTGTCTGTTATTTTTTCAATTGTTGGTTTGAGTGAAATGTGTTTAGGTTTTGCATACTCGTTGTCATAGAAGTTCCGAGACGAATTTAACGGTTTAATATTATAATTAATTTCTTTTGAATTATTCATTGCTTCAATTGTTTTTTCAGATTCTTCAGTTAACATATCATTTACACAAGTTTGAACTGGTATTTTTAAATAATCAGGACAGTGTTCTGAACTGTTGCATGAACTTTCCCAAAATCTATTTCTATATTCTGATGTTGGACATTCTCTATTTTTATTGTAACCTATTGAAGAACTGAAAGATATAATAGACCTTGCTGTTTTGAAATCTATTTCTTTTCCGTTACAATTGCTCTTTTTATAAGAATCTATATATTGGGCATGGTTGACTATTTCAGCCTTTGTGTATTGTTGCTTATTATTGGCAGAATGTATTTGAACTTTTGATCTACCAACTGAACTATCTCGTAGGTATTTTGTTTTATCATCTAATGATGCAAAATGCGAATGCATTGATGAAAAATCAAAATCATTTTTATGTAATGTTTCGTTATTTAATATTAATGAATCTTTCATTTTATTCTTAAACGTTGTTGGTGTTAACGTTTCTGCCCTTTCAATGGGATGTACGAGTTGAGAGAATAATTTACTCTTGTCAGTGCAATGTTCAAATTCGCAGTCCGTACAATCATTGATGTCTCCAGAATATGTGGCCATCATTTTGTCACAATAAACGCATTCACAAGCATTACATCTGCATATATCTTTGGATGACAATTTACTGACTGTTCTTATTTCAGCCTCTTTGATAGGTCTTTTACTAATTAAGCAAACACATTCCTGGCATAAAGGTTTCTTAGTTGTAAAATTTTGGAGTTTGCTATTCATACTGTCATGTTTATAACTCAATGCATAATTGCAGTAAGAGCATTTGCCGTTTAAATTGTTGTGAATATCAGGGAAATCGTTGGAAATCAAAACATTAGACGATTTCAAAGCATTAGCACAATTTTCTTTGTTGGTGCAAGTTAAGCATTCACATTGATTGCAACTACAGTCTTTATGAGAGGAATGATAAGGATTTACATTCGTTACAGAAGCGAACATTGCTATCAGGTCAGACCTGTCTTTTTCGCGTCTTCTATTTTCAGTTATCATAGCACTATGAATATCATAATCAGTATTATCTCTTTGCACCGGTTTGCTCATGACTCTGTCCCGTCTCTCACACCCGCAGGTATCGTTAGCATTAGGCAGACATGCTTCATTAAGACAAATTTCACAACGGCACCTCGGATGCCTGCTCAGGCCTGTAGACATCTCATGACGTATCAAGTTTGAAGACGGGCCATAGCGGTGGCCACATTCAGCGCAGGCACACGGACTGCACTGGCATACCTGTTGAGTTTGGTTTTCATCTCCAACTGCAGCAACGACCAATGTTTGAGGCTTCACATGTTTCTGAGGTTTGCACTCTAAACATTGGCAAGGCTTGCATGCACACGATTTAGCAAAGCTATCGGCGCATTGAATACATTCACATGGCAAGCAGTCGCACACTTGTTTTGATGCTGACCACGTAATGGCTCTACATGAATCTCTTCTGCATCTTGGACAAAGACATCCGGGGTGAAGAAGTTCTCGGCCGCTGTTTGAGATAACAACCTTTTTCTTGAATCTGGCACAGTCTTCACATTCACAAGGTTGACATTTGCAAAGTTCATTTGTCACAGACTTTCCACTAATACATTCACAGACTCTACAGCTGCACGCTTTATACACATCTTTTATTTTTTGAAAGATATCTATTGGGGTCATTGTGCGAATATTGGATAACCGTTCCTGTCTGCAAGGAAAAATTGAATCCTCAAAATCTTTGTAGGGGACGTTCATTATTTGAGCGCTTAGTTTTGCTGTAGATGGGCTTACATTCAAACGAGAATTCGCAAAAGTTATGTTTTGAATATTATTTATGGGGTTATTGTCTCGTTTCATAATTACTTCGTCTACGTTTTCTTTAATAGAGACTTTCGATTGCTTTACCAATTTCTTTTTATTATCTTCATCTGCTTGCAATTTGTTCACCATGTCTTCGTTACATTCTTTTCTATATTGTTCTTCGAATTCCATTGAAACAAGATTGCTGAGGCTGTAGAAGCAAGTGATGTTAGAGTTTGAGAAGTCTTTACTGACGTCTGCCTGTCTCTTTATGAAGCAAGCCGTGGAATTGCAAGCGGAGCATGAGCACTTGGATATCAGCTCAAGGAGGAGCGGATTATTTGCAACTCTGGCTTTTGACGCATTCTTTTGAACATTCATTGTCATTATGTCTGTGGGGATTTATTTGCGTTTCTTTCTCGATGCTGTGACAGGCTGAAGGTGTTTGACTATGACTACATAAGCTTGCTGATTGTATCATCTGTAAAATGTTTAAAGTTACACTACAAAGTTGGTCTGCAAGTACCTACTAACATACATAACATTAACTAGCGCAGTAGGAATTTAGTGTGGTAAAAATACTAACAGACAGGCCAGGATATTAACAAGAAGAAAATAATTTAGCGGGTTACTCGCTTTTCCTAACTATCTACTATCTTTGAAATTTTGTAACAAAGAAAATACCTACATATATACATCTTACCAATTTGAAACTGGAGATTTTGTCATTTTTTTAATACCTAGCTATTGCAAGAATAACATTTTTTATTGTATTTATATTATAATTACGTTTGCATCTGGGTTATTAGAAGTTTGAAATGACAATTCTACAAAGTGACATGACGATGACTTTCGAACTTCTTTCATAGGAGACAAGTTCCTCTACAGAGAACTCGATCTCTTTCCTTTGCTATGGTAATCACTTTTGCTAAGTAAATATTTTTGGATATGGCTGTGTTTGGGAAAAGTAAACCATACTCTCTATACTATATTATACACCTAAGTAAGTAGGTTATTACAGTACTATGCTACGCTATCTTTGCTCTAACAACAAGGCGTTTTATGAGATAGGTACCTACGCCTAAATATGTTGTACTTGAGTGGCGATATTTTTTTGAAAGACTGCAAGCAGCTGCTTTGTATGGTGGGCTATGATGGTCGATAAAGTATAGGCTGTAGGGTTACTTGGTACCGGCGATTTCGGTACACAATTTGGCAGACTTGGTAGGTATTGCCCATTAAAACAAAAACGACAACGATGGCCCATCATGGACAATGTAATGATGATAATAATATCATAAGACGTTACAACCAAGGTATGTTATAAGAAATACAACAGTAAATTTAAATAATCGTTTTTATTAAATGAAATTCATTTTTTCGAAATAAAACAAAATACATAAAATAGACAAAAATCTAATTTATAAGTGTGACTCGATTGTTATTTTAATGTTCGCCAAAACTAAGTAAATAGGGGAAATATTGTTATTTACACAAATTCACTTGCTTGATATAAAACTGGAAACGATATCTGTCAAAAATTTGGTACAAACTTATTTTTTATGAAACATATGACTTTCTGGAATAACGAACTGAATCGTTAATAGGATTTTATAATATTCATGGCATTATCTTCGGATTATGGCCCAGGCTATCTCTATAAAAGAAGGCCTGTTTCCCATACATAGTGGGCTGATGATGATGATGACGGCTGTTCTTAGCAATTTTATTTCTCGCAAGTTACAAAAACACAATTGGCACAGAAAAGACAAAACGAAAAAAAACAACGTTCATCGAAAACGTTTTCGATAAAAAATTATAATCGCAACAATTGTAGGTACAAATGATTCGATATTTTGCTTACATTATTAATTGATAATTAATAGATAAGAGTATTATTACTTGTATTATGATACATTTATTTACATTTACTTCGTTACATTTAGATCTTAACTAGAAGGCACCAGAATGAGGTCGGTGGAGGTATAACACCTGAAACAAAAGCAACAAATTCATTTAAATATGGTTTTGCATTGTTTGTTTAATAATTAATTATACCCTACCTGTTTTCTTTTTACTGCTTGCGTTTGACCACTATCTAATTTGATGTAAGTGAGAATGTAGTCTAAGATGTAACACGCTCACCTAGAAGATACCTGTTCACTCTCTATTTGAAGACGCCCAGGTTGTAGTTGTCAGGAAACACAGATGTTGGCAATGCGTTCCATTCCTTGGCTATTCGTAAGATGAAACAAAACGCTTTGTTCGGACAGGAGGGATATAGGTATACCATTAATGGATGTCGCATAACCGTGCGTCGGGTTGTCCAAGTAATGTACATGCATGGTCATCGTCTACTAGCCGCCTAGGGGTCCCTCCTGGCCTCCTCTCCCCTAGTGATTCAGTTAAGTGGTGCAACTTTACATGAAGCTTCCTATGCTCTTCTTGGGAGATCATGAAATTCAATGTTACACTATTTTGGGTAATGGTTAATATACACCAATATTACACATTATCGCTCGAGGAAACACTACTATCCGTAATTATATAAAACGGTTAAAAAAATAATTTCTCATAAACATTTACAAATTTCACTTGCTGAGAAAAACAATTTTACATTAAAATATGAATGCTAAACGTTTCGAATCATCCTTTTTGGTGCGAACGTCGAAGGAGTGGAACGCCTTGCCATCGTCTGTTTCCACATAAATACAATCTGGGTGTGTTCAAATCAAGAGTGAACAAGTACTTACTGGGTAAGCGTGCTACATCTTCGACCACATCGTCGCTTCCCATCAGGTGAGATCGTGGTCAAACGCTGACCAAGTCAGATGTAAAAAAAAAAAAATGCCGGTAAGCTTAATGTACTTAGCCTAGTATACTACATTATCTCACATTTAAAACATATTTGACTATTTAATTTTTAACATTAGTATAGTACTTCAATTGACTAAATTATAATTGAGCAGGTAGACATAAAAAATTACGAGTTTCTGGTCATTGCGTACAACTGTATACGCTCGCGCGTTAAAGTTGAAGGCGCAGTGCAGCGCGGCGCGGTGGCGCTGGCGGGGGGTTCCCGGCCCGAGTCGCTTGCTACCAGTTTTATAATGCTTGTGCCGCAGTGACAGATTTACTAGCGCGGACTCAAAGCGAGTATATTAAGTGGTTGAGGAATGATTTTGAGATTTATAATTAATTTGGTTATCTAAAATAAATGAATTTGGTAATTAATATCTAGGTACCTATTAGTAAAAATCTGTTATATATATGCAAATCTAACATTTTGCTGAATTTTATTAACAAAAGAAGACTCACATAAAATTCGCACGAGTGGCGGAATTAGACGTCCGTGCTCCAAACTATCGCATTTGTGCCCAACGCACAAGATGGACAATTCTGAAAAGTAAAACTTCTGTTTAAACCTATGAAAACTGGTAAACGCACATGACACTTTTAACAGACTTCAAAAAAGGGGTTCTCAATTCGACTGTATTTTTCTTTCTTTTTTATGTTTGTTACCTAAGAACTCCGTCATTTATAAACCGATATAGACAATTCTTGGTTTCAGTATAGTTATAATGTAGTCCCATATCAATTTCATCGATATTTGACCTTGGACTTCGAGTTGGTATACATCAGAATTTATTGAAGTCGGTTTTTTGTTATCAAATTAAGTAATTATTATTAAATAAAAATAACAATGTGTTAGTAACCTGCCAACCTACCTATCTTGTTTATTATTACGAACTACCTACGTAAATAATTATTACTATTGTATTATAACAAAAAACTGATTAAATTTGTCGTAAGCCTCCATACATAACGCGTTGGGTATCTATGTATTTATTTACAAGGGGTTAAAAACATGATTACATATTGATACAGTCATAGGTTTATGGAATATTAAATGAAAACAAGTACCTAATTTATTTTAAAGACATAAAATGATTAATACTCACAACAATACTTTCGATGGCATTTGCTAGCTGCTCTTCCATTATCTTAACATCGCCGTGATCCAGGACTTCCTGCAAAAACACGCATTATTTTGTAGTAGGCATAGGTACTATAGGTAGCTCCTTTTTAACCGACTTCAAAAAGGAGGAGGTTTACAATTCGACGGTTTGTTCTTTTATTATTATTTTTTTCTATAGAAAAGTATCAATGCCATCGTCGACACAGTGGAGAAGCACCCACTTGTCAAAACACTCTCGCAACCAACCAGAACTCCTTGAACTCGAAATTGCGTTTACTAAAAAATAGCTATAATGCCCTTTGAACCGGAACACAGTAATGCTTGCGCACTACTGCTTGGCTGCAAAGTAACTGGCAAAGCAGTGGTACCTACCCACACGGCCCCTCGCATACGAGAGAGCTACCACGAGTTCTGATTGGTTACTGCGCCTTAGCCAAGCGCTTCGACAAGTGCTTTCATGAATGTAAGTCTCACCTCTTGGCAGCTCTTCACAGCGTCAGCCAGATCGGGCCTGGCAGCGCAAAGCCTAGCAGCAGCGCAAGCGCAGCTCACGCTGGCCAGCCTGGCAGCGCCGCGCACCACGCCGGCATTGCCCGCCAGTCGCAGCGATAGTGAATCCCCGCCACCGGCTTCGCGACCGTATGCTGGCATATTGTACGTCATCGATGACACTGCGCGCTGCCATTCCTGAAGGTAACAGGACACTTATGAACAAGTAAGGTCATACGAGTTATCAGACTCTTTGAGATCGTCTCTGTAGTAACTTAATGACAAAGCTTTCTAGCTCTGATGAAGGCGAGCTGATCTTTCCCGAGTAATAGTAATAGTTTTAAGCCTAAGACCGTTATGGTTAGGGGATGCGTCCACAACCAAGTAATTTTATATTAGATCGGTAATAAATTATTAGTACATTCGGAAAAGTAACAAAAACTATGTATGCTTTAGTCACAATGGAATTAATCATACTTATAGGATAGCGTTAACCATACTGACCTCTGTATCAGTCTTAGCATCGGCGTCTCCGATGGACCTTACGAGCTCCTTCGATATCGCCATTAGGAGGTAATTAGTGATTTTCGCTTTGGTTTCGAACGTAACATCCCTGCTGTTTACAGACGCGATCTCGTTGCACAATCTCGTCAGATCGTCGTCGACCGTGTTGTGTATTCTGTCGAACAAGTCTTCGATCAGTTGGCCGACTAGTTGGCTTCTCATCGACGGGCAGGAACAACGGGAGTCCGACGTTATGTAGCTCATGCTGTGGTGCATTCTTCCGTAGTCCGTCTTCTTTGGTACTGCCGTGTATATAGAATATCCTTCGTCTACGTATTCAGTTCTCTCCGGCTGCAGCTCTACTCTGGACGCGTGGTACGACTGCCTCATTGTTTCGCTTCTCAACTCTTCCAACTCTTCAGTTTTGATGGAAAGCTCGTGACTCAAAGTCTTAACCTTTTCGTCGCACTTCCTCTTGCATTGAGACAAGGCTTTCTGAGTCAAAGCTAGCTGCTTTTCCAGAGATTCGACCTGAGAACACATGTCTTCTTAGTCTTCAGAACCTTGTCCATGCAATGTACACGCCACAACGCGATTCATGCACCGATGCCGTGAGTCCGCCAAAAGGAGACAAAAGTGTGTCAAGCGAACATGCAACTGGCGTTAGAAATAAAGCAGTAAACATCGAAAGCGTTAATAAATGCGGTGGGGAAGCATCTACACATGCAACTAAGCTACTGACTACAACAAATAATAAGATAGATTTATCTACTACTCGTAGCTAAAGAAACTCCTTACTAATCCCAAATTCAACCAAACAGAAACCTCAATCTAATTGATTAAACATGCCTTTTTTGTCAGAATAAACCAATGATAACTGTTGATATTGATTTTCTTCACGAGAATATCATTACATTTAAGAATAAAAATCCATATCCTATACTATTGCTGAGATCTGTGATATTATGGATTCCAGAAAGGTAATCAGACGGTTCGATACTACACGTATACAAAAATGCCAATATATCCGCGTTCGCGATTCCCTGCCCTTCACCTACCTCCTCCTTCAATTCACTGTTAGTGACCTCCAGGTCCTGGTTGTTCTTGCAGCAGCGGTTGAGCTCCTTGCGGATGCTATCTAGGTCTCCCATGAAGCCTATCTCCGTCTTCTTAGCTGTCTCTCGTTGAGTCTTCAAATCGCTATCCAGCTTTTTGTTCGTTTTGCGGAGTGTTTCCATCTCCTTCTGCATAGAATGTAAAAATTGTGTCACAATTTATAATTTCGGTGTAACTAATAACGTAAAAAAAAAAGTTTACGAGGTTACTCGGGTTTTTTTAGATATTTAATTTATCAGTTATTTCTTTTAAAATTTTTATATTAGGTAAATATTTTCTTCTATAACCTTAATTTACCTAAAAGGGTGTTTATAATATGTAAAACATACTTTAAATTTATTGTCAAGCATCCTGAAAGCAGCTTCTGATTTTTTCGCTTCAGCGTCAGCCTTGTCGAACATTGAAGTCAGGTTAGTGTTCTCAGTTTTCAGGAATTTGACGTCTCTCTCAGCTTTTTCCAGGGCTATTCTAGTTCCTGATTCCGATTCTTCGATTTCTCGGAGTTTCTTTTTCAGGGGCTCAAAGACTCTTTTGAATTGATCTCTTTCTCCTTCGAGTTTTTTGATCTGTAACGAGGTAATGTTTGATTTGAACGAAATGTACTAAGCTGCATCACAACTCATCAAAATAATATTATACTTAATGCGCAATGGTTAGATAAACATATTTTATTTAGCTTTTACAGTCCATTTAAGTGGTTTTTTTCTTCTCACCTTTCCCTTCAACTGGCTCTCAGCTTTTTGAGATTCCTCGATCTTCTTCTTGTACCCTCCCTCCATCTCGGCCCACATGTCGTCAGCCTGGGTCAGCATCTCCAAGTAAGCTGTCTCTCTTCTCTCTAGCTCCGCCACTCGGCTCTTGAGTTCCTGTTCGCTGATGAGGAGGGCGCGGATCTTATTGCCCATGGATGGATCGGCTGGTTGCTGCAAAATGACCAATGGTGCGGTTAGCAATTTAACATTACGAATACTACCTAAGGCGTATGAAGCGGTACTTTCTCTAAAAACAAGGTTCAAGTTTTTACAAGCTTTTATTTAAATTGCAATGTTTGGGTCAGATCTTGCAAGTCAAATCAGATCCTCTTATCCTACGGAGTTGAAATTTGGCATACTTGTCAAAATCCAATGATAATGCAATATTATGGAGACAGCCAGCTGAACTGATGATGGAGACGGAAGGTGGGTAATAGAACTCCTTGACGGATAATCGTAAACTACTAGTGTTTGGTCTTTGTTAAAAGCTTGTCTTAAAAAACCTTTCTTTTTATTTTTTCTGCGTCTCGTACTCCTGTTGAAATTGACGCAAAATTAAGACAAACTAAACTAACCATCAAAACATTTTCATACGTAAGCTCGTAAAGCAGCGCAGCAGTACGAAACTTTAATACAGTGCGGTCAGTCAGTGCATCAAAAAAGTGGTCTACAGTATTTTTTCTATTTCATCAATAAATCTTGTTTTATATGAAATGTTGTTCTTAATAGTTACTTTACATGTTATGAAACAGTTATGAGCATGCAGTACTCGCCAATCTGCTCGGAACACGCATAAAGTTGATTGATTTCATCACAACCGTCATGGAACAGAGTTTATGAGTCGTTAGACGGTTACGCGCGCCTTTTCATTACGGTCTGGTGAACCAGGTTTTGTACAACTTCTCTGGGAGAACAATTTGCAAGATTTGTGGTTGACGGTGTCAGTCAATTTTATTATGATTTTCAATTTATGTATATGCAATTGGATAATTTTTATTTTACTGCCGCTTTATTGCAAAATTAAGTACCTTCTGTGTTATAAAACAGTATCTTGATTGAGTTAGTTAATTCAGTTCGTTTTATATTTATTAAGTGCCTACCTTCCTACATGTAAAACGAATTAGCGTCTATTACATATTTCTTATAATAGTTCTCAAAAAACTTTGTACATTTGTAATTTGTAGCAAAATATGAAAATACTAACCTTAGCGACATCTTTATCCTTTTTCAACTTATTTTCAATTGCGACGATTTTCTCTTCCAGCTTCTCTTTCTTGGCGTCGGCACCACAGACGGCTGCAGCAATTTGCCTCTTAGCTGTCTCTAGTTCGTCTTCGAGCGTTTTAATCTTCAATTCCAATGATCTCTTGATGTTAGACGTCTGATCTTCTATCTGCCTCTTCTCTGATAATAACCTAAAACATATTAGAATGGTATTGTTGTGTTAAATCTTCGCGAGAAATTAAGCAATTACGTTTTGCATATTATAATTTGAATAACTTTTATATTGCTCAACGTAGTAATTAAATACTTAGCTCATGTATTGTTATTAGTAAATTATTAATATAGTGTTTATTCCATTTAGGTTTTATAATTCGGTAAATATGCAGATACAGAGCGAGTGTGGCTCAGTGGGAGAACGTGCGACTTTCGATCCGACGCACCCGAGTTCGAATCTCGCTGCCCCGCACCACTGACTTTCTAAAGTTATGTGCGGATTTAACACTCGCTCTAAAAACGGTGAAGGAAAACATCGTGAGGAAACCGGCATGTCCAAGAATTTATCACAAAAATTCAAGGACATGTGACATCCACCAACCCGCACTGGGCCAGCGTGGTGGATTATGGCCCATACTCTCTCTATGAGAGAAGGCCCGTGTCCCAGCAGTGGGAACGTGATGGGCTGATGATGATGATGAAATATGCCCTAAGTCAAATGATAATCCTAGTTATTTTGTATTTCAGCGAAAATAAATGAAGTATACTTACTTATTAATCTTCTGCTGGAGTTCCTTCGTGACTTGGGACGTGGGCTTTTCGTCGTCGTAGCACGCCACCAGAGGTCCGGACGCGGTCATCTTAGATTCCTCTTTGATCTGATCTATCACTGACTTCGTGGTACCCCCGTAGGTGCCCATCCGGCTCATTAGGGCACGCTGAAACATTGAATAATGCATAATGAGAATAATTCGAATGATCTGGCATTCTAACAGTAGGTTGGATAAATAAATAAAAAATTACCGATGACTGAACCTTGTGGCATGCCACTCTGTTTTTCATTTTAGTTGTATATAAATTAAATATCATGAGAAAATATATTGTTTATATCTTCGAGAAGCTGTAGATATGTAAATAACAAGATTAACATGTATTCTGTTATTGAACATGAATTCTATAAAGCAGGTACTTATTTATCAAATGCTTGCGTAAAAACCATGACGCGTAGGTATTATTTCAGTCTAAGGTTTTTTAATTAAGTTTCTAGGTTTTTGTTCGATGTTTAATGACGAGTATGAAATATGATTGTACAAAAATACAATCAATTAAAAACATTACCTGCTCGCCGAGTGATATTTTAGCACCCAAGACTTGCACAACGTTCCACGCTATAAGCGCCGGTACGGCCTTCTCCAGTTTATCCAACCGCGTCAATAATTCGGCCTGAAATAATTACAAAAACACCGATTAATAACTAACAATGTGTGCTATCGAATGCTCATGACAGATAATAAACAACTCATTACTAAATGTCTTCTCAAGTCTTCAAAAATATACGCGTTTGTAGCGCTGCATGAATAATTGAAAAGTGATTATTCATGTGTCGCATTTTGAGAGAAAGGTACGACGGTTGAAAATCATCATTTGATTCTAGCTGGTAAAAAACGGTCATTTACTTTCTGGATTGGCATCCTAGTCTCAATTATTAAAGAATTTTCTGTCGCTAGTGCCTTATTAAATTTGTACAAACTCACCTCCCTCTTCTTCAAAACGCATTCGCGATTCTTAAGCTCAGTCATCAGACGCTCGGCCTGAGCTCGCGAACATTCTCTCTGCTCCGTCATGTCTCTTAGTTGTGCTGAGCAGAGCTCATAGTCCATCTCAAGTCTGGAAAAATAGAAAAAATACATTTATTTAAGAAAATCTTATTTTAATTGGTATTACAGGAATGTAATACTGAAATCTTATATATGATCATTTTCATAGCTAGTACTGTACCACTGTCATTAAAATGGTAGTTTATACCATTGCAATCTATTATGCCAGAAATGTTATTAAGAAATGTGGGTAAAGTGTAGGTTTTTCCTGCAAGTTAGATATGAATTTATGATTCTATTGTTTTCTTCAAAACTAAATAATTACCATTGTATGTACTGGCTACTTACTGCTGCCAATGTAAGCGGGTGTCATTTTCTATCTCTTCTAATTCACAACATTCCTCTTCTAGCCTCTCGTATTTGTCTTGAAGTTCTGAAAGTTGTGATTCGAGTTCCTGCAACACAATATCATTGAAATACTGCCTTTCAGATGAAAAAAGTTAGTGTTATTTTATATAGTTATATTATAAATTTACCTGTAACCTATTTTCCAGAAGAAATTCCTTCTGGAGTCTCTGAGCAAGCTTAGCCTCTTTGACGTCTTGTGCCGCCTCGTATATACTGATCTTCCCTTCCAAAAACTTAAGCCTCCTCTCGTAATACTGCTTGTGTTTCTTCCCCAACTTCACACACCTGCATTCTAAACCATCGCTTTCCTCTTTCGAGCTTAACGTTCTATTCCTAACACCTTGCCTCTCTAATTTCTCTCTTATACTATTCAGTCGTTGTATTTCGGTGTTCAATTCACCAGAGCATTCGAAGCTCTCGTTAACTTCGGTCTGAGTCTCTCTAGTCTCAGTCTCGACACCTTCGAAGATGCCGCTCTCTTGCAACACGCTGTTCGGCTTCCTTTCTTCGCTGCAAAGACTCTCAAGAGATTCGCATTTGTACCCTTTCTGCTGATAAGGTGTGACTGTTGCGATTGCCTTATGAGTTTTGTGCGTTGGAATGTCGGTTTCAAGTTTCGATCTTAGGTCACATATTCTTCTCGGTTTTGCCTGTAAACACGGAAATATTTTTCACAAAAATTCACATTTTTATTTTTTATCAGTTAGACAAATTGTCAAAATATGAAGCCTTCAATTGCGTCAAAGAATGATTTGATTAGTCTGTAGCAAAAAAGGATATATAGTAACTGTATAGACCGAGATAGAAGGTTGGATACCTGAAAGCATTCATCTTCGCTGACAGAACTGCTCAGTGCTTGCAGGTTGTACAGCAGCATCAGCACTTGCTCCAAGCAGCTCCTGTCCTCGGCGGAGGCCGCGTTCAGGATCATCTGCTCCAGATGCTCTTTGACCGGATTGCTTTTGAGCGAGTCACTGGTTGTTTCGGAGTTTCGGTCCAGGATATCGGCCAGCACTTGGGCTTTCGCGAAATCTTCCTTGAAGTCATCGTGCGGAGTGCCCAAGTGCCGTCGCGGATTACAGGGGCTGCTCGGCGCGTGGGGGGATTTGTACCCGGAATCCATTCGTTTGAGTTCAGGCGAAGCGGAGTCCTTGATACGGGAACCGGGGGACACGCAGCCCGAGTCTGAGTCCGTTAGGTTGTCCCTAGTACCCTGCAACAGAGTAGACTCAATAAGTTGATGTCCAAAAAAGGTCACACGAAAAGTAAACTACCCACACTGTCAACCTTGTATCTGGTATTTTACAGATTTTCCCAAAAAGGCGACATTAACATATTATAAACTAATCAAATTAATTCAAATCAAAATATTTCCGCGCTAATCCGATTATTGCCGAGACAAATAGAGCTCCACGCTTCACATCAGAGAGGCTAATGATCATAAAGCAACGTTTACAGAACATTGTTGCGCACAAGCCTCCGAGTCGTTATGTCCATACGCCTCGCCTACTGTCAGACTGCTTGTTAGACACGATCTGAATAATCTGATATGGCTGTTGTAGCCACTTGCTGGAACGAAATATTGCATGAAATAGACAAAGAGCGTAATTCCTTATAATATTCTTGGATGGTTCTGTTTACCATGCATAGGAGTATCATCTCAAATTCGATATTCAGGTAGTATAGGTAAGTATAGGTCACGTCTGGCGTTAGCTATAACTATGAGAACATGAGAAAATTGTAACACTGGTGTCATAATATGAGTCTACTTATAGTTTCATTTTACCGATGATCAAATTACACTTCTTCTTGTGTTTGTTCTACACTTATTTGACTGCACTAGTGTTTATAATTATAGGTAGACATTTCATAAAGTGCAAAATAGCGGTATCTCTCTGTAACTTGTCAATTCCAGCATTCGTTCACTTGAAGTGCTGTTTCTGCCTGATGTTGCGGAATTCTGAGACTGTTGTCAGATATGCTCTACAAACTTGTAGTTTGTAACATGGATGGATGCGGGGTGTTTTCTCTTCGTCATTAGCAAATTTCTCAATTATACCGATGGCTTTCAAAAAATTACAGTGTAACAAGATTTACTCAAGTTTGTAGTCGTTTACTTCAACTTTGTAGAATTGTAGATATAAATAAAACAAGCAGACGGTAAACTTCCGGAGGGAAGTATGAAAAAGTTGTTTATTACAAGGATTTTGTAATGAGCAGCATTTTTAAATTAGCGTTAAATGAATTCTCACCTAGCATTGCCGGGAGTCTAGAGTGTTTCATATAATCGCCTACTTCCGTATTTACTTATACATAGGTGGTGAGATAGGTAGATACGAGTAAACTACGTAGGTAGCATAAAACTTTACATAAAATAAGTGATGACTATCGCTTCGAAAGTAGAGGGTATCGAAGTCCACATAATTATTATTAAACTAAAAAGCGCTTGCCATGATTATAATGATGGTAGTTAGTGATGACAGGTGAAGTAAATAAACCCCTGTCAAAATGTTCGTAAAATTACTTGTGTTTTGTTATATAAATAAATATAATTACGTCCAACGACTACATACAGAGATCCTGGCTCCTAACTAAGATTCCCTGTATCTAGAGAAACAGGAATTATAGGGACCATGGTCCCACAACATCCAGACACGAAACAAATGCTTGCATTTTTTTCTGTAGACATTAATTTGTCCCGTCATTGGAATCGAACCCGCAACCTCTGGTGTGTGAGATTTGGTGAAAAAATTGGCTTAACAAAGTTGCGGAAGGAATAACTGGCCCGATGACAGGAAATCTAATAGGTAAGACGGGCATGGAAGAGAAATGAATGGCGTTTGATGGGATGCTGAGTAGGCTCATGGATTCTAGGAAAAGTTAAATCACAGAATACCTAATAAGGGTTAGACCGTAAATAAAGAAATCAAAAGTCAAAAGATATTTATTAAATAAGCACAAAAAAATAACTTTTAAAATTATACTCATATATAGGTACTCAAGTTTAAAAAGTACTATTACAGAATACAAATAAATTAAAATACGTTAGAAATTGCAACTTAAAATATTATCATTTAAAAAAAAAGGGTAAGCATGTCTACCCATTTCTTACCCATACTCAAATTAAAGTCTGGGCCCAGAAAAGAAATGCGATTACTGACTCTACCAGTGCTTCGGAAATACGCCCGCTAGAGAAATAGCACCAAGAAACTTTGCGGGGATCTCGAAATCGATATAGAAACAAGAATACTGTCATAAGTAGAATATTCAGAGATTTAATTTTATTACTAAAGCCATCAACACACATTGTAAGATCTCGAGGCAATGTGACAAGGTAAACCACTTATTTTCCTGATTATAGATACTTAGGTAGGTACTTAGATTAGTAAGAGCTGATCAGCAAGTAAAATGACAATAGCGACAAAGAATCAGGATTCCAATGGCGACCTTACGAGAGTGGTTCAAGGCTTCGAAAGGAATCCGAGTATAGCTAACAAGTTAACCGTTATTATACCAGCTACGCCCCGCGGTTTCATTCGCGGTTTCCCGGGATAAAAAGTAGCCATGTACTAAAGAAAACTAACAATTACTACAAAGAAAACTCACTATTACTTACGTACCTAAAGTACCTACATACCGAAATGTCATCAAAATTCAGTAGCTTTTGCGTGATTGAGTAACAAACATCCATCCATCCATTCATCTATCCATCTATCCATCCTCACAAATATTTGTATAAATAATTTATAATATAGTAATGTATGAAGTTAACCAACGTTATAAGTGCTTATCCTATTTTTTAACTTCACTGTCTTTTAGTACCTACCTACCTATAAATCTACAAGTTGATGACAATGGCTTCTACCGTAACAGAAAAATAATTACTACCTCGAAGATACTACAAGAAACTGGGGGGCATTTTTTAAAGAGTGTTGTTGCAAATTGTTGTTTTTTAACAATAATAGGTACTTGGCAGACCTGCCCCCGTACCCATATGTCCCTCAAGCGCCAATCGTATATCGTGTTGAACTCAAATTAAGGTATAGCTACACTGCGACTAATGAGATACCGACTAATTAATATTTAACTATGTATTCATTTTTGGCATTTTTATCTATCTAAATTGGGAGAAGGAGCTATTCCTTGAAACACAGCGTCAAGCTACGTCGAGGGCTAGAGACTTCAATCATAATTTGTAACACTTACTATGTCAATAAATATTTTTTTATGTTCTTTTTTATGTTTATATCTTAATTATTATCGATTCAGACAAGTAATCGAATTAATCTCATTCATTTATACCAAAATATGATAACTAAAAGTTGAGATAAACTTAATGGGACAATAAATGGCATCATAAAATAATGTCGCAGTGAATCTATACCCTAAACTGAACTCAACACGATACACGATTGGCGCTTGAGGGACATATGGGTAGAGGGGCTGGATCAATGAACGGGCAACTCTACGTTATAAAGTAGCTGCTTATATTCCAACATTTCCAACGTAATGATAAGATTGGTAAGTAATGGTTTGATTTGAACTATAGTCCAAGACCGAGAATTGACGTACACACGTAAATACAGGACCAGAAGAAAAAACTGCATTGATCGTTCCACGAAGAAACAACAAATGTAATAAGTAGTTAGGTAGGTACCTACTTCACTAAAACTTTTTGCTCGAGAGTAGTAGCTTCTTACTGCAATTTGTTATTTACCCGTACAATTCATTATCTGCTGGGGAAATACATCTAATAGTAGGTAAGCTTCGCCAGCATTAACATTACAAAGCCCCATACTTGTCACCGTCTGAGTAACCGTGGCGTCACGTCGTCGTGAGGTGTGCCATAAAGGTCACACAGACGTCCGGCTATAGACGTAAGAACAATTCGTGAGGTAACCGTTAACAATCGCCAGTTCCGTTATGTATGTCCTTATCCTTAAATGTATAAGAATAGGATGGTCGGCGACGCAAGAGTTGAAGTGCTTTTCTCCGTGATAGGAGATTGAAAGAACAAAATCTACTTCTTAATCTAGGTCTTCCTTCATCCCCATTCCATCTTAGGACCACCAGGCGCGGAGTCACTTCACCCTTATGTTGTGCACATACAACCAATCCGCACAAAGCGCTTCGCTGACTCTTAGGCAAACATTTGACCGCAGTCTCACCTGATGGAAAGTGATGACGCGGTGGACGATGGATCATGCTTGCCTAAAAGATACCGATTCACTCTGGACTTGAAGACACCTAGATTATAAGTATCGGGAAACAGAGACGCTGGTAAGGTGTTCCATTCCTTAGCTATTCGCATTATGAAAGTTAAAGCGAAACGCTTTGTTCTGGCAGGAGGAATGTCAACCATAAACGGATGCCGAGTTTCCGTACGTCTTGTTGAAGATATTTAAAAAAACCGATATCCGTAGACTACGAAACTGCTGAACGGATTTTAATGTGGTTTTCAGGGTTTGATAGCATTGGTCTCAACTTAGCCTATGTTATATCAAAACCGGTTAGGTGACTACAAAGATACAGCTAGAACTATTCGTAGTACGTGTTCTGATATACTGGGGAGGTCGTCCTAAGGTGGCCTTGGGAAAATACGATAACCCGGGCTTCCTCTGTCATCACGTGGACGAAGACGCGGGAAAAAGCTAGTAGTAGATATAGGTACCTACGCATAATTCATTAACCGGCTTCTATTGTAGTGGGTGTTGCGGAGTAAGGCGTCCTCAGGCGTTTAGTTACTAGTCCATTGACTAAAATTAATGTCTTATAATTTAAGGTGGGCAGGAGTCGTCTTTCAATGGGAGCCTCAAAATGGGCGGTGATGTCGTGGCCAGCCTCGAAAAGGTGGCGTGACGATTTCGACACCTTCCGACCCGGATGGATGCAAACAGCAAAGAACAGAGATGTCTGGAAAGAGATAGGCGAGACCCTTGCCTAGCAGTGGGACACACATTTTTATAATATAGGAATATAATATATATGTTAGTTTGTAAGGTATTTATAATATGGGCGACTGATTTTCGGTGTTTACTATGTTATTATTGCCCCAATTAAATAAATAAATAAAATTGAAATTGCACAAAAACTGACTCGTATAATGTAATTCTTGCCATAGTTCTTAAACTCGTAAACTAAACACGGTTCACTCTCAAATATGTCTCCCTTTTAATCGTCTTCCGCAATAACAATAACTTTCTTTTAATTTGAAATAAATAAATAACATACACTTGTACTCGTATTTCAAATTGGATAGGTATAGCAGAAATATTAAAATTATTGATATACGTGAGTCACGAGGTAGAGTCACTTAATTAATGCAATGGCGGGCGTAGAGATCTGCTGGTGGATGACATCAATATTTACTTTGTGATTTAAACGCATTTTTTGTATAAGAATTAACCAAGGAAAACTAACTATACTTAACTAAGACCAAATGCGGGTAGTTGGTTACAACGCCCGCCATTCCTGACGCTGATACCTGCTTCTCCAGTCTTCTCGTGTCCACGATCAATGCAACTTGATGAAAACGTCGAGGTAAGTCAAAATGTTATTTTGCTTTAAAAATTATGCGCAAAAAGATCCGTTAATACAATAAAATGTGAGTACAATTCGCAAAAGTTTAAAAACTAATAAGACTTAATAACTCTATGTATATAAACATAAGTATATGGTAATGACATAGTATAAATATATCATAGTTTACTGGTAGGTTTCTCGTATGCGAGAGGCCGTCTGGGTGGGTACCACCACTTTGCCAGTTATTCAGCCGTCAAGCAGTAGTGCGCAAGCATTACTGTGTTCCGGTTTGAAGGGCATTGTAGCCAGCGAAATTACTGGGCATTATGAGACTCAACAGCTAATTGTCTCAGGGTGACAAGCGCAGTACAGCGCCGCGCAGGATTTCTGTTCAAAAAGTTCTGGGTGGTGCTGTTATTGTTATGGGCTGGCGTATTGCTTACCATTAGGCAAACGACCAGCTCGTCTCGTCATTCAGTTACATTAAAAAAAGGAGTCTTTATGGTATGGTAATGATGTAGAGACTTGGTAATGTGCTGGTACAGTCACTTTGGACTGAGGTATATTGGTGTAAGAAATACTCGTAAAATAGTAAATAGGTAATGACGTATGTGTATATATGTAAATTACATGTAAATGACCTTTACTTGTGTAAATAAGTCAAGTAAACCTACGAAGTTGTTTTCTAATTTATGTTACCGAAAAAACTTAGAACCTCATTGGTGTTTTGTGACTTGTAGTAGGGAAAGTGGACCGTTCATAAACAAATTCCATTATTTTGAATTTCGTAAAAAAATGCTTCAGTTCCAGCTGTAAAAGCGTAGTAGGCTGATTAATTGTGATGGGTGATAATGAATGGTGATGATGATGAATAAGCGATGATGACCTGCACTACCAAAATGAAATCCACTAACAATCAGTCAATTAACAATAAAACAAACGCATTACAATTCGTGGCATAATAATATGCATTGTTTCAACAAAGTTAGTCAATCATTTAGAATTTCGCACTGTTTGTTGTATTGAGGGGCCTTGAGTGTAATCTACGAAAACAAACTAAGATATCTTAATCACTAAAACGAGGTAGATACATTGCCTAAACCTACATACAAAATATGGTACTAATTCACACATAGAGGCGTGTGAGAGTTTATTTAAATAATGCTCATTTAATGTGTTTACAGCCTATTAAGTTTACAGCAGTTATTTTATTAGATTCTATGCTCGTACCCTTGGACGAATTAAAGTTCTTTCAAGGCTCTACCGTATCTCCTTTTCAACCGACTTCATAAAGAAGGAGCTTCTCAATTCGACGTTGTTTTTTATGTTTGTTAAGCGTTTACTCCGCCATTTACGAATTGGTTTTTATGATTCTTTTTTTGTTTGGTAGGTCATACTTCAGAGATCCCATATGAATTTGATTTATCGAAATTGATTCAGCACTTTTTGAAAAAAATAACAATACAAAAAGTATAAGTTTAGTTATGAAGTCGGTTCTTGTTTTTTTTTTCTAAAATATCATTATTATTTAATCACAGCACACACACTAGATACTTCACAGACGTTTTCCCGGACATTCAATTAAGACACTTCACTACTTTTCATCGGATTTTCCGACACTTAAAACTTTGTTTGTTTTCCAACATTTTCACAACTTTTTCTATCACTCCAAAATAAGGGCGAATTTCACTTCTCACCTTGCCCATACTGGCTTCTTCCACCTCGAGCAGCTTGAACTCCATGGTTCGATCTGCTTCGAGCATCGAAGAGCCGCAAGCGTGAGCCGCGCGTCGACGCGACGGTTGTCCGCAAACTGAGCCGTGGGGCGACCATGAGCGAACGTTTCCTCACCTTATCGAGATCTTTGTACAACGCGCATACAACTGAATTGTCTATATAGATATACTATAGGTATATAGAATAGCGTGTACATATTCATTATTATTATTTTTTATGTTTGTTGAATGAGTTAATACTACATTATTAACCGACTTCAAAAGGAGAAGGTTTAATATTCAATTATACTTTTTTATTCTTTTATTTTTTATTCTTTTTTATGTTTGTTACCTCAGAACTTCGTCATTCATGAACCGATTTGAAAAAGTCTTTTTGCGTTGTGTTCAGTATAGCTAGGAAGTGGTCCCATATGAATGTCATCGATATTTGACCTTGGACTTTGAAGATACACTGAAGTTGGTTATTTTGTTTGATAAAACGTATACTTGTGTTTTTTTTTATTATTTAATATTTCGGCAAACAAGCAGACGGCCTGCCTGATGGTAAGCGGTTACCGTCGCCTATGGACATCTGCATCATCAGCAGCAGAGGCATTGCTGATGCGTTGCCAACCCTTAAAGACTACTAATTCCCCTTTTAAAGGACTCCATGTTGTATTTCAAAGGAAATGCCGACGAAGGTAGGCCGTTCCACATCTTACAAGTGCGAGGAAGGAAAGTGCGAGTGAAGCGTGTGGTGTGGGAAGTCCAGTTTTGTAAGATGTGGGGGTAAGCACTTCTGATACTGTGATACTTGTGTGTTACAACTGTACTAGAATTTTCTTACTACTTTTCAAATTGGACCATTGTAAGACTATTAAGGACGATTGCTGTCTTACCTCACCGAGACGCGTGCATCGCTAATTTGTTATCTGAGTGTGTCGAGAGTGTTAGCGAACCACAGACACTATCAGATGGAAATCACGCAACCGCTCGCTACACAACCATTTAGTCTCCTAATAGGAATTACAAGCCGCCTCGTGTGGTGTTTATTGATTACATAACCCGACCTTTGTAACAAGGTACCCTGAATATTGGACATTTTTCATACTGACCAATATTTATTGGCATCTTTTTCTTGGATATAACAAATGAAACTGCGGTCAAATGCTAGCCTATTCGGAAATTAAAAAAAAGAGAAAAGATTAATTGATTGATAACGCTTTATGGTACACCAAAAACATAACAAGTACAAATAAAATTGAACTTAAAATTTTTATTAGTACAATGGGTGGTCTTATCGCTAATAAGCGATCTCTTCCATACAACCTTCGTCAATTTTCTTCTTTTCAATAGGTACTTGCTTCTTCGATACTTTTGATGCAAGTAACTAACATTACGTTGAGCAAGTAAGTACTTATAATTTTATTCTCACCTTATCAGGATTGGCGTCCTCCAGCTCGAGCAGTCTGAACTCCATGAGTTCGATCTGGTCGCGAGCGTCGCGCAGCGCGTCGGCGAGCCGCGAGCATTCGCGCGCAGACGCGGCCGCTCGGTCCGACGCTGCGCGGCAATTCCCGCATGACTGTAAACAAAACATTATATCAGTTATGGGGTAGTTGAAAATTAACTATTATCTAATTTTAACTAATTTTTGCCTATTTTTTTAATTTACCTAGTCTTTAATTTTTTAATTTTTATTTACGCCATTTATTAACAATGTAGTTTGGCTTACCACTTAAATTTACGTAAAAGCGCCTTTCTTCAGTGATGTACTGCGATCCTACTTATCGATTTTTGTATAACGCCATCTAACACAATATCCGAAAAAAAAATTATTTTACAAATTATTCCCCGTTTGTCTATCGACTGGTGTCACCCTACACTACAAGTCTGGAACACAATGCCAGTGATGCAAGATGTAAGCGCCAATAGTTTACTAGGTGACAAAATGTTTTGGTATAAGTAGGTATACATATGTTGCAATACTGCCTGACATTTTAAACTCTTGACTATGCGATGCTATTCAGATTCAAGGTCGATGAGGTTCTTGAGATGAACTCGCCTTAAATAGCTGAGGAATTTATTAAAAACCTTTTCTTGGGTGAGCTTTTGCCAATAATATATATTTTTACCTACTTACAAATTAAGTTAAGCCTCAATAAATTCTGCCTGCAAGCAAATAAATGTTGTAAATTTGTATGAAATAATTTAATAATAATTATATTTTTTTTAATTTTTAAGTCACTCAGCGGGCTATGGAAAGGGTTATGCTTGGAGTTTCTCTGAAGTATCGTATCCGGAACGAAGTAATTCGTCAGACATGGCTCACAGGATTAGCCAGCTGAAGTGGCAGTGGGCCGGCCATATTAGCCGTGGAACCGATAACCGTTGGGGTAGACGCGTTCTAGAGTGGAGACTACGAATTGGCAAACGTATGGGACGCCCTCAGGCTAGGTGGAGCGACGATCTTCGCAGGGTGGCTGGTAGCAGCTGGATGAGAGTAGCCCAGGATCGTACTCAATGGCGTGCAGTTGGAGAGGCCTAAGTCCAGCAGTGGACTGCGACAGGCTAATGATGATGATAATGAAGTCACACAGTAATTAATTTGAACTGTCATTCCTTGTATCAATTTTGTTGAAAACTATTAAATTAATTAATTAATGTTCCTACTTAAAGTAATCCTCGTGCTTGTTATATACGTTCAAGTCCCAAGGCTTCCTTGAAACAATTTGAATTACCTGATAAAGGTACAGGGCCTTCGATCATATATTGATCGAAGTACAGGGCAATATAAATTGATACATACGAAGCAAAAGGTCAGGTACATTCTATCGGCAAACATTAATATTCTAGAGTGGTAGTTACTCCGTTAGTCAACTTAATGGGTACCTACGTAGGTATTTGCATAGATTCCTAGATTTATTGTTCGTGAGATAAATAATTATATCATGCACTGATTGCATTCTGTATGAGACCTTGGGAAAATTACAAGATCAGTTATTTGAGATATTTCTGATAGTAGGTACCTACCTATTTCCAGGCGTTCGGTATACATACCTACCTATTTCTGATCGGTATATATGTTATGGACCAAGCGATAAATAAATACATTTTTTACATTTTTCATAATGTCCGGGCATTATGAATAATTTCTTATTTATCACATTGCCTAGACATTATGAATAAATGTATGAATAAAATCTGGTTTTAATTATTCTGCCCTATAGGTGACGAGCTCTATAAATAATGCCCGGTCAATTTGGTTATTTCTATAGTTGTTATCACATTGCCCTCTCACATTGGGTATTTTTCAAATTGCTCGGGCATTTTTCATGATGCCCTATTAATCATTCATTGCATAAAATATATATACGTGTTTACTAGGATATCATTATATTTAATTGAATAAGAACCTTGACATACACCTACCTCCACTTAACACTAAATGCTTAGCCAATAAATTTGGAGCTACCGTGTTAAAAATTTCGTTGTTTTAAAACTTGCAACATTAAATGCAACTGCATTTTCATAACACACGTAACCGCCAACTGCTGAAGTAATTTCACTTTAACTTGCCAAATTTTTACCTGACATGACGCCTGAAATTATACTTTAGCAAAATTTTCAAGATTAACTAAAACTAAAGAGCGAGGGGCGAATGAAGCTGTAATATAATATAGCAATTAGAGTAAATTAAAATAAAATGGCCCATACTCTCTCTATGAGAGAAGGCCCGTGTCCCAGCAGTGGTAACGTGATGGGCTGATGATGATGATGATAGAATCATGAGTTTGTTGCACAGTTTTTTTAAATTTTATTTTAGGAATTGAATTTGGGTGTTAGGGAAAACAGTATAAATGAAGAGTACCATATGTCGTCTATATTTAGTAGTATTATAAATTATCGCGATATTTAGTAGAGATATCGCGATAAATTAATATGACATCTCACAGAGATCGCAATGTAAAGAGTAAAGAACCTTCATTTGATTGACCAATAAATACCACAAAATAATATACCTAGTACCTTTAAAGGTAGTTATATCGCTGATGCTTAGGTATCAGAAAAATACGATAAATACGCCCAACGATCACACACATTAGATCCTGCCCCCTAACTAGGATTCACTGTCTAGGAATTACCTATTGATACTGCGTGGATACGTAGGGTTAATTCCATACATTCTGTGGATTATAATGTAAATTCATTTATTAATTTGTCTAAGAGAAGCTAAAGCTGATGAGTGAAGAGTACTCACCCACATATCGTTGTGTGGTTGCGGTGAGAGAGAGGCGGGCGCGGACGACACCGCCGAGTCCTCGTCCGACGGAGCCTCCTGAAACAATTATCATTATCATCATCATAAAAACAACAAAGTACACATATAAATCGCCAATTTAAAATAAGTAGTTTATTATTGCAGTCAGAGGTACCTAATATGAAGATTTATCCAGCTGACAAAATCATAATTTCAAAAATTAGGTATATTTTTTAAATTCTGAGTGCCATGTTAGCTCTTAGTTTGGTATAATTTAACAAAACGTTTTCACACAAAATTCGAACAATAATAATCGTACCTGTCCGAATTTCAAAGATACGAGATATATAGCTTGGTATATATTACCAAAATGTTTAAGATAAACAAAATAATCATAATGGTCATAACAACAACAGAAATATACATTTCTGTGGGGTATACTAATTAAAGCACAAAACCAGTCAATTCTTCGTTATAACGCCTACCATTTTTTAACAGCACGATACTTTTGATTATTGCTTCCAGGTTTTTGTCAGGATTCAATTACCAATAAATGTCAAGTACTTACCCTATAGAATGTTTCTTTCCTATGTTGTATATCCGTTTTCAGATCTTCACGGTTGTTTTTCTCCTTTCCCTGCAACAAACAAGACACCATAAGTTCCCAAGTCTTTTAACCTTTTCAATTAAATATACTTTCGACCAATCATCGATGTCTCCTAAACAAGACCCTCATCAAGTAATGACATCTCATTGTCAATAATGACCGCCTGCAGCGCTCCCACACAGTCAGAAGCAGAAGGCAGTCGTGACCGTCAACATAGATTATGAAACAGTTAGTACCGGTATTGTGATTAACTTTTGCTTGCAACATTGCCATCGAAATCAAGAGTGCTGTCGTATCGTGGGACCCGACTAATCGAAGGTTAAGCCCTGGTATCACATAGTGCTGATAAACAGGTTTCGCGTGGTATAACCCTTGCAATTGTATCGTACATAGGTACCTACCATGTGTACATACAAAAATCGAATTTAAAATGTCGATAAATCCTATGTCATCAGCAGCACAGCACAGAGGTAGTTGTCATCAACCTTTTGCCGTTCTAGGTGTAGGCCTATCCAAAGTACATAACTGACCCAAAAGTCTTAGCAACACGTCTCTTCAGCTACCTATCCCTTATCAAGAAATGGTGACACAACCATGGCATTATCTACTGAGTAGTTATTAGCTGTGATTGTGACCTCTCGACCCGTTTAGTTGCTTAAATTAAGCTGTTGAAATTGGGTATGATTTAATTGAATTGGTTTAGCTATATGTATATAACTACTTATAAAAGTAAGATTATGATGACATTAATATGCGCAAAAAATCCAATCTTAATTTTATATAATGTTATTCAAATCAATCCGAATTTATGATGTTATTTAAAAAGTTACAGTAGCCTCATGATTATATTGCATCAGAAACATGAATGGAACATTTTACATTAATCAATCTCCTTGGCAATCACAAGTAACAAAACGCGCGCAAGGTTTTGCTATGTAGAATCGATCAGGCGTTGACCGATTAATTTTAAGCAGTAGCCAGCTAAATCGTTTGTGTCCTTTCGTAATACAAGTTTAGACTAGATTAATGATTATAAATATCATGTAACAGAACCGTTTCGTACTATTTGTTACAACTGGCTTTATGTAACAGACGTAATTGTTTTCTGAGTTGGACAAGTGGTTTTAGTTTAGGTTTATGTCGGTAATCAATATTATGTTCTACAAGCGTTACATATAAGATAGAATCAGTCTATTTGTTTTGATTTATGAAAGCTGAATTGCAATCCCAGATTAGCTCGTCTATTCCATGAACAAATTGACAGCTTAATTTTATGAGAGATTATTGCTATGCCTTATTTGGGTATAGGTGGGTAGTTATTTGTAGGGCCGTTCGGGTATGGCTTTGATCATGGATTAGTTTTTTTGGCAAGGTTTTTTGTGAAACTATAGCGGGTCATAAAGTTTTCTACTAAGGCACTGAAAAGCGCATAACTACACAGTTCTGCCCGCCCGCACTGCCAGCGTCCCAACTATATTATCATTTATATGATTTTATTGATTTTGTCTGTTTTCAAAATTACAGCTGTACCGAATTGGGACTAACTAATTTCTGACCTGTTCGTTTTTGTTTTCTCTGCAGTATCTAACATCTCCCGAGGCCTTGACACATGATAATGCAAGATTACAAAACAAGTAGATAATGTAGGTACCTACTATTTATCTACCTACTTATCTAAAATCTTATAAAGATAAATTTCGCTACGCTCGCCCTACCCTTTAGTTCATAGAAAGCTATCAAGCAACATTAGCAGCAAGGTAAGACATGCATTATGCACATCGTTGCTAATTTACCTTACAACACGGGGACAACCATGGTGAAGCCTTGTACGGCTATCTTGATAGTAGAAGATAATAGAGCGGTTTGTTATGGCTGCAAGGCTTAGGTTTAGAAATACTTAGTAGATTGTAAATAAAAATAAAATATGCCTTTATTGACGTTTTTTTTGTCAATTTTACATTAATATAATATGTATAATGTATATCTCTATTATTTAATTATGATTCTTTTATTTTATTTATTTATTTATTTATTTATTTTACCAAATTTACAATAATTCACTGTACAATTAAATGACAATATTTATGATTTACACATACCATGATTTGATATTCGATTGTCGGTGGGCCCCAAACTAGGCTAGGCCTGTATCTAGGTGACCCTGTTAGATTTGACAATACAGAAATTGCACTTGCTTGCGTTTAGCAGTAACATGATATCAAACACATTTTATATTTACGTTAACGTTAATGGTTAATTGTTACATTGAACTACAATTTTATTAAAATGTAAAATATTTGAATGGGTGACATTATATTAATTTGTCTCTGCAAGTTATGTAAAGTTTAATTTGTTGCAAATTGATATTAAGATATATTTTTTGTTGTTTTGAGGGTGTGAAAATAACAATATGTAGTGCGAGAATAAGGGTGTGTTTGTGCGTGTGTGAGGGTGCGTGTGTGTGTACGTGTGCTACGTGAGGAGGGACTGAATGATACTAGAAGTAGACGCGGTAGGGTTGGTACACGATCTCCAATGGTAAAAGATGGGTTTTATATGTGCCACTAGCTGCGCCCCGCGATTTCCGCTGGGATTTCTCGGGCTTAAAAAAAAACCAAAAAAATAAAATTATCCCTAAGTCCTTTTTAATTTTATAAATTCGTCGATTCTAAATTTTATATTAATTTATTTATTCAAGATATATATCTATAAACAGTTGTCTTCTGTAACAGCTTGTCTTTCGACAAAGGCCTCCTCTAAAGATATCCATTTTACTTCCGAAATTTTATTTAACCGACTTCAAAAAGGAGTAGGTTCTCTATTCGATTGTGAACTTCAAATTATCACCATGACTCTACCATCTATCCAACAGGCCATAACGTTAGAAACAGTATAATAAAAAATTATTAAAGATAATACTCGTGGTAGGCCTCTCGCACGCGGGAGGCCGTCTGGGTAGGTATCACAGTTTTGCCAGTTATTCTGCCGCCAAGCAGTAGTGCGCAAGCATTACTGTGTTCCGTTTTACAGGGCATTGTAGCTATCGAAATTACTGGGCATATGAGCCTTAATATCTGATGTGTCGGGGTAATGTGTACGTATTTCTGTTTGATTGATTTATTCCAAGTCTAATGTCAATTGTCAGGTATAAATATAATATTATTTACTAATGCATTTGTATTTTAATTTAGGATAAGAAAACATCATTTATTTATTTTTTATTTACACCGCTGCCGACTTCTCTCACTCAGTTATTTAGCTCCATCCAAAGATTGACTGGAATAGATCGCTTTTAGTGATTAGTCCGCGCATTGTACTTTAGTTTATTAGTTGTTTTCATATACCTACGTATTCTCGGTCTTTTCTAATAAGTTTTGATGGGCATTGCCAGATTTAGGTTAGGCTTGTACCTTAGTACAAGACATTTTGTTTGGCCATGATCTTTTCCTTTGGAGACACCTGTGCAGTCTCCTGAACATATCATTTCGCAATAAGCAAGAACTACAAAACGAGCGCCGCAAAACAAGTCATTTATAAACACATCATGCTCCTTACGAGCTGAATTTATATCTTTGATAAGCGTACTTGTACAAATGTACAATTTGTAACTAGGTATACTTAAAGCCGGTTTTCAAGTACCTACTAAAATTGAGAACCTAGCTGGCCATGTATTTATCTGACGTTTTTGTACCTCTACCAAAGCACTAACTATTACATTAGGTGCAAGTTAATACTTAAATAAAACCGGTCAAGTGCGAGTCGGGCTCGCACACGAAGGGTTCCGTACCATTATCTATAAAAACGGCAAAAAAATTATGTCTGTTGTATGGGAGCCCCCTTAAATATTTTTTTATTTTGATTTTTAGTATTTGTTGTTATAGCGGCAACAGAAATACATCATCTGTGAATCAATTTCAACTGTCTAGCTATCACCGTTTATGTGATACGGCCTGGTGACAGACGGACAGACAGACAGATGGACAGACGGAGAGACGGAGAGACGGACAGATAGACAGACAGACAGACGGTTAGCGGAGTCTTAGTATCACCAAAGAAAACTATATATTACTATGTAATACGGTCACTTTTTACCCTTTGGGCACGGAACCCTAAAAACGAGCTGCAGTCCACGGTTTTACCCGCCGTTTTTCGGGGTAAGTATTCTATATACTTAATACCTACATAACAAATTTCATCACAACCCGTTCAGTTGTTTTTGCGTGATCGAGTAACAAACGTTTCATCACATTCATCCACACATCCTTACAAACTTTTGCATTCATAATTAGAGTTAAATTATTAGTAGCATGATCGAAGTTAGTAAGATACAAAATTAAAATGCAAATAACTTTTAAACGGTACGAGATAAATAAGGGGTGCTGGACCATATGATATAGGGGACAATGGAGAAAATTTGAAAAAGTTGGAAATAAAGTCGGCAATTTTGAAAGTTGCTCCGATCCAACTGAAATTTTGCATCGGGGGTCGTAGATTACGAATATAAAGTATTTTTTTTTTACTCCGCCATTTTCCAATATGGCCGCCGAACAAAAGTTACAAACATCTTTTAAACGGTCAACGACACGAAGCCCTAATTAAAAAAAACACAACCCCACGCGAGCTGCTATAGCAGCTCGCGCACCATCATCATCATCAGCCCGTAGTCGTCCACTGCTGGACATAGGCCTCTCCTAATGGACGCCATTGAGCACGTTCTTCGGCTCTTCTCATCCAGTTTCTTCCGGTGACCTTTATGAACGACGCAGCTCGCGTACGCCACAAATAAATTATAAGGATTATACGAAATAAGTCAGACGATGCGGGTAATGGGGCGTTTCGGACCACATCTCTGACCGCGGTATGAATCGCCCAACCCCTTTTTTTAGTTGGGTAATTCGAACCACTAGTTAACCTAATGCTACTATGATGAGACGTATCCTTTGCCAATTTGAACCTTTTCCTTATTTTGATATCTTCTTTTCTTATTGATATTTTCTTTTTTTTAAGCTATTGCATAGCTTCTATCGCGGGCCTTGAGCGTGGAGACCGAATCCAGAAATTCCGTAACGAAAATAACCTAACACCCCCACTCCGAATGCTATGCAATAGCTTTACCGCGGCAGTCTCCGAGTGCCACACGTCTTTTTTTTTTCTTTTGGGGAGTCAGTGTCTATACAGGGAAATGGTGACTGGGGGTTAGAGCCGTTCTAATTCTACCCCTGTCGTTGATATTATGTGGCGGCGAAATGCTGTAATTCGACGGCTCTGTGCCGGATTATGGAATAGCTTGGATGCCAATTGGTGTACGCCCTTCGAGGCAAACAGTTCAGAGGTTCAAACTTATCAATTAATAGTTTGGAGCCAGTTTGGTAGTTGAAAAGTCTCGTATGAGAATGCTACTATCACTTTGGCGATCATTGGATTGCTCGGCTCAGTACAACCCGTGTTCGGATCTCCTTGTCTTGATTGTAACTATTTGTTTAGCGAAAGTAGAAAGTTATCAATTTGAAGATCACCAGCCATATCGAATTTGCGCGATAGCATCGCTCTAAATACGGACTGTCGATGATCGAGAAGTCGATAAGTAAGTAAAGGTATTATTTAAAAGGTTAGAGCTAAATGTATAAGTGCATATAATCACAATCTTTACTAGACTGTGTTATAACTGTAATAAGTTAGGTAATGGCTTAGTCAGTACTTGCACATAACTTATATTAAGTAGGTATAAGTACTAATGATTGTAGTGTTTAATTAGATAAGAGAAAAGTAAAATAAATGAATAAGTAGTATGATAGATCGCTCTTAGCGATAAGGCCGTTGTACCTACCTAAAATCTTAGATGTATATTTCATTTGTGTTTTTTAGGGTTTTTTATCCAAAGGGTAAAACGGGACCCTATTACTAAGGCTCCGCTGTGTGTCTGCCTGTCCGTCTGTCACCAGGCTGTATGTCATGAACCGTGATAGTAAGACAGATGACATTTTCATAGATAATGTATTTCTGTTGCCGCTATAACAACAAATACTAAAAAACAGAATAAAAAAATATTTAAGGGGGCCCCCATACAACAGACATCATTTTTTTGCCGTTTTTATAGATAATGGTGCGGAACCCTTCGTACGCTACTCTGTTATTTTTAGTTGTTATGCTTTATAATGTGTTATTGTATTGTATTGTCATTTATCGTGTCTCGACATAGAGTACCTACAATCCTACAGCCCCATGTCTCTATGCGTTCAGAAAGCAGAAATAAAATGCAAATCTATCTCTACTATTAGCCAAAGTATTCCACAAATCGACGATATATCGACGAACTACAGGAATGCAAAGTGCGTTCGAAAGTGAGTTTCGTCCTACATTTCCATCTCACGCATAACCTGACGACATTTTATTAGCTTCACTACTTGACTTGAATTTCTGAAATTTACTGGAAATGTGCAATTTCTAAGACGTTGTTGGAATCTGACCAAAACTCACTTTCACTGCATTGTTCTCATTGTAATTAGCATTCGGATGATGAAAGTTAAAGATGTATTCTTTAATAGAGATGTAGCTATTCCTTAACACTTTCATCATAGTGATGATGTTAACGTGGTAGGACTTGTAGATTGTAGAGTTCCTTCACCTTACCATTTTCTTTCGGAAAGCATCTACGACGTATTGCTTGGAACGATACAAACTCCTGGATGATAAGCGATTACCGTTGCCTATGGACACCTGCAACACTCGGGGCGTTACTGGTGCGGTGTCTACCTTTAAGGACTCTTGGACTCCTTTTGTTTATAGTTCTAAAGACACTCCAAAGAGTATCATTGAGTACTAGAAAGTAATAATGGATGAGACGCTAGGACCGTGGCGACCGGGGGCACATAGAGTTTTCAAAGATACTGAAAAATTTCTGGCCTATATTTTGGCCAAAGGATATTGCCATTTAACGTGGCAATGCTGCCAGCATTTAGGTTGGTTAGGCAAGGATTTCGACACCTAATATTTTAGCTTCTGCAAACGCAATGTGCAAAAATAATTAAAAAAACATAAAAAAATTCATTATAAATATAAACGGCTACTCACGTTATGATTGTGTCGGAATAATCCCGACCAGGTTTCGGACAATTAGGATGTCCTTCCGGGAGTTTACTATATAATGTAGTGTGTGCATGTACTATGTAATGTAGTATATTTATAATGAATATTTCGATTCACGATAGTTTCCAAACTTTAATAAAAAATATCAATTAAAATCCCTACGAATTAGCGTTTAAGCACAGAATAATTAATAGAGCAAGGTAAGTACCAACCGTCATAAACTAGAGATGGACTATCGATGACGTATCGATTCGTAGTCCTATTATTTATTCTGTGGTATCGACGCGATTTGATGCTCGTCGCGTAACCGTGTTATTTTTTGCAAGATATTGATACCTACTAGGTGTTATTTGATAGCGTGTCATTGAATAGCAATTTCACTAATGACTCAACAATATAATATTCGGCATCAATAGCCTACTAATATTAAACAGGTTTTAGTATCATATGTACTAAGATTCCGCTGTCCGTCCGTCTGTTTGTCTGTCTGTCTGTCCGTCTGTCAACGGGCTGTATCTCATGAACCGTGATAGAGACAGCTGAAATTTTCACCGATGATGTACTTCTCTTGCCGCTATAACAACAAATACAAAAACAGAATAAAATAAATATTTAAGGGGCCTCCCATACAACAAACGTGATTTTTTTGCTGTTTTTATAGATAATGGTACGGAACCCTTCGTGCGGAAGTCAGACTCGCACTTGGCCGGTTTTTTTCTTGTATCTGAAGAACAATAAAATGAAAAGATTTATCATCCTCCTCGTGCTACTTAGGTGAGTTGTTGTCTGCTTGGTCACCGCCGTTGTATCGTCTGAATCACCGAATTATGTAAATGAGCCCTTAAGAGAATCCTTACGGATTTCTAGAAGCTTGCCTGAATTTAAAGTAGTTGCAAGACCAATTACCTAGGGCTGTACCTGAAAGTACTGATTAATATTTTTCAGGTTTAGTTTAATTTCATTGAGTACCCTTAGATTTTGAAAAGTTTCGTGAGAGTTATTTATAATTCTTATAAAACGTCGAAGTACCTAACGTGCGAACGCTCGCGACGTACATAGGTACGTCGGCTACGTCGGCGTCGTGGCTTGGTCTCATAACTCTCATAATCAATTTTTAGAAAAAAAAATAAGAAACTACTTCAAGAATTAACTTTTTTTCAAAAGGTGCTAATTCAATTTCGATAATTTATATGGGACCACCTCTGAAGTATGACCTACCAAACAAAAAAGGAATTATCAAAATCAATTCATAATTGGCGGAGTACAAACATACAAAAAAACATAAGTACCGTCGAATTGAGAACCTCCTCCTTTTTTGACGTCGGTTGAAAAGAAGGACTTCTAAAATATCCGAAACCTATCCGGAGTAATCTTGATTAAGTGCGATGTGACCTAACGAATCAGTCATGTCATTCAGGCGTACCTTCCCGTCTAATGTCCTTGGCCCCACGTCATTACAGTACCATACCCTGAGCTATTTGTTCGACAGCTCGCTGGCCCAGTTCCCAAGCTCTCGGCTGGCATGGTAGTTGGTAGGATACTTGTGCTGGACGATTAACTGCTGCTTAGATTACGTTTGATAGATTGTTTGACGTTTCGCAATGTCCTGCATTTATAAGGGTTGGATAGTTGATTGAAATATTATGGTATTGAAATCTCACAGTGTGTAATTGATGGTTTTCTAGCTACCTACTTCCTACTTCAAAGATTCGTAGTACAGTCACTTAAATTATATAGTAAACTAGCCGTGCCCCGCGGTTCCACTCGCGGTTTCCCAGGATAAAAAGTAGCCTATGTGCTAAGTCCTGAAGTACCTTCATACCAAATTTATCAAAATCGGTTCGGTAGTTTTTGCGTGATGGAGTAACAAAGATCCATACGTCCGTACAAACTTTCGGGCTTATAATATTAGTAAGGACTAGCTGCGCCCCGCAGTTCCACCCGCGGTTTCCCAAGATAAAAAGTTGTTCCAAGTCCTAAAGTACCTTCATACCAAATTTCATCAAAATCGCTTCGGTAGTTTTTGCGTGAAAGAGCAACAAAGATCCATCCATTTATACAAACTTTCGCGTTTCTAATATTAGTAACGATAGTAAGAAGAAAGGATACTCAAGTGTATCAACTCAAACATACATAAAATATTGTAATAAAAGTTCTAAAAAATATGCCCCTTAGTTTCTTGCCGTATCTTCTGAGTAGTGGTTCTTTTTCCGATTCGATGGTAGACTCATTGTAATAATTGACGTTCATAAGTGCGTCTGTGACGACAAAAATTGAATTGCATTAACGACACAAATCACAAATCTATCAAGGAAATCATCTTATTAAAATGACAGAATTAGTCCTCATTTACGATGAATTTCAAATTAATTAGCAATCGCTAATTTAAAGCTGTACCTACCTAAGTTATCTGAAAGTTAGTCGTGTTTTAAAAATAGGTCTCCAATACTGTTTTGCTGTGAACAATAATGTTCAAGAACCAAAATAATTTACCTCAACCCAACAAAATTAGGCTCCGATCATTACGATTGAAGCCGATACGTGCGTGAGTCATCATGAAATTATATAGACTCTAGGTATCCAACAAATATTATAAATGCAAATGTTTGTGAGGACGAATGGATATCAAAGTCAAATATCATTTATTAAATAGGCATAAAAGTGCACTTGTAAAGGTCATTAACAATATTAATACATACTAATCAAATATGTTGAAATTTTTAACTTATGTTAACATGACTTTGAAAAACTTACCTTAAGTATGTTAACCCATTTCCTTTCTATACTAAAATTGAAGTCGGTGCAGAAAAGAAATTCGATAACTGACTCTACCAGTGCTTCGGAAATGCACCCGCTGGAGAAGATAGCACCAAGAAACTCTCCGGGCATGTCTTTTTTGTTACTTAATTACACAAAATCTACTGAACGGGTTTTGAAGAAATTTGATATTTATTTATTTATTTCAGCCAGGACGTCGTCAACATGAAGTAACGATACCTCTACTAAGTTTATGTAAGTTCTAGCCGTATATCTGTGGCGTGCACAAAGTTACTTCGATTGCAACAATTTTTCTGTTGTCAAACAACGAAAACAACGAAGTCAAATATATATTTTATATAGATATATTTTTGTGTTCGATACGTTATCATTATTAATATTAATCACAATTATAGCAATCAATAGTCTGGTAATCTTAGTTCTGGTAAAGGTACCTATCAAAAGCTCAAAATTAGGTTATATACAAATACAGCTTTCGACATGACCATTCCATTCCAATCAAAATAATTACTAAAATTAACAATCTAAATCTTTTCGGAACATTTTAATTGAATTCTCACGTCTTACGAATGTTATAAACTATTAAGTAATGATTTCAATTTTCGACATTTCGAACATAAAATCAGAACGCATTGCAAAACGTTTCAAGTTTCGAATATTATGCATTGTACTATATGCAATCCGTTATAAATATACTATTTCATGCTATTTCGCAATCTGTAACTTATAGCTGTCATATTATATAGCAGTTATAAAGTAACAACGGGTTCCGTTAGTCATAAATCGAAGGTATCGATGTTGCTGGCGCCGCACTAGTTAGTCTGAGCACCCGCTGCAAATAGAATAGGGTCATTTTATGCTACATCAGGATTGAATCTGAATTTAATGTTCTCTTTTAAGATACCGTGTTATTACATCATATATTTCAATATCAATCACAATGAGTGATGAGCTAAATAATTGAAGAACCGAGATTAATCAATTCGTCTTTGTCAAATGGATTTCTGAACTTGACGTAACATCATAAGCTTAAAAACTAAAACTAAATTCAAGCTTTCAAGTAATTTAAAATTTCAATTTGTAGTAATTACGAGTACAATGAGAACCGCCTTTTACAATGTTTAAGAGAACAATTAAATGGCTAACTTGCAGTACAGAATATCTACATAGTTGCAATGAAACTTTTGCGAATAAATCCGTATAATAATTGATTAATGTTAGTTTTAATAGAAGTTCTTTGCGCAAAATATAATTAAATGAGCCCCTCCCGCCCAGACGCCCAGTGCAGAAACATGAGCATTGTGAGCCGTGGGAAAGTATGACCCTGTAATCTGAAAGCTGACCCTGGGTACCTAACTACCTACTGACTGATATAAAAGCATGAGCGGCTCATATTAGAGATAGCAGTTTTTGTAGGTATAGTGTAGGTAACTAGAGGGATTTTCTACGTATAAACCTTAGGTTACAGGTGTTAATTATTATTTATTATTATGTAATGTAATGCACCTATCCGTACTAAGCGTTTCGCAGATTCCTTTATCATGCGAACTGCTAAGGAGTGGAACGCTCTGCCACCGTCTTTGTTCCCAAACGGCTACAACTTGTGTCTCTTTAAGTCTAGAGTGATTAGGCATCTCATGGGCAAGCGTGTTCCATCTTAGGCCTCTTCGCTTTCCATCAGGCGAGATGTCGTCAAACGTATGCCCATTTACCAAAAAAAAATAAAAAAAATAGCCCTGCGAACTCAAAACTCAATTCAAAGTGGCATCCTCAATACAAAAACGTTCGTTGGCTCCGCGGCGGCTACGGCGGCGAGTTCAATTGCAACCAGAACAAACCAGTTCTGTTTACGAGGTACCAACCTGCAGGCTTTTTATAGTGGAAGTGCATACTGAACCGACTGGTATGGCCGCTTTGTTTGGAAGTAACTCGGAATCGCGACGGTCATCTTAAATAAACGACCACAAGTATATCTTAGGGTTTAAAAATATTACCTTATACCTTTGAAGTGTATATCGCAGTAAAATTGTAAATTACCGTTAGATTATAATTTATCTCGCGAGATTACAAACTGTTAATATACTGCTTACAACTTAACGCATTATTTTTCGGTAGATTATAATCTATCGAAGTGAAACTGTTAATCATAAACATACGTGAATATAATATACATGTTCGCGGCGTTAAAGTGGCCCAAGGGTCATCCCCGCCGCACCCTAACCTACCGAGGGCTGCCCCTTATAAGTTTGATTGTAAGCAGATCACAATCTTTCGACAGTTTACAATCTCGCGAGATAGATTAAGATAGATTATAATTATAACGGTATTTGCAATACGGTGCAGTACGGTGACATAATATAATCAAAGTATTATACCTATGGTTATGTAATAGGTAGAGCCTAAAACTGGTCATCACAAAAATGACAAAATGCCGAATACGGAGCTCTTAAGCTCGGATAGAAAACTTCTACAAATGAAATTCAAAATATTAAGCTATTCCGGTAATGTATCCGTGCTGATCACCGGAAAATGTTGTAGGTGTCTTTCGGCCGGTTTCTGAATTGAGAATTCGAAGTTGAGTTTTTCTTAAAGGCTGCTTAACTACTTCTTAAGGCATTTTCTGTTTCTGATTAGATGTTAAGTATAGTTTGAGCATTTGAGGTTGAGATTTGCTCAAATTTGACAGTTCGGATCTGAAGTTCATGCTCATCTTATGATCAGCGCCATAATTGCGTTTCAGAACTCGTTGACAGTGCTCAAACTAGTCTCAAAGCATAATTGAGTAACATACATTTAAGTAAAGGCGTTCGGTTACTCAAACCTTACTGAACCTTGTGATTTGTTTATTTTATTAAAAATACACAAACTTTTTGTGAATAACCTACTAGCTTTTGTGTCCGCGGTCTTCGGGTTTATTGTTTTGTACAATGTCTAGTGACAACAATACCCATGGTCTTAGGTATCTCATGACACTATTTCTAAATCCTGCTACTCCAGCACAAGAAGCCAATAATATTAGAGCCCAGATATCAACCAGAAACACTGTAGAGAGATGTTTTGGAGTTCTCCGGAGATTAGCAGCTAAAATTAGACAGGGTGTCAAAGGTGATGCGTGGTACATCATAATATGGCCCTTGATTTTGATGATCATATTGCTAAAACGTTGTACTTATTGAAGTACCTAAATGAAGTTCAACCTTTACCCCAGGCCCAAAATACAGTGAGATCAGCACTATTATATAGAAAGTTATATCGCAAATCATTAGCAAGTACTCCCTATGTATTTCCTGTGTTATTTAATGGGAGTATGTAGGTACTACGTAAATAAATCGTTTCATAATAGTAATGAGTATGTTGTTTTATTTCAATAATTAGGTTAAACAGGTAGGTATTAAGGTTAGGTAGGTATATCTGCATCTCTTGACCCAGTTGCGCCTTAGTATTGCTTTCTTATAGCCATTTGGACTTCTTTTTTCTTTTGTAGGTAGAATGCTCCCGTCATATTGCAGTCTACCACACCTTTGAATCTGTAGGCAAAACAATATATTTCATAAGTTATTATTATTAGGAGCCTGTTTTGTCCCACTGCAGGGCAAAGGCCTCCCTACCCTCCCTCAATTTATCTCTATCCATTGCCACGATAGAACAATCTTTAAGGTGTGAGTCTAGCTCATCGCGCCATCTCCTTTTTGGTCTGCCGCGAAGTCGTTTGCAATCGTGTGGGGTCCACTGAGTAGTGGTTTTGGCCCAGAGATCATCCGACATGCGGCAGACATGTCCAGCCCAGTCCCATTATGGTGTTTCTTATACGGTCAGTTCGCTTTACGCCAAGAATACTGCGCTCCATAGCTCGCTGGCAGACCTCAAGGTCGGACCTCTGATGATTTGTCAAAGACCCAGTTTGCGCACCGTAAGTGAGGATGGGAAGAATGCACATGTCCATGAGTCTGTGCTTAAGGGACCTAGGGAGAATTCCCTTCATGAGGGAAATGTAAATTTCATAAGTAATTATTATAAAAATGCTAAACGTCGAAGAATTAGGTGCATACTTACTTTGTTACGATACGATGGTTTCTTCCTCTTCGTTTGTGAAATTGGGAGAATATCCTGTCCTTTTAAATTTTTTGTAGCTGATTTTATTAATAAGAAATACTAATTAATAAAATACAAAACTTTACATAAAGAAAAATTCGAATCAAACTGAAATGACATTTTGACAACATACTTAAATGACGTTTTGACATATGATATGCGTTTCATTTTCTACGATCGCGTTAAAATAATGACAAAATCCTTCAATATCGGCGTTTATCGGTTTTTGTACGTGTAACAGAACGCAAAACATTGTTTGACATCTTTAAAAATGAATTGAGATATACTTAACTAAGTGTGGTTTGAGAAAATCTAATTCCATCAAGTGAAACGTATAAAACTTAACTCTCTCTCAACTATTTAAGCAAAACTTAGCAGAGTTTTTCTAGAATGCTCAATTCGGAAACCGGCCCTTTATGACTATTTTATTTGATTTGAACTTTCTAACCAACCTTCAGATCTGTATCAATGGCTTGATTCGCCCAGAATTCAAAACAACAGCCTCCGCAAAACAAACACGTGTTATCTGAGCCGAATCGCAGCAGACGACAGGTCACCACGGCAGCGCGTCTGCTGAAGCAGGTCATCCGACATCCGAAACCTCGATGCGCCGGCCAGTCCACTTTCACCGGTCACCTAGTCCGCTGCCCGGCAGTGGTGCATATTGAGAGCCGATTGTTCAATTGTTGCATAATGACTCTGAATGTATATATCGTCTCATAGTTTACTAGGTAGACCAGGTCGCATTTTAGTAAAGAACTTCCCAATAAGTAGGTACTTATTTACTAATACCTGATGGTCCTGTTGCAATTCTAAATCATCACCGTTGTGGTCTTCGTTTGACGCGTTAAAATTTTCAGAAAAATTCTTGCATAATAAGTGCAGTATCTTTTTTCTTACCACAAAAATGTATATGACAATCACAAAGTCTAACACCGGTGTTTTTATCGCCTCTTTAGTCATTCATGAATTTTTATACACCCTCTATCATTCACACATTTATTGGAAATACCTATCCTAAATCTTGAAATCTTGGAGTTTCTATCATCAACAAAAATCGATAGGTCGTCGTCATTGTGAATAATAAGAGTAATGTTAAAGGTGAAAGTGTTCTGCACGACTCTCTGGACATATCTGGACAATAGTGCATTCAGTTGTCCGCTTTTTTTTTGCAATATATCAAATCTGTCATCGAATTAATTTCACTGAAATAATTTATTTTTAAAGTAGTTCGACAGCTGAAGAAAATTTTTAAGAATAACTTCTTGTCGAACTTATTGCCGTCGCATACCATCAATACTTTAGCAGGTAAATAACAGTAGGAAACCATTAAGTTGCTGGGGTGTAAAACTGGCCACTTAAACCTTCTCCTTCCTGATAAATGGATGGCATCGTGTAACCATCTATGGCGGTATTTTCCTCGATCTTCCCAAAGGGACTACCTATTGCCACCATTTCGCTAAAACTTCTTGCTTCCCGGTGTCATATCGAGTGCAAGTACCCAATTTCCTTGTGCCTGAGTTTTATGATTAAGACCGTAGCCTTTTTCATTGTTACCTGGTGAAAGTCTCCGGATGTCTGAACCAAACTGCATATTCAATATCGATTGTACGCTCGTTGCGCAATTGAGCTGTGCGTTTCGGAGTAGGCGCGTGGTTACGCTTACGGTTACTGATAGGCTTTAACGGCTGCCGCAAGCTGAATGAGCTTTCGTCACGAGCTATCGGTCTACAGCTTCGACACTTGTTCTTTATCTTATCAGGTGATACCACACTGTAAGAAATGGGAAGTAATAATAGCTTAATTATTTGGCATAGTTTCCTCTATCAAGTGTCTAAAAGTATATTTCTAAACTGGCGATACATTGATAACACCTGTATAGAAAGAGTCGTAGATGTCGATGATGTAGGTCTGCTTCCCGAGACGAGATTGTTTGTTTCGTTCAATATTTTTACCGGATATGTCTTCTGCTCGGACAGTATATTTTATGTCTTGTTCTAAAGTAGTAAATGCATGGATATTAATAGCTACATCGCCAAATTTGCATTTATAGCGTCTTGAATATGCTAATGGCTTTGAATAATTTCCATAATATGTCAACAATAAAAACTGCCGCTTTCAATAAATAAAGCGACGTTCGCACTTCCAACAGGTGGGACACCCACGGGTGGGACGTTGTCCTACATAGATCACTTTCCATGTCCCGCGGCAACGGCGTGTGGGCAGGGTCAAGCATCATCATTTGTATGAGAACGGCACGATTTCAGTAACGACAATTAACTTTAACTGGAACAGATACATTAACTAAAGATACTACTGATTGCTATAAGGCTCGAAGATCACTTAGCTGTGTCTTTGGAAGCAGAAACGATTATAGTACATAGTCTCACAATACCCAGTACAAACATAGTACGTGCTTATGCATCAACATTTGTCCCATCCTGGGAAAGAACCAATCTCGCATCTTGCCAGTCTCCAGGTAACCCACTTATAAACCATACCACGGAGGCAGTCAGACACAGCGATGTCTAAATCTAAACATCTAACAGGTGAGACGCCCGGTTGGGACGCTGTCCCACATAGAGCACTTTCCATGGCCCGCGGCGGTGTGTGGGCAGGTCAAATGATAGGCACTTGTAGTCGTGATTTGTATGGGAACCGCACGATTTTTCGAGTTGTAGGTTGTAGGCCGAGTGTCCATATTTATATGAGCACATTTTGTCTTCATTATGTGTATTGTTTTTTAATTATATTTTGATAGTTTAATGTAAATGCCTACACATTTTAAAAATAAAAAAATACTGTAAAGAAACGTTCAATGTATAATATTATAGCATGATCTTCTAGATAGGATAGACCTGTATACATCTAAGTTTGTTCCAATACAGAACGGCAGTATTATAAATCCATATCAAAACATTTTTAGGGTAAGAAAGTGCTTGAAGGTCTTCTTTATGAAATGTCATAGCTTACATCCAAGTTTAAATAACCACGAAGAAATCCTACAAGGTGTTGATACCAAGCCACAGATTAAATGCGTCGCAGTGATTTTGCACCTGAGTATTTGCGAACTTCCGGCGCTGGTGTCATATCATAATGCGCTGCGGTTACTTTGCATCCTCGTTGAAGCCAGTCAATCATACGACAGCCATTTTAGTCACGTCTATAGTGAAGGTACGATTGATTCAAAATCAATAGACGTGTGTGGTCAAGAAAGCCTTTACGTGTATTTTCTCTGATCACCAAGCGTTCACCGAAGCAATGAGTACTATATCATCTTTCACAATTTCACTCTACTCAATCCCTTAGAAGAAGATTTTGGATAGTTAGTTATTTTCAACACAAAGCAAAACAGAGACGAAGGCCGTATTATATTGGGTACCTAGATTAACCGTTGCAATCTTAATTGCAAAATTGCCGGACGAAATCCTTGATGAAAATAATTTTGAAGCAAATTCTGAGTTTTCCCACCATCTGTAAATTTAATAAGTATTTGAGAAATGTAGATTTAGAAATTCATTTGTATCATTCACTTGAAACACTGAGTTCAAGGAACCTGCCTGGGAATTCTAATAAAATCTGCACAAAAATGTTAAACGCAAGTATCGAGAACATCTTTTTATGGAAAGGGTAAAATGGTAAGGAGGAATCGGCGGAATTTCAAAGAAGGATACAAAAATGACCACTTTGACGTTTTTTTCTATGCCCAATCTAAAACCCTCGGCAAGTTAAACATCATAATCATGAATTCATGACAAAGAACTACACATGAACTGCATTATCGAAACCACAAATCAAGGGCCCAATGCAGCAACATAATTACTGCTATCATGTCTGAACCCAAACACAATCGGAAAACATAGTGTTTAATGTTACGCGTCCCTAAACATCTCATCGTGTTCCCAGTAGGGACGTTCAGTTTCATCGATAACGTATTTATCGATAGGTACTAAATAAATACTAATGCCATGTTTGTGCCTGCATAAATCTTTGAGTTATAAAATGGATTATAAAGTTTTCTCTAATCACATTATTATTTATCGCGCAAATAAATGGCCTACAGTGTAAAGCTTCTCTACATAGATCCAATTTGCCACATCTACAAAGTAAATAATTTATAATTTTACTTACTGAATCTATCTCTTATACATAAAACAACCAATTAGAAAACGGGATACCTACTCTATTATTATGGAATAATATATTATATTAATTATTGAAAAAACATTTTTTTTGGTATGTACAATGCTTTATGAATTAAAATAATAACAAAACTATAAGGCAATCATGCCGTTATTCTGATTTAAAATCGATTTTAAGCAATCGATGATTTAAATACCTCATCGCTAGTTCCCAGACCTCAAACGAGTTAGAGGCTATAGTTTACTGAATGGGCTCTGTAAACCGGTTCGGGAACCGGCCGGAACCTTTGCTCCCGGCGACCGAACCGTTCGTGACATGGATAAGGAGGAACCCTTGACTTTAACCACCACGTTTTAGATGCATCTATTAAAACCTTAAAGTCAAGTTAATAGATGCTAGAATCGTTATAAAGGAGGTGAGATTATGATTGTTTTGTTAAATGTGGTCTGTGGAATTTTGTGAATGAATTGTGATGTTGTAAAGTCGGCCTGGGACCAAAATCAATTTGTTTTCCAATTTGCATTTAGTTTTGTTACCTTATAATAACTGGTATATTCTGGTTATTTATTGAAGCGTAGTGTTTGGGCTTTAAATACTTTTATATTTATGATGCATAAAACAACAAAATCGATAATCAAAAAAATTTTGTTAAAGCCAGAGCTAGGAGCTTCTCATTTTGACGTGTTGTACACTTTTTTGTTTTTACACTGATTACTCTAAAACTACTGAACCGATTTGTGTGATTCTTTAATCGGTCCAAAGATTATAAAATCCAACATGTGGTGCCATGATGCATTTAGGATTAAGGAGATAGACATAAAAACTCCCGCAGAAGGCTAGTTTCGTACCATAATCACTTATTTTTATTGAAAAGAATCTAGGGGTAAGTACTTTAAATTTGAGTTCAGATAGTCAGTCTTGTAGCTTACCTCATCTAGTTGTTTGAAACAGAACTGAGTTACTGAGCCACGTTCACTGCAGTTACCACTTGGATGGGCGACTGTTTGTGTGTTATTTAAGTATATCTAAAGCGCTAATATGGAAATTGGTAGCCATAACACTCAGGGACAGAAAAACTAATGAGTGGGTCAGACGAAAAAGCAAGGTCACAGATATTGGCACATCAAAAGTCAAACAGAAGTGGGAGTGGGCAGGACGGTACACATTTCCCGGAAACAAGATTCGTGGTGTGACACTATTAGAGTGGAGACCGCAAGGGTATAAAAGGCCAGTACAGACCACAGATGAGATGGAAAGACGACATCAAAGAAGTGGCGGGCAGCAACTGGACTCTCACTGACCAAAACCGGGAGAAATGGAGAAGTTTAAAGGACGCCTACACCAGTCAATTGGTAGAAAATGGCTAAAGAAGCAGAAGAAGAAAGCGCTACCGTACCGTGCTTCGGAGGAATCGGAGGGCACGTTACGCCACCTACGTTACCGACTGTTGTCATAGGACAACAGTCGTTAACTATACACCAGTACACTTAACTCTGACGCTGTAGGGTTCGCCACACATCACACACACCTACACGAGACTTTCTCATGCGACAAGAGTTTGTTTAAGCTTTTAGCACCTTTACGGAACCTTTAACTTTAACCCAATACTCCACATCGACAAACTCGTATAACTTGACGCAGCAAGTCCATCGATTAAGGGTAAGTGCTTCCCGAACGGAAACGCGCACGTTTACGTCTCGGCGTAAAAAGAGTACTATGTATCCGATACTTTAATGATGGACTAGACGGATGCTTGAGAGTTGAAGGAAGTACCGTTTGTACGGGAGGTTGACCGACATGGGCTGTGGGATTTATAACATATCCACGTCAAAGTCAAAGTTCTAGAGAAGATCTGACTTAGATCTTAGTAACTGAACATTTTTGATTTTTTATGCAAAGAAAAATGTTTTATTTTTTCTTTTACTTCTATAGATATCGATTTACATGTCAAACATGTGAATCGATGAATAGACGGAGTGAATTAAATAAATTCTAAAATGTTATTATTATTATTGTATTGTATTGTTTTGTGTTAAGATTTCAATTGGAATTTTAATTTAATCCATTTAATTTAATTTACATTAATCAATACAATACAGTTTCATTTAATTTAATTTGAATTTATATTTTAATTGCGAACTAACATAGTGAGTAAGCTGCATGTACATACTAAAAAATACTATGGACCAAGTTGTCCGAAATAAATGAATTTTATTTTATTTTTTTATTTATTTATAGAAAATTTCGTGACACATCTCTAAAAACCACAAAATTGTAAGACTTAAATTTAACTTGGAACATTACACTTCTGCAAAGTAGCCAACTGGTACACAAGAAACATGACATAGTAGATACCCAAAATTTTTTAACAAAATCTCTAAAAAAATGCCCCTCAGTTTCTTGCCGTATCTTCTGAGTAGTGGTTCTTTTTCCGATACGGTGGTAGAGTCATTGTGATTATTTGACGTTCATAAGTGCGTCCGTGATGCCAAAATAACTAAAGAGATTTTGACTTTGACTTTGACCGCATAGTTGCATGTAACAGTGGATACAACAGGGAATGATAACAACTCAATGAAACAATTGCAGTCATAATTAAAAAACACTTTCGCTTTGCTATGAACTCGTACTGAGATTTTAGAAGTGGATTTACCAGTTTTCAACCAAAATCACACTTTTGAAAGCTACAAGGATTAGCTATGGTTGTTATCTAGTAATCAAAGGTCATACAAAAATCAAGGCTGTTCTCCTAAATTGTTTAAATACTTTCTTCAAGTGAGAGTTTTTGATTAAATCAGATCTTGATTGACGTTCCAAGAAAAGTACGAGGAAATTATGTGAAAGTTAGGTATTAAAGTGACACATAGGTATAGCTCTCAGCAGGTACTTACAGTAAGTTACAATCTGTGTACCTATAAGTACTTTATCGGACACCACCACCGTCCTTGGACCGCCTAGGGAAAATAACTTAGCTGCTCGAACATTTCTTTAAAAATATAGTTCTAAAAGCTTGGAAGCGTGTTCACGCGCTTAATTTTATTCATCATCATCCCATCACGTTTCCACTGCTGGGACACGGGCCTTCTGTCATAGAGACCATATACGGGCCATAAGCATCATTTGCAAAGATTTGAGTCAAATATATTAAAATTCAAATAGTCAAATACATTAATTATCAAATATTTTTTTTAATTATAATTCAATTCTTTATTGCAATCCATAATGTTATTAGATGGTAGATAAATAAAAATACAGTTCATCATAGACCCGGTTGGGCGCAGCAATTAGGAGAGAGGAACACTAATTGTGCAATTAATTAAGTAAGCAATGTCAAATTTCATAGTTATGTACCTAAATACAATGATGTCAAGCAAATATTCATGTAAATGTCAATACGAAATTATTAAAAAAAAGAATTAGAATCAAATCAGAGTTTACACTAATTATCATTCATATTTGTACTTTTTTGTATGTCATGCATTCCTTTAAATTTTAAATCATAAAAGCATTTTTCAGCGAGCCATAATGTCAGCTTTCTTTTGAAAAGTGTCAGCGGAAGGTCTTTTAATACCTATGTTTGGTAATTTGTTATACACTTTGATAGCGGTTAGATAAGCATTTCTTTTAAACGTTTCTATCCTGCACTGTAAAAGTTTAAATTTATTTCTTACGGTGACATTTCTCGTGATCCATCAAGCTGGCCCAGTGCGGGTTGGTGGATGTCACATGTCCTTGATTTTTTGTAACAAATTCTTAGACCTGCCGGTTTCCTCACGATGTCTTCTTTCACCGATTTTAGTACACTTTAATTTTATTAAATACATTAGGAATTCCGTCTGTTCCTAGTTTCATATTTATTGTAACAGTCCGATAAAAATCGCTGCTACTCCTCTCCTTAATCGGACATCTCAAACCGTTGAGCGCCGACCGGTCTGCCGGCACCCGTGGCTCTTCCGATCCGGTTCCTAGCCGGCGCGGGCCCATGAATACACTTGAATCTCATGATGGATTGCTCTCCGACGTAGGAATTACCGTTCAGTTGCTTTTGCATAATTTTCGAAACCGGCCACATTTCTCGGTCGAAAATTGTGCTACTGTGACCGACTGCCTTCTTTTCAATTTTTTGCTCAATTATTGTGGCAGAAATGTTTACTTCTCTGCCAATTTCGTTAACTGCAATTTGACAGTGAAATCTATTGGAATGTTTTTGTCGAATTTAGAGATATTTAACGAAACGCATTCAATAAATAATTGTAAAGCAAAAAACAGCAGCATCGTTCCTATTCTATCGACAATCGATTGCTTTTGTGAATACTACAAGGATTCTTGTAACACCTACTATTATGTATTCTGTGGTAACAGGCTGACCAGGCGGTTTCTCATTTGTTGGAGGGTCATTGAAGTCACCAATTAGCAACGACGTGTAGGTGAAATCTGTTGCACACAATACATAGGTAATACAACAGTACAACATAATCCACAGTACAACATATAAAATTATCCGTCTATTTGTTACCACGATCATCCACCCACTAATCATTAGCGTTTGTTCATATATATAATTTTTTATTATGTTTCATTGATTTTCATTGAAAAATCAGTCAATCGTGAAACGCATGAGATGAACTGCTAAAGACCTCTATATCACAAATGATACGGCTAATAAAGTTTTAAAAGATCAGCGTTAAATTATAGTCCAAGCGTGGTTAATAAATGGTCATTGGTCCAAGTGAACGAAGTAGGGAAATTTTGTAAATAACATGTGTTGTATATGTCACAAAAAAGTTTCTACATCTACGTTAAACTATAGCCCACGCGAACGAAGTCGCGGGCAACAGCTAGTTAATGTTATATAATCAAATAGCGAGCCTCTAACGTTCCTAACCTAAACCTCGCCAGCCTCTGCGGTGTAGTGGTTGGGCAGGTTGGCTCAAATCTCTTACACCACCGAGGTTATGGGTTCGATTTCCACGACGGGACAAATGCTTGTGCACAGAAAAATAAAAAGCGCAAGCATTTCTTTCGTGTCTGGGTGTTGTGGAACAATGGTCCTCGTAGTTCCTGGTTCCTTAGATACAGGGAATCCTAGTTAGGGGTAGTAATATTTAGTTTTCTTTGGTTAGGGGCCAGGATCTATATAAATGTGTATTTATTAATAACGTACTTTATTTGATTTATTTATTTTTAAATTTGTATATATTATCACAAATAATTCAGTCACAATTTACATAAAATAAACGTACAGAGGCACGCGCGAGTCAAAAACTTAAAGCTAAATAAGGAGTCCGTCGCGATCGACCCCGCTTCTAAAACTAGTAAATAACGTACTAGTAACTAAATACAGTACCAAATATTATTAACCCAATAGTATAGTCATCATCATCATCACCATCAGCCCATCACGTTCCCACTGCTGGGACACGGGCCTTCTCTCATAGAGAGAGGATGGGCCATAATCCACCACGCTGGCCCAGTGCGGGTTGGTGGATGTCACATGTCCTTGACTTTTTGTGAAAAATTCTTGGACATGCCGGTTTCCTCACGATGTTTTCCTTCACCGTTTCTAGAGCGAGTGTTAAATCCGCACATAACTTAATAAAGTCAGTGGTGCGGGGCCAGCGGGATTCGAACTCGGGTGCGTCGGATCGAAAGTCGCACTTGGTCCCACTGAGCCACACTCGCTCTAATTAAAGTTAGAAGTTATCTCATAAAATCAAAAGACGAGTCACTCGCACGTCAAAACAAATGCGTTTAATTGAGTTACATAAACTAATTGACTACAAACGACCGGTTATTAACTTTATTAAGTTAACAAACCAAAAAAACGTTTATCGATAGTTAGAAAGGAGGTCGCGTCGCGGTTAGACTCGATTTGGGACGCGGCATGTTGATAGGTTCGATTGGTAACAAAAAACAACAATGCTAAGTTGTAGCACAATACGAACTTTAATTCTTGTGAAATATATACACCCTAATTAATATAATTAATTATTAGAAAAAAACAAAAACCGACTTTAATGTATCTTCGAAATCCAAGGTCAAATCGATGAAATTTATATGGGACCATTTCGTAGCTATACTGAACCCAACGCAAAAAGAATTTTCCAAAATTTCCAAACAGAGTTCTGAGGTAAAAAACATCAAAAAAAGATTAAAACAAATGCAATAAAACAGAGAACCTTCTCCTTTCTTCTCCTTTGAGGGAGAGTATCAAAAAACAGCACTGGCAAGTCTTAAAGATATTGTCTTGTAAGCTAAATACAGAATGGGAAATTAAGAATTAAGTTAGTGACGGCTTTCTGCATTGATAGGTAGCTACTCAAAGTACCGAGTGATGAGACGAGCAAGTCGTAAACCTGATTGTAAGCGCCACGCCTGCCCATAACAACTGCAGTGCCACCCAGAACTTTTAATAGCATAAAAAGCACTGCGTAGAACTGTCTTGCGCTCATCACCCCGAGATTTCACAGATATTAAGTCTCATATATACCTATGCCTAGTAATTTCGCTGGCTACAATGCCTTTCAAACCAGAACACAATAATGCTTGCGCCCTACTGCTTGGCGGTAGAATAACTGGCAAAGCTTTGTTATCTGCCCAGACGAGCGAGTGTGGCTCAGCGGGAATTCATGCGCCTTTCGATCAGACGCACCTGGGTACGAATCCCGACTCGGACCTGCACCAATGACTTATATTATATAAGTCATTGGTGCAGGTCCGAGTCGGGATTTCGGGAGCGTGCAAAATCTGCACTGTTAAGTGCAGATTTTACACGCTCGCTCTAAAACGGTGAAAGAAAACATCGTGATGAAACCCGCTTACGCGCTTTGGAGTGGTAGGCTCTGGCCGTGGTTGTAATACCACCCACCGAACAAAGCCATGCCGTCAAGCGACCTAGTCGTGTTTCGGGATGATGTTCGGTGAACCGTCGGGGAGACGGGTCTGAGCAGCCGCTCAACTGTCGTCTCTCTCTAGATCTATGTGCTCCATCTTAGGCCACATCATCGCTTCACATCAGGCGAGATAGTGGCCAAACTTAGATCGATTAAGCGTTAAAAAAAAACACGACCTCCGGCACACGAAAGACCTACCACGAGTGAAAGAGTCTTAAAAATATTGTTTTGTAACCTAAATCCAAAACCAGAAGTCCAAAACTAGCAAAATACCACCAGTAATTCAGCCTGCGTCACTCATCCTAAAGTTAACTATGGCTAATAAACGTAGGCTTCCTATTTTTATAGCAATCTTTCATCAACATCAAGAAGCTTATCAGAAGCTCGTCTGTCAAATTGCTACGGCAAATAAAAGTTGAAATGCGTTTCAAGCGTCATAAACGTCAGTTTTACGCTCGTTGTATACGTGTCACCAGCCACTACGACTCGTGTCTGCTGCATTTTATATTTTAACTAGTTGCGCGACGCGGTTTCACCCGCGTTTGATGATGAAAAGCCTATGTGTTAATCCAGGGTATAAGCTATCTCCATTTTGAATTCCACTCTAATTGGTTCAGCCGTTGCAGCGCGAAGAGGAAACATTCACATTAACATACAAACTTTCGCATTTGTAATATTAGTGTAAATTCGTCGCTACATATGTTATTGATTCACGATGTTTAATAATAATGGGAATTCGTTTGTGACGGCTTTCTTAATATGCATGTCTGAATTATAATTAATTTTTAGAAAAATCAAAAACCGACTTCAATGTATCTTCGAAGTCCAAGGTTACATATCGATGAAATTTATATGGGACCACTTCGTAACTATACTGAACCCAACGCAAAAAGAATTTTCCAAATCGGTTCATAAATTACAGAGTTCTGAGGTAACAAACATAAAAAAAATTAAAATACATCCGAATAGAGAATCTCCTCCTTTTTGAAGTCGGTTAAAAACAGATAAACGTGATCATGCTTATTTAACTTCAAAACAACCTCTGCGGTGTGGTGTGGTTGGGCAGGTTGGCTCAAATCTCATACATCACTGAGGTTGCAGGTTCGATTCCTGCGACGGAACAAATGTTTGTGCACAGTAAAAAAAAGCACCTGCATTTGTTTCATGTGTTGTGGGACCACGGTCATCATGGTTCCTGGTTCCCTAGATACAGGGAATCCTAATTAGGAGCCAAGACCTAAGTATGTGATCATTGGGAGTTACTATTTCTATTAATGGAGATAGCTGTCACCAACCTATTTTTAGGCAAAAGTAATGATTGACTCTTGATAAAGCTAACGAAATATGTACTAAAGAAAACTAAACGAAATGATAAAATTTATAACTATCACTCGTTGATCTCTATTTTCTTACCAATTCGTTATGCCTACATTTTTGTACAGATTATATAATTATAGGTATAATAAAGTAACAACCACAATCCGCATGTATATAAATTAATAGTATGGTAAACTCGCCCTGATGAAGAGCATCGGATATGCTCGAAACCTAGGGCGACTAATTCGACAAACTACGTGAGTCCTAGCCGTTTTATTAACTCACAAAAACATTCATGCTATAATAGTATGAAGTTATACATTTTTATTAGAATGTACAATAAAATAAAACTTGAAATAAAAAGGATTTTTGACTAAAGACTATGTATATGGAACACACATCACAATGACTAAAATAGTAGTCTACATTAAATGTTACGAGATCAGATTAGTTTTTCTACTGACAGGTGGTGGTCGAACCGGTTGAACAAAGGGCGCTCAATTTGACAGCTGTCAATTTTGATCCGATATGTCGAGACCGCGGGCGATTATTCGCGTGCGCACGATCGATTGTCTATGCCACTTGACGGTAAATTAATTGATAGTTAGAGCAGCTGCACATAATTTTCGGAGTGCTGTAAATTACTGGGCTGATATACCTATGAGTTGTAAAAGATGCGAAACTCTTGAACTTTGAAAGAAGTTTAAATTTTTTACATTTAACCACAGAATACTAAGGGACAAAAGCATCACTCCGCAAAGAAATTTAAACAAATAGCGACTTGCTATGACGCAATACAATTCAATTCAGCTCGCGTAGCGCTGCTTACCTACCAGGCATATTAACCTACAGAGCGCCTCTCTTTCTATCGCATAGCTCTTATCTCTTCTGACCGGCACGTGTAACGACGCGCGACCCGCCGTCGGTGTCCGGCTATATACTTGTAGCTTCGTACCTACAGTGCGGAGTGCGCTAGGCCTGGTTTAACCAAAAAATACCGTTTAATCTAAAACTGTGCCTAATGAAGAAATCTTTAAAGTGAAACTGCTCCTCGACAACAAATTGAATCGGTAACCTTCTCATAAACCGTGAGAAATTAATAAAATCTATTGTTAAATAATTATTTTTATTTACCTGATCAACCCGCAGCTTCCTGCTGAGCTCATTCGCTCCGCACTCCATTCTTTGCGCCTGAAACAAACAGAAAACTTCATAAAATTACAATGTTTTATAGATAGGTAAGTGATAAGAGGAGCGGGACGATTCGATTGCTTGATATCAAGAACATTGCGTAATTTTAATCCTTTTTTCCTCCCAGCTTTGCACGTCTTGTGATCTGCTAGAGTCAAGTTAATCGAGTTTAAGGCACACGACGCTCGCTCTTCAATGTCAAGGCATCAGTCATAAATAAGCCAAACAAAAAAAATTAACAGTAGATAGGGTATTACTATCATAAAACTATAAAGTAAGTATTAGCTAGACACAATTGAAAATAGAACTTCAAACGTAGAGATATACAGGAAAGCAATTGCTAACCATCCGCTTTGCACGAGTCCATCCGGAGATGGCTATCAATCTAATATATGCCCTAATCCAGGAAAATAAGATTGATATCCGCCGTCACCTTAGATTCATTTGCAGAATAAGCTGATACCGATGACGATGTAGATGAATTTGAATCGTAAGATGAAGGCCTAGAGATTAAAATAAGTGTAGGGATGAGGCAATAGAAAGCTCAACAAATGAGTAATGGTGGCGTTGCCGGGATGTCGCTAATCATGGTCAAGTGAAGTGAAGATCTGCATTTACGATGATATCTCCTTAATGAAGGGGTGTCGAAGATAATGTTGCAGCTTGTGTCAACATCATAAAATAACTTTGTAGTAAAGATACTATAGGAATGTTGATATTTTATTCTCAAGTTCTAAAGGAATCTGAAATTCTGGCTCAAGAACAGCATTTTAACGTGTAGCGCGCGAGTGGTTAAGATAACAAACCAAGTACCTAAGACGGTGAGCGGACTGAAAAGGAATGCTCGAAAAGTCCAAGGCCTAAATTCTAAGAAATAAAGCTAACTTTAAGAGGATCTGTGGCGACCGGACAAGACGTCGTCGTGACTGGGTACTAAAGACTGTGGATATCGAAACCATTCCTTTTAAATTAGTCTGCCGTACATCCCGCATTTATAATGTCAACAAATCAACACGTTGGATTCGTTTTTCCACTTTCAGGTTTTGTGAATGCAGTGTCGAAAGAAAAAACTTTTACTTTTGAATACTGTTTCCAGTGTTCTAGTTGGTTCTTTTCTACCAGAGAATTATTATTCCTTATTTATCTGTATCTACAATGTGAGATGTGATTTTTAAAAGAAGTTATAATACAATCAAATATTTTAAGATAAACAATAATTACAATCACTTCTATAAATACACCACCTGCCAATACCAAGTCATATGAACTAAAAAAAAAACATTACAGTACCTACTATCTATATGTAGTAAAGGTAGAGAGCATTGTGCTCAGTGATCATAATTCCACACACTCCGGGTCACAATTTGGTCTCAAAAGGTGTTGCGAAAGACATTTGATAAACCCGCTTTTGATACACACTTGTATCGCTGCAGGAACATCATAATTATTATGCCTAATTTTCTTAAATATTATGTCTCTTAACTTAATAAGTAGATGACTAGTAAACTTTGTTCTTACATATTAAGAAAGTTTCAATGCAATCAAAAGCCATGTTCATTATGGGATGTCATGTTCATAATATTATCATGAAACCTGAATTGTTTCTGTGGCATCCAATTTTTCCCCACAATGGAACGAAGAAGTTATGTGTACGTTTGGGGTAATTTGTATGTTTGTGCACAAATCTAAATTTCTTTGAAATTCATCTGATATGTTTCATAGATAAGTTTACTGTTCCATTTCACCAGAGAGCGCTGCAAAACGTTCATAATCTACAGTGTAATTTTTTTAATGTTCCATTTTGACAATTCTATTGGCAATTGATTAATGTCTTTTATCAATGAAATTAACATTTTAACTTCAATTCATCATCATCATCATTCAAAATTTTATTCAAGCGTTTCAATTACAAACTGTCTGCGATTGTTGCAAGAAAAATAAGCTCCCAATCATTTGTAAACATTATCAATAAGTATTCATGTTTCATTGATTTCGCAAACCACGGAACGAAACGGTCTGCGGTGTCATTTTCATTTTAAAATTGGATTATACAACGACATTATCGTATTGTATGTCTGACTGCGCTCATTCATTGACAATGACAACTAGGGCGTGACTGCTACTAGTCAGTGGTCAAGTGCCAAGAGGTTGAAACGAAAAGTTATTGAAAATTTTGAAAGCGCTGACAAAAATTACATGTTACATCTTGTGCTGGCAGCCTTTGCGGTGTAGTGGTTGGGCAGGTTGGCTTAAATCTCGTACACCACTGAGGTTGCGGGTTCGATTACCGCGACAGGACTAATGTTTGTTGTGTGAAAATAAAAAGCGCATGCATTTGTTTCGTGTCTGGGTGTTGTGGGATCATGGTCCTCGGTTCCCTAAAAACAGGGAGTTCTAGTTAGAAGATAGGATCTACGTATGTTTAAAAGAAACTTAACGATGAGTCATGACGTCTTAAGTTAAAGCTTCAGGTCGGTATTCCGAAGATGCAGGTTTGATCCCTGCCCGAGCCATATCATTATTCTTCTGATTATTAAAAAATCTTATAAGTTTCACCTAGCATACGCTTATGCTTTCAATATCCATTCCGTACCATTATCTATAAAAACGGCATAAAAATCACATTTGTTGTATGGGAGCCCCCCTAAATATTTATTTTATTGTTTTTTTTAGTATTTGTTGTTAGAGCGGCAACAGAAATACATCTGTGAAAATTTCAACTGTCTAACTATCACGGTTCATGAGATACAGCCAGGGCCCCAATTCACTGAAATCACTTCGATTCCTTGCTTTGAAATCACGTCGATTCCTTCATTAATAAACGAAATCTCTATGACGTATTCATATATTCATATATGACGCGTCATAGAGAATACCAATTTCGCTGATGTCGTTTATTAATGAAGGAATCGAGGTTTCCTTGAAGCAAGGAATCGCCAAGTGGTCATAGTGAATTAGGGCCCTGGTGACAGACAGACGGACGGACAGCGGAGTCTTAGTGTTAGGGTCCCGTTTTACCTTTTGGGTACGGAACGCTAAAAATACTAGAAAGTGTGCTGCGATATAAACAATGCCCACATAATTCCATTATTGCCATTTCTTCCGCAAAAATATTTGTGTAATTTCTATTTGAAACGTTACCTAATACACTTTCGATATATTATTTGCATTTGAACGAGTTATCTCAAACATTCCAGTTATTCTGGTTTTACAAGGCTTGTGAGGGTGATTTGTGTGACATCAGGAAATAGGAGATTGCACTTGGCAGTTACCACATTATTTGTTTTAGCTTCAAAATCTTCTCATTCGCACTTTTCATTTGCGGTTAACATTTTCTAACTAAACAAAAGTTGAGACTTTCCCCAGGTGTACACCCCAGGGAATTGATGCTATCTTCTCTAGTGGGTGTATTTACAAAGCGTAGAGTCAGTTCTTTTCTTTCTGCTCCGTGCCTGGACTTTGGCTTGGACACGTGAAAGAACTTCTTTTTTAAAATCATATTTTATAGATGCATGGAACATTCCGCTTCTGCCAAGTAGCCAAGTGGCACATAAGAATCATAATATTGTCAAAAAAAACATAAAATCCTGTAACGAAAATTCTAAAAAAATGTCCCTCGGTTTTTTGCCGTATCTTCTGTGTAGTGGTTCTTTTTCCGATACGGTGATAATACGGTGGTAGAGTCATTGTAATAATTGACGTTCATAAGTGCGTCTGTGATGCGCAAAACTGAATAAAGAACTTTTGACCTTTGAACTTTGAACTATAGACATTCTTAGTTATTAGGAATAAATTAAATTTTACGTGATTACTACTATTTTCAATTTTTGACCTGTACATACGCATTTTTTTGCCTTTATGCATTATAAACCTTTTGATTATGATTTGATGATTTTTAAATATACCTACGCCTTCAGAATACCTGTTTCCTTCTATAATTCTCTTCAGTTTTCCACCACACGCACCACAGTTGTTCATATCTTGTTATTTCTTTTATTTCTCGAGGTCCACCTGGACATTATTCTTGAACAAGTATTAAGCGTGAATTTTGCTAATTAAGGTTATATTCGGCCATAGTGTGGAAAGTAACAATTGTAATTTTACGCTAGTTCCACACGCAACCTATTGAAATATTTCAAGCAGTCACTACATACATATATCTGCACCAAACAAGGTTTTTCGGAAAGACAATTATTTTTTAGAAAAAAAACCAAAACCGAATTCAAGACTAAACTTATATTTTTTGTATTTGTAATTTTTTTTTTAAAGTGCCTAATCAATTTCAATGAAATTTATATATACCACTGAATCATCAATTTCGATGAAATTTATATTTACTCTGAAGTATGACCTACCAAACAAAAAAAGAAACATCAAAATCAATTCATAAATTGTCGGAGAAACCGCGTAACAAACATACAAAAAATAATAAAAAAAATATACCGTCGAATTGAAAACCTCCTCCTTTTGAATTCGGTTGCAAATATACAACTACCGGCTGGGACTCGAACCCGCATCACAATCTTCGCTCGGCGAGGGAGGTGCTCCGATCACCACGTCGAGTGTTAATTTTTTTCTTCCGTTATTTATAACTTCATAAATTTTTAACTGGTGGTAGGTTTCTCGTATGCGAGAGGCCGTCTGGGTGTGTACCGCCGCTTTGACAGTTATTCAACCGCCAAGCAGTAGTGCGCAAGCATTACTGTGTTCTGGCTTGAAGGGTATTGTAGCCAGCGAAATTACTGGGCATTATGAGACTCAACAGCTAATTGTCTCAGGGTGACGAGCGCAGTACAGCGCCGCGCAGGATTCTGCAAAACAAAGATCTGGGTGGTGCTGTTATTGTTATGGGCTGGCGTATAGCTTACCATGAGGCAAACGACCAGCTCGTCTCGTTATTCAGTTACATAAAATATATATATATATATATATATATATATATATATTAGTTATTATTCAACGACATTTCCATAGTTTGATACATAATCGAGTATGGAAACAAAATAATCTACCTGCTTAATTTAACATTTTTAATAGTCTTTACAAGTCTGTGGCATTACATTACAACACAATATTAAATTATTTCTTATTGAACACCCTATGAAAAACAATAAAGATTTTACAATTATTAAAGGTAATTTTGGTACAAAGGGCGGCTATATCGCTATTAGCATTTTTAGTAAAGAATAAATTAATGAAATGAACTCTCTCTCTATGAGAGAAAGCCGGTGTCCCAGCAGTGGGAACGTGATGGGCTGATGATGATGATGATGAAACTAATGAAGCGGCACGTACATAACTTTTCAATATGTGAATAAACTAAATACAAACGAAAGTACGCGTACATCTCAACATTTTCCTAAAATAGATTATCTATGAATGTAAATTATGAATTTGAATAAACTATTTATTAGTTCTTTGACAACATTGTAATGCGCATACAATGAATACTCATGAGCTTCTCATGCATTTGTAAAAATGCCACACACGATGTGCCTAATGTCATAACAATAGCCGAAGATTAGCATGTTTATCTACGCCATGACACATAGCTACATCTCTATCAGTGAATATACTTTGATTTACTGCATTATATCACTGTGTTCCGATGGTATTGCAGCCAGCGAAATTACTGGGCATATGAGACTTAATATCTGATATTTCGGGGTGATAAGCGCAAAAGTTTCTGGGTGGCACTGTAATTGTTATGGGCAGGCGTGGCGTTTACCATCAGGCAAATGATTTGACCACCACTTAGTTCCATAAAAAAACAATAAAAATGATATGAAATCTTGTTAAACCTTTCATTTGTATGTTATAAATAAATGTCATGCGTAAATGGTTTGACATTACATATTATGTCATTCATCAATTTGAACATGTTGCGTGCGTTTATACGGAGGAATGTCTCACATACGAGTGTAAGCAAAAGGAATCCGTGTTCGGGACATCTTAAAGTTATCACGTTCGCTTCTCACACGCGTGATGTAATATCTAAAGGTGTATTACGTAAAGAAGAAAGTTCACCACACCCAGTCCCTTAATATATTATGAAAACCAGATAAGATAATGTTCAGGAAATTGAAGCACCAAAAGGCTGGTGCCGTTAAAAACTGGGTTAAACAGATTACAGACATTTTCACAGCTCATCGGAGAATAGCTTCGTAGATAGTTTCGAAAACATTAACCTAAATAAGTAAATATTAACTTGAACTTTAACTGGCTTCCGACTGTGTGACTAAGTCGTTTAAGTGATATTTATTTTACTTTTTCTCGGCTTTCACTTCCCTATATTAATGATTAAATATTATGATTATGTATTTGAGTCAAAAATGTAAACTTGACAACATAATAACAGATAATTTTTGGGGTACCTCGAGGTTCAGTGTTAGGTTCGTTTAGTTTCAATTGTTATACAATCTATGAAGCATTCAATATACGAAGAAAGTAAATACCTATGAGTCATTTAGATGCACATAACAAAATGCAAAGTAAGATTGGAGTATAATAAAAGTACAGTAAAATTTAAATAATTATGCTATTGAAGCTTACGGAAACAACGTTTTAATTCACTAGATTGACAAACTACGCGCTTTTCTCTATGCACAGGTAATTATTTACTTATTTAAGTTTTAGACTATGAATTTTCATGAGACAAGTATTCTTAAATTTGTTGCGTAAGTTCCATTAGGATTTAATATTACGCAACTTGTACGTACCTATTGCGATTGTTGTAGGCATTTCCACATTGTTTTAGCATAATTCCATATTTATTATGTACGAGTATGTATACGCAATAACTTTAAAAACACATTTTTATCTCACGACTACCGATTTGTGACGGTCATTAGAGGTGCTTTCGTTTAAATCGGTTTAGATGTCTCTTCCTTGTGTTACGTAACGGTATATTCATCAAACATCACCAATATTTAACGTTATATTCATCAAATCTCATATATCTGGTCTTAACTAAAATTCTGGTCGCATATTAATTATATTATGTCAACGATACGCAGTCAACTTTTGCAGATTTTATATCCTATCAGTCGTCATTAGCAGATCTAGTATTTTTGCATATCTATTCGCATTTTGCTGTTTTAGTTCCGTCCGTCGATATTAATTATGCACTTATGCATATTGAAACTAGTATTACCTAATATTGATAGCATTTTTTCCATATACCTAAGATAGAAATGCCAATCAATAATCGATTATACCAGAGCAAAAACGAGTTTCTTTGCAGTTTTTAATTAATCAATGAATAAATGAAACATAATATGGATATGTTTAACAGGATAGGCTGGTATGGTTACTCTTACGTATTATGTACTTTTCTCCATTTGAATTACAAGTTTACAAGTAGATTGAAAACAATTAGGTTGTATTACTATAATTATTTTTTAGAAAAAAACAAAAACCGACTTCAATGTATCTTCGAAGTCCAAGGTCACATATCGATGAAATTTATATGGGACCACTTCGTAGCTATACTGAATCCGACGCAAAAATAATTTTTCAAATCGGTTCATAAATGACGGAGTTCTGAGGTAACAAATATAAAAAAAATAAAAATACAATCGAACAGAGAACCTCCTCCTTTTTTGAAGTCGGTTAATAACTACCTGATCTGTCCTATTCAAGAACCTGAAGCCTTTATTGAGAGTAACTATTACTCGTTTCCAAGATGGGCACCTGTCAATACATACCTATTAATCGGTACTTTGGCAGGTGAAAGCATCCTGCCAGCGCCAGTACTGCCAGCTGACAGCCGACGGAACCGGTCTCGCATTGTTTCAGGCAGACTGGCAGAAATGCGAACTGGTCAGCATTATGCAAGGCACGCGACTTGTGCAATTATCGAAAGATGTTTGTGCAGTCTATGATTGGGGATAAATGTTTTTTTTGTAAGCCAGTAATTGGATATGGTTTTTACAAACTTAACAATGTTGTTAATTGTAGATTGGCGTGTGTCTTGCGCGAGTCAATTGACAGATGTCAATGGAATGATACGTTGATGATATTAGGTGGAATAGAATAATACGTAGGTTGAGTGAGTAGTGATGCTACAGAACTATCGAAGATTTATAGAGACAGTAAAACTAGTCACAAGTCTGAAGTAATTAACAAAATGTATCAATTCTTTAACATATTATTTTAGTATACTTATATGATTCAACATTTGAAATGATTATATCGACGTCGACCAAGCTCAGCGTTCTGGCTTCTCGCACCGCACGGATCCCTTCCCTTAAAGTAGGCCAACTTAAAGGCCTAATTACATGCAGTCAAACTTTGTAAAACAAACTCATTAAATTTCTTTCACGTGCGACAGTGCTTTATCTAATTTGTCAGGCATTCAGTGATGCAAACGCTGAAACAATACTTTCAGCGTCCTTCGTCTCAAATCTGGTGAACAAGCGGTTGAGTAATCTTGTAGAAAAAGCACTGGTATCTAGTCCATTATTTACATGTTAGGAATATCAAATATCTGAAACAAGATCAACTGCAATTCGGCATGCCATGTAGATTTTTGTCTCGGAGCGAAATTAAAAGCAGTATTGTAGAGACCCAGCAACTTGTTGCATTAGTGACAAAGCCAACAAATTGGAGCTGTGCAACTGCTGTACTATTCCTCCCGTGTATCAAAAACAATATCTTCAATAAGTATCTTTCTAATCCATATAGCTTTCAGCTGCAATTTTCAATACTTTCATTTGTTTCAGCAAAAGTGTTTGCTACAGCAAAAGTGACATCTTCAACAACAGTACTAATTAAATCGCAGTTAGCATCTCGCTGCGAAATACTTTCTAAGCACAAACGAGCCTTCCCGTACTCGTCTCGCTTCTCGCCAAGAGTAACTCGCTATAATGCAAACATGTGATTACAAGGTTGCCTGCGCTAGCGCCACCGCCGCCGCGGTGGGCTTTCTGTTTATTGTTCTGATAACATCATAATTATTGCGGATTTAGCATTGTAGTAAAGTGATAGTGATATGTTCTTCCTAACTAAATTTACCTACTGATGTTTTCACTTTGCTTCATCTTTATCATTTAGCAATAAATTTAATAAATAGGTCTAGATACTTTTCGCGATTCTTAACATTACTAGCGATACTAATGTGATGATCATAAACCTTTCTTACTTGAACTGCTACTTCGCTTCGCACTTGATCGGCACAAATTCAAATAATACCGAGTAGTTATTTGACAATGGTTTATTGTTTTGATAATATCGAACTAACAAAGAGGACAACATTGTAAACAATTCAGTGGTGATTGTGATATAACATTTAATCGGCAATCATTCTTCAGATTTCACTCCTGACAGTGCCGATAGGGTTCATATACTCGTAGTTTTGCCTAGTTTACCTTTAAACCGAGAAAACGGTTCAGTAGTTAGTGCTTAGTGGCTTGAGTGATGTCAATAATTACTTCGTTCAAGCGTGCTATTTTGATAATTCAGACTTCTTGTTGTAAAGCAAAACATTGGACTTTATAATCATACAAGAAATAGAAAAGGAAGAAAAGAGCCAAAAAGAAGAGCTGTTCCGTGGGAGCCAGGATGAATTTGTTTATTCATTCTTATATTTGTCACCGCAATTTTTTGAAGACAATTTATTTCAAAGACATTCCTTATTTCCTTTTCTCAGTAATCAATGCAGAATTAAGATCATTACGCGACAAATGCAGGAACTGTGCGAACGTTATTAGTCAGGTAGAGCAGGCTTGGCATAGAGTTACGGGAAGCGATGCGTTGGAGCGTGCCGTATCGCCTGTCCCTTCCTTCATTAGATGCGAGTACGTCTTTATGTCCACTTGTGATTAAAGCTGCTCTAAGAATGGCAATAATTTTTACTATTAACCTAGGTTAGTTAGATAATTATCGTAGTAATGTAATTTGATCGCTGTTCAATGAAAGGTGAATGAAATTGGCATGATTAGACTATTGAAAAAAACGAGAAAAAGACATCTCTATTTTCAATTAATTTTGCCGAACACTTCGTAATCTTTACAGAACCTAGTTGACCGTGCCGAAACTTTTTAATTTAACGCTCCATTAATTAACTCTGCTAATCAATTAAAAGCAACATTTTTGCAAAACAAACAAGCCAACATCAAATTTTCTCACGTTGAGAGATGCTTTGGTTTAATTGAATAGTATTTGCTCGACTGTAGCGAAACCAAAAGAAGTATAATTGTAATCTATAAATGTGGTCAAGTAACAAACAGCTTTGATGCTGCTCCCGCGAGACACAAATTAACAAGATAATTATGGAATAGATAACATAAGCTGCATAAGTTGCGACTGCCTCAACATTAACACCTGTTCTCGCAATAATTTATACTACCTATATTATTAAGTAGATTATTTTTGGCTTTAGTTCAAATTATATGTAATTAGCATTAGTGACTAAATACTATGCTGTGAATCTAAGAAAAATAAATAAGTGACCTAAGTAATAATGCAGTTAAGATGGCACCCATCAGACGCAATACTAGTAAGTAACTGTTACCTAATATTCCCACGATTGCGAATCAAAAACCAAAATATTCGTTCTTAATAATGCATTTATTCCGCACACATCCATGAGAGCCTGCTACGTGAGCACACGACCTCTTCGCTCGCTGTTCACGTTCCGTAGGGTTTAGCATGAAATTTGGGCAAGTTGAACGATTGGAGTTAATGCAGAAATTTTCCCAGAGCTGCGAAGGTGCTTCTGAATTCTAATGAAAGCATCAATGTTTTCATGTCTATATGTAACAGTCATCGTACAGTTAATATCGACAGTTGTGTTCCTAATCTCTGATGGAAAAATCATATTTACTATCCACGGAAAGTGACATCCGCTAAGCTGAACTGGGCCATGGAGAAGGCCTGATGGAAACGTAGGTTGATGATGATATTGATGATATTGCATAACATCATCATCAGTAAGGGATTACTCATTTCAATACCTCGTAATCTTGATGACCAAAACCTTCAAATGGACTGGGGTTGAAATATGTTTACCAGACCTACATGACAAAATAGTTACCCAGGATGTCAACAGTAACATAAAAATGTTTTGTATTATAATTTTATATTCTTAGAAACAACAGTGTAAGTAATAGGCACCTCTTGTACATATTAAAATATCAAGGTACCAAAAACAATGCACTTACTGACAAAACAGTCATAATACGGCCGTAGAATATTTATACTATTTTTAGAAATGGCCGCTATTACTGCTCCCTGAATGAATAAATATTATTGTTTTATTAAATGTTATTACTCCCAGAAATGTAGATAGAATAGGTAATAAGTTAAGAGAGTACAGACAACGTGGCGTGTTAAAAGCAACTTAACCACAAAAAGTTAACATTAATCAAAACAAAGTGCTCCATTTCGAAATGTCACAAAATATATAAAACAGAGAATATTTCCAAATAAAAGAAGCAAATGTAACAATGAAACTGATTCTCATACAGACAAACGAATATAATATAAATTTGTCCATGAATTTTACTTTAAATTGTTTTATTTGAGTCTGGATCCACTAAGTTACATTAAAGTGTTAATGACAAGAGTAAGCACAATAAATACCGCACTGTGTTAAACATATAATAGTACATTATGGTACTAGTGTGTAATGTTGGTGATTACCGCTGAGGCGCCATTGAGACCCGAGCCGTTAGGTGAGGGTCTTAAGAGAGCCGAGGACGGTAATCATCAATACACACGTGTGTCATATGACGTTTTTCAACACACTTGTGAATAAAATAACAATAAAAACTCATTTTCTCAGAGAAACGAGTTGTGAAAAATGATTCGCTATGGCGGGAAAAATTAATCAGTTTTCCTATGCGCGCGCATTGCGATCAGCCACAGACTAAAGGGATGAGGTTTTTTTATTTTCCGCGCATAGGGTTTGCCTCTATTCTGCCACGTACAAAATGGGGAATTTAAAGTTTTCTTTTATTACAGAGAAAACAAAATTTATATTTGAGTGAAAGTTTTATTTATTAAACACGTACGAGTTAAAATTATCTATTTAAATAAGAAGTTGCATGAAATGAGCAAGCAATAGGAACATTAATTATTTGTTCTATTAAACACGATCTTTTTTGGAATAAAAACTTTTTTAAGAACAAAGCACCTCAACCATAAAAAAAAAACTATAACTCACTAGTGAGTTATAGCAATGAAAAAATCACAGTTTGATTATGGGTGTCATTCTGTGCCTAATTGCGGTGACCATAGAGCCACTTTATGAGCAAGTGTGTTGAAAAATAAATAAACACACCTACTCTAATCTAAAACTTCTGTGTTGAACAAAGATGAAGAGGTGAAAGAATGCATATTAAACGATGAAGAAGTAGCATAGCAAGCCTAATGGAAATTAACGGTGAACGTGTTAACTTCTTCCAGTATTCATAAGTATATGTGAGACAACGCACGATGGGAATGATAATGAAATAATGGAAGGTCAAAAAACTTAAAGAAATGTGAAGGTTTTATGGACATTTGAAATGTCACGCGCTAAGTACAGGTGCAGGAATGAATACTAAATGGGACATCACTAGTTATCAGACAACAAAAAGTTATAAATTCTTTGTTCCATACGTTAGGTATGTAGGTATTTGACATCTTCGCTAAACACAGAGCATATAAACATAAATATAAACATGTTCTCATCATACAGAAAACTCATCCATTTAGTCAAAAAATAATACTTAAATATTGAGTAAACGTGTAATAACATAATCAAAGTATATAGTAGGTAGGTATGCTAGGCTATATTAGAGCGAGTATGGGTCAGTGGGAGCACGTGCGATTTTAGATCCAACGCACCCAAATTCGAATTCCGCTGGCCTCGCACCACTGACTTTCTTAAGCTATGTGCCGATTTAACTCTCTTTCTGAAACGGTAAAGGAAAACATAGTGAAGAAACTGGCATGTCCAAGAATTCATCACAAAAATTCGAGGATATGTGACATCCACCAACCCGCACGGGGCCAGAGTGATGGATTATGGCGCATACTCTCTCTCTATGAGAGAAGGCCCGTATCCTAGCAGTGGGAACATGTTGGGCTGATGATGATAATGATACTATATATACAGTTTTTAGTATACTAAATATTAAAAAAGGTGGAAGTTAAAAAACTTGAAACATATCGGACATAAATTCTTCACTACGCAAACCTAAAAACAATGCCATGATAATGACAAGAATATTATTATGCCAACTAGTGAATACAACAAGAAAATGAACCAACCGTGTGACTGGGATCTAATCACACGATCACATTTGCCTGTATTGCCTAAAAAACTAGACGTATTGGCAGACACGGAAGGCAAATCAAAAATAATTATATGCGACAGAAGGAACGCACGAATGCATTTGTCTACGTTCTAACAAACCAATGCGTTTTCCCTTACCACACTACAAAAAGCTTTTCTTGCCCCCCTTTGAAGCAAGAACCATTGTTGTGGTTACCTTCTCGAACATGTTAGAAGTTTCTCGCCATCCGTTCTAAGTATGGGTTTTGAGGTAAATGTTCAACCAACTCTTTTCTTTACTGAGAACTAAATATTTACAGAGCCAAGCTTTAACCTATTAGAGTTACGACTGCAGGAAATTATGCATACTAGCCTTGAAATTTCGCTTAGAAGTTGATATCTAGCGAATGATATCTAGTGAAAATATAGTTTATGGCTTGGCTTGTTCGCTACATTTGTATTCAACACACAGGAGTACACAAAAGTACTTTGACACATTGAAAAAGCTCTCTTCAACTGTTTTCTTAATCTATCGCTCTACCCTCCAGTCATGGGCGTTTTCTTGTAGAATCTGATTAAACAAGACAACGCAACACATTGTTAACATGTCACTAATCCAATTTCAGAAAGGAGACACGTAAATTAGATCAGTGCTAGCAACAGACTTCTAACGGGACGTAAACAAAATGAAACAATACAACGTATGAGAGTCCAACCACAGTCTTCATTTCAGGAGTCATTAAAAGTGAATAAAACGAATACAAAAGTGTTTCTCATAGACGTAATTAGCGGACTGCTGTCTCGCAATCACGGGTGCTCTAGAAAGCCACTGACCGTGCCCGATGCTCGGGTTTATTTCGCGTAAATACTTTAATAACTACCAGCTGCACCCCGCGGTTAACTCGCGGTCCCGGGATAAAAGTAGCATGTCTCCTTTCCAGGACCTAAAGTACAAAAACAAATTCAACAAAATCCGTTCAGTAGCTTTGCCGTGATTGAGCAACAAACATCCGTCCATCCATTTATCCTCACTTTCTCATTTATAATATTGGTAAGATCATTTAAGCCTCTACTTTGCCCCCAAACCGCAAGAGTTAGCTAGAAGGCAATACTTTTTACCATCTTTCACGTCCCATCCCATAATCCTAACGGCGGCGCCGTGTGACCACCGCTTTCTTCTAAAATTAAATTAATGAATTCAAAAATTAATTTTCATAGTTACAATGAAGAGTACGAAGTCTAAGATGATGACAGTAGCTACCTCACAGATGTCAATCACCTCGTGATCCGAGGCGGTGCACTCTTGCGCAAGTCTGCGGCTCGGTCGACACTTGATCTTGCGAACTGGTATCATCCCACAGATTACTTAATAGTTACTAAATAAGTTATACGCAAATGAGCACAAACTAGTTACTATACTAGGACTAATCGAATATCAAATACCTGAGTATTATAAGCACACAGTGTGATAAAATCAAATTCATCCTAATCCTAAAGTTCAAGTTCATAAGTTCTTTTGGCAGTTTTGTAATCGCAGACGCACTTATGAACGTCAATTATTACAAAGACTCTACCACCGTATCGGAAAAAGAATCACTACTCTGAAGATACAGCAAGAAACTGAGGACCATTTTTTTAGAATTTGTTGATATATTTTGTTCGTTTTTGACAACATTATGTTTTTTATGTGCCAGTTGGCTACTTGGCAGAAGCGGAATGTTTCAAGCATCTTTGTCTTCTATATGTAATTACTAACAACGTAAGTCATCCTAATCTTGAACGTTTAAAACGGAATAACGTCTCCGAATCTCGCACTAAGCTCGAGTGGTTTACATTCGTCTTCGCCGTAATGCTCATATCTCTTTCCTCCTTTACAATATTTTCGTTAATCCCTCTTCCCCGCGCTACCTTCACAAACGTTTTGAATTTCTTCAAGCTTCTAACTCTTGTTCATTAAGGTCATCAGAGAACTTACTGCTAAAGACTCCACGCCATACAACTTTTCAGGGTTGCTCCTTTACTGTAGCTGAAGCTGTTCGATTGTGGAACGCGTCACTGAGGTTAAACGGGCACCCTCGCTGGATACTTTTAAACTCCGATTAATAGAGTTTTACTATTCAAAATAGCTACAATCATTGTCCTGGTATTATAATGTATGTACCTAATATTTATTAATTTTGATGCATATGTATATTTATTTATTTCTTTATTTATATATTCTCAACACATGTAACTTACAGACTAAGTCCAACACATTACATGGCGAAACTAAGGTAAGCCAAAAGTTCACTTCTGAACCTGCCTGCGTTATCATGGAAGATATCTATATCTGATATATATAAATTATTTGCTGTTTTATTAGTGTGTATTTTATGTAAGTGTATTAAGAAATTGAAAACTACCGTCCATGGATTTTTGCGATATTCCTCTCTCAGCACGGTTGCCTGGAAGAGATCGCTTTTAGCGATAAGACCGCCAATTGATACACTTCTGTAACATTGCTTTTGCTCCATTCCAAATTTCATACACACCTGTTGAGCCGTTACAGCGTGAAGAAGTAACAAACACACATATAGTGATATGACCACATTGAAGACATATGTACTCGGAAAACAGACAATACATGCGGAAATGTTTAACCTCAGCAACTTTTTCACATTTATACGGAGAGTAGTTATGCAGTGTAACTAAACGTCGTTTAAAAGACAATTGAACACTGACCTAAGGGTTCCGTATTCTCACACTAGTATACACGCACGTACAAGCATGAGAACAGGTCACCTTGTCGCAATGAAGTGGTTTTTAACCGACTTCAAAAAGGAGGAGGTTCTCAATTCAATAAATTTAGAACAGACTTGAATTAAATTTTTATTTTATATTGACTTTGATTTAAAATTATTTGTTGACATATTGATTATTGTATTGATTTTATTGACATTATTGATTATTTTATTTTGACATTTTTAATGAAACAAATTGATTAATTACTTACTAACATTTTAATAGCTTGCATTTTTACTAACAAATATGGATAATTATGTCTGAATTATTAATAAATGAAATGAAATGAAATCGATTGTATTTTGTTTCTTTTTTCGTTACCTCAGAGCTTCGTCATTTTTAAAGCGATTTGGAAATATTTGTGCGTTGTATAGCTACGAAGTGGTCCCATATAAATTTCATATAATCATAGATATTCGACCTTGGACTTTAAAAATACATCAGAATTGAAGTCAGTTTTTTTTTAAATAATATGAACCAAATCGCTTTATAAATGACGGAGTTCTGAGGTTTGTTACCTCAGACCTAACCTAAACAAGTATACATTTTAGCAAAAAAAAACCGACTTAAATGTATCTTCGAAGTGCAAGGTCAAATATCGATGAAATTTATATGGGACCGCTTCCTAGCTATACTGAACCCAACGCAACAGTTAGCATAATCGATGAACATACATAATAATATACACATATATATGATATAATATAGATGTTGGTAAAAAAATACAATCGAATTGAGAACCTCCTCCTTTTTTAAATTCGGTTAAAAAGCGATAGTGTGTGAGAATGGATGGGTGAATGGATGTTTGTTACTAAATAAATAGTCATGGGCAGGCGTGGCGCTGACCATCAGGCAAACGACTTGCTCGTCTCATCACTCAGATCCAAAAAATCAGTCAAAAAGTACTGATCGGATTTTGCTGAAATTTGGTATGTAGGTGCCAGAAAAAGACATAGGCAATTTTCTATCTCGGGAAACCGCGGGTAAAACCGCGGGGCGCAGCCAGTTACATTATAAATGTCTAAAGTAAGAATAGTTACACGGTATTTAATTAATGCAGCAACAACGTTTGTTATGTGAACATTTTTAATTGTTCTAAGATTCCTACAACTTGGCCAAGGGAAATGTGAAGTACTTCTCGCTTCTTTGAAACCTTGGGCATTTTAATTAGCAGAAACGCTTCCTATTTAGAAGTTTGTGATGATACGTCTTTATTTAACTAAGCCATAACTAAAAATCAGCTGAAAATCAGCGCCGAGTTGTGTAAAACTCTCGGCATTTTATGCTGAGCTGAGCCCATTCGGCACATATATTTATTATTTAAGTTTTATTTTTTGTTTGTCGTGTTTGTATGCCGATTGTTTTTTCTTTCTTTCTTTTCTAACTAAGTTTCTCTGTGATGGTAGCGCATTATTTTTTTGGGATGAAACCATTTTTTATTTTATTTTTGAGGTTGTTTTTGAGTTTTTGCCTTTTATGGTATTAAAAGTTCAGGGTGGCATATGCCACTGCAGTTGTTATGGGCAGCCGTGGTGCTAAGCACCAGGCGAACGACTTGCTCGTCTCATCTCTTAGTTCCATAAAAAATGAAGATTTACTCGAGCGTCGTGGGACCTATTAGATTTTGTAGATTAGTTGATAGGAAGAATAAAAAGTTATATAATGATTTCCCTTTTAGTGGGGAAAGCATCTACAGATTTTCAAAAATGTAAAAAAGAACAATTACATAGGATATAATACTTGCAGCAGGGCGAACATGTATCTTTTATTTCAATCAATTTCAATAAGAAACCGGTTTCGATGATGGTTTGCAATCACGATCAACGTCAACGAAAGCTCCATTGAAAAAAAAAATAAGTTTTGATAAACAAAGTTTACATCGATATATAAACTATAGACAAAAGAACTGTATTGCACAGTAAAATTTAATTGATAGGGCGGATACACAAGGTTTCCAAGCATAATCTCGCTTTGTAAATTTGTCACCTTGAAAGTTATCGATAGGAGCACATTGAAATCGAGACATAAAAAGTTATGTGATCGCATTTTATCGAATGAATTAAATTTCTATTGCACGTAGGTTCGCAACATGTGATGTTTGCAACAGACTTACGAGATCGCCCTGCAGGTATGTCTTCGCGTAGTGTTTAATTTCAAACGCTTTTCCGCAGAATCATCGCCGACTTTGTAACCTAATATAAACAACATATTTGCATAATAATTGCATTTACTTCATCGTAGCAATGTCTAGACAGTCTGTTCAAATTACTTGTACCTATATAATTATATAACAATTGATGATTATTATTATTTTTTAATCATTTTAAATGTTTTTTCAGAATCTATTTATAGCTATTGTATTCTATTTATATTGTTATCTATATAATTTTACTTGACATTAGATATGTACAATTATTAACAAATATATATACAGTGATAAATATAATATATCAAACAATGAATTATAATTCATTGTTTGATCTAAAATGACTGTCCAATTTCATTTCTTTTTATTAAATTTAATTAATAAACCTTATTAAACTGTGATTATTTGCCAATATATAGTGATAAATATAATATTATTAATTATTTGATATATAAAAATGACTGTCTAATGTTTTTTTTTATTTTTATTTCCTTCTTACCTACCGTGATTCCTACAAATAAAATAAATGTAATTTTATTTTATTTTACATTTTAAGTATTATGAAGTTAGCTATGTACTTATGTATATAAATATAACTAAGGTCTGTATTTACTAACACTGTGTTTAGATGTTTTGTTATGCGACTGTATATTTCCGGTGTTCAATATAGTACGATAGCCACAGAATAGTATACAGTTAGTTCACTTTCGTTTGTATTGTTATTCAGCGAGGCACCATTCGGTAGGTACCTTTATTTTATAGCGTTGCCTTTCTTGGAATATTGAATGGGCAGCGCGTGTGGAAAATATTATTGTGTTATGTGATTTATTATAGTTTCTAATATTTATTTGGGATAGCCTGATAAAAATACGTTAATATACAAAGTATAATAGAAAAGAATAGAATAGAAAACTGTTTATTGTATACCAAATTAAAGAAATTGACAATAACACAGTCCTTAACTATGATAGTACAATGGGCGGTCTTATCGCTTGAAGCGATCTCTTCCAGACAACCTTCGGATGGACAGTATCGGAAGAAGAAGTAGACGGTGGAAAATAAAACAATATGTAATGTAAAATGTAATGTAATGTATAATGTAATGTAATGTATAATGTAATGTACTATTACTATAAGATTAGATTAGATTAGATAACGCTTTATTGTCACACAACAACATAAAATAATTACAAAACAATACTTAAACCTAGTGTTACAATGAGCGGTCTTATCGCTTATAGCGATCTCTTCCCGACAACCTTTGGATGGAGAGGACTCAAAGAAACTGTGAGGGACGGTGGTGTTGTGTATAAAAAAACTAACCAGTATAAAATAATAATATTATATACAGACTACATAATCATAATAATATATAATTAAATATAAGTGTAATATAGGTACAAAGGTACCAAAAAAAAAAAATACATATTATAATAAAGTAAAAAATAAATAAATATATCTATATCATAAAATATATAAATAAATATATATACTATATTAAGTTTATAAGTGAGATAACAAACAGTTTTAAACAGATGAACAGAACTTCCGAGTAGCAGGCTGCAGTTACGTAGCTAAGTAGAATTATAAGCATATAACAAAGTACCTATATTACTCGTTGTAGGTCTCTCGTATGCTGGGAGCCGTCTGGGTAGGTCCCACAGCTTTGCCAATTATTCTGCCGCGAAGCAGTAGTGCGCAAGCATTGATGTGTTCCGGTTTGAAGGGCATTGTAGCCAGCGAAATTACTGGGCATATGAGACTTAATATCTCATGTCTCGGGGTGAGAAGCGCAATGCAGTGCTATCGCTGTGCTTTTTATGGTCCTGACGCTTACCAAGAGGCGAACGACTTGCTCGTGCGATACCATAAAAAATATTAATTATAGAAAGAGAAGGTGAGAGAAAAATAAACTCAATGGACACTCTCGGTTAACATTTGCAATGAACTTTCCTAACTATGGTACGTTTCTAACTCGATTGGTATCGATTCAATTTAATTCAAATAATTTATTTCAATTTGGTACATCCGTAAACTTTTGAACGTCAGGTAACAATAAAATGCATAAATTCAACAAAACCAAAAAAAAACGTTCTTAATGTAAGATTTTTTTTGGTCTACTAACATTAATAATAATAATTACAATTATAATTTTAAAAAGTCAACATTTATTTCAAATTAAATTAGTACAATATAAAATAAAATGTCAGGGTTTTTCAATTATTATTACCGTTAGCAAATCAAACATACACTTCTACATAAGTTGAATTATACGATTAACAAAAAAAAAATTCAAGGACATGTGACATCCACCAACCCGCACTGGGCCAGCGTGGTGGATTATGGCCCTTACTCTCTCTACGAGGGTAGGCCCGAGTCCCAGCAGTGGGAATGTAATGGGCTGATGATGATGATGATGATACGATTAACACATTCAGATACTTATAAAATTGAGATCTCAATATTTTGCCATGCCTACTTGTCATTAATAAAGTCCTGGTTAGAGTAGTAGGCTTTCCGAAGTAACATTTGCTTCACCGTGGATTTAAAGCTTTTCTCTCGCTTCTGTGTTAACAATTTGGGTAGGATGTTGTATAAATTATTTTTCAAAAAATACTAAACCGCTTTAAAACCACAAATAGGCATTTAAAAGTAAAAAATAAATTAATATAATTATCATAAGCGCTATATGCCTGCTATAGTATATAAAAAGTTTTTAAAGACAAGCTTTTATGATCTAGCAGCCACATCATGACGAAGTTTAAAACGGGTTATCACAATTAAATGCATAAAAATTTCATGTCTGTCCTATTCTCTGTTGAGGAGGTCCCTCGCCGGAAGTCAATCCTGGGTGTATCAGCCATGTCATGATGGAATTTAGAACAGGCTATTATGGTTAAATCCATTTACAAAATGTTGTGTCTGTACTATTTACCGTTGAGGAGTTCCCTCGCCGGAAGTCAACCCTGGGTGAAGCAGGTGAAGCAGTCGAATACAAACGTCCACCTTTAGAAAGTCGGTTACAAAAAAAACAAGAACCGACTTCAAGATTAAACTTACATTTTTTGTTTTTGCTAGTTTTTCAAAAAGTGCTGAATGAATTACGATAAAATGTATATGGGACCACCTCTGAAGTATGACCTACCAATCAAAAAAAGAATCTTCGAAATCAATTCATAAATGGCGGAGTAATCGCGTAACAAACACATCAAAAAAAAATACCGTCGAATTGTTAACCTCCTCCTTTTTGAAGTCGGTTAAAAATCGAACAACAGTTCACAGTAAAAGACTTGCTAACTTTAGAAAACCTAGTTTTTGGAAGTATTATCGAAAGAAGCAGACAGCCAAATTATCTTAAATGATCAAATGACATGGTATACAGTACATACTAGCATAGTCACTGCAAAGTGTGTCGACCTGTCTAATCGGCAACTAATGCCCACTGTAAGCCCACGAAGCATGTAATTACTGTGATTAGCATGATTAGAATAACTCCAACAAATCGTGACAGCTTGCTAATCACCGGTCGGGCTTCGATCGAAAGGTTGAGCTTAAGCTTGGCTTATTCACTTGGCAATAATTATATATACCTACCTACCTACGTGTGATTTAAATGTAGCGTTGTCGGCGAGAAGTTTACCGCAGAACTTCCGTTCTGTACTCCAACAGTGATCCTATTTTGGATTAGTTTTATAATTTTGATGAAACACTGTATTGTGGTCTTTGTATAAGATAAGGAATACTTTTTAAAAAGCATAGGAAGTCATCTGGCGAGGCCAAAACTGGGACGACACAAGCTAACAGTGACAGTAAATAAAAAACCGGCCAAGTGCGAGTCGGACTCGCGCACGAAGGGTTCCGTACCATTATCTATAAAAACCGCAAAAAATCAATAAATATTTATTTTATTCTGTTATTAGTATTTGTTATTATAGCGGCAACAGAAATACATCATCTGTGAAAATTTCAACTGTCTATAACTATCACGGTTCATGAGATACAACCTGGTGACAGACGGACAGACAGCGGAGTCTTAGTAATAGGGTCCCGCTTTACCCTTTAGGTACGGAACCCTAAAAACATATATTATGATATACTTTATTAGGTGCAATGCATAAAATCTAGAGTCTTAATAGAGTGAAATAAGCACTTCTTATTTCGACATCAAACACTTCTTGTCATAGGTATTAATAATAATTAATACATATATGTAGTTATATCCTATATTTATACTGATAATATGATAAATCTTTCACTCAAACATAAACATTGACTCATTCAAAGTTAGTTCTAAAAGAACCGTAAAAATTCGTAGTTAAAGACTTCAGCGCTCATGAGAGACAAGTACTTCCATTCACTTATCTACAAAATCACGACAGTGCCGTCGCCGTCGCCGTCTGTAATGTGTCCTGAGAGTAAAGCGGTCTGTTTACCATACGATTCTCACGTGAGCCTACATGGTTACCATCGGATCGGTGCTTCGCATGCCCAGTGCAGATCTCACATGCAAATGGTGCATCAACAGTCATTTATACTGTTCGCTTGGCAATAATTAGCTTTCCTCGATTCAGAGAATACCTGAGCAGTCGGACGCCATTGATGGTTCGGCAAGCTTTTGACAATGTCATAAATGGTGTCTATGAAAACTAGGTTTGAACTTTAAAGTTATAAACTTAATTACAAGTCTAAGATTAGTGTTTTTTAAACCTGGGCCCTAATTCACTATGACAACTTGGCGATTCCTTGCTTCGAGGAAACGTCGATTCCTTCATTAATAAATGACATCTGCGAAATTTGTATCCTCTATGACGCGTCATATATATGAATATGTGAATGCGTCATAGATGTCGTTTATTAATGAAGGAATTGACGTGATTTCGAAGCATGGAATCGCCAAGTTGTCATAGTGAATTGGGGCCCTGATGTCACCCAGCCAGATGAAGCTGTTTGACAATTACGGAACGAAACCAGTTGTAAAGATCTCATGAACGAACTCCGGTCATTTACTTGAAAATTTGTGCATCCAATCGTGTTCGGGCCCACAGATAACACATCAACTTATGCAAATCTAGCCAAAAGACTCCAGCAAATCGTAAAAACAAAAGAGAATGAGAAAGAATGTTCATAAAGTGAATAACCCCATAAAATACCCTGTAAAATCCCGCCACCAACAGACAACAATAAAGCAAACAAGAAATCAGAGTTATGGTCAGTGCGCCGATTGTGAATACGCATTGTGGCGTTTGGGAAAGTGCAAATAACAGCACAGACTGCACTTACACAGCTTACCCGTAAGTGGTGCGGGACCACAGCGTGTTCTAAACTATCTAACCATAAATACTTTCAAAACGGTACACTTTTTCCACGAGGAAAATAAGCTATGAAAAGCTATAACAAAATTATCCGCAGTTACAGAGATGTATCATGTCATTGACATCTTATACGTTACTTCTTTCTAGTTGATAATGATCCGTGTTACGAGCGAGTGTGGCTCAGTGGGAGCTCGTGCGGCTTTCGACCCGACGCACCCGAGTTTGAATCCCGATGATCTAGCACTACTGACTTTCTTAAGTTATGTGCGGATTTAAAGCTCACTTTCAAAACGGTGAAGGAAAACATCGTGAGGAAACTGGTATGTTCAAGAATTTATCACAAAAAATCGTGTGACATTCACCACCCGGCACTGGACCAGCGTGGCGGATTATGGCCCATACTCTCTCTATGAGAAAAGGCCCGTTTCCCAGCCGTGGGAACGTGATGGGCTGATGATGATGATGATGCTGAATGATACGTGATGTGTAAGATGCATCTTACACATCTATACAGACTTGTACAGGTAAGTGTCTATATAACGCACAAGTCTGTAGATACAGTTGTTATATCAGGCCTAGCGCACTCCGCACTGTAAGTACGATGCTACAAGTACATAGCCGGACACCGACGGCGAGTCGCGCGTCGTTACACGTGCCGCGTCAGAAGAGATAAGAGCTATGCGATAGAACGAGAGGCGCTCTGTAGGTTAATATGACTGGTAGGTATGCAGTGCTACGCGAGCTTAATTGAATTTTATTGCTTCATAGCAAGAGTCGCTATTTGTTTAAATTTCTTTGCGGAGTGATGCTTCTGTCCCTTAGTATTATGTGGTTATACTTGAATATATAGAAGGAGGTGATGAAGAAATTGCAAACGTTGCGTGTTATATAATTTGTTAAACTGTCAATTTGCTCAATTCAACTCTTGGTCTGTACTGACAGCGTAATAGTTTGACCTTCTATTCACTGTGATAATATAATGTCAGTTTCTAGCGTAGGATGTTGTGTGATCTTATTTGAGAACCTGCACTCTTTGAGACCACAGTTCCACCAACGACGTCTATCTTTTAGCAATCTCTCAAGGACATTTAAAAATATCTCAAATAAAGTTGGCTGTCTACTCGAAGAAAAATATTGATAGGAAATAGTCTCCTTGTTCGAGTTACATTACTATTCGATTGTATATTTTATGTTTGTTACCTCAGAACTCCGTCATTTAAGAACCGATTAGGAAAACTATTTTTGCGTTGGGTCCAGTGTAGCTACGAAGTGGTCCCAATACACATTATATTTGATGATTTTCACCGATATTTGACTTTGGACTTACAATGAAGTCGTTTCTTTTTTTATAAAATGTATACTTGTAGAAATTGTTACTGAAAATATTTCAGCAACGATTTCTACAAGTATACATTAGAACTGAACTAGAAACAATTCTTAGATTGTCAGGATCAGAGAATTTCTTTGGTCAGGATCTTTCATCTAAACAACTTACATGGTTCCGCAGAGACTGTCATGTAGACTTATTACCTGAAATTAAGAAGAACTTATTAAATAGTGCACTTGTGTCTTTCTAAAAGTTAATTGTTATTCACTAACAGTACTACGATCTTTTCGAATTTAAAGGGCCAGAGGGCTTACCATCAACTTTTACAAGACAATCATGCTACAGGAACGTTTTATTTGAAGCTTACAATCATATTACTCTGATTCGTACCATGAGCTTCATAAAACAATAATGTTTTTGTTGCTGGGAAGTGTCAGCTGTAAAAAACACCTGAATAAATGATTTACGACGACGTCACCAAAACTTCTCAACAATAAATACAATATCAAAGTAAGCTTTTTTAAGGGACTTCGTGGTACGGAAATGGAAGTAAGCTTAAAATAATGGTGGTTTAAGAGATGGTGGTAAGCCCCCTGCAAGTTTGGTAAAGCAAGATGTTTAGACGGTGCCAGATTGCCGCTCGCATACCACAATTGTAAGGAACTGATAAAAAACTTGCACCGTACAACCAGATACAATCAGAGGCAAAATAACCTATCTATCAAAATAAATTAAAGCGGTGGCTTATTGAGCAGGCGTTCTATGATTTTGAAGAATTCATGAACCAAAAATATGTATTGAAAGTATAATTTGTAATTTTTTTAATTATTATTCTATGATATACAAGGACAATTTAAAAGGTGAGGTTTCAAAGGTGGCTAGGCCATGTCCTTCGCAGACCGGTGGAGTACGTCGGCAATCAGTGCCTAGACCTTGTAGTATCAGGAGCAAGATCTCGAGGCCGGCCTAAGACGCGATGGCTTAACGTCGTCAATGCAGACATGAGAGCTAATAGACTTACAATGCAGGATGCAGAAAACCGCGCGAAGTGGAGAGAAAGGAGCAGGAAAGCGGACCCTGGCCGAAGCCGGGATTAATCACGCTAGGCAGAAGAAGAGGAGATATACAAGGACAATTTCATTTAATTAATTCTTTTTATTATCATTATTTTTTATTTGTATACTGACATATCGAACTGGTACATGCTTGTACAAATTTCAAATTTATTAATTCTTATTTATTATTTTTGACATGTAATTTTTATTATGAATAAATATTTATTGACTACTATTGACTATTTGGTTATCTTATTTCTAAACCAGTGAAGTGGTACGTTTCGTAATAGTTGTCTTAAGTAAGTAGATACCTGTCGATGTTGTGACAAATCAAACGCTGATACTATCGTCGACCCGCACAATGAGGGGTACCTACTTATCCCGCAGTTAAACAATACATATTAATTTTTTCTGTGTCGTAACTTACAATCGCAAGCGGCATTAATAAATAATAAATCCACATCATTTTAAATATATAAATAAATAGATTTTATTCCTATTCCTTCCAGAAATACAATTACTATGACAAAGTCGAGGCATAGAGTAGAGTGCATACCTGAGTTTAGGTATAATACACTGTTTGAATTGTCTATTTATAATATGAATCAAAATTGTTATTTTTCACTTCAGTTCTAAATGATAATAGATACCAACGTATTTTTGACAGTACTATGCTACTATAAAAAATACTCTCTTCACAAAATCTCTTTATTGCATAGTAAAGATCAAGTAAAGAACAATATAAAGTTGAAAACCCTGCCCATTGCTTTAGTTTATCACTGTGTTGCAGTTTCTTCCCCTCAGCTAGGATTAAAATAACGCTAATATTATTATTGTCGCTCTTTCTCACGGGTTATACACCCGGTCCTTTGGAAGGACCGCTTGCGCGGGGACGTGAGTCCAACACGTAAAGGCCTTTTAAAGCATTAATACTTAAATTAATATATAATAACGGGCAACACTTAGCGGGGACTGTCTCTAAGTGCATCATTAAGAAGATGCAATCAAAGACAGCCCCCGATAAGTGTTTATATTATTATTATTATCTAGTGAATTTTTATTTTTATTTTAATATAGTTTGAAGTTTTAATGATATTCTGTAATAATTATTTTTATTTTTGACTTCGATAAGTACAATGACATTGTAGAATTGTGTAAGACCCAAATTTTATAATATTTGCATGCCACCTGATGGAATGTGATTGAACTGAACCTACATATGAACATGTAACAACATCTATTTAAATACTTATATTCGCAATAAATAAATCGAATATTAGTTTTTTTATAAATATTTTGACGTATCCAATATCAGGTGGCGAATACAAAATTAACCCCTTTGAAAGTTTTAGCTACGTCTGTCGAACCTCGTATACTCTACTTTCAATAAAATTCACACTATTTCTTACTTTGTATTCGACGATCCTCATTGAATTGCAACTTTAAAGTGACATAAAATAGAGATAAAGTTAGCTTAAACAGCTTAAATCCTATAGCTTAAAAAGTTTATGACAGGTTGCACCGCGGGTCGTGATTCTCAGAAAGGAACATTCAATAGGGTTTAATCACTAACAGTTTCGTATGCTATTAGAATACGAAATATGACATGACTGAATCAACGTCTCCGTATCTACTCACGGTGATGCCAGAGACCTTTAGTATTACTTGATGACAAATCTGTACCTAGAAATTTTAATAAATATAAATAAATAACGCCTAACGATCACATACATAAATATTGGCCCCTAACTAGGATTCCCTGTATCTAGGGAACCAGGAACTATGAGGACCACGATCCCAAAACTCCCAAAAACGAAAAATATTTGCGTTTTTTTCTTCTCTGCACAAACATTTGGATCATCCCGGGAATCGAACCAGCAACCACGGTGGTGTATGAGATTTGAACCAACCTGCCCAACCACTGATTTTACAAAGTAGTTATTATAGTATAAGTACACCACCGTCTTTTATCGTTTCACAAATCGTCTCCATCCAAAAGTTGTCTGGAAGAGATCGCTTATTAGCGATAAGACCGCCTATTGTACTAATCAAATTTTTATGTTCTATTTTTATGTGTTGTTGTTATGTTTTTGGTGTACAATAAAGCGTTATCAATCAATCAATCAGTCAATCACTACACAGGGTTGTTAATATATTTATTTAAAATAACTCTAGATATCCATAACTCGCTGGGAAAATTGTTTTATACCTACTTAAATAGTTTTTCCACTGCGCTACTAGACGCTACTTTTTTATGTAACTGAATGACGAGACGAGCTGGTCGTTTGCCTGACGGTAAGCAATACGCCAGCCCATAACAATAACAGCGCCACACAGGACTCTGTTTTGCAAAATCCGGCGCGGCGCTGCACTGCGCTCGTCACCCTGAGACAATTAGCTGTTGAGTCTCATAATAATCTCATATAATGCCTAGTAATTTCGCTATTTTAACTTTAACGTGGCATCAGTTCTCGTAGAGATTATATTATTCAAGATCATCATTAAATAAATGCTTCACTCTTTACAGCAATTATTTGCAAGTTTTGCATAAGTATCATAAGTGTACAGTTTACCTATTAATTAACTACTTTTTAACCGAATTCATAAAAGAGGAGGTTCTCAATTCGACTGTATGTGTTTTTGTATGTTTGTTACGAGATTACTTTCTCACTAATAAACTGATTTGGAAAATTATTTTTGCGTTAGGTTCAGTATAGCATCAAGGTAGTCCCATATAAATTTCATCGATATTCGACCTTGGACTTCTAAGATACATCAGAATTGAAGTATTTTATTCTTTTGTTAAAAAAATATTATACACAGATTGTTGAATTCTATTCTACATCACGTATAATCATTTAATCTTCTGACATATTCAAGCAAACAGCGAATGATAAAACTGTAAACCACAGATTTCGTAAGATACAACACGCACCCAAAAGTGACCCAAATATGTTAACACATGCAATGTTTACATGTCCTGAGTAACGGCCACATTTGCTAAATTATCTTTTAAATGATCATATATGTAAACTTGTTATCTTTATAGCACTTAAAACGGTAATGCTTTAATAAATACGTAGGATATGGAAAATTGTGACATACCGCTTGCAGGCATTAATTTTATCATTGGTCCGCTAATGTGAGAAATCTATGTTTATTTTTATGAACTGTAGGCTTACTACAACACTAGTCTATGAATTACAGTAGGATATTTCGCAACAATTGCTAATGAATTTATCGTATCGTACGTGCCTTATTACGTCACCGAGGCCGACCTATAAAAAGATGGCGAGACGATTTAGAAACGCACCAAGGAAATTGGTATGAGGTGGCGCAGAAGGGAGACAGGTGGAAGGAATTGGGGGAGGCCTTTGCCCAGCAGTGAGACAGTACAGGCTAGATAAAAAAAAATATTACCGTCATTTTACTATTTGTGTGGTATTTATATCTGAGCGCTACCGTGCTTCGGAAGGCACGTTAAGCCGTCGGCCCCGGTTGTTGTTCTAGGACAACAGTCTTTTGATCATGTCGGAAGCCTTCGGGCGGTCTAAAAACTCCGACACCATGGATGACCATTGACCCACGAGAGAAGAAGAAGATCGCACTATTACAATATTTAGTATTATAAAGTCTTGGCTTAAAAAACTTTTTTTTTACGCTTAATAGATCCATGTTTGACCACTATCTCGCCTGATGTGAAGCGATGATGTGGCCTAAGATGAAGCACATAGATCTAGAGAGAGACGGCAGTTGAGCGGCTGCTCAGACCCGTCTCCCCGATGGTTCACAGAACATCATCCCGAAACACAACTAGGTCGTTCAAACTGATCTCAGACAACAATAAAATTTGAACTAAAGACTATTTATTCATTCATTTTATTTCAAATTATAGCCTATGTTACTTCCTGATAATTTATCTGTCTATTGGTGAAAAAATAGTTAAAATCGGTCCAGTAGTTTCGGAGCCTATTCGGTACAAACAAACAAGAAAATCTTTCCTCTTTATAATAGATAGATAGATAGATGAACATTGAACACTTTATTATTCAGCTTAAAAATAGAAATTAAGTACAAGTTAAATGTTTACAATGGTGTAACAATGGGCGGTCTAATAATATTAATAGTATAGATAATCTACTTTATTCTGACCATAAACTAAGTAAGTGTTTAGCTATAAATAAACCACAAAACAGTAAAGACTCACTAAATGCTAAGCGTCTCACTAAATGGAAGCACGAGAGCGATCTACATCATCACTTGACATCTTTGTCTCGTCTCACAATGACCGTTGTGCAACCAGCATTATTACTATGCACATTTTGATCACGATTGCATAAACCCTTATTCATGCGTAGACACGAATATTATCAATACTTGTTAAGGAAGCATGCAATTAGAATATTGTTACTTGTTTATTTATTTATTATTTATACAACACATGCAACTTACAGACTAACTACTGTCCAATATGTTACAAGGCGAAACTAAGCAAGTAGTTCGTTTCTAAACCCGCCTGATGATAGGGCTATCATTAAATATATCTAGATCTGGTTGTAGAGCTAACATGTCGTTTAATAACTTTATGACCCTGGCAGTAGGGGCATCTTTATTTGTTGGTTGTACATCCACTATGAAGGCTGATATTAATTTTCTCGAAAGACGGATACAAAACAATTGTTAGATTGTTACATCAGATTTACAGAGCGTAACTAACGACAAACAATACGAATATGCTTTTTCCTACGCCTAGTTTATTTGAAATACACAAATAAAATCAAAATAAAGATGTAATGCGAGCTAGTGTGGCTCAGTAAGAGCATGTGCGACTTTGGAACCGACGCACCGGAGTTCGAACCCCGCTGGCCCCGCACCAATGACTTTCTTAAAATGTGTGCGGATTTAACGCTCGCTCTCAAAACGGTGAAGAAAAACATCCTGAGGAACGGCATGTCCGAGAATTAATCACAAAAAATTCAAGTGTATGTGACATCCACCAACCCGCATTGGGCCCGCGTGGTGGATTAGGGTCCATACTCTCTTTATGAGAGAAGGCCCGTGTCCCAGCAGTGGGAACGTGATGGGCTGATAAAAAATATAATAACCATTTTTGAAGCAAAAGATATAAATATACTCGCGTAGAAAATCTGATATAACACCACTGATATCAAAGTAATTAGAAAAAAGAGAACAGGTCCAACGGCTTCTCAGCTCTAGACCCTAAAGAGAGTCAACAAGGCGTGAAGGTAGCTCAGCTACTCAAAGAATACAACGTATACACCCAACGCGTACAAGTTTCCAACTAGAATATCTTGTTTACTAGTCTAGCTACCACCGCCTATTCAGTCATCTTCACGCTTGGCTGGCCAGCGCATCTCGAACAATGGTGGACGGTGGATGCTACCGGACCTCGGGCGAGCCTTGACCGACTGGTAAAAAAGCCTTTGTGTCGGTCGTGCTGAAGGAAAAAGCGCTTTAGAAGCACGAAGCATATTGTAACACCTGATTTAAAACGTTTACTAACGATGACAGTTCGAAGCAGCGTTGCTAACAATCTGTTCGAATAAAAAACCCTATTATAAAGATACTAAACCATAAACTCTATATGTATACAAGTGGTGTCCACTTCAAATTATTTTCAATTCCTGCATGAACCCTACTGCCTTTGACACAATCAATTAAAACATTCATCATCCTCATCATCAGCCCATCACGTTGCCACTGGGACACCGGCCTTCTCTGATAGAGAGAGTATGGGCTATAATCCACCACGCTAGCCCAGTGCGCGTTGGTGGATGTCACATGTCCTTGAATTTTTGTGATAAATTCTTGGTCATACCGGTTTACTCACGATGTTTTCTTCTCTCGAAAGTCAGTGGTGCGAGGCCAGCGGGATTCGAACTCGGGTGCGTCGGATCGAAAGTCGCACGTGCCCCCACTGAGCCACACTCGCTCTTGAATTAAATCATTACCTTTACGTGTATTTAATATAAAGGCCTATAGGCCGACCGTTTATCTGAGTCCTCGCCTGCGCGGTACAGGGGCGCGGGGGTATGACGATAAAGAGGACTGAGACAGGTGCGGGCGGCGGGGGCGCTTAGTGACATACACACGAGATGAAATGCGCCAAGATAGTTCCTAAGATATGTGAGGTCATAGTAAAGAAATTGTGATTTATTAAATGAAAAATTATTAATGATAATACAAAATTTTAATTTACTAACTAAAAGCTATGAAGGTACATAAATAAAATATTTGGTAATAAACTATTGTACTATTTATTATATAGAATAATTAAATGTATGTCTTGTTGATATTCAACAGAATTTGGGTCCAGTTTCTTTTTTCTAAAATATTCGTACACGTTTAAAGCCATTTGCTTGCACTGACCATTCACTTTATGACCGAAGATCTTAAGATTCATCTTGAGATTGTTATCACATGTGTATCTCTTACAAGGCGTCCGCAACAATTAACACGTGCGATCGCTGTCCGTGTTGCGATCGAAATGAGCGATTACAAAAATTCGCCCGCCGCCCGCACCTGTCTCAGTCCCCTTTGTCGTCATACCCCCGCGCCCCTGTACCGCGCAGGCGAGGACTCAGATAAACGGTCAGCCTATAGTAGGGTAAAGGGTAACCAGCACATACACAGTAAACGTAAAACACTTCGTTATTTCTGTTCTGAACTTTGATTGCCTCAGACAATGAAGAATGACGTTCAAAGAGAACATCTAGCTCACCGACCAAATCCTTACTTCAATCGCTGTAACGACACATGCGGCAAGATGAAAAATAAGTCATAAACTACTATAAATTAGTTTTATACTTAATAACATATTGCATATTCCTACAGACTCCAGAAACAATGCCCATTCTCGTCTAAATAGCTTTAATTGGGCGCGAGATTCTCAGCGATCAGTTTTTTGTCAATAATTACAGTTCCCAAAGGCACAACCTTTGTGCATTGTCGGGTTGGACACGGTGCAGTAGGTAAATGATAGTGAATTGATTTCTTCAGGAAGTAGGTTCGATTCCCACGACCAACCGTCATGGAAGGGCAGCTGCGGTCGCAGATATTTACTTATTTTCCCACCTATTTACATATGTATAAACACTTAAGTATAAAATTATCAGTAAGAGGTGGCAAGAATACTACCAAACACTTCTCAACGAGGAGTTCCCACAGGAACCGCTAACAATACTGCCATGCGCTGAAGGACCAGTTGACGAAATCTCACCTCAAGAAGTCAAAGCAGCTATACAAAAAATGAAAAATAGGAAAGCTGCTGGGCCGGATGAGATTCCATCCGAGCTGTGGAAAAACTTGAACAACACCGGCATAGCATGGTTGACAAAGCTATTCAATGAAATCCTTATTGCCACCAAAATACCAGATATGTGGAGAACCAGCAATCTGATACCCTTCTTTAAGAATAAAGGGGATGTTGCGGACTGTGGAAACTATAGAGGAATCAAACTAACCTCTCACACCCTTAAGATCTGGGAATGTGTCCTCGTAAAAAGGTTAACAAAAATAACAAAAATTACACCGAACCAGTGTGGATTCACCAGCGGAGTAGGCACTACAGATGCCATTCACTCTGTGAAAATACTCATGGAAAAATACAAGTCTCGCAAGCAAGATCTACACCTTGTTTTCATCGATCTTGAAAAGGCGTTCGACCGAGTTCCGCGAGAGCTTATCTGGCAGGCATTGAGAGCACAACTAGTGCAGGAGCATTATATTGAGCTTTTTAAAGATCTGTATCACAATGTAACCACAAAAGTGGTCAGTCCAGCAGGAACGAGTGAACCATTCGAGGTCAGAGTAGGTGTTCATCAGGGCTCAACCCTAAGCCCTCTTCTATTCAATCTAGTAATGGACTATATTACTGCAGACATACAGAAACCAGCACCGTGGTCATTACTGTACGCCGACGACGTGGTTCTTATAGCCGAATCGTTGGCAGAAGTGCAATTAGACTTGACAGCATGGCAGGAGTCCTTGGAGAGAAGAGGGTTGAGAGTCAGTAGACAGAAGACTGAGTATATGTACTGTGACTTTTCTGATGCCTATAAAGACGCCATTCCATGTCCATGTATCGACAACAGAAACCTCAACAGAGTTGAAGAGTTTAAATATCTCGGATCCATCGTATCACCCAACGGTTGTGTAGAAAAAGATATACAAAATAGAATCCAGACAGCCTGGCTTAAATGGAGATCACTTTCTGGCATCCTATGCGACTCTCGTATGCCAATTAAAATCAAGGGCAATGTATATAAAAGGGCAGTAAGACCAGCTCTACTATATGGATCCGAGTGTTGGCCGATGAAAAAGTTGGATGAACAGAAAATTCACGTCACGGAGATGAAGATGCTGCGTTGGTCTGGCGGAGTATCTAGAACAGATAAAATAAGAAATGAATACATCCGCGGTACTTTTAAAGTTGCCCAGATACACGATAAACTTAGGGAAAACCGCCTACGCTGGTACGGACACGTGATGAGACGAGATGATGACCATATGACTAGAAGAGTAATGACCATAGAAGAGAAAAGAAGAGGCCGGGGACGACCACCAAAGACCTGGTTACAAACAATAAAAAATGACATGACATACACAAACACGAAAGAGGAGACAACCCACAACCGTACGGTGTGGCGCAGGAGTACTAGGAGGGCTGACCCCAAATAAATTGGGACAATAGCCAGGAGAAAGAAGAAAGACTTAAGTATAAAATTAAAGGTAAATTTCTAGAAAATGATGAGAAGAAATTTATTAAACCTTTCATACAAATTCAATTATATAACCGGCACGGTGAAAATAAAATGCCGCATCACCAAAAATCCTTACGTCTGCTTCATAAAAAAGATATTATGATGAAATATTTTTTACTGAACATTAACCCATTACCTACTTATTTCATAAAGTAGTTCAAAGATTAATTACTCATTTTGCAAAGAGAATACAACATGACTAAGCAGGAAGCTATAAAAGTAAAAGCTCCAATCAATCCGCAATTACAACAAAGAATATTGCATAATACATAATCATAAACACGCGTTAGACACTTCCAAGTTTTGATCTTATCTAGAAGCCTACATGAGCTGTAATTTGTCTCAAAAGTGAAACGACGCGTGTTGGAGCTGTAAATATGCATTAAGGACTCCTTAATAGTGCTAGATAAGATTTTCTGCAAGGGTGTTCTTATCAATTTGTTCAGCTTTAGATCATGCGACCACCGGACAATCCGTGCCTTCAAGCCATCTAAGTAATATTCCGGTACGACCAATTATCTAGGCTGTATCTTCTGTGAGGGTGTATCCTTCACCGCAACGTCAATTTCATCAGGTGCTAGATGTTTAGGATGGTGTTTATCAACGCGGTTAAAAAAACGTTTTTTCGCGTCCCGCGGGTTCTTTTTTGCTTCATACGATTAGGTACTATTACATTTTAATCACAGACCAATCAATGCTCTTTTATATTCTATAGATAACTTTGCACTACATAAATGGACCTCTAATAACATGGTTTGGCCATAAATATCGTCGTCTATTGAATAATCAATAGGAACAATGCAATGGGGACATCGGGCCGCTTTCATTGCCCTTAGCGACGATGCAAATCAACATCACCATTTTTGGTCCAGCATTCTGGCACAAGGGGAACACTTTCAAAAACTTTATTACCTTACGTAATCGACTAATTAGTTCAATACCAATTTCATAATTTTCAAACATTTTAATTTTTTTTATAAATATTATGGGTAGCAAAGCGCTAATAATATGTTATTCTTATTATAATGTAAGTCATACCACATAATACTGCATCCGTGCTGCATGAACTTGACAAGAAACATAATGTGACTCAACACACTGCCCTGGGGAACTCCGCGGTTTATCATCACATTAATCGGAAAGCACCCCATATTTATTGCTCGATCAAATCTTGAACTACCTATTTTGCTACAATAATGCCTAATAATTCAAATATAGTAACCATTTCTCATATTTTGTCAGGTAAACTAAGAATCTAAATGGTGGCCAGCCTTAGATTCCCATATACGACCGTATCCAAAGCGTGACTGTAATCCAAGTTATCCAACACATTGTTTCACTTAGGCCATAAACAAGGAAACTACCGTATTAGGAGCAGGCGGCCGGCGTAGGCTTTACGGGATTTTGTCTTAGATGAAACTTTTATTTACGGCTGCCATAAAGTTGAACATAATAAGCTATAAACTTTGTATTAGAATTTATATTATTAAGATTGGATTATTTATTATTGACCGTTAAGGTTATATTAAGCTCTAAATTAAGCACACAGTGTTATTTATTTTAATGCATTGTTTAGTAGTTAAGTATATATGTCTATGTATAATCAGTATAACTTGAAAGAGTTGCTGCACAATATCGTGAGTCATGTATTCTAAATATATTTTTCAAAGTGAATAACACTTTTAATACTTTGTTATTGATACAATGCAAAAAAGACTTTCAACTTGAGTTATTAGGTCAAGTGCAATATGCATTGGAATTTTTACATACTTTGTTAATGCGATTCTGATTCTATTATCTTTTGACACCATTACGCGGCGCATCTTCTTCTTTATAAGGCTATGTCCAATTACCTGCTAAAAGGTTACCGAAATACTCACGATCGACATTTAAATATTAACTATTGCTTAATAAATGTTTGATAAATCAAGCGGATTAATAGCATCAATAGTTGAGAAACATTTAATTCTATAGACGTTAAGAGTCGTTAAATAGGTGCGTATTTAGACAGTTGGTTGTAATATTGCACACGACTCTGTCTCAAGACTAGGATGAGTCAAATTTAACTAACCTAACCAAAAAAATACATACCTCTGAATACCTATACATTCTGTATATATCCATAGACAGAAATGTCAAACTTACGTATTGTTTCCTCCTACACAAAATTGATGAAGTCCAAGATACAGCGTCTTCTTATAATTTGATATTTTTTGTAACAGTCCCAGTTTCCGTTTAAGGTTACGACTAATAAAACTGTGCGAATAGAAGCCCCAATTGGCCCCATGTCGCTATTGTGGCTTCCAAAGGTATCTTAGCTATAAATCAAAGGCTTTGGAACATTTATATTGGCGAGGGTGTGCACAGACTACAGACTAAAAGACGAGGAGGTAATCAATGTGAACCATAAATCAATCATCTGTTGATGTTTGTGTGTGCATCTCTTCAAAGGCCCTTGATGTTTTGCCTATTCTCACGTCATCTTCTTAGAAGGCAAAATTATTTACTTTGGAACATAAACATCTCAGTTTCTTAACAATTTATTCTTGTCATTATTTGTCTTTAAATAGAAACACAATTAACCTTACCAATTAACAATGACCTTTCAACTCCAATCATCTAAACAGAAATCCAATAAACGACGACAAATTTAGGTATGATCACCATAAACATGGATTCAATGACAAAACAGATGCAACCAAGATGTGGGCCGTTTACAAACACAAGACAATAGGTAATTTGCAGACCAGTGCCTACACATCGGTACGTACATAAGTCAGACTTGGTTTCAAGTCAAGGAGCGACCTGGCTAATAAAGAAATCCTAGGCTGGCGATAGGAGGACGTATAAAAAATATTTTTCACACCATTAAATCAAAAGAAAATATTTGATCCAATTTTGAAATAACATACCATTGCCACTTTCATTGCTTTTCGTTCAGGGGATTTAGCAACAAATGCATGCTAAGCCAAAACCAAAAATTTGTTGTTTGTCACCAACGACAAACTTACCGCTTCATCCTCATCTATCGTTCACATTTATAAAATAGACTTGTTATTATAGTTATATTTTTTTTTAGTAAAACTACACAATTCCACATAGTCACGTCATACAGAGGCGCGCCCTTGCCCTGTGCGCCACTATAAGCGGCTAAAATATAGCCATTATCCCATTATGCTTTGTTTAGACTCATGCATGACTCGAATTGGCGTGTTGTCCTTGGCATACTCTAATGTAGAAATTTAATTATGCTGGTGCTGGTAGTAGTAGAAATAATTATGAATTAAACGTCGATTTATAAACTAGAGGATGATGATGGATTTGGTTTTATCTAACTAAGTATTTGAATAATAATATTATCTACTTATGTATAAATCACCATTCATCATGCTATTTGAAGGCGTTACTAAACTTTTTCAATAACTTCTGCGGCATTTTCAATATCTTGGATCAAAATGATACATCTATAATGATAGACCTAGGATTACGCCAAATCTTAGTTTAAAACATTTACTCGTTTCAGTCCGAATAACTCTCGTGGCGTGGCAGTAAAGAGACAAACGTTAACAAACTCAGCAAATAAATACAAATGTCTTTCTTGCAAAATACATATATGATTGATTGATTGATAACGCTTTATTGGACACAAAAACATGACAAGAACAAATGAAAATAGAACTTAAAAATGGTACAATATAAAGTTGAAAATTCGCGCTGCTTGAGTTTATCACTGTATTGCAGCAGGCAGCAACAGCATTCTTCACCCTTGCTTACAAACAGTAACATACGGGCAACAAACTGTATTCATTGCTGTAAAACTCTAAGCACTCTACAGTTTTCTATAATTTCTCTTTATTATAAAATACCAAAGAGCCAGGTGGCAAGACAAGAAAAGACACCATTTAGCTGTCTCCGAGAACGTGGGTTCTAATTTAAACATCACAGACACCACATGACAGTAGATCATGTTTAAAGCTATACATTATGTTCATAAGACATCTCTCGAGATGTTCATCAGGCAGCACGCAATGCCTTGTGATGGTGGGCGTGAAACAATGGAAAATTAAACGGGAACAATAAACAAGCCTATTGACAGGTTGGTGTATCCCAAAAAACAAGAAGCTTAAATTAGAATATAGGCAGGCCTAGCGCACTCCGCACTGTAGGTAAGAAGTACATAGCTACAAGTACATAGCCGGACACTGACGACGGGTCGCGCGTCGTTACACGTGCTGCGTCAGAAGAGATAAGAGCTATGCGATAGAAAGAGAGGCGCCCTGTAGGTTAATATGACTGGTAGGTATGCAGCGCTACGCGAGCTGAATTGAATTTTACTGCGTCATAGCAAGAGTCGCTATTTGTTTTTTGTTTGCGGACTGATGTTTCTGTCCCTTAGTATTCTGTGATATAGGTCTTTGACCCATATATATTCTTTCACGTTAGGTATCTTCTTTCGAAGTTCTTAAACGGACTGCTTCATAGGCAGGAGGTAAACATACAAAACAGGTATATAAATTAGAGTCGTAGTATATGTAATTTAGAGCCATGTAGATGATCTGAATGGGTATGACTTGACAGGTTTACTATTATAATATAATTCAACTGACAAATTCAATTCATTCATAGGAGTATGTAAAGCAAGCATTTGTACATAACGCTCCAGACGATAAAAAATCTATGATGTGAGATATTTCTTTACTTGTCACTATTATTTTTACCACTACAGCCAGTGCTCTCTTTACGACGACTACATACAAATTTAAACAAACCCTTACATTTAAGTTATGCGTTTAACGTTCCGAGAATACATTTTTACGAAATAATCTCTCACCTGGAACAACAAAAACACATTTCAAAACTTGGAAGTGGAGACTATTAACTTAATTATAAATATTATAATATTATAAAAAGTAAAATTGGTGCTGGTTTAAGGGATATTATACAATTTTCGTTTCCGAGGTCTTTCAGTGACTTATAAGTTACGTAACGAATACCAATGAAAGTGGTGTCATAATATGTTATTATGGTGGAGGATTTTATAGCCGAAAATCTGTTTGCATGCTGTTAAGTCATACGTTAACGCGCGTAGGTAGGGCTTTAAAGGTTGGTGTAATTCTCTTTATAAATGCCGGCAAAATACTAGGTACCTACACTTAAAAGCAACTGAACTTAGATAACATCAAAATAAATGAACATTCTAGTTGTTTATACTTCCAAACAGTAGTATTTAAAGACTTAAGAATTAGATAACAACATTAACAACAGCTACTGCGAAAAGAAGGCTAACGATGTTACGTAAAAGTTTATTCAACTCATATCAGAAACAAGAGCAAAAGCATAGATCATTAACTTTGCTAATGTATACATTATTGACGGAATATTTACTGTTTATTATGGTTTTTAAGTTTCACTGAAGAACATTTCCACACTCACCACACTGGCAATCATAGGAACAATGGCAATTCCAAGACATTTCAACTTACCCATATCAAAGCTCTTAAACTAAAAGTAAATTATTAACTGCTCATGTAGACATTTAATTTTGTGCTCAAACCACTGGAAGCCTCGGGTTGACAATTATAACTAACTACTGCGATTAAGTTTGTCCATCTGTCCAACATACCCAGGTGTGAGTTTCGGAAATTCTTCTTCAGAAAAATGCAGCGTTGCAATTTAAAGATAGCAGTGAATCAGTGCGTGCTCCAATTGTAGATTTTCTTCAAATATTTGCAGCACGTTATAACGAGCATCAGACAGCACAATCAAGGTAATTGGTCAAAAATATCTAACAATGTACAAAAACGTTTTCTTTTAGTTGTTGACTAACGGATAATCACTGTTAACAAGTATTTAATGTATATGTATCAGGAATTGTTAGTTAATTCATTCTTGGACTTTGATCTTAAAATAGAAAAAAATAAACTAATACATTTAATAGGAACATAAACCTACTTACCTATGGGTTGATGTTTTCAGTACCTACATTTAGCCAACTTTTTCATTAGGATTTACTTTCTCATACCTTCTTTTGCTTTTGAATCGTACTAGCTTCATCCATATATGTCTATTGAAGATAAATAAAAACCTATATTTACTTCACGTACCTTAGCGAGCTTTGAGTTAAACCAGGTCTAGCGCACTCCGCACTGTAGGTACGAAGCTACAAGTACATAGCCGGACACCGACGGCGGGTCGCGCATCGTTACACGTGCCGCGTCAAAAGAGATAAGAGCTATGCGATAGAAAGAGAGGCGCTCTGTAGGTTAATAATGACTGGTAAAAATGCAGCACTACGCGAGCTGAATTGAATTTTATTGCGTCATAGCAAGAGTGATTTGTTTAAATTTCTTTGCGGAGTGATGATTCTGTCCCTTAGTATTTTGTGGTTAAACTTTAAAATCCCATTAATATACCTTGTAACCAACACAATACTGAACAAATTAGGTACGTACACCATGACTGTTCAGAAACACACTCGTGTATCTCTCTCCATTTAACCAAACAAGTTGTATAATATAATAGTGACTTTGAATCGCAATCAATCAAACTTTCTCGATTATTGAGAGGACCGAGTCGTAATGAAAGCATCATGATTGCAAATAGGTTGGCTTTAAAAGGTATGTTACGTAGATGGTACAGAATGAAAACTGTACTTCGTAAAGTTTCGAGATAACAGCTTGCTGTACGGTGTTCCTGGTTCAAAACATTGAAATGTTAGGTTCGGTTAAGTATAATTATTGCAGCTTGACTTCAGCTTATATATAACTGGTGGTAGGTTTCTCATCCATCGGGTGAGTACCATCACTATGCCACTTATTCTGCCACCAAGTAGTAGTGCGCAAGTTTTACTGTGTTCCGGTTTAAAAGGAATTGTAACCAGCGATATTATTGGTCATTATGAGACTTTTAAGAGCTAATTGTCTCAGGATGACGAGCGCAGTGCAGTGCCGCGCAGGATTTAGCAAAACAAAGTTCTAGGTGGTGCTGCTTTTTTTAACAGGTGTATTGCTTACCATCAGGCAAACGGCCTGCTCGTCTCGTCAATAGTCTCGCCAATATATAACTTCCCAAGCAGGCGCTACATCAAGGCCTGCGCTGCTCAGTGTACAATGTTCTCAGTGTAAATAACCACTCTATTACCTCTGAACATGGAAAGCAAACCGATCAGCGAAAGTGGTCCTGATCGTTATCACCAAACCTGTTGATAACTGTAGTCTTAAGCAATAAAAACTACTTGAAATGTGAGAAAAAGCAAGGAAAGCCGTAAAAAATGGAACAGGAGTGACTGAAACACGTCTGTTGCGATAACCGCAAGATTTCACGCACGACTTATAACGTCGACGTAACTAATTCTATGTATAATTGAAGTTAGAATCAAACTTACATTGCACAATGCAATGACGAGATCGCAATAAAAAGTTCAAAGTACTCCATCTAGTTACTGGTGGTAGGTTTCTTGTATGCAAGAGGCCGTCTGGATGGGGACCACCGCTTTACCAGTTATTCAGCCGCCAAGCAGTAGTGCGCAAGCATTACTGTGTTCCGGTTTGAAAGGCCCAGCAAAATTACTGGGCATTGTGAGATTTAACAGCTAATTGTCTGAGGGTGACGAACGCGGTGCAGCGCCGCGCAGGATTTTGCAAAACAAAGTTCTTGGTGGTGCTGTTATTGTTATGGGCTGGTGTATAGCTTACCATCAGCCAAACGACCAGCTCGTCTCGTCATTCAGTTACAAAAAAAAACTCAAGTTTAATTTAAACTAAACCATTAGCATAAAATACTGAGCTCAGAGATCGTTGCAATCATACCGAGATCTCCTTTATAGGCATATTTTGAGTCATCAAACTTGTGACATTTGAACGTTATGTAAGTGATGTGTGAAACCTGCCACCAACCCTTCAATTGACGCCCAAGGCCAATCGTTACAAAGAATAAAGAATAGACACTTACTTTGAAATCACATTTAATTATTCAAATATTCTCATAATGAAATCCCGTTGCTCTAGATTCTGGAATTACAGTCTAAACAAGATTTCATTAGTTCGCATTATTACAACAGTATGACAATATAGTGAGTAAAACGTACCCTGTATGATGAATTACATCACCAGCCCATCACGTTCCTACTGTTGGGACACGGGCCTTCTCTCACAGAGAGAGCCATGAAAGAAAGAAAGAACAAAGAAATTTTTTATTTTTGTTGCCAATAACTTAATATAACTACAATATTTATACAGTATTATGGTTTGGCAATAAGGGGTAGGCTCAGCATCGTTCTGTGTAAACTCTAGTTTACTCTAGTTTTTACTACTATGATCCACCACGCTGGCCCAGTGCGGGTTGATAGATGTCACGTATGTCCTTGAAGTTTTGTCTTAATTCTTGGACATGCCGCTTTCCTCACGATGTTTTCCTTCACCGTTTTTAGGGCGAGTGATAAATCCGCACATAACTTAAGAAGGTCAGTGGTTCGGGGTCAGCGGGATTCGATCTCGGGTGCGTCAGATCGAAAGTCGCACATGCTCCCACTGAGACAAACTCGCTCTATGAAGATTTACATTGAACATTTACTCCGGCACCTGACACAATCATCCAGCTGGAAGCACCGCAGGCAACGGCGGCGGCCGAACCAGATCGGAACCGATTGATTTCTCGCAGCAACGCAATGGAAAAACTATAATTTATTGTTGGAAAATGTTTAGCAACGTAAAGCTAAGTGCATATCGTTACATCTTTAGTTCTCTTTGTGATAGAATAGATTGTATTAAGTATCTTGAAGATTGCGGTCAAACGCTTGCCAGTCAGGTAATAAAAAAAATCTTGAATTTTATTTCGAAAGGAGTTGAATCATACGTAACTAAGATATTGTATTTATTTATTTATTATATATTTTGGTACTGAGTGATGAGACGAGCAAGTCGTTCGCCTGACGGTAAACGCCTTGTCTGCCTACAACAATTGCAGTGCCACCCAGAACTTTTAATACCATAAAAAGCACTGCGTAGCACTTTGCGCTCATCACCCCGAGACACCAGATATTAAGTGTCATATGCCCAGTAATTTCGCTAGCTCCAATATCCTTCAAACCGGAACACAGTAATGCATGCGCACTACTGCTTGGCGGCAGAATAACTGGCAAAGCTGTGGTACCTAACCAGACAGCCTCCCGCATAAGAGACCTAACACGAGTAAAATAAATAAATGAATTGTATTTAAGACCGATAAAATACTAAACGCGAGCCAGTATTAAATAATCCAGATGTTTGTGTCAATGTCATCGAGAAGAGACAGTATTAAATAATTCAGATGTTTTGTGTCAATGTCATCGAGAAGCGACAGTATTAAAAAGTGTATTAAGACAATTATTTACACAGGCTGTAGAGACGGCCGACAATAACTATGAATATTAGCATAAGCATACGTTCCTATGGACACGACGATATTCCTACCTCAGACAAGTTTTGCATCTCGCTGTCAATAAACTTAGAATAGTCAATAACAATAATGCACATCCCGGCTAAGCATTCATTTATCCTCCCATACCAAGAACCATTAAGATGCTTCCACGCCGTAAAAACAAATTACTTGAACAAATCCAATAAAAATTAAAGCTGAATGCCCAGGCTAATGCTGTAAGCCGCAGGGTTCTAAGCCACCCACGTGATAAATATACTTGTACTCGCTGATAATAAAAGTGAAACTGTTACTAGCCTAACGATTTACTAGTTGAACGAGTGACTAGTTGAATTAAGGATAATCACTAGAAGTATTCGTTCATCAACTGGCTCGCAATCAGCGTGAAGTGAATATTCCACGAGATTGCAGTTACTTAATTATTCTATGGTTATACTGCCAGCGCCACTAGTTATTGGGCTAATTGCGGGTAGTAAAACAGAAAGTGTTTATAAACGATTTGAATGAAAAACAAACTGAAGACCTAATTGGTGGCGGCAAAGGACTGTTCTACATATATTTCACAAATACCTGCGTGTCTAATATTAATGTTATATCTATCTATATTTTTTAGATTATGTTAAAACGGCAATTTATTTAAAGCTAGAAGAATAAATTGTTCTTTATTTGTATTAATTTACCGCCTTCAAAAAAGGAGGAGATTCTCAATTCGAGTGTATTTTTTTTAATTTGTTACCTCAAACCTCAAACCTACCTTTGTTACCTCCGCCATTTATAAAACGATTTGAAAAATTATTGGGTTCAGCACAGCTACAATGTGGTCCCATATAAAATGAATCGATATTCGACCTTGGACTTCAAAGGTACATCAGAATTGAAGTCGGTTTTTTTGTTATAAAAATAAAAATGTATTGAAAAATTGTTCTTTACTTGTATTCCATCAATACTTTTTTGATCTATCTGTAAAATTTACTGCATGTTATTACTAATAATTTAGATTAAGACTCTTACATTAAGCACATACCACACTCAGTTAAGTGGTTGTGGTTGTTGTCTATAAAAGTTGCCAGTAATGTGCACCAGTTTACCACTTCAATTTCCTGTACGACCAACGCCCTAAGCCACTTATGGTCGAACGCAAAAACTTCGTTATCTTAAAGAGGAAGTATTTTACGATATTACTGAAATATCCTGCGAAAGAAACGCTAATGAGCTCGCAGCACTTCGTTCATATTAGAGACGATTAACGACTTCAAAGCCATTGAACTAACACAATGTTGAGGAAACGAATTGATAATAACTTTTTTTTTTTAATGTAACTGAATGACGAGACGAGCTGGTCGTTTGCCTGATGGTAAGCAATACGCCAGCCCATAACAATAACAGCACCACCCAGAACTTTGTTTTGCAAAATCCTGCGCGGCGCTGCACTGCGCTCGTCATCCTGAGACAATTAGCTGTTGAGTCTCATAATGCCCAGTAATTTCGCTGGCTACAATGCCCTTCAAGCCGGAAGACAGTAATGCTTGCGCACTACTGCTTGGCGGCTGAATAACTGGCAAAGCGGTGGTACCCGCCCAGACGGCCTCTCGCATACGAGAAACCTACCACCAGTCACACCAGTTCACAAAATAACTTAAATATATATACAAAATACAATAAAATTATTCTAAAAGGCCTATGGTGAAGGGGAAAGTGCCTAGAACGCTGGCCGCATTGCCACGCCGAATGGCAATGCTGATTTTTTGACCCAAATATGAGCATATTTGTTCTAAAATTATCACAATAGGGAACCGAACAACTTTTCAGAAAATGTTTATAATTAACCATAATGTTTACAACGTATTAATGCAATGACGCAACAACTTCACACCCCAAGTTATATAGAGCCATGAAAATTTATATTTTAATTAACTAAAGCCCTCGAAGTAACTAAAATTGTTTAAAATGTTATGTTTCACATATTGCCGCGCAAAATGTCACCTCAGAACGTATGACGTCATATGAAGGCAAACGAAACGACAAGCTCTACGAAAGCAAACTTGCAGATTTATACGTTTTTTGATTTACTTTTCTTTCTTGACTTTAGGGTCGTCATGGAATGAAAAACATATCGTTTTGATTTAAATAAAAAGCAAAAATATAAAATAAACACAAGCTTCGCACTCAGTATTTATTTTGAAATGACGTCATGCATTGTGATTGGTGTTTTGTTTCAGATAAAGATCAGAAGAATGAAAGAAAGAAAAAAAGAAATGTCAGAATTATTTGTTTTGAAATATAAATCATTACTGTGTCACAAAAATATTAGTTGAATGATCTTTCTGAATCGACAAACATTCGTTCTAACTTCATTTAAGTTTTTTTTTCGATTACTGTCCGATCCCCTATTTCTTTAGGATTTCTCTGTGATTAAAACTGTCGTGCCTACCCCTTACTTTGTCGCTAAACTGCAAAGTAATGAATAGTTGCGTGACTCTCTCCACTATAGATTTGACAGGTGCATAAAAGTTACCCCCACCTGTGCACTATAAACTTTTCCTAGGGGTGCACTGTGCACGCAATCAATTTAACCCTCACACTGAGAGGACTGGAAATTCCATTTTACCCTTTGAAATACAGATTTGTTGAGACATCGTCATTTTACAAAGTTTATATATAACCACTGTAGGTACGAAGCTACAAGTACATAGCCGGACACCGACGGCGGGTCGCGCGGGCGTCGTTCATCGTTACACGTGCCGCGTCAGAAGAGATAAGAGCTATGCGATAGAAAGAGAGGCGCTCTGTAGGCATATCAATGTCTGTAGGTTAATATATGACTGGTAAGTATGCAGCGCTACGCGAGCTGAATTGCATTTTATTGCGTCATAGCAAGTTTAAACTTCTTTGCGGAGTATTGCTTCTGTCCCTTAGTATTCTGTGATATAACGTAATAAAGTAATAAATAGGGTAAGTAATGAGTATGTAATGGGTAAGTGATAGGTATCTAAGGAAGTGACTTCAGATCAAACTACACATAGCATGGGTATTATAGCCAGCGAAATTACTGGGCATATGAGATTTAATATCTGTCTCCGGGTGATGAGCGCAATACAGTGCTATGCCGTGCTTTTTATTGTATTAAAAGTTCTGGGTGGCACTGCAATTGTTATGGGTAGGCACGGTGCTTACCATCAGGTGAACGACTAGCTCGTCTCATCAATTAGGTGCATTAGAAAACTGGATATAGCTTAGCTTACCAGAATATTGCAACCAAACTGCTCTACAAAAAACATAGGTTTTTTAAAACTCTAGATCTGTTTACATGTGTCATATTTTTTCCTTCTAAGTATATCAACAAGAATCGGCCTCGTAACCTCCACAATGTCGCAGGTCTCTGTGTGAGCACTATCTCAGTGCCATCACAAGCATTGTGCACTGCGGCTTACACTGCACAGCCACTGATGCCTATCGACACCGCTCTACATCGCAGAATGCAGATGCTGCTCTGTATCCTACATTTTCTCGGTCTGAGCACATGTGGCCACTTTCTTTTCGCAATCATTTCACGTAATAAATTATTTATTTTTTGTATGTTACCAGGATATGTTTATTTTGTGAGAATCAACCTCATTTTAAATTTCGATGATGAACCTTCACAAATGCCCCTTGATAAGTCAAAATTTGCAGTCACCATGTTTCTGTGGTAATCTTCTTTCTATCTCGTGTGGGTTTGTGAAGTCAAGCCTGTTGTCGGAATTATAAACCACCCGAAGGCCTCTAACATAGTCTTAGGACAACAACCGGGACCAATAGCGTAACATACCCTCCGAAATACAGTAGTGATCAGATGTAAATAAGGTGACACATTTTGGGCAGCTAGGCTAATTCAAAAAGCTCTAAGCAGAAATGAAAAATGAAAGCATTTGATAGCCAAAAAAGTATTTTTGTCGCTATTGAGAACACTTTCAAAGAAGCATGTATTCGAAGGCCCTGAACCTCGCAAACCCTCGTCAAAAATCCAAAGAGGCATACATAAGCCCATATGCGATCGTCAACTGTTATACAAGATGACAAGCAATTGCATCAACAAACCATAGTAATCATTAGTTAGTAGACATTAGTGCTGCTGCAGTGGGCAGAACAATAGCTCGCAGGGCGCAGCTTCCGGCCGGATGCGGAGCACCCAGTAGCAGGCAGGTAAAGGTAGTAAGGTACAATCAACGTGTAGTGGGCGCAGATGGGATGGTAATCATGTTGGCATGGAGTTACAGTTGTGTAAGACTTATTAAGAGGGAGTGTAGCACGTGTGACTTTCGATCCGACGCACCCGAGTTCAAACACCTTTAATTTCAACTGACTTCTGTAACACATAGCAAGAAAGTGACAGATTAAAAAACTAATAACCACGTTTTTATGCGCCTTTTGAGGCTAATAAATGAAATTAGAGCGCATTGTCATCGAGTTGTGAGTTACCCTGAAAGTTTCAGCCGGGAAGCTAAACGGGAAGTGCTCGAAATTTGAGGTGTAAGATTCCACCCGGAACGACAGACAGACAAACAAGAAAGGGACTAAATAAAAACGTGGTAAATTACGTTTTAATGTCGTCTTGAAAACGTAACATACCATCTTTTATGCTGAAATAAAAAAACACAATTTGACTGAAGTTTTCAAGAATCGTAATTGTTAACTAACTGTGTATTTTAATTAGGCATGCTAATTATAATTATCAGAATACAATTAGCGTGCTAACATGGTTGCCGTATCGCGTATGACGTCATAAGGTATGTAACGCGCCGGGCGGTCGCGTGTCACGCTGAAACGCGTTTGTAACTGGATATCTTCAGTCCAGTGCATATGACAGTAAGTAGACCGGGGGCTAGGGTTGTGACATTTCGCGTCTTTCCGTATTGAGAATTGAGATATCGATATTTTGAAAGAGTTTAGATTTCTAGATCTGTTAGGAAACATTGTTTATTATATTTCTAGAGTACAGTCAGCGTCATGTGTAGCTGAACATTTACTAATCTTTGATTGACAACAACTTCATTGTTTGGCAGTTTACTCTGAATGTTCCATTTAAAAAGCGTGCTAACATCCTGTGTGAATAGGGCCAACTCCGGCTTAGCACGGGTGATATTTACAGTTAACTTTTTTCCAGAAATTCTCTGAATTATGGTGAAAACAACATCAGAATCAGTCAAGCTGCTTAGAAGAAGGTACTAAGCGAATCTGAAACGCAATGAAAATCTGTAGTGTGATTCCGCTGAATATTATTTAGGCTGTTGGTAGAATAATATAATATGTAGGAGGGTAGAGCAAAATATGTAAAATGAATGTACTACGCTAGCGAATACAAAGGGATACAGTCGGGCGATGATTTATATTTTTGGATTTTCTATGATGTCATTACCTTTTATTAAGGCTGAGGAAAATCTCAAGTGGCAACCTTACTAACATACCATACATAATACCTAATTAAACGGAGTACTGGCACAAACTGCAGCCCAACCCATATGGCAGACAAGGTAATTCGAGTTGATCGTGATCCGAGTCTGATCCACGATACCAACCCGATTTTGTCGGTACCCACTGCGCATTTATGGCACGATCGTACACCTCTCTCAAAACCGCGTTACAATCGAGATGACGTCATACAGATTATGTAAAAATGTAGTGTTTCCTTAACAGTCTGTGGTTTAAATTGAAGAAAGACTGTCAATTTTGAGTTTGACAGCGCTAGATGCGCTGTCAAACTCAAAATCATCTATATTTTTTTTTTAAGTTTGCCCTTTAGGGTAGGCTAAAGTCTCTAGGACCATACCGCCATGTCTTACGTAGTTTTATTTTGATAGTTTAATATTCCATTTATAATACTTTTGTTGAGAATGAGGGTCAACAGCAACAAGCCGGACCCTCTCCTAGTGCTTGTTTGGAAAATAAAACAAAATCGAACTGTATCACTTTTCACTTCCCGCCAAAAAGTCCGCATCTAGACTTCAACTAAAACGTCATTAGGGATGATCGATATTATAAAAACATCGATGTTGTTATCGCTAGCTGAACATCGGTTCTCGATGTTTATCGAACACAAAACACCGATGTCAGCCAACATCGATATTTTTGCACACAATTTTATCAATAAATTTTATCTATTGGAATGTAGTACAAGTACAAAATAGTTACAAGGGAACGTACCCATACTACGTGACCCGTTCAGGGGGAGGAAGGGGTCTTCAAAATACCACGCTCGGTCACAGGGACGGACAGGGGGATGCCTTAGGTTTTACTGGTGGTAGGTTTCTCGTATGCGAGAGGCTGTCTAGGTGGGTACCACCGCTTTGCCAGTTATTCAGCCTGCACGTGTTACGGTTTAAAGGGCATTGTAGCCAGCGTAATTACTGGGCATTATGAGACTCAACAGGTAATTGTCTCAGGGTGACGAGCGTAATACAGTGCCGCGCAGGATTTTACAAAACAAAGTTCTGGGTGTTACTGTTATTGTTATGGGCCTGCGTATTGCTTACCATCAGGCATCGTCTCGTCATTCAGTTACATAAAAAAGAAGAAGTTACGTAGTCACTATACTCTAGGGGGAAATCTCGCGCTTTTTCGAGCTATGCACGCACTGTTATCGTCACCGGCAAGATTCGTATTTATGAAGACAAAAATGATCCAAGTTATTATATTTTTAACTTTCTGTTTGCTAAAAATGATTTAATACCATATTGATCATATACTACGTAAAAACTAGGGGGGAGGAGGGGGTCTTGCCATATACCACGGGTGGTCACAGAGGGGGGGAGTGGCTAAATAATTGTAAAAAATGGGTCACGTTATATGGCGGCTTGCTTTATACTTAGTTTTTACATTACAATTACATGTTATGTTACTCTGATTTTGGTAAAATACTCTGTGAATGCGTTCATGAATAACAGATTTCGTTAGTCGTGAACTCGTGAGTAGTCGTGACGTCGTGAGATCGGTGTCCTGGATTATTTAGGTGTTCTTGACATCGGAGCTACGATTTTTGACATAATGCAATATCGATGTTAAAATATCGATGTTTGATCTCTTAACATCGATCATCCCTAAACGTCGTATGATTGGCGGCTCTTTGTGCAAGATTTGTCATGATTTGATAAACAAAACAAAACTTTAATGTAATTTATATTAATTACACTTTGGCAAGCGGTAATTTCTTTTGGAACTCTGCTTCATCTAGCGCTATTGCGTTGTTATAGAACAAGGACGCGTTTCTTCAACGACTCGACGACGACGTGCAATTATGAGAAACATAAGGTCCCACGAAGAGGAAAGAGAATCACATGTAGGTGAAAATAATGACTCAGCGAAGTCGATTTCACCGATGATGAAGATGATCAGCCACTGAGCTCATTTGTTACCCAAGAACGCGGTCAAGCTGTTTCAGACTTTATTGGCAAAAACGTTTTCCTTCCAAGTTTAATACGTAGAGGAGCGCATTTATAACGACAGACTACCTAGAGAGCTTCGATTGACAATCAGAAGAGTGCTAAGTGAGGACATGCCTCCCGTCATCAACCACCTCCTCAACAAGGATCATCAGGAAGAAACATATGTTGCAGCAGACTGAAAAGGCAGACAAGATTTACCTGCTGCGTTTGTAAGAAATCTATTTGCCGGCAGTGTTAAGCTCAAATTTGCGATGACTGTAAAATTTAACTTAAAATAATGTCAACTTTAAGACTTATTTGTAACCTCATCATCATCAGCCTGTATTCGTCCACTGCTGGACTTAGGCCTCTCCCAATGAACTCCATTGAGCCCGGTCTTCGGCTCTTCTCATCCAGTTTCTTCCGGCCGCCTTTCGCAGGTCGTCGCTCCACCTGGCCGGTGGGCATCCTACACTACGCTTACCGATGATTTCTAGCCTATCCGCATCATACGATTTTTATGAAAGCTTTCTAGTATTGTGCTCTAAATATTTTAAAATAAAGTTTACCAAAGTTGTTTTTGTTCAAGATTTTTTTAAACAATAAAAAAACGATGGATACGGTGATTAGTAAGGTGGGTGTGAGTTTACAAAACTTTGTTTCTGTTGTAAATGTAAGTCAATTGTGCAACAGCAGTAGATCATTCTGTGTACCTACGAGTAAGAAGGGTTAAAAAATGGATGCATAAATAGCGATCCACGCTTTCTCATCTATTTACAAAGCTTATACCTCTCCTGTCCTTGAGTTCAAAGTTGAATGCATAGAACATGATACCTTACTATAAAGATTGATACTCGCATTAGTTTATGATGAAATAATGCCTACCTTTTGCTACGGGCTATACCTACTGTATATACTCCGAAGTAGAAAGATTAGTTACTTAATTTAGTAAATCTGTACCTACCTATTGTTTTAGTTCATTTCTAGCTATTAATATAGATAACAAATATACTAACAAACGGAAGAGACTAGTGCCCCACGACACAGGGAATCATAGTGTAGGCACTAGTGCATCTAAAATAGCTTAATTATTACACCTACCCTATTTACCCTTCAGCTTAAGGTCGTTAATTATTGCCTGCTTGCTTTTTTGTCTTACATATTTCTAAAAACTTATTGTATTATTTGTGTCGTATTTATACCTATTGTGTTCTTCCTTTCCGGAATGAAATATTTTGTCTGCTGGGAAAATGTGTTTACTTTTAGGTTAGAATAGAATAGGCCCTTTGAGTATATTTTGTTCACTTTTGTTATAAATATATATATTGTATTCGTCCCTTATCTTGCTGTTCATGATGTCATGGTCATAGGTTCCGGCTGAAAATCGGTATTAAGGTATGTGTTACCTTACCTTCTTACCTTAGTTTTTATGCTGAGTCGGAGCCTTTTCCTGATATTGCGCAACATTCCATTATACTATAATTATATTATGAATTTATTATATATGTTATTACATGTGTTATCTTTTTCTGTTATATGTATAGTATAGTATTATTTGTTATGTGTAGTGTAGTATTATAGTTTAATGTAATGTTGCGTGTATCTGTCTTGAATAAATGTATTTTCTTACTTTCTTTCTATTTGTAAACACTAAGTACTTACCGAGTGCTCTAAAATTAAGTTTTTCTGTAATTTAAGTGAATAAATAAATTATTATTCTAGTTACCTAATGTATAAGATTGATAATATTATGATCTCAATAAAAAAACTAACAAACATTGTATTATTTTATTATAAATCCTAAATATTTATTTTGGTAGTATATCAACCACTTCAAGAAAAGGAAAGACATATTTACAAGTAAACTTAAAAATCTGTGATATTTTAACTATTTTAAATGACGTCTGATAGACTCATTAAATAAATTGTTCATTAATAATTAATTTGTTTGCAATAAAGTATTGACTCCACCTCCGTCGAATATTAAAAATTATTATTAAATCATTTATTTCAGGCAACAAGTAACAAAAGTACAAAGGCCTATATAAATAAATACCTTACAGACTAACATACATATAATATAAAAAAGTATAAGCATTTAATTAACACATTGCATGGTGTCACATGCCAGCCTTCCGTAGAATCGTCAGAACTTGACACCCCTCGGCCAAAACTCATCACTAACAAAGGTTGCAAATCGCTCAGTTGGAAATCTCACCACAAATGACTTGAAACTGACATTATGTCGAGATTCCAATTGTACAACCCTTAAGGTGAGCTTGGTCTGCTGCTTCAGGTACTCCACAACATCCTCTTTTTTTACACACCAGTGAAGACGAGACGTAGACCTGGGGCATCAGAATGTCAGTACGAAGGAGATTCATTGTTGTCGGTGCGGCTGTACCGCACTGGTTCCGACGATTGGACTTCCTCCTTTTTTTTTCCACCTTGGTGTAGCCCTTGGTGTACAATAAAGTCACTTCAGTTGCAGAGGGATATAGAAGCCAGTCGAGCCATGGTGCCACCTAAACAAAATACAAAAATACTTATACATTCACTTCTACCACTTGGATATTTTCTGTAGCTCTCCTCACAAGTTTCGTAGTACCTACTGTAAGGTACATAACTACATATACATTGCCCAACGGCAAGGCAAGCGTTTTATAGCCAAAACAAAGCAAATCAAATCCATAAATAGTTACACTATGTGGTATGCCGATTTCAATCTTTGGTTTGAAAATATGAAAGAAGTTAATGCTTTACGGCTTTAGAATTTGTTTTGGCTCACTGTTGATTCACTTCCACGGCGTCAAGATGTCAAACAATTAGGATTATAATACTTTTCGTTACTTACGATTCCTAAAAGGTTGGCTTTGTCTTACCTTTTTGAAATCGCGATTTATAACCTCAATAACTCTTCTGACAGTTGTCAACATTGCCTTTAAAATAGGATATGGGTGCCAATTTACGATCACAACTCGATCGAAGAATGAACAATTTGCTTTTTCAAGGCATTATTTCATTTTTTTTAGCTGCATTAGTTCTCATATCAGCCGCAACGATATGGAGCGCTGGCGATGCTCTAAATCGTATTCAAGAGTACCAATTTGGGTTTTATACGATTGAATCAGCGGTTGATATCAACCCGATGTGCATTATCTGAGATATGGGTTGCCCCCCTGATCTTGTTTATTTTTGTGATAGTAAACGGTGAATGAGAGCAAAGAACTAGCTCTTAAGTTCTCGTAACAAATTCGGAGTAATCATTTCCGAATTTGCTTAAAAATGTCTTTGGAAAACTCAACTCTAATCTGAATATAGTATAAAACATAGTCGCATCTACGTCTGCCTGTTTGTTTGATTAGTATATTCAAATCTGACACCCTCTCTCACACACAAACCCACACCTCACCATAACCTCTCACCATAACCACAGAGAGGAATAAAACTCGTAACATACTAGATAAGTTCATGGATAAGTTAGTTTGACATTTAGTGGGTTGGAGCATTTGAGCTATCTATATGCCTTTAATGGTCCATGGGTTGCCTAATTGCTTCTCCTTGTAAGTAGATAGTTTAGTTTTAGTAAGTAGATGTGAACAGAGAAATAGAAGAACTGGTGGCTGAGCCAAACATAATCGGCGAGATAAAAGCGCACAAACTCCGTTGGCTCGGCCACCTTGAAAGAATGGGGGAAGACCGAGCTGTTAAGCGAGCATACTTGGGACGGCCAACTGGTCGATGTCCAGTCGGCCGTCCTAGGTATCGCTGGAAGGATGAGGTCGAAAGGGACTTGTGCGAACTCCATGTCGAGGAATGGAAGGGGGTGGCGCAAGACAGATCCAAGTGGAGACTCTTATTATCGGAAACCAAGACTCACTTTGGGTCGCTTGCGCCATCTTAGTAAGTAAGTAGAGTGTAGAGTTATTTTCAGTTTGATATTTATGTATGTTGATGTAATAGGATTTAGTTTTGTATTTTCTTTTGTCTATGTATACGACGTATTAAAACAAAATTATTAGAGGTTAGCCATATTATAGTGTATAACCCTGGGGGAGGGCACTGTACGCTGAAATACGGACGATAAGCCTAGTTCGGCAGCAGATACCCCAACATTATAAATTTGTCAACTAGCCAAATAAGATAGATATATAGACAGACACATAACACTTTAATGCACTTAAAAAAGAAAACAGAATTACAGTTGGTAATACACAATTTTCTATAAGTACAATAGGCGGTCTTACCGCTAAGCAGCAATATCTTCCAGACAACCATAGGGTAAGGAAAACAACAAAGCAAACAAAATAAGCTTAAGAACCTTATTAATTGAATGATTTTATTTGAGTACCAACTTGATGAATTTTTATGCAGTTTTATCATAATTTTAAGAATATCTTTGTTTTTATGTTATGTTATGGCGTTATGTTACGTTTAGTTGAATAATTAATTAAATTCACTTTAATTTATATTGCTCGGATAGTGTTACAACAAAGTTCCCAATCAAAACACCAAACTGAACAATATCAGTGAAATACACTTCCTGCTCTACATAACGTGTTTACATAACATTGGCTAAGAAATAATAGATCATAAACAGATATTGCTACCCATTAGTAACATGCGCCTGCGCCGGTGCCGCCCACATTGACGTTATGTTGTCAAGTAATTGTTATAGTCTCTTCATTCGACTCAGACGTGTGGGTGTTATGATCTAAATATAGACTTATTTAAATTTTAATCGTTAAGTACGCTAAGTTTTTTCTTTGACATGGGAACAGTCTGATATTATGACAGCTTTAAGTACAAACGCTGCCGTTTTGGGTGATCTCATAACGGTAGATATCATGACAAAACCTTGATACGTAGATATTTGTAAAAAGGGAACTCTTTTAAAATAATTTCAATAAATCAAGGTACATTATCAAAAAACTATCATTTTCCCGCAAATTCGTCTGCGTTGACGATAGAGCAAGCCCAGAACCCATTTCTAGACCATAGACCATAGTAGGAAGACCTCCTCAGTAAATGGGAGCGCGACCTACGAAGAGGTCAAGCTTTATCTTCGTAGTCATCTGATTTTGATGTTCATACACTATAATCAAGTATATATAAGTTCAGACGTATGCTACTCAACCCTAAAGACGGAATTAACATCCGTTCAACAGTTTTAAGTCTATGTATAGGTAACAAACATTCGAAATTACAATTTTAAAATAGTAAAGATATTCTTTATTCACCTTCCAAATCTGCTATCGACTACATAAATACCTCCATGGGCATGACCACGTCAACCACCATCGCATCAACTTACCTGTAACAAATTAAAAAAAATAATGAAACAGAGTGTCGCCATTGAATTTTCCCATCATGGTGTTGCCAGTTAAACAGTTATAATAACAATAGCTGGTAAAAAACTCGACGCATCATTGTTCTCTGCGCTCTATTTACCCAAAGAGACAACAGCGTACCGCTACATCGTGGTTCTTTATGAGAAAAAAAATGAATTGTCGAGATTGAAATGAGGATATGTGACGGTAGATAGGAAATACTTGGAAGTCTGTGGCAGTTGGTCTTTGGAACTTAACTGTGCTATTGAGATCTTAAACGATAAGCTAGAACAGTGAGAAAACTTGCTACAATCAAAAATTACAACTACCTTCAATAAAAAAGTAGAAGTAAGTCAGTGAGAAGACAAAATTCTAATACTTTGTCATCATCATCGGGTGCCATCTTTATATTGAAGCTTGGAGGTCAGTAGGCAATATTTCATGCGATCCCACGCTGTGCTTTTGAGATCTCGGTTGCTTAGTCCAGTCCATACTTTGATGTCATCCAACCATTTACGTCGTGGACATCCTGGGCTTTTCTTCCCCGGAATCTCGCCCTCGAGGATAACCTTGGAAATTCGTACTGGGGTGCTCTCATAAGATGTCCGAAAAGGCAGCCTTCCGTCTCGTAATGGTAAATTTAGGTAAAACGGGTTTAACAATAATTATACTCATGTGAGATTCAATATTATAAATTAATCAGAAAATACGAATATAAAAAGATATGTTAAGAATGACGTTGGCGTGAATTAATTAGTGATCAGTGATTATGTTCTCTTACCCCAACTACTGTTGTACATGTGATTAGTACACAGAAGACAAAGATGCATGAAACATTTCGCTTCTGCCAAGTATCCAACTGACACATAAGAAACAATAAATAGTAATATTAATATTTAGTTTTCTTTGGTAATATTGTCAAAAAACAAACATGAAATATTGTAACAAAAGTTCTAAAAAATAATGCCCCTCAGTTTCTTGCCGTATCTTCTGAGTAGAGTGGTTCGTCCGATACGGTGGTAGAGTCATTGTAATAATTAACGTTCATAAGTGCGTTTGTGATTCCAAAATTGAATAAAGATCTTTTGAAATATGATCACACTTTTTAACCGACTTCAAAAAGGAGGAGGTTTACAATTCGACGGTATGTTTTTTTTTTTTTTTTTTTTTTTTTTTTTTTGTGTGTTTGTTACGCGATTACTCCGCCAATTATGCATTGATTTCGATGATTCTTTTTTTGATTGGTAGGTAATACTTCAAAGGTGGTCCCATATAAATTTTATCGAAATTCATTCAGTAGTTTTTGAAAAAAATAGCAAAAACAAAAAAATATAAGTTTAATCTTCAAGTCGGTTCTTGTTTTTTTCGTAACCAACTTTCTAAAGGTGGAGGTTGTATTCGACTGCTTCACCTGCTTCACCCAGGGTTGACTTCCGGTGAGGGAACTCCTCAACGGTGAATAGTACAGACACAACATTTTGTAAATGGATTTAACCATAATAGCCTGTTCTAAATTCCATCATGACATGGCAGATACACCCAGGATTGACTTCCGGCGAGGGAACTCCTCAACAGAGAATAGGACAGACATGAAATTTTTTTGCACATGCATTTAATTGTGATAGCCCGTTTTAAACTTCGTCATGATGTGGCTTCTAGATCATAAAAGCTTGTCTTTAAAAACTTTTTGAATTAATTTAATTAAAACTTGTTTTTCACTAAAAAGGTTAAAATAAATTATTTTTCAAAAAAAACTAAACCGACTTCAAAACCACCAATGGCACTCAAAAGTAAAAAATAAATTAATATAATTATCATAAGCGCTACCCACTCATATATTTGAAGTCGGTGCCAGCCAAGTCTAAAAGGTAGTAGATAAATACTACCTACAAGTAGTACTTACTATATACATAGTATTTATCTACTACCTATTAGACTTGGCTGGCACCGACTTCAAATATATGAGTGGGTAGCGCTTATGATAATTATATTAATTTATTTTTTACTTTTGAGTGCCATTGGTGGTTTTGAAGTCGGTTTAGTTTTTTTTGAAAAATAATTTTTGAATCAATTTTTTAAGTGAGTTTCGGTTTATTTTTCTCATCAGTTTTTTTTTTTTATACCTTATTGGCTTGCGTTTGACCACTATCTCACCTGATGGTAAGCGACGATGCGGTCGACGATGTAGCTTCCACGCATGCCAAGATAGGGATCTTTGCTTTAGAATTTTAGAAGAATCTTTTCTTTTTTTTTATGTAACTAAATGAGGAGACGAGCTGGTCATTTGCCTGATGGTAAGCAATACGCCAGCCCATAACAATAACAGCACCACCAGAACTTTGTTTTGCAAAATCCTGCGCGGCGCTGCACTGCGCTCGTCACCCTGAGACAATTAGCTGTTGAGTCTCATAATGCCCAGTAATTTCGCTGGCTATAATGCCCTTCAAGCCGGAACACAGTAATGTTGCGCACTACTGCTTGGCGGCTGAATAACTGGCAAAGCGGTGGTACCCACCCAGACGGCCTCTCGCATACGAGAAACCTACCACCAGTAAAAAAACCAACATTCAACATTAGAATCTAATTGAAAACACACCAAACAAGATGTAAACCGTAAAACTAAACACCGACCGATATCCACGCGACGTAACTACGTGACGTTATTCATGTCAGATAGTGCTGAATACAGCATTCGACAAACGAACGTGTCAAAATAGATCGTTTCTCCTAGGTGTCGACATAACACGGTGCAGTGATAATGAGATGCCTGGGTTTCTAGTTTCGAAGAAATGTGTGAAATTAAAAAAAATGTATAATTAAATTTCTACATCCGAAAACGTAAGAGAATGCACAAAACTATATCAGGGATGAAGAAATCACATTAAGTGGTTAATTAAAAACTGCTTTTACGATATTAATACATTTCGAAATTTCAAAATGTCTTTGTACATTTACAGGAAGTGATGAAATTATTATTGGTATACTTAACATTGTAATTTTAAATATTAACATTATGATTTTACTAATTGATTTTATTTAAATCGTTGACATTAAACAAACATTATTTATTTTTATTATATACGTATTAATGATTATTTAATTAAGAAAATATATTATAATATTATTAATTTTGTTTTATAATAACTTTAATGATGGACTATTTTAATAAATAAATAAATATCACAGTAATAAGACAAATAACAAATATACTATAGTTCAAACAAAGCACAACACATAATAATAAAGGTAACTTATAAACGTTTGGTCGTCACTTAACAAGTCTAACCAAACCCATCAATAGTACCATTCAAGCGGTCCTCCACAAACCCAAAACCACACTTTCCGCGGAAACCAGTCGTAGATCAAATACTAAGGGAGCTGCGCATGCGCCGCTAACGGAACCGCGCATTAGAGGCAGCACGTTTGACACACCTCGGTCGGCCGTTCCGGTGGATTCTTTAGAAAGTACCACTGTTTGCTGACGGCTGTTGGATTAGAGGGAACGGCATTCTTGGAGACGTACGAGGTGTGGATCATGAGACAAATGACTGTGGACAAATTTCTACAAGCAACATTACTTCCCACTTCAAAGATAGCGGTCGAATGCCGGTTGAATTTCAAAGATTTGTTGTTTACACAAAAACTAACAAACCACAAGAAGCCGTAAACATTACAGACACTTGTGAAGAGTTTTGACCGCAAACGAGTAGAAATGATAATTCTAAAATAATTCATTTTGTAACAAAAAAAACGACTTCAATTCTGATTTATCTTTGAAGTCCAAGGTTGAAATTTATATGGGGCCACTGAAATTTATTATACAAATCGGTTTATAAATGACGGAGGTATTTGATAACAAACATTAAAAAATAAAACTATCGAATTGAGAACCTCTTCCTCTTTTTGAAGTCGGTTAATGAAATTATAGCAGTATGAGTGCGTTTACAAAAAATATAGATCGCTTTAACAATAGGCGCTACAAACTAAATATTGATTGAAGTACTAAAAATAGAGGCAACTGAATCCTTACTGACTTGTCAGACCTGACGTCGCAAATCCCAGTGCCATTAATGCAATGGAATCAGGCGTGACGTTGCGGAAATTCATCTCAAAACTGAATATTATGTAGGTTGTTGTTAGTTCCTAACAACAACACTCTTTGTACTACACGTGTTTCGCCGTCTGCACGAGGCGTCATCAGGTGTCGACTCGCCGAACGCTGGAACGAGAGTAATGGATGGAGTAATGGAGAGTAATGAATCTCTCGTTCCAGCGTTCGGCGAGTCGACACCTGATGACGCCTCGTGCAGACGGCGACACACGTGTCGTACAAAGAGTGTTGTTGTTAGGAACTAACAACAACCTACATAATATTCAGCGGGATTACACTATATATTTTCATTGCGTTTCAGTTCCCAGTGCCATTAGTCATCAATTGGCATAAAAACTAGCCGAGTAATAAAACATCATCAGACAATAAGATAGGTAACATTAAATTGATACCACATGGGAGCGGAACGCATGTTCTGACTCACTCGACTCGTCGCCAGTTTATTATGTATTTATCCATGGTCATTACCCTCCCGTGACATTGAACGGTCGTGAAACAAATCGGTTGTTTAAAAATATAATAAAAACTATGATTTACATAGAACGAATCTGCTGAATCGTTCGGATAATCGTATTAAAGTTTGACTAGCTGTGATCCATGACTCCATGTATTTGGCGTTAACTCCTCTAGAATATGTAAGCCTAAAGCACCTAAGCTATGTAAACCTTTTTAAGACTAACAAGAATACGTTTTAAAAAACAAAAAAAAAACGACTTCAATGGACCTTCAAAGTCCACTGTCAAATATCGATGAAATTCATATGGGACCACTTCGTACCTATACTGAACCCAACGCAAAAATAATTTTCCAAATCGGTTCATTAACGACGGAGTTCTGAGGTAACAAACATAAAAAATAAAAAAGGTAAAAATAAAAATATGATCGAATAGAGAACCTTCTCCTTTTTTAAGTCGGTTAAAAATAATTTAAAATTATAAAAAACATCAAGTCTGAAAACGCCTAATTTCATTAAATTCCGTGTAATATGACGCATAAACTGACAGACAAACTCATCTTTTTTTATTCATTCAGGATACACGATTGGAGGAGCTTCAGTGAGCTTTTTGCAGAGTCGCAAAAAATGTGCAACCAGTTTACGAAAACTTGCTGATGCGATGGCGTGAGAATTATTTGAATTTTGCTTTGATGTTGAGTTTGAGATAAACATTCAAAAGGAGCCACGCTTCAATCACCATCATGTCAATGTTATTGCAGCCAAACCTAAAGCTTACCGAAGCCTGAAACCAATTAGTCCACAAGTCATACTCGTGAACGGGTGCTGCTTGTGGGGAATGGTCTGGTATTTTTTTTATGTTATTGAATGACGAGACGAGCTGGTCGTTCGCCTTATGGTAAGCAATACGCCAGCCCATAACAATAACAGCACCGCCCAGAACTTTGTTTTGCAAAATTCTGCGCGGCCCTGCACTGCGCTCGTCACCCTGAGACAATTAGCTGTTGCGTCTCACCATGCCCAGTAATTTCGCTGGCTACAGTGCCCTTCAAACCGGAACACTGTAATGCTTGCGCATTACTGCTTAGTGGCTGAATAACTGTCAAAGCAGTGGTACCCACCCACACGGCCTCTCGCGTACGAGAAACCTACCACCAGAATCCAGGTCTGGTCACGCCTAACTGCTACTGTCATACCTTCTTCTATTACCTTCATATATTTTTGATATTTTTCTGTTACTGATACTATGACTATGGGACATCTCACTCGCACTTCTTGATAGACATTTTGATTTATACTTAATTTTTCATTGTTATACTTCGAGACATTTTAAAAGAGTTAAAAAAGAGATTCCGCAGACTTTCTTGATCGTTTCGTATTATGTGTATTTGACGTTTCAAAGTGCATTTTTGTGCCTATTTAATAAATATCTTATGACTTTAACACATTTTTATTCAAATTTAATAAGCATTTGACAATAATTGTAAGTATCATAATTAAACATTCAATATTAAAACTAGCGTGAGTATTATTCATATGATTGTTTACTAACCGGCTACACTCACGAGAATAAGTCGAGACACTCGACCGGTGTTCGAGCGGTACAGACGCTCATCCTCACGGAGTACGTGCGGTCGCGGCGAGCGCCAAGCGCACCAAGCGCTCGCCAAGCGCGCCAAGCGCGCCAAGCGCACCAAGCGCTCGCCAAGCGCGCCAAGTGCTCGCCGCGACCGCACGTACTCCGCGAGGATGAGCGTCTGTACCGCTCGAACACAGTCGAGTGTCTCGACTTATTCTCGTGAGTGTAGCCGGTTAGTAAACAATAATATAAACATTCATTAAAGACATAACTCAAAACAATATTCGTAATAGGTAATATGACTATGACTATGACTATTGACGTTTCTCACGACACGCCAGTCTATTACGCGACAATTTTATGGTATTCCAATCCTTTCATTACCAGCCGAATGGACCTTAATTTGTCGCTTAAAAGCTCTCAAATTAGTTCTATTATAATACTCGATACGGCAAAAGGAATAGGCAGGTTTTTTGTCGGCGTTCGCGGTCGATCACCTCCGTGCTCTATTAATACTAGATAAAGGCAAGATCTAGATTCGATTCGTATCCTGCTGGTCGGGTCTAGTTTATGTGTACACTTTAGCTCCTGTCTGTTTAGAGATAAATCAGGTGGTTGCACTTTTGTCAAAGAATGTTACTCATTCACGACTTTTGTGGATTTCCAGCTCCATGCTAGCACTACAACAATTTGAGGTTGTGAAAAGAAGTTCGTATCGGTAAAGAAGACCCAGCCAGCTTAGATTTCAAATACACACTTATGATTATTTTTCAGATTGTTTACAATGCCGAAACAATTAACATCATGTTTTTTCCATAATCGTGTTTGAATAGTAACATATAACCTAAAACTCCACTTTGATAATCCAATGAGCAAGTGTGGCTCAGTGGGAGCACGTGCAACTTTCGATCCGACGCATCCGAGTTCCAATCCCGCTGCCCCCGCATCACTGATATTTTTAAGTTCAAAATGGTGATGGAAAACATTGTGAGGAAACCGACGTGTTCAAGAATTAATCACAAAAATTCAAGGACATGTGACATCACAAACCCGCACTGGACCAGCGTGGTGGATTCTCTCTGTGAGAGAAGGCCCGTGTCCCAGCAGTGGGAACGTAACCGGGATGATGATGATGATGATGATGATAATCCAATATAGTTTGATATACGGTGTTTTTATCTAGGTCAATATCATTCCAATCAAACATTAACTATAGTCTCTTCCGCTACATCTAAACGCCTCGCGGCAGTTCCATTATAAAAGAACGTACAAATCAGCAATTTATCGTCTAATAAAATACCTAACACATAACACGTTACGATATTCGATATCTCTAACACCTGTAGTACTTTCTCTCCGGTAACCATTTGTGCCAGAATCGTCACGAGGTAATCCGATATCAGTTTGTCTCGATATGTACGAGCGTGACTCGAATGTGGTGAAAGAAAGTGTGTCCATCAATGGAATATAGGGTTATGGTTATTTACATAACCAGAATAATAGTAAGCGTAAACGAAGCAATATAATACATGGAAGATATTAAAACTATTCGTAGAATAGAACACATCAATGAATGTTAGTTTTGATGATGATTTTATCGTAAAGCCTAAAGAAATACGAATGAGCTTTCTATTGATAAAGCACCAGCACAAGCTAGCAATCAATGGTTTTAAACTTAGCAATGTCATTTTCTCAGAATTAATAAATTTATTTCGTGGCCTAACTATTCTAAATTGAAATATGAAATAAGGATTCACATTCGAGCGGCACATTCTTATCTGTTTTAGTTTTAGTTGCAGCATCTTCTATTTAATTACGTGATAACGTGGCCCATTGACACCAATTACAATCAACTACCTATTAACTTACGTAATTCTGATTCACGTTTCAAATAACACTAGTTCTACTTTGCATAGGTGATGGCGGGTGAGAATGATGAACTATCAGTTACAGAAGAGGCATGTCATGTTTTAAGCGTAGTCACAACAATAAAGTTATCTTACTTTGTGGATTATGGTCTTTCAAATTCACCCGTATAATTATAGCCTTCAGTTGACTGAAGCTAATTGCTGCTTAGCAATAAGACTGCCGGCGCCGATTATACTAAAGGATTTCTATCTAACAATCAACATAAAACGATTGATGAAAAGGAAGTTCGATTACAGCATAGACTTGATGTCTCGCAACTCGCATACCACCTCATCCAGTTCTAGGAGAGCTAATGCTTCTAAGTAAGCAAATAACATATTCAGGTGTAATTTGTTCTCAGAACGAAGGGCCGGCAGGAGGCAGGATATGCATCCGTTTTATTGTTCTGTCCGGGCTGAGTTGTTTCCTGAACGTGTTGCTATTGGTTTGTTTATTTTGAGAAACTGTTTAGACTATTGAAATAGAGTGTTTATTCACTTTTCGCAAAATTATATCCGTAACTATGTATCCGGTTGAAGAGTTCTTTGCATTGTAGGTAACTTTTTGCTGTGAATTAAAAGATGCAATTTTTCTACTCGCTTGCTTGCAGACAGCGTCTATATATTAAACCACCTGTAACTATCCATCATACTTAGAAACCAGTCCCATCCTCATGATGAATGATCCATAATCTCAACGCGATATAAGTGCAATCTTCTAATCGAACATGATCGAGGGCCTTCCGGACCGTAATCAAGAAAATAAATTAAAAACGCGAGCGGTGTTAATCATACAGACACCGGCACACATCATGGAGATACCTGCAATGTGCACGCACTCTAAAGCATATTAAACGTAGTCAATTACAAGAGAAATATCTCGATAAGAAGTGACAAACGTGCCGCGGCCGCGACTCGATCCATACATCATCGCGGAGCGCCGGGGGCGAGCTTATGAAACACTTGACAGCTTCGGAGCCGTTACACGCATTGTATTCAAATTAAAGTATGAACTAGAGCGCGGTGATTATGTATATCCTAATAATTACTTTGTATGAACGGCTAAAGCTTACTAAGTAGTGCTTCGTAACAAAGTTGTGTCATTCGTTACGGATGTGTTGGACGTGGCATGGTCTTCTTCTATTTCTTGGTTTCTTAGCATTAGCAGCAAGTTCTGTTTCATCTTCAAAACTATACTCTCATCGTCATTTGCCCTTCGGTGCTCGTCCTACAACTGACTACTTTTATAATTCATAAGTAAATATAATTCGTTCATCACATAATAATTAATATAACCTTTGGGTCCTTGATTTTGCGTCACATCATGATCACGACACATTTCTTAATATAGGAATCCCACGGTCATATTTTTACAGCCCTCTTTAAATTCATAACAGCGAATGTGACTGGGCTCACAGCTATTATGGGCACAGTTTTTTTTATGGAAGTTAATGATGAGACGAGCAAATCGTTTACCTGATGGTAAGCGCCACGTCTGCCCATAACAATTGTGGTACCACCAGAAACATAAAATGCACTGCGTAGCACTGCATTGCGCTCACCACCCCGAGACATCATATATTAAGTCTCATAAAATATGCCCAGTGATTTCGCTGACTACTAATGCTTGCGCACTACTGCTTGGTGGCAAAATATACCTGGTAAAGCTATTGTACCTACCTATACGGGCTCCCGCATACGAGACACGAGTAAAAATTAATGACCGTTTCGAAACCATCTTGACATTTTGGAAAACCCGCTTTCTACTGCATATGCATAATAGTCGTATGGTTAGCCTGTATAATTTTAATTAGGTTAGGTACCTACTTAATTCCGAAAATGGTCATGGTCAACACGAAATTATCTTATTAGAAGAGCAAGTACTGATCGACGAATCTTGCGAAATGATCTTCCAACGTGTAGAGAATATTCGAAACAAATGATCAATCACAATTAAACCTGCACCGACGGTACCACTTGATACTTCGTGTCTGGTCTCGCCTTGCTCCATATTGGATGCAGGTGAGATATCAGGTTACTTTACTGCCTAGGGCTAGACTTTGTAGACAGCAGATTAATTATAGTAATAGTCCATGTGTGTAGAATAAATGATACACGCGCCTATGTGCAATATGTTCAGGTAGAACCAGGCTTGGAACATTTCGTAATCTTAATTGGTTCGAATTTATCAAGTAAGCTCGGTTTAGTTCTGAGAAATAATATTGAAGAGAATTGAGGTATTCACTCGTTGGAAGAAACCTCACATTATTTTCTTACTGAATTTAGAACTAAATGTTACTTTTAATTAAGTAATATTATATTTTGCTGTGTTTACCTCTCAGTGGTTGTGCATTCGGCACTATTATATTACTTTGTTATTATCTAAGTATATTAACTGCCTAAATTTAAGAAACAAAACAATCGTTGGTAAACCACATAAAGAAAACGATGAAATAAAGCAAGAGATAAGAACAAACGATAACCTACCTTTAAACGGGGTAAAGTACAACTAAAATCATGATTTCTTGCATTCACACAAACAACATAACTTGCCAGTGCAAATTGTTTATCCCCTTAATACCCTAACAACTTCTAGTATATATTATATAATTATTTACTAACGTTACCAACTCCTACTTACCGCCTGAAGCATACGATACTTGACATAAACAATAACTCTTTCTCGAATCATTATTTATTGTTCCAACTGCTGCTGTAACGAGTTAATTTAAACTCAACAAACCGAACAAACGGAGAAACAATCAAAACTTATTACTGCGTCAAACGGAACGTTCGCTTTCTCCGGAACGCGTTATGCTTCGTTACTTATTCGAAACTATTACAATTCGGTCATTATATCATGTGGCTCAACTAAACTGAACTTCATAACGAATTCTATTATGTTTTGAACTTCATATCTTGAAGAGTTCAAATCCAATTTGAAGACTAGAGAGAGTCGGCCTTTCCAGCCAGTGGCATCTTGCAAACTATGGGAAAGTGAAATGTCAAAGCTTTTGTTACTTTTCCTGCAATTTCTGTACACAAGATTGTTCTTCTGGTTCTGGACAGCGACGCGATGGTAATTAAGATCAAAGATAAATATTCAATTTGGCTTGCTGGTTATCTCTTTTGTGTTTGTGAAGGACTTAGGTAACTGAACAAATATTATAAGGAAAAATCGCTATTCGCACGTTTTACTTACGTCTTGATTTTCTTATGGACTATAGTTTTGTATCAACTGACTTTTATTTTTGTTTCGTTTTCTTTGCACCTATCTACGTTTCGTTTTACGCAAAGGTCTTCTGAGATCAAGAGCATTGTTACCACCTATTAACAAATCTAGGCAAATACAACTTCCACCACCAGCTTCAAGCAAAACTAATTTTGTATTTAATAATATACTTAGTTATACCACGTTATACAGCACGATATCATATTTGTTGTACCTAGCTCCAACATCATTTGATTTTAAGGAGCTTCATGAAATATTTATAGGCTGTGCTGATGCTAATTAGCTGGCTGATACTGTGATTTATTATTTAATTCTCGATCTTAATTGATGGCCATTAGAATTGTTCACAGCACATTGTTGCCTTGTGCTCGTAGACTCAAGGCTACCATTGCATTCAGTCGTAACTTTCCGAACGACTATGTTTTGATTACAAAGTTTGACTTGATCACGATCTTTGAATATTGACAAATCATTCTTTTTAGTTTCAATTACTTTGTGTTTCTCAACTTTATCATTAAATTTTACATAGGCATGGATATTACCTTTCGGAGGTAACTCGATTCGACAAACACGTTTCTGTATCATACCTAATCGTAGGCCCTTTGCTGATTGTTTAATTTTTCATTGATTTCCATTGATTGCCTATACCTTTCGAGCTTAATTTTACCAACTCAAAACATAATTCGAGCTTCCAGTTTCGTAATGTAAGTAACTTGTACTTAATTCCTGTGAAGAAATGTATTATATTATATTCGATTCAGTACAGCCTCATTAGGTTCGTTGACCCGTAAGGCGTCGACCGCGTTTTGATAGCCATCGGTAGGAAACCAATGTTTGCCCCGATTGGATCTTATCGCTCAGTTAAATATACTGGCCCCGTGAAATCACCTTTCGACTAAAAATCCTGGTAAAGGTTCTCCTTTTTTCACAAATGTTCTACATTGTTAGATCAAAATGTGAATTTCATAATTACTCTGTCTTATTGTTCTGATATTGTCACAAGCTGTGGTATCATCTCTGACCTAATCGTATCTCTGATTCCCAAGGCACGGGCTTTCGCCTAGTTTGGGACTCGTCGTTTAGTCGTAATCTGCAACACATAGCTAACCTTTTTAACCGACTTCAAAAAAGGAGGAGGTTCTCTGTTCGATTGTTTTTTTTTTTTAATGTTTGTTACCTCAGAACTCCGTCATTTATGAACCGATTTGAAAAATTCTTTTTGCGTCGGGTTCAGTATAGCTACGAAGTCATCAGAATTTCATCGATATGTGACCTTGGACTTCGAAGATACATTGAAGTCGGTTTTTGTTTTTTTCTAAAAATTAATTATTTGTATTAAATAGGTACTTGTGTACCACAAATTATTATTAAATCATTTATTTCAGATAAAAATCCATATTAAACATGTCAAATAATTAAATTAATCTGCAATACATTACATTAAATAAATCAAAATTAAAAACAGTCAAATCAAATAAAGTTACAAAAATAAACCAATTTTTTTTGTTTATGTAACTGAATGACGAGACGAGCTGGTCGTTTGCCTGATGGTAAGCAATACGCCAGCCCATAACAATAACAGCACCACCCAGAACTTTGTTTTGCAAAATCCTGCGCGGCGCTGCACTGCGTTCGTCATCCTGAGACGATTTTAGCTGTTGAGTCTCATAATGCCCAGTAATTTCGCTGGTTACAATGCTCTTCAAGCTGGAACACAGTAATGCGCACTACTGCTTGGCGGTTGAATAACTGGCAAAGCGGTGGTACCCACCCAGACGGCCTCTCGCATACGAGAAATCTACCACCAGTAAACTCAAATTAGATTAAACCAAATTAAATTACATTAAATAAATCAAACCAAAATTAAAACTAAATCAAATAAACAAATGATTTTTGTCAATAAACAATTTATCATTATTTATCATCATTTATTATTTTCTGCGGGTTACGTTGCGCCAAGTTGAGGCTCCTATAGGTTTGATTTGAATGAATTCGACCATAAATGCGGATTGACTAAAAGTGTTGTACTTATCTTGTAAGATGCAGGTTCAAGACCTGCTCAAGCAATTTCATTTTTCTGCTCTCTAAATAGCCAGTACTTGAATACTGCGGATAGTTTTATAGGTATTAGGTACTAGCATTTAAATTGAAACTAACCTGATCAAATTCAACAAGTAGAAATAATGTATTTTACCTAAGAGCTTTAGTCATGTTATCGCTTTATTCGTTGTACAATAAGGCCAGCTAAATGTCCGTGAATGAACTAATTTAACCAATTTTCAAATAGATCAGAAGCACGTAAAATGCAAATCATTTCCTTGAATTTTAACTGAAACACGAAGATATACGTAGGTGTAACTTGGAGAAACCAAGGTTATTCAGAAACGCCACTTCTCTAAACAAAGTTATAATTTTTGTTTAAATCATCTAAGACGAAATCGTAAACTCAGATTTAACTGTTGCACGTAATAATTAAGTAGCGGTCCTACTCATCTACTTTTACTATAATATTATAAATGCGAAAGTTTGTGAGGATGGATGGATGTTTGTTACTCAATCACGCAAAAACTACTGAACGGATTTTGATGAAATTTGGTATGTAGGTACTTTAGGCTTTGGAAAAGGACATAGGCTACTTTTTATCCCGGGAAACCACGGGTGAATCCGCGGAGCACAGTTAGTAGGTAATAACTTCTATGGCTAAAATGTATTAATTAACCAGCCAAAAGCACTCTATATACTTAGAGAATAATAAATCTTAAAAGATCCATCATGGATTTGGCCAAAGGATCTCAGTAGAATGATCCCTTGCTTTAGACGGTCAAGCTCTAAACTACTCGTTTGTCTTTAAACAGCTCAAACAGCGCAAGCAAAAACAAAGCAAAGTCAAAAACTTCATCGATACTTCCAAATAGAGAACAATCTACAGCGTTGAACACTTCACCCAGTAACGTGAAAATGTCAGGTCTTACGAACCCGTGACCCCATTGGCCAGGCTTTGGCACATTGTCGCCAGTTTCTCTACGAGAGTAGATGCAAATCGATGAGATCGCCAACCGGTTGTTTCCGGGTTAAGTGGCTAATGACGATGCATTAATTGTCTCGTTTTCACGCTTGACCCATAAGTACAATAAATGTAGCTGGCATTGAGTTGAGTATCGAGTCAAGAAAGTGGATGCGCAATGCCTAAAAGGGAGTTAAGGACTGGCAGGATGGATTCTTGGTTATGACCCAAATACGTCTTTTTTCGGCAGAAAATGTTTGCAGTTGATGATGCATGATTATTTCAAGTTGCTTTATTGGTCATAAACACGTGCATAATAAATAATTACGGGGGTTTCAATGCAAGAACTAGAAAATATTGTGGGTGGAGTTTACGACCCTCAGCAATGAGGAATACGATGCAAGAAGAACGCTCGAAGTTATTTCTGCTTCCGTAAACATTTTATCTAAATTATACTACCTTCCTGGTAACCAGTCTACACTAAACCAACATAAAAAAGCGGATGCCTTCACACCCTTTCACACAAATTAGCACTCGAGAACTGGCCATTAGATTTCCCGATCAACCAAGTACTTAATTAACTGTGGTTAATTTGTAGTTAACTGCTGGTTATCAACACATTAGTGGTCAATGATTGGGCACTAAACACACGGGGAGGTAGGAAGTGTTTAACTTTTACACATGGGTAGACAGTAAGAAGTGACGGAGGAGTAAGGAAAGATTAATAGTACCTAATAGGAATAGCCAGCCCGGACTGGACGTGCTTGGTGGATAATGACGCTACTATCTTTCTCACTCTGAGAGAACTCTGAAATACTTGTATCTCAGTCTCAGCTATGAGAACTTCTTCTTCTTAGTCGTCTTCATGAATGAAGATCGTGTCTAATGGGGGAAATTTGCTATCACATCATGCATCGTTTTGCCAGGTCTTTTTATTCTCTGCTGTCCTTATAGTGTATATCGCGTGGGTAACCGGCCGCACGGTCTCTTTCCATCAACCGTTCCCACCACTATTAGCTTCTTATGGTTGTCAGGGTCTCTACGAGAACTGTGTGAGAACTTAAGAGCATGATAATGTATGATCAGCTCCTAAGTTCCCATTGCTAAGTCTCGTCATTGATCATCCATGATAAATTAACTAATCTGAATTTGAAAAGCCAATAATATATTAAAATAGATGTATACTCGTATATATAACAATAAAATACTCGTATATATAACAAACAAATTTGATGAAGGTAATGAGAATCAAACAACAGCTATTTGATTAGCAAGATCGGTTAGTAAACATTAAATTCGGCATCGTCTCCACTTAGTTGCAACGTTATGGTGTGTTTTATTATGTTGTAAAATTTAAAGCTTCCTTTAGTGAAGATTCCAATTTGTGCGTTACAGAGGTGTTAATTGGAGGATCGTATAAAGTTATCAATTTTTCAATCTTTATTTCGTCTGCTGCAATTGTTACCTCAATGTCAGTACCTCGTTAAAGACCAATTTACAATAACTGCTTACTTGGTTTTAGTGATAACAGTAATTAAACGGAATTGGAATGCTGAGGCCATAATACATAGAGCCAAAATTTAAGACTTAAGAGATAAAGTTCATGCCTATAGGTAAAAAGTTTTTATTTTATTATTAAGCTTTCAAATTACCTACGCGTTCTAAACATGTTCCTTTTTTATTTGGTGTGGTATATCATTTTTATCTATTTTTTTGTTTGAGGGGCTGTTGTTACAAAGTAATTTGACAAATTATTATTTTAGCCGTTAGTGTCCCACTGCTGGGCAAAGGCCATTCTTTCCACTCGCCCCTGTCTTTATAATTTAAAAAAGTCAATTAAAAGCCAATTTAAATATAAATATTCTTACTTTTGTATACCTACCTATAGATTATTTATTTCTTCGTTCCTATGTAAGACATTTGAAATGGATACTGCGTTATTATCATGTTTTTAGTTTATTTATTTGCCTATTCGATACTTTTTTCTGGTCTAACAATCTGATATCGTCGGTCGTCGGAATCGTCGGCGTCGATTACCTTATTTTACACAATTTTCTCTCATTTGACGCCGCATTCAGAGAACGATGACATGTCATTAAATTATGCCTATTTATCTATAAACACGCAATTTTAATCTTTATCACGCGTGTAATAAGTTCTTCGAGCAATAAATTATATGTTTAGGTTTGTCTTCGCATGTTGTTTTCTATATTCCCACGTCGAGTAAACAATTTATAAACGTAATGAGATACCTGCCAATGATACCGCATTAATAGGTATTTAATTGTAAAGATACCTTTCTTTATGCATAGTTTTTACTGAAACTATTGTAGTTAAGACGTTAATAAATCCAAGTGCTTCGTGCGGAAAACATTGATGATCATTAAGATGTCAATTACTTTCCTCTACTTATCCTATTTAATATTATAAATGCGAAAGTTTGTAAGAATATATGGATGTATGTTTGTTACTCGTTCACGCAAAAACTAACGCACCGATTTTGATGAAATTTGGTATGTAGGTACTTTAGGACTTGGAATAGCACATAGGCTACTTTTTAACCCGGGAAACCGCGGGTGGAACCGCGGGCCGCAGCTAGTGTTAAATAATTTAATACGCACTGACGATCACAATATATTATGGCCTTGGGTTCCCTGTATTTAGGGAACCAGAAACTACGAGGACCATGGTCCCACAACATCCAGACCCGAAAAAAATGCTTGAACATTTTTAAGTGCACAAACATTTATCCCGTCACGGGAATCGAGCCCACAAATTTGAGTGTTGATTTGAGTCAACCTTCTCAAACACTACACCATAGAGGCTGACAAATATACGACATATATATGGACTCATTATCACAATAAAACTCAGAGAGCCTGCATTAAAAGTTATCTAAAAAAGTAACACTTTAGAACCAGTGAAATGAGCGTATGAGACATCAATATCTGATGTCTCGGGATGATGAGAACAATGCAGGGCTGCGCAGTACTTTTTATGGTATTAAAGGTTCTAGGTGGCACTACAGTTATTATGAGCAGGCGTGGCGCTTACCATCAGGCGACTTACTCGACTTATTACTCAGTTCCAACAAAAAACCTCTTTCACCAATGAGTCTATTTAGTTTTGTAGACTTAACCTAATCTACTGTCCACTCAAAATCGTGAATATCATGTTACCGTCATTGTCATACATTGGCACGTCTAGTCCGTAGACATAACATTATATCAAAGGTATAGGATAACCCAAAGAAAAACTACTATATTTTATCTTTGGGATAACCAGACTCCCTGACACGCATCATCCTATTCATCCTAAAAATTAAACGATTGTTCGACGACTTTTACATTACATCTCAAGGTTTTTGATATTGAATGCATTAGCGCATGCTAGGCAAAAATCTTAAGATTTTAAATCATTAGGAAGAACAATTATATTGAATTATATTGCTCGGGCTGGGATCGAATTGACCCTATAAGACGATATAAAAAGGATAGATGAAATTTGGTTGCTCGAGCAGTAGGCTCGGTAGCCCAGTGGTTAAGGCGTCAGGACGGTACTCCGAAGCAGGCCCGATCCCTGCCCGAGAAACATATTTTTTCTTCTACCTAATTATTTAAATTATCAAGGTTTGCTGGTGATTTATCAAATTCGATAAACGGTTTAGGAAGATATTATAATAATTTATAACGTGCTAAGGAAATTACATAATGGTTATCCGATCGACTTGCTACGTAGTGCTGTTTCTTCACACACATGCATAATATCATTATATCCGCTTGATTATCATTGAAAAAACGGTTTAGTTAAAGCGGCTTATTTATTTTATCCCAAGCGTACCTAGAATTCAATAAAACATCGCTCTATCTCTGTTAGTACTGCATGCCAGCTTGTCTTTCTGCTTACCTGTTCGTAATGTTGCAGTCCCTCTGCTTTTAGCTGCCAAACCTACGCAATGCCAAGCTCTTCAAACACAGTTTATAATCAAAAATCCGCAGAAAACGGAACCCTGAACGTGCAAGGTCCATGTCACACTTGACTAATTTTAATTGTATACCTATCAAAATTAGTTTATAAGAATAACTACTGTAGAAAATGTATTATTATGACTGCAGGTACATTATTGTTATTGTTTCGCGTAAAGCACTAAACTTTTAAGCTCCATTAGCGAGCCACTTTCCCCTTACAGCTTTAAATTGAACAAAACAAACTGAACAATAACAAAATAGAAAACAATAATTGAGTAGGTATATATCTGCGATTTCTAAACTGGCTGGGGCAAGGCAAGACCGAAATACGAAACTCTTCGATCATGAAACCAAATTTCTTGTCACGCATGAACTCTGTGTGAGAACACCGGTTTTTAGGACAACTTGGTCAATATGTAATAGCTAAACACGATCTATCTCATACCTAGTTTCACAATTATAATAATTATTATTGCTACCGTCTAGCTACTGTGATCTACGTCATCGTCACTGCTGCGGCCCAAAGTTCAATGCAGCGGCCATGTTTCGTACTCCTTTTTCATGATCATCGCTCATTTGTACCTAAACCTTTTATCTGTGAGTATTATAGCCTCTCTTCATAATTGCTATCCAATTTATAATTCTATACAAGTCAGCAAATTGCTTAGAAATAAACCAGTTTATTCTCCAGACCAAGTGGACCAACCGGAAGAGCATCGTACGTGATAAATCTTAAATCTTTGACGGAACCGGCAATGAAACTACGCACCAATCTGTACCACTACTACCCATGTAACTATGTGGTCAGTGTATCTATGTGGGCTCCATATCAACTATGTGTGAATCTATGGCAAAGCTTCCATAGCAACTACATTTGAGCCTGTGGCGCCCATGAGAGGAACCACATAACGGCACCTCGAGATGTGCGCTCATTGATTTCAATGGAAATCCGAACTGCATTGAATAGTGAATACTGTTATTGATGATACTGTATCGACTGATGGGAAGTGGAACGAATGATGAGAGCACGCTACTGGTACTAGATTTGAGAGGGTCAAGTTAAATGGAGAGGAAACGGGTCTTAACGTGTCATATCCACGAGCAGCACTAATACAACGATTTCAACCATTGATCCATCAACAGCTAGACAGATGAAGATCCTGAACTTAATAAAGCAAAGATCAAGACTAAATACCAAAAATAGGTAGAAATAGATAGAAGTGACCCCATACATCAAAATATGTATGAAATTCGCAATTTAGATATTACGAATACAAAGCAATTAAAATGCCTTTCCCGAAGTATTCCCATATGCCCATAATTCAAACGTCAGAGATTTGCGTACAAAAGGAGATAAACCCATTCTATAAAGAGATCGGCAGCCGCATTCATTCAGACGCATTCCAACAGTGAACGCAAACAAATAAACAATTACAAGTGGGAAAGAACAATGAGAATGTTTCTATAATTCTATTATTTTTAGGGATGTCATACACTGTAAAGACCTAGGTTATAGAACTTTATGGTTGCATTTGAAGGTTTTAGTATTGTCCCATGCATGGTATAAAAGTACGCCGAATAATATGCGTACAGTTTCGTGTCGTCGCTAGTGTTGGGTATCCAGTTACCATTGGATTTAACCTGGAACTACCATACTCGCACAGTCTAGCCAAAATTGAATAATTACTTATAACCTTTTTAAAACCATTCCAGCTCGATTAGCTACCCAAAATTTTGGTTCAGGAGAAAATAAAAATGCTATCTAACTTCTCCAAAATATTCAGTTGCATACTCGTACTCTATAATATGGCAGCATCATTAATTGCTATACTACGATGATGTGGGAAGAATGTCAAATAATACCAATACCAGTACTCCAATAGCAACCCTACATTGGTTCATGTGTTTCGTCGACCAGCCGCACGAGGTCATGAGTTGGATCGGAGAGCGGAGACGCAATGTTTTTGTCCAACTCGCTGCTTTGTGGATTGTTCCATCCACTTGCATTTAATTGTTTTGCAGTTGCAGTTAATCATGACATGACGGTATGTTTGTACCTATAACATAACGCATACGCATGCTAAGAAGGCATTGCCAGGTGACTGATTCATTTTGCCTTTCCTATTTTTGTACTTTACGTCTTGGTGAGGAACCGCGTGGTTATGCACTTACCACATATTGTAATAAACATTTTTACTTTGTTCTTTAAAATTTTACAATTGGTGCCATTTCATATAGATTTCGTGTGTTTGACTTCGTGGTCAAAGGTGTTAAAATCATGGTTAAAGGGACTGTCAGTCACTATACTTTTCAGCTTTTTCCTATGTTTACGTAATTATTATTGTTAGATCAAATAATAATTGATTTTATAGCAAATTGAATAATAGCAGGCCTAGCGCACTCCGCACTGTAGGTACGAAGCTACAAGTACATAGCCGGACACCGACGGCGGGTCGCACGTCGTTACACGCGCCGCGTCAGAAGAGATAAGAGCTATGCGATAGAAAGAGAGGCACTTTGTAGGTTAATATGACTGGTAGGTATGCAGCGCTACGCGAGCTGAATTGAATTTTATTGCGTCATAGCAATAGTCGCTATTTGTTTAAATTTCTTTGCGGAGTGATGCTTCTGTGTCTTAGTATTTTGTGATAATAGTAAAAAATTATAACCTTTAGGGTTCTTTAAAATCAGCATTTCGGCATAAAACCTGGTATGCAGGTTGCGCAAGTTGTTAAAAATAATAAGTTATCTAATCCAAACTTGCCGGCTTTACTTTTCACAGAAACACTCAAGAAGTTTCGTGTTAAAACTAACTTTTCTAATCAAAATCTGTTCCACAAGGTTTCGTAAAATCACTTTTTAGGCAATGAGCCATTGGTAGAGATCATTTTACGTAAAAATTATAACTTTAATACTCTTTACTACTTCTTTTATTATTTACCTGGGCTAAAGGAGCAACCGGTAGACCGCGTTAGATAGGCATTGTGCTAATTATCCTGCATAATATCCGATGAGATAACTTGACGGATGATCGCATTGTTGCACTGGACTTCTTTGGTGTGGCTTACCATCAGACGCACGATCTGCTCACACCACAAAAAATTGAGGCGCCGCGCTGCTGCATTTTTATCAAACGTTATGTAAACTTTGTTTTCTGTTGTTATCTCGAGTACAAGCTTATCTGCTCTCTACTTTATCTCCACTGACAAAAACGTATTTTTATATCTTTGTTATGTACTTTCTCTGATTAAAATTATACAGTGTAGTTAACACTGTAGAGTTCATGGTAGTGCTAAATTGGAAGTTCTAACTATAAATACATAGGCAAGGTACGTAGGACTTAGTTGGACATAGACACAAAGCTTTTAATAGTTTAAAAGGACAGGTGGGTCAGATCTGTTTTTGATAATGCCCTCAACAGAATCGAATATCCACAAACACAAAAGGATGTGTAATTAATTGCGAATGCTCAAACAATCGTTGAGTTATGAGTGATCGTTCAATTATTGCGTCCGGCCACGATCGACCGACGGACGGGTCTTCAATAAACATCGATTGTTGGCATCCGATCAGTAAATATGTAAATATGTTTGTAAACGCTTCATTCTTCATTCCTTCAGCTGAAGAAAATATCAGTTGTAAAAACAATATGGATGGACAACTATGCGTAGTTTTTTCTAATACAAGAGATTTGTGCATCACATGGAGTGGAATCCTGGTTTAAGATTTTTGGGATCAAGTGATTTAGCGTGCGACTTACAATTTCAAAAACTCTAATGGATATGATGAAGTTGAGAATGTTTGTCACCAAGTCAGTTGTGGCCACAAATTTTTAAAGTCAGTTCAATCAAAATACGTTCAGGCATTAGAGTAATGTGATAATAACAAACACAGAACAGCACAGAATACTTATATAGGCATAAGTAAGATATTCAAAAAGATCTTAAAATTAGATTAACAAATCGCTTCCTAGAAGACTGTGTGAAATGGAGATAAAAGGTTAACGAATAAGTTTATAAAAGCATAGCTAAGATTAGCATAGCTAAGCTAGTCTAAGCATTTATTAAACAAATAAGACTAAATTTAGTTTGAACAGAAAACTTTCAAGTATGTAGTAGATGGACAAAAACAAAAATGATACAGCTTATCAACTCAGAAACCACTTATAAGTAGACCAAGAAATTGTGCAGGTAGAAACAACCGGAAAAAGTCAAAGGTGAGAGGTTTGTGACCACAATAGTAAGAGGAAGGTGGTTCATACCGCAAATAGAATTGCTTTTGACTTCCCAAATTAAATGATTACATCTCCCAACCAGATTAATTGATAGATAGGTAGGTACTGCAAAGCAAAAATAACTCTGATTTCGTCAAAAACGAAGCTATAGCGGCACTCAATTGACAGGAAAAATTACATAAAGCCTACGGATTCTCTATTATACGTTTTTTTATGCTTCCTGAGTCGAACATAATACTCTCTATACACATTTTATTTGAACATAAACTGCCACAACAAAGATCTTGTTTGACCTAATCACGATGATGATACTGGTGGTAGGATTCTCCTATGCGAGTGGCCGTCTGACTGGGTACCACCGCTTGGCCAGTTATTCAGCCACCAAGCAGTAGTGCGCAAGCATTTCTGTGTTTCGGTTTGAAGAACATTGTAGCCAGCGAAATTACTGGGCATTATGAGATTCAACAGCTACTTACGACGAGCGCAGTACAGCGCCGCGCAGGAATTTGCAAAACAATGTTCTGAGTGATGTTGTTATTGTTATGGGCTGGCGTATTGTTTACCATCAAGCGAACGACCAGCTCGACTCGTGACTCAGATACATAAAAAAATCAAATTGGCCATGATCATAACTGGCAGGATAATTGAGAAATAAGGTATAATCAAGACGTAGGGTTATTGCATAAGGTTACCTAATAAAGTCCAATTATAGACTGACAATTAAAGAGAACACTTTGATAAGGCCGATCAACATGATCATGCTAACAAAATGGTTTAGTGTCCTCCAAATTCCTTGCTTTTTTACAGCTAAACGACGAGACGAGTAGGTCGTTCACCTGATGGTAACAGTTTCAGTATCATCTAGAACTTTGATGCGCGGCATTGGACTGCGCTCGTCACTCAGACAATAGCTCTTAGCTTGGTCTCATACCAAACATTGTTATTGTTATGGGCTGGCGTATTGCTTACCATCAGGCAAATGTCCAGCTCGTCTCGTCACTCAGGTTCATTAAAAAAAATATATGCTTAAGAAAAGTTTTTAGCAAAGTTACGAAGACGTTGCAAATAGCTAATAGTGTTGTAGAGCCTAATCGCATAACGTTATGAAAGCACAAATTAAACGCGAGCGAGTAGAAAGTTCTTCGCCATATGAATGACAGTTATTTATTGTAGAATGCCACGTAGTGATGCCACTCTTCAATAGCTGCTATGGGCTTGAAAGTATAATTACGCTATGCAATGAGTTATAATGGCTATTACATCGTTGTGACCATCAACGTGTTGTATGGGATCTGCTAATGTTTTAGAGAAATTATTGTTATAATGTTTTCTGCAAACTTAAATGACTGTCTTCGTGAAATTTATTATTTATTTATTTTATTTTATTTATTTCAGGCAGTATTAAAGGACAACAAAGTAAAATAAACAGCGGCTCATAGATATATATTGTAAGGTATATATATATATATATATATATATATATATATATATATATATACCTTACAGACTAACATATATACAAAAATATACCTAACACTATAACTAAGTATACTATTGTCCATAAGTTTATACTTTTTAACCGACTTCAAAAAAGGAGAAGGTTCTCTATACGATTGCATTTTTTTTAGTTTCTTACCTCAGAACTCCGTCATATTTATGAACCGATTGGAAAATTATGGGTTTAGTATAGCTACGACGTAGTCCAATATAAATTTCATCGATATTTGACCTTGGACTTCGAAGATTCATTAAAATCGTTTTTTTTTATGTATACTTCACATAACTTAATACTGATGTTTTTATTGGTTCATGAAAATGTACTTCATAGACGTAGAGTATCGACTTTTATAGGTTTACTCCCAGTAGCTACCACCAGCCCTGCCACCACTGGTGACAATATTATATACCACCTAGTAGTAAACGTGCTTTTGTTGAGGCTGAAGATGGACTTAATTAATTAAGACAATGAAAATTTGTATTAGCAAAACAAAACACTACATAAACGGACTTCATGCAACCTTATTTAATAAGTTATTGATATCGCGCTATCGCTTTGGTTAAATTAAGTACCAACTTATATTGATGTACATATTATTTAATTTTTGAGAGGGGTCACAAGTACGGCAATTTTGAATTACTGAATACTCCGATTTGAAAGATAAACCATACATACAATCTTCACGAAATCTCGGTCGTATTGCGTTCAATGACGTTGAAACTAATTTTAACATTTTTAATTAATTGTTAACATCCGCCAACGTGTCAGCTGTAGACCCCACTTTATCCAACAGAAAATTCTTACACTACCATCCATATATATCCTCGAGTCAGCATTGTTTGTCAGAAAACACCCCACTCTATATGAAACCAATAAAAATCCACGGAGACAACACACACTTATATTACCGGAACCCAAATTAGAACTATTTAGAAGAGGCCCACAATACATGTCAATAAAAATTTACAACAAAATTCCGAAAATGATTAAAAATGAAACGCATGATAAAACCTTTCAATGCAGACTCAGGAAATTCCTTATACAAAAATGCTACTACAATTTTGATGATTTTTTGAATGAAAGAACGTAATAATTTCACTAATTCCTACTAATATGTATATACTGTAACGCGGCGGTGACTAGTTTGTTAAGTATAATTTTTAAATAATTTTATATAATGTTACATATAATGTATAAGAAAGATGTTTTAGATATAAGTTTTTTGCTACACCCTAATCTACAGGGTCCAGGTCGATAGTTATGTAACTATCGTACACTGTATTGCATTATTAAATAAATAAAATAAAATAAAACTACATTGCGTTAAATATTGATTAACGGGGACTTGGAATTACGCAATGTAACGTAATACTGGTAACACAAACCGCCGGCTTCATCTTCATTATCGTCCAGACAAAGGGGTTAGAAATGAAAGCCTACAAATGAAGACTTTTACATACTTCTAGCGATTAAGAACGTCGAGTTAACTGCGTTGAACCACAGCTTGAACTGGCGGTGAGATAAATACTCGTAATAGGGGATCGGACAGTAATCGAGAAAAAATCTAAAATGTAGTTAGAACGAATGTTCGTTGAACCAGAAAGATCATTCAATCAATATTTATGAGAAATAATAATGATTTATATTTTTAAATCAATAAATAAAATCTAATAATTCTGACATTTTTAATCTGTTCTTCATCTCAAACGAAAAAAAATCACATTTGAAGGCAAATGCCGTGAGTCAAGCTTGTGTTTATTATACGTTTTTGGATTTATAATATGTATTTTGGCTATTTTTTTCATTCCATTAATACAATATAGTCCCCAAACTTCACAAAACGTATTTAATTCTCTTTTCAAGTTTTATTTCCAAGAGTTTGTCGTTGTCTACCTTCATATTATGACGTCACAAGTTTTGAGGTGACCTTTTGCGCGGCAATATTTAAAACATAATATTTAAACATATTTTTAGGTACTTTAGAGCGTTAAATAACGCTTTTTGCATTCAAATAGTAGTTTTCATATATTCATTGTAGTTAATTTTTACCATTTTCTGAAAAGTTGTCTAATCCCCTATTGTCAAACAGCAAAGCGATTACCAATGGAAAATTAAAAAGAAACGTATAGAAACAAATATATTGGCATGTCATTGTAAACCCAGATTTTCTAACTAAAAAAAATACGCCAGTAACCCAAAGGAAATCTCTGACATTTGAAGACAATGGCCTATTTTACCTAAAAATGACCAACGGATAAAAGAAAATACGAAATATTTTTGTACGAGCCCCAATCAGGAGCTCAATCGAGGCCATAATTTGGGCTCATAAAATGCGAATCTGATCCGTCCCAAAATTTATAATTTAAATGATATAATCACAAAACACAGTCCCAACATCAAAATTAGTTATAATCTCAACTTGCCAGACAAGGCATTAGAATAAACATTCGTGCTATAACACAATAATTGTCAGAGCCTAGAGGGATTGCTGTTACGGCATAATTAAATTGAAGTAATAAAGTAAACATAACAGCTAGTCTCATGGACGAACTGCCATAAGTACAGCCAAAATTAATTAGAGATGTACACGATAGCGACAGTTCAAAAATCATACGTAAAGTGAGGTCTGTGAACGACAAATTCAAGAGACGAGCCGAGAGATGCCTATGCCAAGAAATTGGAAATTGGAACAGGAAAACCAACTTTTCTTTTTCAATGTCAAACAAGTCATGGGAACCGCAGACCGGTCGCTATCGCCGTCAGCCACAAAGCACAAATACGCATTAAAGAAACCGTTATAACACGATAGCACTATTTCCTGTCAAATAAATATCAGTATTCCACAATAACACGTACGACTCAATCGCGTTTTAGCTATTTCTATTGATTAGCCGTTTTCCGCAATAATTACTGTTATTAACGTTGCTTAATAAATCGAACTAGGCGCACGTATGTAAGTCGGACATTTTTTATCAAGTTGCTTCAAGTTGGATATGCGAATATTAATTTAAATTATGAAAATGTATTCAGTTATTCTTTGACCGACATTGTGATCAACATCTAATGACTATGCGTTAACTGTTAAAACTCCTTTCTAATTAGAATCTGCTAAAATTATTTTTCTAGACTTAAATCAGGAAACAAAACTTATTTCACTAAGTGACGGACTTTCTCTAGCTACCTACTAATCTATGAGCAGAGATAATATAATAAAACGGTTACTTACAGCGATAGAAAGTAAATCCGAAACACCAAGTTCAAGCAACAAACGTTAGATCACGACTTCACAGTCACAGTTTAAAAAGCACAACACAATAAATGTCACAAGTCACTTAAAAATTAAAAAGTTTATAAATAAAGTCAAGCACACACGGTTACCGAACGTTATTTTGAATCGGAACGCGGGACTAAAAATGACAGTTGGAAAATGCAAGATGGAAGCGCGCGTGCGCCCACCGTGGCAACTGAACTCTGTCTGCGGACTACTGCGGAGCCTGGCTGGTAGATGCCTCCTCGAGCCGGTGCGATGCGATGCGATGCGACCACACATGCCCGTGATAATAACGATTCCTTTTTATCAGGACCCCGCATCGTTTTAGTAATGTAAACTATTGTTTAACCCTTTTGTTAGGAAGATGCGTGTGGCCCTGCGGCCCTCCAGTTACGATATGTTTACATTTCACACTACTCTCTTTTGGTATTTCCTTTTAGTTAGTAAATATCAGAAAGTTGATTATTTTACAACACACATGTTTCGATAACACCTTTTGTGATATAATTGTCATCAGAAGCGTATTATGCAGCATATCCATTAAACGTAACAAGCTCTATCTAAGACTGGTAGAGTCAGTTTTCGCATTTCTTTTCTGCACCCGGTCTTCAATTTGAGTATAGGAAAGAAATGGGTAAACTAACAAATTTTTAATATGATTTATATGATTTGTATCATGTTTATAACGTTTAAAAGTGCATTTTTGTGCCTATTTAATGAATGATATTTGACTTGGACTCGATGTGATATGGATAAAAAGTACCCGTCATTTTCGTAAGATGCTTGATGGAAATTTCTGGGCGTTTATTATATTTTTATGCACTGGAGTTTATAAGATGAACCTAAGCATTTCTTACAGTATAACTGTAATTTTTTGAATCTGTAATTTTTTTATGAAATTTCTGGGCGTTTATTAGGTATATTTTTATGCACTGGAGTTTATAAGATGAACCTAAGCATTTCTTACAGTATAACTGTAATTTTTTGTGTCTGTAATTTTTTTTATGAAATTTCTGGGCGTTTATTATATTTTTATGCACTGGAGTTTATAAGATGAACCTAAGCATTTCTTACAGTATAACTGTAATTTTTTGTGTCTGTAATTTTTTTTATGAAATTTCTGGGCGTTTTTTATATTTTTATGCACTAGAGTTTATAAGATGAACCCAAGCATTTCTTACAGTATAACTTTGCGTTTGATACGTGACTGTCAATTCTACCAGATGTACATACTTTTATGTTCTGTTGGTATTCTATTCTACGTCTACCTACGCCTGCAAAATTCTTATCGTCACCATCTTAATAATCATCTATAGTTTAATTTAGATGTTCCGAATATTTTCAGTTTATTTAACTTAAGAATTGATTGTGTTCCAGTCATAACGATAAAAATTATAACTCCGGAACAATCGACCAAATAAAAACCTTATCAAAAGTTACCAAACTTCAAAACACATCACCATCAAATAAGCACGCGCTTCGCGTTTTGATCCGGAATTCCAAACCCATGTCTAACTCTAGAATCGAGTGTAAAATCATTACGTTTGAAGCATAGAAGATGATCCGTATGAAGCTAAACGCCATATCGAAACACCATGGGATGAGCCGAGAGCATTAGCGTATCGTACGTGTAGCTTACAGTTATCTATAGAAGTTGAAAATATATTCATAACGACGCACTTTCAAATATTATGTTACTTTCCCAGGTTTGAAACATTTCAATTATTACTATTGAAACTGTTGGACCTTTTATATATATATATATATATATATTACTGAGTGATGTGTCAAGCAAGTCGTTCGCCTGATGGTAAGCGCCACGCCCGCCCATAAAAATTGCAGTGCCACCTAGAACTTTTAATACCATAAAAAGCACTGCGTAGCACTGCATTGCGCTCATCACCCTGAGACATCAGATATTAAGTCTCATATGCCCAGTAATTTCACTGGCTACAATGCCTTTCAAACTGGAACTCTGCTACTGCTTGGCGGCAGAATAACTGGCAAAGCTGTGGTACCCAACCAGACGATCTCCCGCATTCTACCACGAGTTATCCATCAATATTTTAATTATTTTTTTAAGTTATTTTTATTTTTATTTTTTTTTATTATTTTGTTAATTATTTTATATCAATATTTTAATATTTCAAATAATTAAAACTCGTTATCTACTTCTTACTAGCTCAAAACGATTGGGCAAACACGCCGCGTAGATCGCCACCGTGCGGTAGGGTTCCCAGAATATCAAGCGGTGCGGTTTTTCCCCTTTGGACTAGCAATAGTTTTAGATGGACGTGCCAGCCCTAAGATTCCCAATAGATAGACCTATAAACGCCGTAATGAAACCTGATGAGGAATAAGCGCTGAACACTAGCATGTTTTTTATGTATCTATGAATTTAGTCGGACATTAAGCCAACCGAGAGCCAGTCTTTGATGTACTACTCGGACCTAATCAGAGAAAGAAAACACGATTATGATATATAGGTACCTATATATAGAGTATGAACTAAAGCTAAAGCTAAAGCTTTTATTTACATTGTTTTATTGAAATATTGAAGCTTAATCCTCCATGGTTAAAGCTAAGCACCTCTTCAAGCGAAGCACCGAGCATTAGTATATCATCATATTATTATTATGTGTAGCAATAGGCGTGACGAGTGACGACGGAATCACAACGATTAGGCATTTGTTGCTTTCCAAGAGAAATTGTGCATTGACGTAAACGCCTTTAAAAGATTAGGTGTATTGAAAGCTAATGTCGGCATCCACAACTTTCTTTGACATGTGTATAAACATTTCTATGTCGTTTTTAAGCACGTTTAAAGTAGTGCAAGCATTCACAGTATCTAAGGTTCATCATCAGCCCATCACGTTCCCACTGCTGGGACGCGATTCTCTATACGGGCCATAATCCACCACGCCGACCCAATGCGGATTGGTGGATGTGACATGTTTTTTACACGTGAGCAAGACGTTCGCCTGATAGTAAGCCTGAATGTTCTTAAATTTTTGTGATAAATTCTTGGACATGCCGGTTTCCCCACGATGTTTTCCTTCACCGTATAATAGAGCGAGTGTTAAATCCACACAAAGATTAAGAAAGTTAGTGGTGTGAAGCCGGGATTCGAACTCGGGTGCATCAGATCGGAAATCGCACGTAGTCACACTGAGCCACACTCGCTCTATATCAAAGGTTAGGCCTATTGAACAATATTTTCTAAAGGCCATAATAATTCGTCTTGTAAAAGTCATCGGATACATTCTGGGCAAGCACGCTCCAACCTCGAAACAATCGTTACATCCAACAACAACTTTGAGTATAAAAAGAAACTTAAAAAGCGAGAAAACGTTCTGCCCTTCAAAGTAAAGAGCTGTAAATATAAAAGCCCATCAAAACGAGAAGCGATAACATTTACGCCAACAAACCTGGCATGATGCATTGTGGGAACTTGTAACAAAGTCTCAAACTGGGTCAAGTTTCAAGATGCGAGCCAGAACTGGTTACTAAGGGACCACTTCAACTTAGAAATCCAACTGATCCATACGAAAACAAACAGTAGGTTTTCTTTTTGGAATTGAGTGATGAGACGAGCAAGTCGTTCACCTGATGGTAAGCGCCACGCCGGCCCATAACAATTGCAGGTAAAGTCGAAATAGAGTCATTCAAAACATTTTGGTTGAACACGGAATGAGAATATTTCGCAGGGTTTTAGTTTAAATAATAGTCGAAACATGAATATGCATGTAACAATATATCATTCTGTAATTTTTTTATGAAATTATCGGGTGTTTCCGCGGACAAATTTTTAAAATAAAATATTGTTTTTAATGTTGAAAAATATAACGATACGGAAATGCCACAGATTCCTACCGACTTTCATTTCCAAATTGATGTAATTTTACAACTTAGCAGCCCAGTTCATTATAAAGAATGGACCGAGACGAAAGAATGACGCATATTTCTTTCAACGGCTCTGTCAAAAATACAATTTATGGTCCCGTAATAAATCCATCTTGAAACGGAAATTTCAGAGATTCCTGCTTTCGAAATTATGATTCTGACCACTGCCTAAGAAGCTGGCCGTGATTATACCAGTTGAAGCCCTAGGGCATCTCCCACGGTCCGGCAATAAGGATTTTTGGTCCAAAACATTTTAGAAATTACGGATTCCTTCCTAATAATGGTAATTGCTCATCTTAATAGCGGAGGTGATTTTGGAGTGGTTTTAAAAGTAGTGTTTACCATGGTCTATGTATAAACAGTTTGGCCTTTTTGTGAGGAATGATAATCAAATTTTCCTGTAACATTTTGTCTGGATGAGATCCTGTATAAAGCGAAAGTCAGACTTGTAAAATGTGATACACTGATAGTTCACCAAAAGAAAATCTAACAATGTCCTAATAATGTTCTATTGCTATACCTACTGACAACACCGGCACGTCTATAGTTATTATGTTCTGCCTCTGTGGTGTAGTGGTTGGGTAGGTTGGCTCCAATCTCATACATCACTAAAGTTGCGGGTTCGATTCCCGCGACGGGACAAAATTTTTACATGGAAAAATTGCAAGCATTTGTTTCGTGTCTGAATGTTGTGGGAGCATGGTCCTCGTAGTTCCTAGTTACCTAGATACAGGGAATCCTAGTTAGGGGCCATGATCCAATGCATGCGAGCGTTGGGCATATTTATTATGTAGCTACGGTGCTTACCTGATCATTTTGCTGTGCGGCCGCCGTTCGCGCCGCCTCTCGCTTTAGTTGTATGATCACCCTCTCCTTCGATTTGATTTCCTCCAGCTGTAATACAATCAAATCACTTTATGTCATGGCATTAAAATGTAAGCGCCTGCAGTAAAACGGAACAAGTGAGTTGCTCTTATAAATGCAGCAGGCGCAACGGTATTTTTATACTATTCGAATTATGGCATTGCAGTCACATGAATCGGTTGTATAAGAAAGTATTTCCTTAGTGTAATAGTGCAATAAAGAGTTTTCTATCTACCTATTTCTAAGAAGGTCTAACAGTTTACAAAACAAGATAATATAAATTTGTTTACCAGTTGGTGGCAGTGTGCGCGCGCGTCCCGCCGGGCTGCGCGCTCGATGGCAGCGTGCCGGGCGGCTTGCGCGCGGAGCTCCGCTGCGCGTGCGCTTTCCGCCGCTTGCGCGACCTGCAGGAGACAAGCACATAAGAACGAACGGAAACGATGGATCTGAAAGTACATTCTATAGTCTCCAGTGCAGTTAAAAAATAGCGAAGATATCCTAGGTCTAGCAGGACCTCTAGATACTCAAAGTTCGGCTTTTTATTAATGAGAAGGTCAGATATGAAGCGGCTTTGACATAATTATGTTGGTCTTATCATATTTTAGCTGATGTTATTCAAACAGGTAACCACCGACGTCGTGGTGGTGACGACAGAATGGCGAACAATTAAACGACAATATTTTCCTTGTAGCCCCTAATTGACAGGCTTTTATTAAACACACAATGCACACATGTGATGACATTCGCGCTAATGATTTCAAACGCTCCATTTATAAACGAGGTGACCTTAAACTCTGCAGTTCGGTTCCCGACGTCCTCACTAAATGGACGCAAAGAATTACCCCAAAAGATGAAATGTTTAACAATTTTCATAGTGCTTTCAACAACACACTCATCGCTCAGTCTTAATACTGAGAGTGATCTCTTCCGAGAAGTGTTCAAATACCACAATGAAACATTAACAAAGGCAGTATTTGCTCGCGAAGTCGTAAACAAAATCTTCAATGCCTTTCATCAATGGTACTTTACTATCACATTCTGCGAGTTCAGATACTTCGAGAACAGTATCTTGAAGTACACAGAGACTATGGACTATGGATACCCTGTGATGCTTCTCAATGGCTGCCCTAATACAAATAAAACTAAAGTGAGGCCTAAACTCAACAAGCACGGAGAAACTGCCTACCTAATAACTTCTAATGAACTGAACGTCGACGGAAGTGACTTTGCAATAGAAACTCTCAAAAGAACTGCAGTTTTCAAGCCGAGAAGTACTGTCATCTTCGTCATCAATGAGCCAATAGAAATAGACAGATACTTCTATTTCACGCTTAAAAATCATTTCCAACTTCTTTGGAGTAGAAGCGTCACTAACTCAGTTCTTATTATTAAGGCCGACCGTTTAAGAATCTACACATACAACCCTTTCTTCGATGAGATTCGCGATATTACTGAGGTCGAAAACCTTGGCTTTATTCTTACCAAGCAATATCATAATCTTTATGGTAGCAAACTGCGACTAAGCGTTTTCAGAAAAGTCTACGTCTCTGATGAAACTGGACCAGTGCTTTGTGACTCAAAATTGGCGACATGTGTCATGAGTTTTTTGAATGCTACTTGTGTGCCTTTAATTCCAAGAGATGGCAACACTGTGGGGGATCTATTAGAGAACGGTACAGCCACTGGAGTAACAGCTGACTTGATGGATGCTTACTCGGATTTAGAATTAAGTTCTCGTATTCTGAAGAACTCGTATTACGGTTATATTGATACAACATATCCGCTAAGACAAGATGAATTGTGTTTCCTCGTCAAAAACTCAGAGAAGCAATCAACATTTATGACCGTTATAACTTTAATATCTATGTCTTTGCTTTTTATGTTCTTTTTTATAGTGATTGCTTTCATTGTGCTATCCATCTTCGTCCGCAAGGCTGAAAGTGTGATATGGAACCTAGAAAATACGCAATCAGCTGGAGCCACAGCAATGGACTTGATTAAATGCCTCATAAGACAAACAGTGGATATAACCTTTTGGGGTCCAGTCTTCAGATTCCTTATTATGATGGTCGTTCTGTATTCTGTGATCGTGGACTGTGCTATTGACGTGAGTATGAATTAATACGCGAGATATCAAATCTCAATTAAAGAAACCAATTATAATATTGAAATTTATTATTACAGGGCATAATTTTCTCTGCTCTACAGTACCCGCGATTTAGACCCGATTTGAACACAATATCACAGCTAGTCGAAACTAATCTAACGATCGGCATTCACAACAGAGACTTGAAGTTGTTCGAGAGAAGTTTGAGTCCTGAACATTACAAGGCGCTTGAAAATCGCATCGAATTAGTCAGTGATCAGAAAATCAAAGAAGTGATACAGAACCGGCAGTTCCAGTACGCGATTCTATTGAGGAAATCTGATGCAGTATACATAAGCAAGAAACTAGCAAATTTACACAATGGCCGAGGATTATTTCAAGTTATGTCTGACTGTCCTGTGCCTTGCTCTATTGTCTACGGTCTTCGATACGGCAATCCCTACCTGACGAGAATTAATTACATCCTTGATCATTTGAATCAAGGTGGTATTTTAGAAAACTGGAGTGAAACGGAAGAATACTCACTGCAACGGAAAATATCCACGAGTGACAAAGAGAACAAAGCACTGGATATGGGTAATTTGCAAGAAGTATTTTACATGCTGCTGATCGGATTGCTTGTTAGCTTTATCGTGTTTTTGTTGGAAGTTACGATGTATTCATTCTGTCGGAGACATCGAAAGCTCTTTTGGCTTGGAAAGTAAATACTTATTGAGGAAAATTTTACTAGAACTCACCTTTAATTTTTCTTGAAGACCCTTATTTGATGCTTTTAAAGACTGAATTTCTATCGCTAGTTTCTTAATATCTACCAGTTTGTTAAATGATTGAACGTCATCGCTCAGTCTGTCTGGCTTGTTGACTGTTCGTAACTGTTTTTCTAACAATTCCTCTTTCTTTTTGTATTCAGTCTTGAGGTTTCTCAGTGTGCTGTCCTGTCGGGCCTTTAGTGCTCGGACCTCGCTCCGCTCGACGTCGAGCGACTTCTTCAAGGTCGCATTCTCAAGCCTCAGCCGTTCGACGAGACCTTTCAACTTGTTCAGGAACGCCTCGTCGACGGTTCGCTTGTGGGTCTCAGCTGGCACGGCGGATATCTGACTGCTGGCGGTCGAGGTATCGGTGGACGCCATCGTGTGACGTCACCGGAGTCGTTTTCGGGTATCCCGATCGTCCGCGGTCTTCTGCCTCGTACTATGTGCGTACGAATCGCTTATTTGTCGTTTGTTCGTTCGATACATGCGGTTTTTTTGTAAAGGGGTCGCGTTGCCAATCCTGAAATGCAAAACATGTTATCATTAAAATTGGAGCAAAGCCAAATTGCCTATCGTGAGTATAATGAAAACAAGATTGGAAAGAAACACACACTCTTGTTCAAATTTATAATTTTTAAAATAAATTGGTATGTATCATTTAAAATTATTATTTGATTGAATAAGAATGAAAGTTGATAGAGATTGAAATCGTTATAGTTATTTTGAACATTATAAATTGTGTACATATTTTAGACTTTAGGTTTCCTTTGGGAAGGCCATTCTCGAATGGTCTCGTACTCGTACGAGACCAAAATTAGGGATTCACGTCTAACTCAAGTGACATTTGAAATTCAAGTATTTGAGATAAATATTCCTAAAACCGTAGGCGATGTAAGATGATGCAAACCTCAAGTCTCGGCAACTATACGTATGTTTTCTTTAAGATCAAATGAAGTAGGCCACACTGACTACCTACCCAATGTATGTGTTACTGGGTGTATGTAGGCCGATTGTGGAAGCTTCATCTGAATGCTACTTAGTATCGAGATTATCGTGTTTAATCCGTGTAAAGTCAAAGTTCAAAGTTCAAAAGTTCTGTATTCAATTTTGGCATCACAGACGCACTTATGAACCTCAATTATTATTACAATGACTCTACCATCGTATCGGAAAAAGAACCACTACTCAGAAGATACGGCAAGAAACTGAGGGGCATTTTTCTTAGGACTTTTGTTACAATGTTTTATGTTAAAATAAGGATAGAATTTCAGTTTTGTAAAAACAAACATAAAATTGTTTTTGACAATATTATGTTTCTTATGTGCCAGTTGGCTACTTGGCAGAAGCGGAATGTTCCATGCATCATTGTCTTCTATGCAATTACTAACTGTATAGTATGCTTTTTTCATTAGAATATTTTTCACACGCAATTTGAATCTACTTTCTGTAAGCTCCGATATACATTTCGGAATTTTATTGTAAAAACGTACGCAATTGCATTCGTTTTCTCAGTCTTAACTTAGGTACTGCAATTCCATCCTTATTTCTAGTGTTTATGTTGTGATGGTCACTATTCACCTTGAATTGGGTGTAACAGGTACCTCGGAGGCTAGCCGTTATCTGTTATATCAATAGAGTTGTGTAAATATACCTTGGGACATGATTGTATGTTTAATTTCCCTTCATCTAGTTTTATTATTTATGACAAGAAGACATAGAAATTTAACATATTTCCTCGTCCCAAATACCCAAAAACCTGAAAGTGCTACTAATCGCCGACTATCCCGTTTAAAATGGGCCACTCACTCGGCACAGTGACATCATTAGCTAATGGTTTTACCAAGCAAGTAGAATTATGTTAATAGTTTGGCACAGTACAGTAAAGTTGACACTAGGTAATGATTAGTGTGACGAAGGTGTAAACGTTATATTTTGCTAATTTAGAACAGGTTAGCATTTTTGTAGCAATATCTCTGTCGCTTTTAGGCTATCGATCCATAACTTAAACATTTATTATTGCATATCTATGTATAGCTATATTGAAACTCTCTGTACCTACTAATAGAAGACATAGATAGATAAACGCTTTATTGCAAACATGTGACATACCTAATGTACAGTCATATGTGTCATAATGTGTCGTAGGATTTAAAATAAGCTTATTGTTATCCATTTGACACATTTGAGGAAGGAGCAGCCACCAGAGCCTTCCAGTTCTCAAGGACTCCTCGCGTTTCATCAGAGTACTGGCACAGGCTTGGCTTTGGTTGGACTCTATTCCCTGGCGCACCTTGCACTGGATTGAATTGATTTTCAATTTGTCTCTTTGGGTACTTTAGTCTTTGTCTCAATAACCTTCATTAGTGACTAAATTCTATATTTACAGACACAGTAATTTAGTGTGTTTGCGTGTACAAGGATATTTATTTCCAAAATCATTTATCATTAGAATTTCTTACGAAACGCTCTCGAACTGATCTTGGCATGGATGTATTTCAATCGCCATTCCGGCGCCGATGAGATCACTGTTTTTAGCAGAGCTATAGCGAATTAGGTTCATCATTTCTATTTACACAAGATAGTCTGAGCTCACTTTTATTTATTTTGTCCTTGTTGATATTTTTTGATTTGTTGAAGTATTATAATTTTCAACTGACCAAAAGTCTTAAATACTTGACTGAAATATTTTAATGAAGCACGCGTTCCTAGTGGCAAGCGTGCTTCATCTTCAATTACATCGTCGCTTCCCATCAGGTGAGATCGTGGTCAAACATTAGCCTAGTCTGATGTAAAAAAAAAGTCGCAGATATCAAAACAATACCTATGCCAGATTTTGATCCTATGTTGTGTAAGTATCTCTTCTATTAAAGACTCCAGTACATTCGACACAGTTCTCGGATAAATCGTTTTCTGTGAAGCTGTCCGATTATGGAACGCGCTGCCGGTTGATATCAGGCATGCAAAATCAATAAATATTTTTTAAAGAATGGTAAAAGCTTTAACTAAGCCTAAAACCTTTCCTCTCTGCACTAGAACTGCTACACACAGTTTCTTATTTATACATAAATATTTATATTATTTATTTTATGTATTGTATAGTAAGTACGAGTATAAGTAGTTATCTGAATTATTATATTATGATGTCATCATCATCAGCCCATCACGTTCCCACTGCTGGGACACGGGCCTTCTCTTATAGAGAGAGAATGGGCCATAATCCACCACGCTGGCCCAGTGCGGGTTGGTGGATGTCACATGTCCTTGACTTTTGTGAAAAATTCTTGAACATGCCGGTTTCCTCATGATGTTTTCCTTCACCGTTTTTAGAGCGAGTATTAAATCCGCACAAAACTTAAGAAAGTCAGTGGTGCGGGGTCAGCGGGATTCGAACTCGGGTGCGTCGGATCGAAAGTCGCACGAGCTCCCACTGAGCCACACTCGCTCTCACTGAGCCACACTCGCTCTATAGTAGTAGTTAATAGTATATTATTTAGTTATATATGATTGTTTTATTTTATTATCGTTTATAATAAATAATTTGATGTGCACCACCGTCTATTCTTTTAACATTTGCCCAATCCATCCAAAGGTTGTCTGTAAGAGATTGCTTTATGCGATAAGACCGCCAATTGTATTACCCTAGTTAAGATTTATATTTTTCTCATATAATTATGTTTGTGGTATGCAATATAGTGTCATTGTGTTCACCAAAAGCATGCAGAATGCAGATCACGTGATGAATGCAATTTATTATTAAATTATCAGCAGCAAACCTACATATGTTTTAATCTAATTGGACCGTAAATTAGAGCTCAACAAAGACCTATCACACAATGAGACCACTTAAACATCTGGACTGAACCACCCACATTCATCATCTAGGTACCTTTATAGCGGATCTGCACAGTACACCTATCAATTACTACTCGTATCATGTATATATTATTATTATAACCAAAGGTAAGCATGCTATGAATCACAGCGAAATTATTGGGCGAGAGATATAATATCTAATGTCTTGCGGTAAGTCTCAAAAGTTCTATGGGGCACTGCAATTGTTATGGGCAAGCTAGGCGCTTCATATCAAGCAAATGACTTGGAAGTCTCATTGCTCAAAAAAATTGCTACCTACCTCAAGAAATATTGTTGTTATGGACAGAGTCATCGACCTATCACACAATCAGACTAATCGAACCACTTCAACATCTGGTACAAGTTACATCTATCATCGAAGTATGCAGATCGCGAACGCGGCTGATGAATTGGATCAATTTAACGAGGAAACGCTTCAAAGGACGCTTGCAATTGCTTCAATTGCCAGCCGGCTGAACTCTGTGGCCTACTCATGTAACTCAGTATGCAGATTTAGTTACGAAACAATGGAATAAGACTTAGCACGAGAGCGAAAGTGGCTGAGCGGGACCACTCATGCAACTTCCGATCTGATGCGCGAGTTCGAATCTCGCTGGCACCGAGTTGATGGCCAGAATCAACTGTTAGCATTAGGAGGGGAGGAGAAAGAGGATGACTGAAAGAAGGAAAGCGTTAGAAAGGCTAGCCTCTAGCATTATCAAAACACGTCGATGCAAATACATCGTTAACGTTTACCACAATAAAAGGGATCAAAGTTGACGAAATCGTAACGCCAAGATTCAAGAAAGAATTGACATTCTTGTATTTCCCGGCAGCGGCTGCTCCAAATCACAAACTCATAAATCTTAAGATAAACAAGTTATCTCCGTCTCCAGCCAGTCGTCGCCGTCGGAAGCTATCGAACAGTGGCTTGTGATCCCCATTGTTCGTGATTAATGGGCCGCGGCTTCATGACTCACGCAGACTTCATCAGGAGATCAGCGCACTGATAATTGGTCATTTCGTTTTCATCACACATCTATAGACTATGCTATAATGCTCGGGATGGCCGAAAAAGGATTTGTGAACAGTTCTCAAATCTCCGTCACAGCACTCAATTTAATGGGGATTGTGGAATTTCTTCTACAGATCCCAAATGGGGCAATTCAATCTTGAATTTCCAAAGTAGCAGCTGAAAATAGTGTAATGTTTCGTCATCTACGAAGCATTAAATCGACCCGTTTTGAAATACAACAGTTTTCAATAAATGCTTCCGATTGTAATTCATCCTTGACCTATTTTCTTGAATGTTTGAATGGTCTGGGCAACAATTTTATGAGAGTTAATTTTATCCGCAAAAAGCCCTGAAAATTTTGATTTCACAATACAGTTTTATTGAAAGGAGCACTGAAAATGTTAAATCCTTCATTATTTAAAAACAATAGCCATAACACCACCCATTGTACTATTCAAATTAAGTTCTTTTTTTATTTGTATTTGTTATGTTATTGGTTATTGATGTAGAATGAAGTGTCAATCAATATTTATTTCAGTGATTACGTCAGCGGCATAAGTAGCTGAATATTTGCAATCATTCAATTGATAATAACTACGAAATAATAAAAATTACATTAAATTTTTGCAATGCAATCACTATATTTGCACAGAAGCTCATGCTTTTTGAATGCAACATTCAGTGGGAACGAACACTGAAGATGTATATAGTCAATCAATTCAAAAATGTTTAGCTCTTATGGCGCTGACCGTAATATCATAAATAATGTACCTTTATGTAGAAATTGTTATATTATTAACGAGAACAAAATCAATAAGAAATCAGACGTCACTTCGCTATCTAGAAATGTACCTACTAAATATACCCTTTAGCGATAACAATGTGTCAAAGCAACTAATAACTCAAATGTAGAGCTGTAAGCCTGTAATGTAGAGTAGTAGAGCAATTTGTCACGGTAGAGTAGCGCTCGAGGATAAAAATAAAGCCGGGGATGAGCTGTGACGTCAAACAACCACTCATACGTGTCATCAAATCGTTTTAATCATTCAGACAGCTCTGGTAGAACTGGTAGAGTTGTTGTGTGAGTAACCGGAAGTGGATCTTTAATAGCTATTACCACAGAATTAATAATACACCTCACTTAACAGTGTTTAGTGCGAGAGGCCGTCTGGGTAGGTACCACCGCTTTGCCAGTTATTCAGCCACCAAGCGGTAGTACGCAAGCATTACTGTGTACTGGCTTGAAGGGCATTGTAGCCAGCGAAATTACTGGGCATTATGAGACTCAACAGCTAATTGTCTCAGTGACGAGCGCAGTACAGCGCCGCACAGGTTTTTCAAAACAAAGTTCTGGGTGGTGCTGTTATTGTTATGGGCTGGCGTATTACTTACCATCAGGCAAACGACCAGCTCGTCTCGTCATTCTGTTACATAAAAAGAAAGTAATTACATAGAAAACAAAGATGCACGGAACATTCCGCTTCTGCCAAGTAGCCAACTGGCACTTGAAACATAATATTGTCAAAAACAAACATAAAATGTTGTAATATAAGTTCTAAAAAAATGGCCCGCATTTTCTTGCCGTATCTTCTGAGTAGTGGTTCTTTTTCCGATACGGTGGTAGAGTCATTGTAATAATTAAAGTTCATCATAAGTGCGTCTGCAATGCCAAAAATGAATAAGAAGCTTTTGAACTTTGAACTTTAGTTTCAAATCCTTTAGAAATAAGCCGTACCCTTGTTATGTCAACACGCAAATGAAAACTGTGTAACACGCCGTCTACTCTATTTGACAATGCTGTATCACCATCAAGGAAGAGTTTTTGCTGTTTCCGAAGATACAGGCTTTTCAAGTCTAGTTTCGGGAACAACAGATCTCACATACCTGATAATATTTAGACACAGCTTACACATGAGTTTATATGTTATATTGTTCCACCTGTTTATTATGTCGACGATTTTTTTTCGTGTGTTTTATTTTTGGTAAAATAAAGTTATTTACTTTGTTAATAGTACTATGCTATTATGCTGGAGCCAGGCGCCAGTACATCTACAACAAATACAAATTAATAAATAGACTAACTTTACTTAACTAATGATTAGGTAACTTATATAATTATTTATGTAAACTGGTTTTACATAACTACTCACGGGCATAAAGACCCGTAATATCTAACAATTGATTTTCAATTGTTATTTCAATCAAATTGTACTTTCTGTGTCAGTTTTATTTTCAAGAATAAGAACCACTGCATTTCACGATCTCCAAGTACCTAGTATAAAACAAAGCCGCTATATATCCGCGTCCTCATTTGTTTCTTCGCTAACCTTTTCTAAACCTCGCTACGGATTTTGTTATGGTTTTCACTGTAATTTGGAGTTTTTTTTACGAAAGTTTAAAGTGCAAAAAATTCTAACATTCTAATTAAGGTTTTGTATAGTAGAATAAATTCAATGTTTAGTAATCAAGTCGTCAAAAATTACACCACAAATTAAATTGCATTTGTGCGGCGCCGCTAGTTCATAATATAACTCTACCAGGATTTACCACTCCCTTTCTAGTTGCCTAGCAACGCGGGCCAAACATAAATATTTGTTTTTTTTCTCTAAAATAGCTTGTGGTCGTTGACCTCTCACCATTTCCAATGGTTAAGACCTAAGTAGGTGTAACAGAATGCGAGCAAATTTGCATTGCAAATCAAACAATGTTTTGGCAACAATCAGCAATCTTGTTTGATTTACAATCTATTATTTGCTAACGAATTATGTAGGCTACAGGCAGGAGGATGCAAGAAAACCAAAATGCTTTTGGTTCTAAATATAATTAAATATAAAAATTACATTTTAAGTTTCCTACATGCTAAATAACCTAATGGGTGACAACGGTTCGATGTGAGAACCAGAAGTGACGGTGTGGGGGAAAGCTATATAATGTTAAAAGTCAGAAAGAGAGGGCATGATGTGCTGCGTCAGCGCCTCGTGACTCGCTCCTGCGGGCAGTTGGTATGCACCACGACGTCATACGTAACATCTCCCTCCCCAAGATCAGCAACTATTGGCGGGCTTTGGCTGACAGAGTTGCTGATACGCTGCAGTGGGATAAACAACCCTTACATGGCTGGGGTCAATTGCCTTATCTTCCGCTATCTGTGCATAGGTATGTGTCCGGCGATGTATTCGGATTCCACGATTCGATTCCCTTTTGTAGTAATATTCATTACAATTCGACGAATGACGACACTGTAATGGGAGTTGTAGAGTGATATAACTTGAAACTTGATTTTGTAATTTGGAATATACTTTAGTTGTGATAATGGTGAACTCGGCTGTGGTGAGATAGACTTTTCTTTTCTGGGTGCAGGATATCTTCATCGGTTTATTATTTCCTGAGTAAGAGTAACGGAGTCAGCTACTCAGCGTGCAGGATAAGATATGTTCTTGCTTCGTGATCAGCTGGTGCACGAAGTGTGAGTCATGATGAATCTCCCGGCTGGTTTTCTTCTCGCAGAAATACCATGAGATTTGGACTTCGGACATTCTGTCTCTATGTACATAGAATCGATACTAATGGTTGCACATACTACGTAGGATAGGAAAGGTATAAAGGGTAGGAGAAGTTAAATTTTAAAAGGAACAATCGACAATTTATAAAAATTGTAATTCAAAGGTAATTTAGGTAAATAGGCAATCAAATCGCTGAATCTAATTAGAAAACCGTTTGAAAGTCGAGTAGATACCTATATTATTCTTAACTAACCTAACTATTAGTCCTAAGTATAGTTAAACTGAAGATTGCTAACGCTAACTACTTTACTAGTACTTATCGAATGATGTGTGCTCGATGCACGAATAAATGCTGGATGAACCAGCTAATATATTTCATCCGATAAGAATTACCTACTTACTATCTCGTAAAATTAAAAGGAATTTTGCCATATGTGCAAAATAATAAAAGTTAGGTACTATCAATTATTTTTCCCTATTGCTATAACGATCTAAGACTTTTACTACTTGTACCTACTACTTACGTGGTTGTTTCTAATAAAATAAGTAACCTGCCTATTTTATCTAAAAAGGGAGAATGCCAAGACATGCATTCCTCAGACAGCTGATATGACTAAGTTAAAGTGTTCTTATGTTCCTTGAGTACTTTGATGGCATTATTATACATAATTTAACATACTGTGAGTTTAATCAATTAATAGAAGGCCTAAAATTTAAAAATGTAAATTAGGCTTTACATGAGTTGGCTTAAAAAGTATAATAGTTCTATATATTTTTAAAATTATTCTGCTTCTTATCAATTTTATATATGTAGGTAATATGTATACGGATATAGTTTATATAAAGCTATAGTTTATAAAGATCATAGTAAAAAAAAGGGTTAAATAACATTTTATAGGGTCACGGTCACGAGTATTGAAAAGTCAAGTTATCAGTTTCATTCGTATTTGGCGACATTTATAAAAACTATGTAAGTATATATAGATACAAATAAGAAGGTACTAAAAATATAGGCAATAGGAATCTTTAGTGTAGTCCGTTTTAATATATTCTTACCAATTAAGAGATATACTACGACAAAGAAATGAAGTTAAAATGAGAATGATGTTGAGTACTAATTACTATTAGTACAGTACTAATTGTGTAAAGTGAACTTGAAAAAATTCTAGGTGGTGATCTGTAACTATGGTCAAAAGGTCATCATGATATGTGAAAACAAAAGTACTTAGAAAGAGCATGACCTATGCTCTCAATGCTAACTCTTTTTCTTAGAAAATATGCTTGAGCATATTTGAAGAAATCATTAGCAATAGCTTTTTATGTGTAGTTGGTAGAAAAGTACATTTCCTACTTTCGTTTTTGATCACATGAGGTTCATGGCTGAACTTTTGAACTTGTCACAATTCATAAAAATTATATATTTTATACTTATTGAATCATCTATAGAAACACAATGTAAAAATCAGTCGGGCTGCCTAGTAGGTACTTCAATTTTACTTTGGCTATTCTATATCTTCGAAAATAATTATTATATTTTAATTTTGTTTCGGAATAGATGTACCTACCCATTTTATTACTCTTAAAATATAACTAATGAGATTAAAAAGTATAAGACAGATTACATTATTATCTGATACAAGTTGCAATTCCGAGAGTTTAATAAAAGAATGAAACTGCTCACATTCTGAGTCACTAATGCAACAATGTCTTATTCTGTAAGTCGATATTTGATTCCCCTTGTTTTAATATGTCATAACCAGTCACATTCCGTCGACATAATACCTAATGAAAGCTATAGGTAAAGATGTCATGTTACCTTATTCACTAGATTCCGAGAAATATGGCACGGTTATAGAATAATTATATTAACGAGCTTCGTGATAAATTGTTAATACTTATAGATATACATTCGATGTTAGAGTTTTGTGATAGTTATAGAGGACAGTGGGGTAAAAGAATCTCGTACCTTGGGATATATATATATATAACTTTAGTTTCACAGTAATTAAGGGGTCCGAGATTATAAGATCATATATATTTTATTAAATATTAATATAATATATATCTTAATAATAAATTAATTAATAAAATACTAAAGATAAATATCTGCTAAGTTCAGAATCTGTACGTGTCTGTACCATGAAGTCTGGTGGTAAAAAGTTCTCTATTTCTCTACTCCGGAAGGGTACGTTAGGGTGAAATAGGATTCACAAATTTTCGTGAAGTACCTGGCATATTAAATTGTGATTACTGTGAGCAAAGAATCTAGGCACGAAGAGTGAAACTTTTCCTATTAAGATTAAATTAAAATTTCAATAATTTAATTTCGTTGATGCTATAAGGTGGTTTTCCTCCTTATAATTCCTATCTATAATTTTGCAGGGGAGCAATAAATATTCATATAATTAATAATATCTATATAGCCATAGTTTTTATAAAATTAAATATAAAAATGTAGTAGGTATATAAAGTGTAAAATGTAGTTTAAAGTAATATAAATCCTCATATCAAAAGAGCCAAATCATTATAAAGCGAGGTTTCGTCTCGTTGATGAAATTAAATTAAAAATGTCAATGATTGCGTAATGCCATCCCAGTTCTCTGGAATTCCGTGTGAAATTTTGAGTTGCGCGCTGGATTCCGTTACTACCAATTTTAAAGGGGAAAGGATAAAGTTGCATAGTGCCACACATAGTCAGCCGTAATTTTATGAATTGCGCAAAGACATTCTATGCACTAAACTTGTCTAGATTAGAACAACCGATTATTGGTAACGATTAAAATCTAATTTTCTTCTAAAATCTAACACATTTCTACTTTTATAATTCCTATCATACAATTCTTATACCCTAGGGAACCTCGATTGCCTTGAATGGAAAATCTTGGACTTATGTATAACACATTGAAATATAAAATCAACCTATATTTAAAGGGAGAGCAACCATAGTATTCATCTAAGGTACTCACATGTGCATTTTGGTATCTCTGCAGTATCAATGTCTGGATACACCTCCTGGTCCGTAGCACTGTAGATTCGAAGAATACTCGAAGGCCTAACTAGCGACCCTATTTTCGAGTATCCTACCGTCTGCGCCAATTATGTAGGCTACAGGCAGGAGGATGCAAGAAAACCAAAATGCTTTTGGTTCTAAATATAATTAAATATAAAAATTACATTTTAAGTTTCCTACATGCTAAATAACCTAATGGGTGACAACGGTTCGATGTGAGAACCAGAAGTGACGGTGTGGGGGAAAGCTATATAATGTTAAAAGTCAGAAAGAGAGGGCATGATGTGCTGCGTCAGCGCCTCGTGACTCGCTCCTGCGGGCAGTTGGTATGCACCACGACGTCATACGTAACAAACGTATTAGTAGAAAGGAACATCGTAAAACGAGCAAGTTTAGTTTTGTTTCGGGTAATTCTAACTGTAAGCTTTCTGATTTTAGAAATTTTAGGCGTGTCGTGCATTTATGGGTCGCAAGCGTGCGGCGGGCGCATCTTTTTCTTGCCTTGAGCGTTGCCCATGTGACTTTAGTTTACACGACCGAGCTACTTTTCTCTTAGCCTCTGTGGTGTGGTGGTTGGGCAGGTTGGCTCAAATCTCATACACCACTGAGGTTGCGGGTTCGATTCCCGCGACGCGACAAATGTTTGTGTACAGAAAAAAAAGCGCTAGCATTCGTTTCGTGTCTGGGCGTTGTGGGACCATGGTCCTCATAGATTCTGTTTCCCTAGATACAGGGAATCCTAGTTAGGGGTCAGGATCTATGTATGTGATCGTTAGGCGTTATTTATTTATTTTATTTTATTTATTGTAAATTATTATTATGATTAACACAATTCATAATAGTCTGAAACTTGAAATTTACCCATAATCAAAATATATATCTGCTTATCAGTGTTTGGCTAACGAGACAAAAATATGCAAGTAACTAAATCTAATAACTAAAATAAACTACATAACTATATGTAATACAAAAGTTTTTTTTTACGCCTAATAGATCTATGTTTGGCCACTATCTCGCCTGATTTGAAGCGATAATGTGGCCTAAGATGGAGCACATAGATCAAGAGAGAGAGGGCAGTTGAGCGGCTGCTCAGACCCGTCTCCCCGATGGTTCACCGAACATCATCCCGACACGACTAGGTCGCTTGACGGCATAGCTTTGTTCGGTGGTAATAAAGAAATAGTGTAATAAAGTAAAGTCAAAGTCAAAGTCAAATACCATTTATTAAATAGGCACAAAAGTGCACTTTTAAAGGTCATAAATACATGATACAAATCAAATATGTTAAAAAGTGTAACTTATGTTAACATGACTTTGAAAAAAAGGTAAGTATGTTTACCCATTTCTTTCCTATACTCAAATTGAAGTCTAAGTGCAAAGAAATGCGAAAACTGACTCTACCAGTGCTTCGGAAATACGCCCGCTAGAGAAGATAGCACCAAGAAACTCTGCGGGGATGTACCATATATACAGCGTGTAACATAAATGTGTAGTAATAATTAAACCACGCATATAGAAGCTTATTAATAATTCAAGTCCAAGTGCAAATTACCAGAAAATTTTTAAAATCACAAGATATGATAATTTAAACATTTCTGGTAATCAAGTTCATTTCAACCCTAACAATCAGCTGATAAAGAGCAATGAACTTGTGACAAAGAATATTAGTGCGCCGCGTGTACAGATCTGACAAACAAATTTTATCTTCAGTTAGCAAAGCCAGCTGTCCTATCAACCTTACTTTACAACTAACTTTCAAGCAAACTGCTTTTTACGCGACTCCCCAAAAAAGGAATGTAATGTTTTCGGGGTTAATGTATGTGCGTTTTTTTATTACACAATAAATGCCTCAACAGATTTGGATGTATGGGGTATCCTCGGAATCCTTAAATCATCCCAAGTGACATAGGCAAGTTATAAATAAATAAATAATAATATAAATTATCATATAATGTTTTTGGCAGGGTATTTTTTTTATTTTTCTTAATGCTTACTTGTTAATTACAGCATTAAGCATCATCGCTCCAATTAACATTTAGGAATAAGGATCTAATCAGTATGAACGTCTAATAAGAGCGAGCATGGCTGATGTTCTTAAAAAATACGTGAGGTCACCAACCACCGTAGGAATAGGATGTAAAAAACATCATGCATGAATTTCAACAGTAGGAATGTAATAGGCTGATAATGATGGTTAAGACATTTCCAACATTTGATTTCATTGCATAGTAAAAGAGTGTTCGTCAGTCAGTAATCAATAACGCGTCTTTACTTAGTCAGTTTTCAGAAATAAACCTGTTTAATCTTTGACAAAACGCGGCAAACACTAAAGCTATCAAACATTCGCCGCCGCTTCATGATTCGCTAGCCTTGTTTCGTATTGCACCAATCATAAAGATGTAATCCTAATAAATAATAGCCGCTGCTCCTCATTGGTCGAGCGGCACAAACAAAGTTACCTTCTAACGCCGCCCCATAAAACTCCACCGATAAGGACCGTTTTCGTTTCGGAAATTTCGTTAGGTTATTTCTGAATATGAATTCTAAGACGTCAAGTTGGATAAAAAGTTGAAACTGATCAAGGCAAGGCCAAGTCGGGTACGTTAAGGCATAGATTAAAAGTACCGTTCGCGGAGATTTTTTTGTATACCGGTTCCCGAACATGCAAAAAAAACTGGTAAAAAAACTTAAACCTATGTTTTTATTATGGTTTTAATGCATTCAAATCTGTCCAGGCAATAAGAAGTAATGGTGGAATAAATAAATACATACATACATACGTAAACCCTGAAATACTCCTTTTTGGGCAGTCGTGTAAAAATGTGGAAATACCTTTTTTTTACGAGTGGGTTCGGGAACGGAACCGACCGAGTCCAAAGATCCGTTCAGTATGAAATTCCGGTATTTGAGACTCGAAATCAAGCCCTTGTAAAATGTTCGGCGTTTTCAAAGACAGAGCGCCTAGGCTACAAAACAGATAAATACAGAAGTTAATCTCATGTATGTACTTTTCATACCTTTCATACCGGACGGCGATGGAAGTTTTTGGGAGGAAAATTGATTGATTTAAAAAAAATAAGTGTACAAGATATCGACATAATTTTTTCGCAGTTACTATTATAACTGAATAAAGTTTTTTTGAAGACAAAACAAATGCGATTAGTTTACATTAACATCTTTCTCATTAAGATTATTGAACACAAGGCTAACACAGCTTATACTACAATAAATATCAAATTTTAAATTGTAAAAATATGACAAGGCCACAAAGTCATGTTCGCTTGTTAGGCGCAGGGCCGGGGGCCGGGGCGCTTACCTACCTACCTAACTATTTTGTGTTACGTGAAAATTAACCATCGAAATACAAGCAAATACCTACTTACCTCTCTGAAACAACTGGTAGCTTAAAAAACGACAATTCACCGTTTAATGTTGAATTTAAACAACCGTCCACCGAACAGTTATAATAACCTTTTTTCGTTGCTCCATTTTTGCACAAAAATGTTCACAGACGCGTGTCTCAAGCGGATGGCACTCGCGCTCGCATCCCAACTGTGCCCAGATATCGTGTCCGTGAGCGGTGTCTATGTGTGCGTTGCTCGAGCGCACTTTGTATGTAGATTGATTTCTGTACTTATCTGTTTTGTGCCTAGGCACAAAGTAGCTCGGTCAGTGACCCGTACTACCTCGACTAGGCCACAGTTTGTTAGGATTGTCCAAAATAATTCAAATTAATAATTTTTAAACTTTGTATGGAAAATATAATAGTGTTTTTTTGGTTGTATATTCTGCCCGATGATTCATGACTAGATACCCATACACACCTTTCAGTATTACTACACATTAATGTTATTCCCTGTATATGGTACATCCACTTATGCACTTACACTGAAAAAAAATTCTGAAAAATTACTGAGCCAACTGCTCGAGATAATTAATACGATCAGTATTGTTTCAATTTTTTTGTTACTACTGCCACTACTACTGTGTTGGGTATAAGCTGACCCGAAAATCTTGATCCATACGTCAAATCGTACCATTCCGCCGGCCTTCAAAACGAGAATACGAGCTAAATACTTGATGGCTGGTTGCCAAAGATCAGCTGAATTTCACAAGCCGACTGGAAACAATTAAGTGCTCTCCGTCTCCGACCACCTCGGGAGAACAAGGGCACGTGGTGAACTTCTATTTTCATGTGATTTATACTATGATTCCGTATTATATGATTGTTTATGGTTATTAGTTTTGTTTTTATTCGTTAATTGGCTTGCGTTTGACCACTATGTCACCTGATGGTAAGCGACGATGCGGTCGACGATCTAGCACGCTTACCAAGATAGTACCCGTTCACTCGAGACTTGAAGATTCCCAGATTATAGCTATCGGGAAAGACTGACTCTGGCAGGGAGTTCCACTCGTTAGCAGTACGTAACACGTTACACGTAACGTTAGCAGTAGTTAATAATATAACTATTTTTTATGTTTAACTTACCTGTTTATAACTATTTTTATATTATTTACACCTTATATAATTTGTTTGCAAATAAATAAATGTCTAATACATGTTCCGTATGAGTCCTAATCAGTAGAATTTTCTAAATAGGTACCTACTAGATACACACGCTGCGCTTTAGGTTCAGTGTTTTTTTATTTTTTATAGGATTTTTATTATTATTATTTATAGGCTTCCGTTTGACCGCTATCTCATCTGTTGTTAAGTGACGATGCGGTCGAAGATGTAGCACGCTCGCCTAGAAGAAACCTGTTCACTCTTGTCTTAAATACACCCAGATTTTAAATCCGGAAACACAGATGCCGGCAGAGAGTTCCACTCCTTGATCGTTCGCATTATGAAGGTCGAAGCAAAGCGCTTGGTGCGAGCAGGAGGGATGTCAACCATAAATTGATGACGGCTTGCCGTACGCCTGGTCGTCCGGTGATAGAATGGGGATGGCGGAATAAGTTCATGTATTTCCGTCGCACACTCTCCGAAATGTATTCGGTGTTCAAGACTCTGAAGCTTAGTCTTAACCAGCGCATCGTCACCGATGAGCTTTTTGGCTCTTCTTTCAATGGTCTCCAAAGCTTCGAGGTATTTGGCGGAGCCATCCCACAGGTGAGAACAGTACTCCATACACGACCGGACTTGTGCTTGATACGGAGTTAGAAGCTGTCCTTGTGTGAAATACCGTCTCACCTTGGCCAGTATACCCAGCTTTTTTGTGGCAGGGGTTTTTAAGTTTTAGTTTACTGAAATTCTAGGTACATTTTTACGTTTAAAGTGTGTAGGACTTCAATGATGTAAGATAAAGATATAAGAAACAAGCTATTAAGTACCTAAACTTTACTGAGTCAGACTATGACTTACTCAACGATAATAAAATAGGTCTCCAGCGGTATTGTTAAAAGATATGAGATTGCGCCAAGCAGTAGTGCGCAAGCGTTACTGTGTTCCGGTTTGAAGGGCATTGTAGCCAGCGAAATAACTGGGCTTATATAAGACTTAATATCTGATGTCTCGGGGTGAGTGAGTGACTTTTATGGTATTAAAATATTACCTAGGAAAGAACGCTGTTTAGCGATAAGTCCGCCTGTTGTACTTATCATAAGAAAGTATGTTCAAAATGTAATTCCTTCTTAAGTGCAATAAAGTGTTTTCTATCCTATTCTATTCTAAAAGTTCTGGGTGACACTGCAATTGTTGTGAACGGACGTGGCGCTTACCATCAGGCAACTTGCTCGTCTCATCACACAACTCCATAAAAAAAGATAAATAAGGAACTGGACATTTATAACAATAATTATTATAACAGTCTTAATATGAATAAAGGAAAAGTGAGACTTTAACGGGTTTCATAATAATATAATTAATTTAAAAAAAGCCGACTTCAATGTATCTTGAAGTCCAAGGTCAAATATTGATGAAATTTATATGGGACCACTTCATAGCTATACTGAACCCAACGCAAAAAGAATTTTTCAAATCGGTTCATGAATGACGGAGTTCTAAGGTAACACACATAAAAAAATATAATAAAAAAAATACAATCGAATACCTTCTCCTTTTTTGTAGTCGGTTAAAAAGACGCCAACCTACTTGCAAGCAAACGGTGAGTTCATGCAAAATGAAATTTAAGGATTTTTAACGGGATTTGAAATCAACTTGGGGTCAAACTTAAAACTTGTTGTGTCAAAGTACTGGCGACTTTACGCAGTGTTTTTTTTTGTGTCATGAGTTTTTGGCATGCAAAGAGATGCTGGTATAGTAAGTTTGATTGGTTGTTTTGAGGACATGAAAATAGTAAGTTATATCAAAGAAAACTAACTATTACTTACGTAAAGAAGCGATACGGACAGGCCGGTGCGCCAGTAGTAGTAATAAACAGGTCGGCGAATTTGTATAGAGTGTCGGGGGTCTGGTTATATTATGACCAGTTATTCTGTCGCCAAGCAGTGGTGCCCAAGCATTACTGTGTTCCAGTTTAAAGGACATTGCAGTGAAATTATTGGGCATATGAGACTTAATACCTGATATCTCGGGGTGATGAGCGCAACGCAGTGGTACGCAGTGCTTTGCGCACAGAATTTTAAATACTTAAAATTCTGGGTGGCACTGCAATTGTTATGGGCAGGCGTGGCACTTACAATCAGGCGACTTGCAAGCCTAATCACGCAATTCCATAAAAAAACATACTATAATTCATTGACAATTTAATTCTACATTTCAAGTGATTCTACCACTACGTTTCTGTTCCTAACTCCCTCGTCTTATGGCTTACGAGTAAATCTTACTTTCCAATTGTGAATGCATCATAAAACTAGAGAATAAGATAGATAACTAACTGTTTGTAAAATAAACCGTATGCCGTATACAGTACCGTAGCTACCGGAGGGCTAGACGGGGCAGTGCCCCGGCGCCCGCAAGCCCCGGGGGCCCCTCGGACTCTGACTTGCAAACTATAAATTGAACTAGTGAACATTTCTCCCACATTCGGAATATAAATAAACCAGAGTTCGGAACGCGACGAATACGGAACAAACGATTTTTAATAGTTTAGTTGGGACCCCAGTTTATTTTTTGCCCCAGGGCCTTTGGTTACCTAGCTACGCCACTGGCCGTATACGCCGCAGCTCGCCTCTGCCGTACGGCACGGTACGGTGATAACGCACTTTTGCAATTAGCGCTACTCTAGACAAAGTTACATGAAACTTTCTTTCATTTCTCTTATAAGTTATGGATATGTATATAGAAATAGAACCACCAAGATTTATTCTGTACCATAAGTTGGTTTTCTACATCCAATAATAATAATAATAATAACGTTTATTGAACAAATAATTATATATTTTAGGTACTTATTTAGCAAGCAGTAGTGAGGATTATAAAATACTAGCGACCCGCCCCGGCTTCGCACGGTTATTATACATATAAACCTTCCTCTTCAATCACTCGTATCTATTAAAAAAACGGCATCAAAATCCGTTGCGTAGTTTTAAAGGTTTAAGCATACATAGGGATATAGGGACAGAGAAAGCGACTTTGTTTTATACTATGTAGTGATGATTATGTTATAGTACCTATAAGTACCTAGCTAATTAAAGACTAATTGATTTTTGCACTTGCATAAAGGTAGAAGATACTAAAAACAATTGCAAGCAGTTGTGCAGTGTGCACTGCACTGCGTATGCCAATCGTAACACATATTTTAGTTTTATCTGAAAAGGCCGTTTGGGTAGGTACCACAGATTTGCCAGTTATTCTGCCGCCAAGCAGTTGTGCGCAAACATTACTGTGTTCCGGTCTCAAGGGCATTGCAGCCGGCGAAATTAATGGGCACATGAGATTTAATATCAGATCGCAGTGTGATGAGCGCAACGCGCAAGCAGTGCTTTTTATGGATTTAAAAGTTCTGGGTGGCACTGCAATTGTTATGGGCAGGCGTGGTGCTTACCATCAGCTGTAAGACTTTTTTTATCTCATCATTCAGTTCCATAAAAAAACTCTCCGCAGTAAAGTTGCCAGCCACAGTGCCACAACACAGTGTGAAATTAGTCGACCACTTTGTTGAATTAACTAATTAGGATGGCACAGTGACCCCCATTTAGTTTCGAGGCTAGCTACTTATTTTCACATATATGTAGGTTGTAGCTAAACAGTGACAGCGTCAAGCTTCTATATAATGTGGGTAGGTATTTAGGCACTTACCTATTGAACTAACATGAAGTTTTTTAATAGTGTATTAGGGTTCCGTACCCAAAGGGTAAAACTGGACCCTATTACTAAGACTCCGCTGTCCGTCCGTCTGTCTGTCTGTCTGTATCGCGCACGAAGGGTTCCGTACCATTATCTATAAAAACGGCAAAAAATCACGTTTGTTGTATGGAAGCCCTCTTAAATATTTATTTTAATATTTATATATTATTTTATTCCGTTTTTAGTATATTTGTTGTTATAGCGGCAACAGAAATACATCATCAGTGAAAATTTCAACTGTCTAACTATCACGGTTCATGAGATACAGCCTGATGGCAGACAGAGGGACAGACAGAGAGACAGACGGACGGACAGCGGAGTCTTAGTAACAGGGTCCCGTTTTACCCTTTGGGTACGGAACCCTAAAAATAATCTAGAAACCACATTTTAATGCGCTTTTTGAGGTTAGGTCGGTATCGCATGCTAATAAATGGATTTAGAATGCATTGCAATCGAGATGTGAGCATCCCTGAAAGTTTCAGCGGGATAGCTAATCGGGAAGTGCTCGAAATTTGAGCAAGATTCCACCTGGAACGACAGACAGACAAACAAGATAAAAATGTGGTAATATATAAGTTTTTAAAATGAGCCCAAACAATAGTAGTTTACGATTATCCGTCAAGGAGTTCCATTGATCACCTTCCGTCTACATCTTTAATCAGATCTTTATGGTCTTCATCATCAGATCAGCTGGCTGTCGACTTTTTGGTGGGAAGTGAAAAGTGATGCAGTTCGATTTTGTTTTATTTTCCAAACAAGTGTTATTTCGAGTGATCATGTGTAATATCGGAGGAATATTAACCATTATGTGTTCGTAAACGTGCACAAGTGTAGGCAAATCGAACAAAATAGAGAAAACATTGCTTTTTATGTTCTCCCAAAAAGTCCATGGAAAGCTTGAATAAAGTTCCATCACTTTATTGAAGCACTAGGAGAGGGTCCGGTTTATTGCTGTTGACCACCCTCATTCTCAACAAAATTATAATAAATAGAATATTAAACTATCAAATAAAAACTACGTAAGACATACACGTAAGACATAACGGGCAAAATTAAAAAAAAAGTCAGCTGGCTGTCACCCATTGAGGTTGTCCTCAATGCTGTCACCATAATATTGCATTCTCATCGGACTTTGACAAGTATGCAAAATTTCAACTCCGTAGGATTCTTATCCTACCAAAGTGAAGTGGTTCTAATTCAGCATGAAAGATTCCACCCGAACAAATATTGCAAGTTAAATAAAAGCTGGTAAAAAAGAACCTTTTTTCAGTTCTTTGGTGGCATTCCACTCTAAGACAGTTTAAAGTGCTTAGAGTATTTCGAGTGTCGAAATAATATCGATCTCTCACGCACGTGTCGACATAGAAATACCCATGCCGTAATGGGGGAACAAATAGAATGGGAGGGTCGTTACCCTATGGAGGCTTCGATCACGCGATCGCACCCTGTTGTAGTCGGTAGGCTTTTAATCAATGCCACGTACTTTTTTACTTTTTAATTGCATATAGCATACTCGTATTGATACATACCATGTATAGAACCTATATTTATTATTGGCGTTCATAAGTGCGTTTGTGATGCCAAAATTGAATAAAGAACTTTTGAACTTTGAACTTATACATAATGCTTTTACCTACAGGTATTAGTAAAAACTTATTGTAGGATCCTAACCAACGCCACGATTTAAAATATTAATTAAATTATATTTTTATAAATTGGTGAATAAAATAAAATACTTATGTATATCGATCAATGTTTTATGGGTTTTATTTAAATGCACCTGCGTGTTGTTTTTATAAGTACGTTACCTATATTTGTGAGGATGGATGGATGTTTGTTACTCAATCGCGCAAAAACTACTGAACGGATTTTGATGAAATTTGGTTATTATAAATGCAAAAGTGGATGGATGTATTGGATGTATAGATGGATGGATGGATTGATGAATGTTTGTTACTCAATCACGTAAGTAGTTTTTTTCTTGTATTCTAATTCGGATAATTATATTACCTAAGCTAATAGCAAATATACCAATGTCAAAGTAAATCATCGAACAATAATCGATTAATAATCGACGCAAATGTTGATACGATGTTATTATACGGTCTAAATCGTTCCGGAGATTATACATAACGTGAACGAGTGCAAAACAAACACCGTATACTAGGTAGGTACTTAGTTATTCTCAAATTCATGCTTAATATGTTTGATAGGTATTAAATATATTGGTATAATAACTAAAGGTAGTTGAGTTACTATGTTAGTAAAAAAACTATAATTTGGTATGGTGACATAGGTTATTAATTACATCGAAGAAAATTATAATATTGCTTAGTTTTCATTTTTGACACCTTTTTTAAGGGATCGAGGAAGAAGTGAAGTGAAGTAGGCTTGACTTTTTTAACAGCTTTCAAAAAAGGTTGAGGTTTAATTCGATTGTATTTTTTTTATGTTTGTTACCTCAGAACTCCGTCATTTATAAACTGATTTGGGAAATTATTTTTGCATTGGATTCAGTATAGCTTCATGGTGGCAACATATTTTCATCGATATTCAACCTTCGACTTCGAAGATACATTAAAATTGAAGTCGGGTTTTTTGTTATAAAGTGTTTTATTAACCATTTTAGTTGATTCCTGGCTGACCACATGGCGTGGTTGTTTCCATGTATTTAGAGCTTTATTTGTTTATGTACAGTACAACGCTATTAATAACGTGGTACAATACAGCCATTATACAGTGCACGGTGTAGCTTCACACATCCGTGGTGAAACGTCAAACTAAAAATAATGCTGTGTTTACTCAGCCCGGCCAATAAATTCACTTCCATGATTTTAATGATGGCTTCACGGATCCGAAATAGCCATCATTCGCCTGAAAATATTACAATAGTTTGCATTTACTTGTATATTTCACTGATTATTCTTCGTAAAGAAGTTCTTGTTTATTATACCTAACTAATGAAGAATAGAGTCCAACAAAAAACAATAGACGTCTCGTCGTCTATTGTTTTTTTTATATTTCTAAACCATGTAAAACGCATGTACCTTAAATAACAACATAAACTTTAGATAGATAGATAGATAGATAAACGCTTTATTGCAAACATTAAATTAAAGACATTACATAAAAACAATTAAAGAAAGTGTTACAATGGGCGGCCTTATCGCTAAAAGCGATCTCTTCCAGGCAACCTTTGGATGGAGAGGAATTATCAAAATGTTAAAGACGGGGATGTAAGGTCTACAATAATAATAACAACATAAAATGTCAATAAAATAAACAACAATACAATAGCAACATTCTAAATACCTACATATAAACATACATATATATTAGGTACACATAAATACATATTATATTGTAAACATATATAAATAATGACTCAAAATATAAATACTTTTCTTTACTTTACTTTACTTTAGTAGTTTCAATTACTTGTTACTATGTGTGTACAGTAAATAATTATAATTGTATTGTATTGTAACAAAATTTGACTTAGTAATTGTAGATCTCACCTTTTAAAGAAAAGAATCCAAAATTAATAATTCCTTAATGAACGCACTTTAACACCCAATTTATTCAAACACAATTTGTAATTGGAACGCATCGAATAGCGTTTTGTCGTTTCCCAGGCATAAAAAAAATATTTAAAAAATAAAAGTGGCGCGAAATGATTCGATTTCGGTTACGTTTGAGTTAGGACTTTAAGTTATTGTCGATAGGGTTGGTTATTGTTTGTATTGGGGAAACGACAGGCGGACCGCGCGGAGTGGACGTCGAGACTGGAGTTTCAGTGGGCGGCACAGCGCACGCCGCCCAGACGCGCCGTGACGCCAGCGGCAGCGGCGGCGCACGCGTCATGCAGAAGTGAAACATCGAGACAATCGCGAATAGCTGTACAGTTTGTAAGTTACGTTCTCTGCAATTTAACAATCAACCGCTTACTACCGACCAGTTACATGTCTCATTAGTCAACTGTAAGTCATCGTGTTTGTATTTTTTATGATGAAATGGGCTCACGTTTGACAACAACTCACCTGATGGTAAGCGTAGTTGCGGTCTAAGGTGGAGCACGTTAGGCCATATTCCGGTTAGCATCAGTATTGGATAGTACATTCTATTTAAAATTTGAAATTAAGTAGATAAGGAATTTTAAAATGTACCTAACTATATGTACATTTCTAAAATCATTACCTACTCAAGTAACTACATAATACATATTATTAAATATGTACTTGCTATTTTCTTATAAATAAAATGAATTACTAGTTGCTCCCTCAGTTTCACCCGCGGTTTTCCTAAAAATATCTAAAGTACTTTGGTGCCAAATTACATCAAAATCCATTTGGTAGTTTTTGCATGACTGAGTAGGTAACAAACATCCATCCATCCTCACAAATTCAAACTTTCGCATCTATACGACTGCACCAAATTGGATAAATCTTTTATGTGTTCGTTATTGTCAGGAGAAGGTTTGTATGAAAAAAAATATATAAAAAATATAGCAAATATTTAAAAACGGCGGTACGAAGTTCCTGAGACCGGAGAGCCACCGCCACACGCAGAGAGTCATCTAGCAAAGTGCCCAAGTGAGGTGAAGGTAGCGCGTGCAACCATGCTCCCGATTCCGATTGCGACACAGCCCTGAGTCTGTCCCGATCGGCCCCCGAGGCATCCTCCAGCAACTATTACAGGCTCCATTTAGACGTAACGTCATCCCAGGCGCGCTGGACATACGAAGCTACAGGGCTGGTTGCTCCCGTGTTGAGAACAGACCAAGCTGGCGGCATCTGACACAAAGGGTATGTTCGCTCCGTCGCCATGAGAACGTAGAATTATAGAGAATATTATATTTGTTTAAATAGGTATTTATCTTAAACCTTTTCTGAGCTTCTGCTCGCCTGCCCCCTTAGCACGGACCGGTGACAAAAATGTATCCCCTGTTTTTATCCACTTTTTGTTTGTCGAAAATGGATAAAACAGGGGATAAAATGTTTTGTCTCCGGTCCGTGCTAAGGGGGCTGGTACTTTTAAATATTTCGGGACATTTTTTAGCCCAACGCATCTCGCTAGCGATCCAGCGGGGAAATGCCGCCAGTTTGATGGGCACTTTTAGAAGCGGGGTCGATCGCGATGGACTCCTTATTTAGTTTTTAAGTTTTTGACTCGCGCGTGCCTATGTACGTTCTTCTTAAATATTAATAATTTTTCATAATTATTACTAAAACAATACCTTAATAATAAAATTCATTTTCGTGCTATCCGTACCTTACCTTCATGTTCGTGCTAATTTTTGCTATGGGATCAGTGAGGTACACAATTCGGCTGATTTAAGAAAAATCAATGAAAAATAATGTAATCGGTTGAGAAAGGAATACAGTTTAGGACGATTCAAGAATGTTATACCTAATCGGATGAGACGTCATAGGATGAGAACGGAACAACCCCTTTTAAGAGGCGTTAGCTACCTGAGAAGTAGGTAGGTAGGTACGTGATTGTTGAGATTCCATCTATTTTGTTTTCGAATAGTTCCCATGCAGGAAGTCTATTTCCATTCTCTGATTCTAGCATGTTGTAAAGTGATTCAGAAAGGACACGTAACTTCTATCAAAATAGCTCGCTCCTTGGTGCGGTCGTGCATACCATTCTGCGCCACAGAATACACCGCAGTTAGTCCGGAACAGCACCGCCACAGAATAGTTGACAGTTAGTACAGAACGATGAGCGAATTCAAAGCTATTGACCTAAAAATAGATGGACGACTAGATTGTTTACTGTTCGCGCCTGAACTTTGGGTGTGATAGTTAGACGTGTTAAAGGGCGATTAAGGTTGGGATATAGTCTACGAGCCGTTTCTGATGTCGATAAACAATGTATATAAACTAGGTAAGTCCAAGTAGGTTTGTTGTAGAGAGTTTGAAAAAGGAAAAGCTAGTTCTAGTGCGGTGCTTTTTATGGTGTTTAGGGCGGTACTGTAATTGTATTGGGCAGGCGTGGCACTTATCATCAGGCGAACGACTTGCTCGTCTCATCGCTCAGTACCATACCAAAAATGTGTTAAATATGCCCAAGCCACGATCACAATCGATCCTGGCCCCCAACTAGGATTCCCTGTATCTAGGGACCCAGGAGCTACGAGGACCATGGTCTCACAACACCCAGACACGAAACAAATGCTTGTGCTTATTGTTTTTCTGTGCACATACATTTGTCCCGTCGCGGGAATCGAACCCGCAACCTCAATGGCGCCTGCCCAGCCACTACACCACAGAGGCTGTGTTCGGGGTGATTAGTAAAGTTTAAAAAAATGATAAGAAAAGAGATCTCTCCTATCTCAGTTATCCTGCCGCCAAGCAGTAGTGCGAAAACTTTCGTTCCGCAATACTGCTTGGCGGCTTCGGTGTTCCGGTTTGTAGGGCATTGCATGTAGCCAGCGAATTATCTGATGTCTCGGGGTGACGAGCGCAATGCAGTGCTACGCAGTTGCTTCTTTGCATAGTACAAAACTTCTGGGTGGCATAGTCAAGAGTGGCGCTTACCATCAGGCGAACGACATGCTCGTCTCAATACTCAGCTGCTTAAAAAAATATCCTTACCCCATCACTAACCTTACAATCTTTTTTACTCGGAAGTTAAGGATAACAAACACTGAAGAGCTTTTTCACCACCATATCCACATCTTGCCAAGCCAAAATAAGCTTTACATATTCTACATAGAGTCCAGAGGCTAGGTGATAAAAATTCATTGGGCCGTCGTTTCCGTGAAAGTTCGAACAAATCAATTTGATGGCTGCAATCTCGCTGTATGATGCTAACCAGGTGTATTTTATACACAGGTGTGTAAATATCTTTAGGATATAATAAAAGAGAAAGCGAGTGTGGCTCAGTGAGAGCACGTGCGACTTTCAATCCGACGCACCCGAGTTTGAATCCCGCTCCCGCACCACTGACTTTCATAAGTTATGTTCGGATTTAACACTCGCTTATAAACCGTGAAGGAAAACATCGTGAGGAAACCGGCATGTCCGAGAATTAATCAGAATAATATTTTTTTTGAAAAAAGCAAGAACCGACTTATATTTTTTGTTATTGTCGATTTTTTCAAAAAGTGCTGAATCAAATTTAATAAAATTTATATGGGATTTATACCCTTGAAGTGTCACCTAGCAAACAAATAAAGAATCATCAAAATCAATTCCTAATTGGCGGAGTAATTGCGTGACAAACATACGAATAAAAAGCAGTCTGTCCGTACCGTCGAATTGAGAACCTCCTCCTTTTTGAAGTCGGTTAAAAATTCAAGGACATGTGACATTCTCCAACCCGCACTGGGCCAGCGTGGTGGATTATGGCCCATACTCTCTCTATGAGAGAAAGCACGTGTCCTAGCAGTGGGAATGTAGTGGGCTGATGATGATGATGATGACGTTTAGCGGTAATTTTAATAAACTAATGGTACGATACGGAGGTTGTAGGTTCGATTATCGCTACGATAATAAATAAATGAATAAATACGCCTAACGATCACAAACATAGATACCTAACTAGGATTCCCTGTGTCTATGGAACCAGGAACTACGAGGACCATGGTCCCACAACACCCAGACACGACACAAATACATTTTTCTGCGCAGAAATAAATGCACTAGCGCTGTTTCGCGTCTAGTGTCATGTCTGTCAATGGTCCTCGTAGTTCCTGGAAATAATCGCATACGCTTTGATTGTTTCGTTTGAGATGAACAACAGATTAAAAATGTCAGAATTAATAGATTTATTTATTTACTAGCTGTTGCCTGCGACTTCGTACGCGTAGTGAAGTAATCTAACCTGTTCCCGACAATTAAATTTTCCATCCCTCCCTAATCCCGCTCCTGCTCCCGCTCCGCTTCTATCCCGATCCCGTCTCCGTTCTATCCCTTCACTGTCCCGCTACTATCCAGCTCACGTCCTTTTCCAATACCATTACCATCCATATTTTTTCCTAAATTGCGTCATAACTTTAATATTCCTGCACCGATTTTGATGAAACAAAGCCTATGTGTAGCGCCGGACGCAGTACGCAGTAGAAGTATACTAGCTTTCGCCTGCGACTTCGTTCGCGTGGACCACAGCAAATGGTTTATGCTGCGGATTTTTGCCATTTTCCGGGATAAAATGTAAAACATAAAAGTTTCGGGTAGTTGATAAATTCCTTTTTAGCTTCTATCGGAGTAAGTCACCTCAAGGTTCCTTATTATATTTTATGTTCAGAAAGACGAATTTCATGTTAAGCGGTTTCTTCTTTCTTGTTATAAGCAAGCGTGGCGCTTACCATCAGGGGAATGATATGCTCGTTTCATCAATCAGTTCCACAAAAAATACTTTATTTCACTCATGGAAGCACTTGAATTAATTAAATGTTATCCTGACTTCAAGTGAGTCAAGGTGACTCACTTGAAATAAAAATAAATCAATAAATAATAAATAAATCAATAATAAATCAATGGTAATATTATATAATATTTTGAGAGCGAATGTGGCTCAGTGGGTGACCGTGCGTCTTTCGATCCGACCCACCCGAGTTCGTATGCCGCTGGCCCCTTCGTATGCCCTGGATTTAACACTCGCTCTAAAAACGGTGAAGGAAAAAATTGGGAGAAATACGACATGTCCAAAGATTCATCGCAAAAATTCAAAAATTCATGACATACATGTGACATTCACCAACCGGTACTGGGCCAGCGCGGTAGATTATGGCATACTATCTCTAAGAGAGAAGGCCGGTGTCCCAGCAATGGGAACGTGATGGGCTGATGATGATGAATATTATATTCACTCGTGGTACGTCTCTCGTATGCGGGGGGCCATCTGGGTAGGTACCACTGCTATGCCAGTTATTCAGCCGCCAAGCTGTAGTGCGCATGTATTACTGTGTTAAGGTTTGAAGGGCATTGTAGCTAGCGAAATTACTGGGCATTGTGAGACTGAACAGCTAATTGTCTCAGAGTGACGAGTGCAGTGCAGCGCCGCGCAGGATTTTGCAAAACAAAGTTCTGGGTGGTGCTGTTATTGTTATGGGCTGGCGTATTGCTTACCATGAAGCAAACGGCCAGCTCGTCTCGTCATTCAGTTACATAAAAAAAAATTAATATTATAAATGCGAAAATTTGTGAAGATCGGTGCATGGATGTTTCAGATGTTTAATTGTTACTCAACCACGCAAAATCTACTCAACGGATTTTGTTTATTATTATTTTTTTTTAATCAGAAGCCCTAAGTAACATAAGTAAATAAGGTAAAATCTAAACTATTTTAAAATTACATCTACAAATAGGGAAAATACAAACTAGCATCGCAATACAGATTTATCCTAGTATGAATGCTGGTGATTATCTTATATACAGGGAATAACATTAATGTGTAGTAATACTGAAAGGTGTGTATGGGTATCTAGTCATGAATCATTGGGCAGAATATACAACCAAAAAAACACTATTATATTTTCCATACAAAGTTTAAAAATTATTTATTTGAATTATTTTGGACAATCCTAACAAGCTGTGGCCTAGTCGCGGTAGTACGGGTCATTGACCGAGCTACTTTGTGCCTAGGCACAAAACAGATTAGTACAGAAATCTACATACATACAAAGTGCGCTCGAGCAACGCACACATAGACACCGCTCACAGACACGATATCTGGGCACAGTTGGGATGCGAGTGCCATCCGCTTGAAACACGCGTCTGTGAACTTTTTTGTGCAAAAATGGAGCAACGAAAAATAGGTTATTATAACTGTTTGGTGGACGGTTGTTTAAATTCAACATTAAACGGTGAATTGTCGTTTTTTAAGCTACCAGTTGTTTCAGAGAGGTAAGTAGGTATTTGCTTGTATTTTGATGGTTTGTTTTCACGTAACACAAAATAGTTAGGTAGGTAGGTAAGCGCCCCAGCCCCCAGCCCTGCGCCGAACAAGCGAACATAAGTTTGTAGCCTTGTCATATTTTTACAATTTAAAATTAGATATTTATTGTAGTATAAGCTGTGTTAGCCTTGTGTTCAATAATCTAATGAGGAAGATGTTAATGTAAACTAATCGCATTTGTTTTGTCTTCAAAACAACTTTATTCAGTTATAATAGTAACTGCGAAAAAATTATGTCGATATCGTGTACAGTTATATTTTTAAATCAATCAATTTTCCTCCCAAAAACTTCCTGCGCCGTCCGGTATGAAATGTATGAAAAGTACATACATGAGATTAACTTCTGTATTTATCTGTTTTGTGGCCTAGGCGCTCTGTCTTTGAAAACGCCGAACATTTTACAAGGGCTTGATTTCGAGTCTCAAATACCGGAATTTCATACTGAACGGATCTTCGGACTCGGTCGTTTCCGTTCCGGAACCCACTCGTAAAAAAGGGTATTTCCACATTTTTACACGACTGCCCAAAAAGGAGTATTTCAGGGTTTACGTATGTATGTATTTATTTATTCCACCATTACTTCTTATTGCCTGGACAGATTTGAATGCATTAAAACCATAATAAAAACATAGGTTTAAGTTTTTTTTACCATAGTTTTTTTGCATGTTCCAGAACCGGTATACAAAAAAATCTCCGCGAACGTACCCGACTTAGCCTTGCCTTGATTAGTTTTAAATTTTTATCCAACTTGACGTCTTAGAATTCATATTCAGAAATAACCTAAAAAGAATTTCCGAAACGAAAACGGTCCTTTTCGGTGGAGTTTTATGGGGCGGCGTTAGAAGGTAACTTTGTTTGTGCCGCTCGACCAATGAGGAGCAGCGGCTATTATTTATTAGGATTACATATTTATGATTGGTGCAATACGAAACAAGGCTAGCGAATCATGAAGCGGCGGCGAATGTTTGATAGCTTTAGTGTTTGCCGCGTTTTGTCAAAGATTAAACAGGTTTATTTCTGAAAACTGACTAAGTAAAGACGCTTTATTGATTACTGACTTACGAACACTCTTTTACTATGCAATGAAATCAAATGTTGGAAATGTCTTAATCATCATTATCAGCCTATTACATTCCTACTGTTGAAATTCATGCATGATGTTTTTTACATCCTATTCCTACGGTGGTTGGTGACCTCACGTATTTTTTAAGAACATCAGCCATGCTCGCTCTTATTAGGCGTTTACACTGATTAGATCCTTATTCCTGAATGTTAATTGGAGCGATGATGTTTAATGCTGTAATTAATAAGTAAGCATTAATAAAAATAAAAAAATACCCTGCCAAAAACATTATCACTTGGGATGATTTAAGGATTCCGAGGATACCCCATACATCCAAATCTGTTGAGGAATTTTGTAATAAAAAAACGCACATACATTAACCCCGAAAACATTATATTCCTTTTTTGGGGAGTCGCGTAAAAAGCAGTTTGCTTGAAAGTTAGTTGTAAAGTAAGGTTGGTAGGACAGCTGGCTTTGCTAACTGAAGATAAAATTTGTTTGTCAGATCTGTACACGCGGCGCACTAATATTCTTTGTCACAAGTTCATTGCTCTTTATCAGCTGATTGTTAGGGTTGAAATGAACTTGATTACCAGAAATGTTTAAATTATCATATCTTGTGATTTTAAAAAGTTTCTGGTGATTTGCACTTGGACTTGAATTATTAATAAGCTTCTATATGCGTGGTTTAATTATTACTACACATTTATGTTACACGTTGTATATATATTTTATGTATCAGAACTATGTACGAGCTATTTTATACCATAAAATTAAGGTATTATATTGTATTTCATTGTTTTTGTGTAAATTAATTGAATACATATAAATGTTATTAAAATATTTAGTTCTTTAGGCTCATAAAGCTAGGATTAAAATTTGGACCCCTGTTTTCAAACTAGGTGTTATACACTGGTTATACACCTGTAACTTAGAAGCCAGTATCCTACCTTCCGCGGAGGAATATATTATTGTTTAACCTGTTGAAATTTGGTATTAATGAATTTGGTGGTAGGTTTCTCGTATGCGAAATGCCGTTTGGGTGGGTACCACCGCTTTGCCAGTTATTCAGCCGCCAAGTAGTAATGCGCAAGCTTTACTGTGTTCCGGTTTGAATGGCATTGTAACCAGCGAAATTACTAGGCATTATGAGACTCAACAGCTAATTGTCTCAGGGTGACGAGCGCAGTGCAGCGCCGCGCAGGATTTTGCAAAACATAGTTCTGGGTGGTGCTGTTATTGTTATGGGCTGGCGTATTGCTTACCATCAGCCAAACGACCAGCTCGTCTCGTTATTCAGTTACATTAAAAATTTGGTATACATGTAGGTTCTTTGTGTCCTGGAAAAGGATAAAGGCTGCTTTTTATCCCAAGAACTGCGGATGAAAACGCGGGGCGCAGCTAGTGATCATATAATGCTACATGCCATGGAGTAACTCCCACCTAACTATAGTTATTTTTAACTGATTGTGGCTAGCTAACTATAGCACTCAGTCCAGCTGTGAACCAGCTAAATTGACATTATCGCTGGGCAATGACCCTCTTGTGCAATTTATAAACGATACGTCTTTGGATGCCTGTGAAGAGTACGCTTTTAAGATGACTTAGCTAGGTAGGTACTTAGTTAAGATGAATACCTACCTACTTATTGTCAGTGGGGCCCAAGAATACTATTACCTATTACTTACGGTGTGGCTTAGTTCAATCCCTAGGCTATAGAATAATGTATTTATTTATTTAATATTTATTTCAGGCAACACTAAAATAAGTTAAAGATGCTATTTACTTATTCTACGTTTAATAAAGACTGAAATAAAGATTTATTTAATCTTTATTTCAGACAACATTAAAATAAGTTACAGATGTTATTTACTTATTATAATAATCTGTGGTCGAGTCCAACAAGATCGTGGGTGTAGTAGTATCTCTTACTAGTCTGTGGGTGTAGCTCTTGCAGCTCCTGTAAGCGTCTCTTTAGCCTTGAGTTCAATTGAAGATACAATCAGTCAAGGCAGTCAAGCTTGATTGTCTTGATCTTGAATCCAATTCAGAAATACTGAGTTCCATTCTGCTAATTCAATTATATCAGGCGCTTTTATAGACGGAGTATATCACCGTCCTCTCTTGTGATGATCCTACCATAAACACAAAACCTAAAATTAATACGAGTTGTGTTATTAATTAACCCATAACAGCCTTAAGTAGTATTTTGTGGTATGGTAGATGCGGCGGTAGATAACATACTACCATATTATTTAACTTCGTATTTAAATACTTGTGCTTCTTTCTCATAGGTACTAAAATACAAACTAGCAATAATTAATAAGTACTCATAGTATATATTTACCTACGTAGCCAGATAAGTATATATCTATTCATAAGCTATTAATGAAGTAGGTACTAATACCATAGTTTGAAGAATAGGTAGGTACACCGAGAGGTGTTGATCTTTTGCGTCCAAGTCACCTGCTTACTGTACAAATGACCTACGGTTTTCTTGAAGAAAACTCGAAGTGGGCTCATCGAATTAAAGAATCATACGAAGTTTTTTCCAGATAGACAAGGTATGAATCATGCAAAATACCGATTTATCAGCAACGATTACACGTTCCGTTCCATTCGTATGTTGCCTCAATGAATTATAGGTGTGTATAAAAAAAAATTACTGCGATTTTAGAATCAGTGATAAACTAAATTACAATAATATAAAATATGCAATTTTATATTATTGTAATTTAGTTTATGTGCGTTTTAAAGCCTTTTGCATTGTAGAAATGATTAAAATGAAGTAGAAACTCAAATAAAATAAGCTAAAGCCTGAGTGAATCGGAACGTTTCTCGATATTTTTCTCCATTTGTCGTCGACATTGCATTTGATTTGACAGATGATTGATAAAAAGTGGCTGCCGTCCGAACTCCGAGGTGCGATCCGTCCTTCTGTGCCACTCCTATCTTGGCTAATTATAATCAAAATACTTCTTCGAATGAGTGTTTCCCGAGAAATGTAGTGTTGTGCTTTGGATGTAACAGTGAAATGGCCTAATAGTTCGACGGAAACAATAAAATAATCAAGATGAGTATACGATCGGGGCGCGGGGTCTTCGGGAAGCTATTCGCTAAGAAGCCAAACAAAGACAGGGAAGAGAGAGCCACGGAGATCGGGATGCCGACGAACGTGAAGCAGCACATCCACGTGAGTAAGAACTCGGAGACAGGCATGCTGGAGGGGCTGCCCTCGTCGTGGCAGCGGCTGCTTAACACGCAGATTACGCCCGCAGAGCAAAATGAGAATCCTGACGCCGCTATACAGGCCGTCAAGTTCCACATGTACTCCATGAAGAACAAGAAAGCTGAGGAACCCTTCAAACCGTTCGTCACGCCCGAAGCCATCACCGAGGAAGATTTGGAGATAGAAAAGCTTCTCGACCATAAAAATGCCCACCAGAGCCAAGACTCCGGGCTATCAATCGAACAAAGCATTGAAGATGACACGACTCCGGATATGTTCTCTCAAAGACAAACAATGCCCATGTCGCCCTCAAAACATAATCTTAAGAAGAAAGATACAGTGAAGGATCTCAGTGCAGTCGTGGAAGACTTGTCGTTGATTGGAGAGGAGGCCAAAGAAGAGAGTCCGATATTGAGGAAGAAAGAACTTGAATATGCAACGTTGAATGATGAGGAGATATATGACGAGTTAAAGAAAATTTGCAATAAAGATGACCCGTGCATCCGGTTTAAGAAAGTCAAGCAACTGGGTGCTGGTGCTTCTGGTAAGATCTCATTTCAATTTTATATATATAGTACATAAGGCTATAATAAACTTTAGAACTGCTTTGAATAAAGTAATAATCTTATCATTATTATCAATCATGGTCAGATAACAGCAAGAATGCTGAAGAAATTTAGATTTGTCTATGTCTTTTACTTCCAGTAGCTAAAGAGATGTTGAGTTTTGAAATGGTTAGTTTACCTACCATATTTCTAGATTGAAATTATTACACCACTGTTACAAGGCCCATGAGGAATAGTCATGAATAAAACATGATTATATTAATCTCCATTCTAAAGTTGAATCTAACTAATGTGGCCATGAAATAATTTCCTACACTTATATGAGAGATAAATATTCGTATCGTATTAATAGGTCCAGCTGAGTTTTTGGATTAAACAAGTGACTGCTAAGGCACTCACTCTCTGAATATATTTTTTTACAACAAGTGCCCATTTATGTGAATTCTATAACATGTACTGGGGAACGTACCCATACTATGTGACCCTTTTTTTTTTAATTTTTTAGTACCCTCCCTCTCTCTCTCTCAGTCTCGGTGACCACCCATGGAATATGCCAAGACCCCCCCGTCCCCTGTACCCCGTCCCACTCTAGTTTTCATTTAGTAATTCATAAATATGGTTTTAAATAATTTTCGTTAATCAGTTATAATTCTTCTCCAGGTGTGGTGTTCATCGCAATAGACAGCAAAGATAATTCAAGAGTTGCCATCAAAGATATAGACTTAACAAAACAGTCTAAAAAAGAACTCATCCTGAATGAGATCAATGTACTGAAAGGTTTCACTCACAAGAACCTTGTAAACTTCCTAGACGCTTTCTTAAGTTATGACAACCTTTGGGTTGCAATGGAGCTACTTGACGGAGGATCTCTGACAGATGTAGTCACAGAAGTTGTGATGAAAGAAGGTCAAATAGCTGCCGTGTGCCGTGAAACACTTCAAGCTATTGCTTTCCTGCACTCCAAAGGAACAATACACCGAGACATAAAATCAGACAATGTTTTACTGGGAATGGATGGGACAGTGAAAGTCACAGACTTTGGTTTCTGTGCAAACATTGTTGGTGACGAAAAACGGCAGACTATGGTCGGCACGCCATATTGGATGGCTCCAGAAGTCGTTACGAGGAAGCAGTATGGGAAAAAGGTTGATGTTTGGTCACTCGGTATAATGGCAATCGAAATGATCGAAGGCGAACCTCCTTATATGAAGGAGACACCACTGAGAGCTCTATATTTAATTGCGGCTGTCGGCCGTCCTAAGATACCAAGATGGGATAACCTGTCGCCGGATTTCCAGGATTTTCTGGACAAATGCCTGCAAGCGGATGTGGACTGCCGAGCCACTGCTGACGAGCTCCTAGCGCATCCCTTCCTCAAGTGCGCAATGGAGCTACGGACTCTCACCCCGCTCATCAAAACCGCCCAAAAGATACTTCACAAGAATTTAGACTGACACTGTTACTTGCTTCCATTCCTGTTTACTTTTTTTACCAATATATTTCACTTTTGTAGCGGTTAACATTTTTGTATGTCAATGTTTGGGGTGTGACAAGGGTGCCAATAATATGGATTATACACTACCATGATGTAAGAGTGTATAGCGTTGAGGTGATTTACAATAATATTTTATAAAGGAAAGTGGTAAGATTGAATTTGTGATACATTTTCTATTGGAAAAGTAACTATGGTTTAAACATTAACTATTATATCCCAAGTAAAAGTAGTTTCGACTAGTTACTAGTAGTCGTACATTAGGTACAGCCATGGTATTATGAAAGAGGGATCAGATTGCGTTATGTTCGCTTAGCACTCTATTATAACTTAGGATCTAGATCTAGATACAGATTATGGTGTTCATATGTTTAAAGTGTAAAATCGCGAAATATTTATTTTGGCAAAACGCTAGGTGCGCTTGGCTTTGTCTTATCAGTAGGCTCATTTAGATATGGTATCTGCTACTGATATGGGATATACAATTCCAGACATCACATTGCAGTATCTTTACAATCGTATTTTACGAGTGATGTTCGACCTTATTACACGAGTGTACAAATAAATTGCCATAAAAGAAAAATCACAGAGTACTTTTCGATTAACTTGAACGAATAATTGGATGAGTTTTAGTGACTTAAGAAAATCTGTCCAAAATGTTAATTTTTTACTTAGGATTGGAGTTTATTGTAAAATCAATTTCTAAATTACCATTATGTTGCTGTAGATGGTAACATTGATTTTATCTTTTTGTATATGTATTAAAATATCTAAGGACTGGTGCATACTACCGACCGCTGTTCACAGTAATTTACCAAAAAGTGTACATAAATAATTACATATTTTTTTAGCTAGTCGTAATGTTTTCTTATTTTTTAGTAAATTCTATACTTTTGTATCAACCAAAACAAACAATAATTTCAATTTCTACATTCAATGTATTTACATTCCTTCTAATAACTTTCACTTTTAAAAATCAAAGACTGCAAATGTAAACAAATAGTTCTCAGTACCTATAGACTGCTTCATTTCATTAACAATCATGTTATTTGGCCAAAAGAAAGTTGTAGTCATTTGCGATGGTCATTTAAAATTGTATTGCTCATGCCATATACAATTTGTGTTTAAAGTATTATGTAATTTGGAAAGACTATTGTTTAATTGACAGTATGCACATGCGACAATCTTATAACTATTTACGTCTTCTGCACTGATGTCAAAACTAATCATGTACAATACGGGATCGGACAACTTTTCAGAAAGTGTTTTAAATTAACTACAATGAATATATATAGCCATGAAAAATACTATTTTAATTAAATAACGCTCTAAAAGTACCTAAAACTATGTTTAAATATTATGTTTTAAATATTGCCGCGCAAAAGGTCACTTCAAAACTTGTGACGTCATATGTAGGTAGAAAACGACAAACTCTTCGAAATAAAACTTACAAAGAGATTCTTATTTCTTATTTTATTAAGACGTTTTGTGAAGTTCGGGGACTATATTGTAGTAATGGAACAAATAATTTGCAAAAATACATTTTATGAAAAGCAAAAACGTAAAATAAACACAAGCTTGACTCACGGCATTTGCCTACAAATGACGTCATGCGCTGTGATTGTCGTTTCGTTTGAGAAGAACAGATTAAAAATGTCAGAATTATTTATTGATTTAAAAATATAAATCATTATTATTTCACAAAAATATTGATTGAATGATCTTTCTGGTTCGACGAACATTCGTTCTAACTACATTTTAGATTTTTTCTCGATTACTGTCCGATCCCCTATTCCTTGTACATTAGGTACAAGGAACACTAACTGTAATGGCACTAGCGCACATGCTATATATATACCATGGCAACAAATGTGCTGTTCCTAACATTCAAAGCTATCAGATGTACCTATCATTGTAATTATGTATACAAATAGCTACATACCCTTATCATAGCATGTGACAACAATGCTTATGGCTTAATATACAGTGATATTAATAGCATTTAGTGCAAAACTTTTCCTGTACTTTGCTTTCCTACTAAATTAGCTAGCAAGTTTTATCTGTTCCATACATGAAACAAGTTGTCTCATCCTGTCTGAAGTTAAATTTACCGGAAATTGTGCATATATAATCAATTAATCATTCGATAAACACTACAAAAATATACCGAATATTATGAGTTCTAGATGACCGACATGTATTCATTGATGATTCCTTGCTTACTTCACCATCATTTTAAAAACAATGTACTGAATTTAGTATGCGATATCCCTAGAAAATATTCACTGTATTATACTCAAAACTCTTCAGTTATAATCAGTATCTATAAATGTATTTTATTAGCCATATTATTTTTGTTACGGTTTAGATTTTAGTTTTGAACTTTGAGAGTTAAATTTGTTTTGGCTGGGATACATAATTTAATTAGGTATGTAATAAATAAGACATCTGGTTGTTACATGCTAATATTTGGAAACATACAAATGTTATATTTAATTGTACGAACAGGGTTAATACATAAGCTTTGAGTGGCAAAGAAGTCGTGATCTCGATTTTGCTAAAACCGAGACCTGGGAATCGAACCTGTTGATTTAATAATAAAATATTGTACTGTCTCATAAAATCTTTACAAAAATGATACTTAGTGTATCCTGTGTATTCCAGCTTTGACTTATAATTCCTCTTACCATGAGTGCCTGCTTGGATAGCTGTAAGTCAGAGAATTGGGCGTAACCTATTTCTCGGCACTATTTTCTCGTACTCAGCCAATGCTATATTAAATCAAAATGTTCTCAAATACAGTTGCTCTTAGGCCTTCGCTTTTGTAGAGTAGGTAAAGATGGCCAAATAAGGCACCGGGAACAACTAAAAATTTTATAATTTCTTAGATCAACCATCAAGATAATCAGGTTTCTGCAAAACCCAATGTCTCTGACTCTAGTAAAGCTGTATTAGTAATGCATTGTTTTAAGCATTTAAGCCACACAACGAATTGTGTACATGTATTGAAGCTATAATGCTGTAGGTATAAGTTTATATACACCAATGACACTTTTTGAACATTTTATTAATAGAATTTGCCTATTAAATTATTTTTTTAAAAGTCAAATCCATTTTTTCTTGTCCTTATACTTATAGATTCCTTAGAACTTTATATTCTTAGAGTATACATTACTAGGTACCTAGGTACCTAGTTATATATACATACTCTAAGATCACAACAGATAAAGCTCGGGATACACTAGGAAACATTTTGTCCCGCAACATGGCGCAGAACACTCAATCTACGTGACGGAGCAGCGTTGCACAGTGTACCGCAACATTTAACGTGACACGGGACATGTTGCTTGCTCCCACTCCGAGAGCGCAATATTGTCCCTGAAACATTTCACGTAGTTGTTGAGCGACATGTTGCGCAACATTTTTTTTTATGACCTGATAGGCCAACATTTGACCGCTGTCTCACCTGATGGAAAGTGATGACGCGGTCGACGATGGATCATGCTTGCCTAAAAGATACCGATTCACTCTGGACTTAAAGATACCCAGATTATAAGTATCGGGAAACAGAGACGCTGGTAAGGTGTTCCATTCCTTGGCTGTTCGCATTATGGAAGTTGAATCGAAACGCTTTGTTCTGGCAGGAGGAATGTCAACCATAAACAGATGCCGCGTTCGCCTTGTTGTCCGATGGTAGAAAGGAGATGGAGGAATTAACTCATGTAATTCACACACTCACCGTGATGTATCCTGTAAAATACTGACAGGCTGGCAACTTTACGTCGATGCTCGAGACTGAAGCTTAGCTTCAACCAACGCATCGTTACCAATTAGTTTTTTTGCCCGCCTTTCAATGGAGTCCAAAGCCTAGAAACATGTCGCTTTGTCCTCTAGTGTATCCGGTGCTTAATATTATCGTACTAAACACGACTCCGTGAGAATTACTTCCACCATTCTCAGCCTAGCATCGCCAACATTCCTTTACAAGTCCAAACGCTAGGTATAGGACATAAAAAAATTACAGGAAAATAAATAAGCTATAGACAAATAGGACCTACAGTAAATGGGTATTGTACATACCAATAACAATATCTATGCAATAAATTTGAATAGTCATGCATGTATGAATGTGCGCACAGATTAGGAAAATAATTAGGTATGTAAGTAATATTTACACGGAAAATTATATAACACGGCAAAGAATATTTTCCTCACAGTAAAATATTATTGCAGTTATAGCTTAGAGTATACATATAGTTATGTATACTCTAAGAGTAAACGATAAACCGGAAAGAGAAATAAGATATTTAAATAGAATCCATAAGATTGTTCAACGACATGCTCGCTCGACAACCAGATATAGATATCTTCCATGATAAGGCAGGCAGGTTCAGAAGTGAACTTTTGGCTTACCTTAGTTTCGCCATGTAATGTGTTGGACTTAGTCTGTAAGTTACATGTGTTGTGAATATATAAATAAATAAGACAAACATTTTGATAAAGGTACCTATGACATTTTTATTGACTTTCTTTTGTCAAATAGAAACAAGATTTTAAAGAGAAAGTTGAAAATAAAAAAATAAGAGTAAAGAAAAATAAGAGTTGAAAAATATATTTATCAAGACAAGCTTTCAATAAATTCGTAATCGGAACCGCGAGCAGACTAAAATGAACCCAAACACTAGTAGTTTACGATTATCCGTCAAGGAGTTCCATTGCCCACCTTTCATCTCCACCATCAGATCAGCTGGCTGTCACGATAATATTGCATTTTTTTATGGCCATGGCACAGAACGCTGGTTTTAGTCACATTGTAGGACAGCCTGTTTATAAGCCTATTTTGTATCGCTTATTTATAATTTATAAAGGTCAGAAATCTATAATAGAGGTAACTACAACACTGTTTATGGACATTCCAAAACTAACGAAAATAAACAACCTAGATAAATAAAAGGACAAATAGTTATGTACATTTATGTACTTCAATAAATATATAACAATACATTTAAGTATTTTGTAAATAAATATATTAACATCAGCTCCAAGTATCGACAATATATTTATTTTCTTTCTGCAGATCTGAAATAATTTTGTTTGCCTTTTCAATTGATTTGCCAGAAGTTACTATACACTGGGTTATTGTTTCTTTCACTTGAACTGAAATTATCTTTATGTCGCCGCATACAAATATTGATGCATTGGTTTCTATCAACTTCGTTATATCTCCACCGTTCTGCTTCAAAGCATCCTGTAAAGGAAAAAGTTCAAAATGTAGAAGGTTCATTATTTTATCAATTCAAAGCGCATTGAGTGACTCATGGACATGTTTTTACACACCTGGAACAACATGGACAAGATAACATCTCAGGAAATAGCTCTCATTCAAAAGCACTTTCTCTCAGCCTACTCTTGAGGGGCTTGTCAAAGGGGACTGTGAGAAATCACTGTCCAAAAGACTTAATAAGCAGATAATATAAGTAGTATGTATACCAACCTGAATATATTTTATGTCACTATTCTCTACTCTAGAAAATGCTGCGCATAATTTCTTCAAAACTCCTCTTGTTACAAACTCATTCAACTCTTCCTCATAAATAAAATCTAATTTCGGATTTCTACATCCAAAGAACAACCAAACATCACCAAGCTTAGCTTCAGGGTTATTATTTTTATAAAGTTCTCTTTCTTCAAGAAACCCTATAAAAGGAGATACTCCTGTTCCTGGGCCAATTAATATCAGAGGAGTTTCCATACTTTCCGGTAACGAAAATCCTGATAAATTCTTCCTCAAATAAATAGGTACTTTGTACCCTTCAATATCACAGTCATTTGTTATTGCTAAATTACTCATTATTTTTTCAAGATCATAATTTAGAATTAATTTTTCTATCCAGCCAGTGGTTAAGCCTTTTCTTTTGTTTTCTACTGGCATCACTGAGAAGCAAATTCTAAGGACTTTAGCTTCTTTGAGTCCACTATTGACTATAGAATATGGCCTAGGTATCAACCTAGGTAGATTAAATAGTAATACTTGTATAGGCGGTTTACAACTCTTGAAAATTGCAAAGATATCTAGTAAACACAAGTTCCTATTCAAAATGTGAGTTTGGTAAGCCGTTGAGCCTTCTTTGCTGCAGAGGTATTCCAGAATTCTTCTTTCATTTTCATCTTTGGTGTGTCTTGAAAGTGCCAGTAAGAATAGCTGAAATAGTTTAAAATTAAGATTTTAAATAATTAGGAAGAAGAAAAATGATATTGCTCAGATTTAAAATTTTAAGGTTTTCGCCTAGCATGGGCTAATGCATTCGATATCAAAAATTAGTTTGAAATATTAGATACATTGAATTTGTGGCCATGGAGTGGAACTCGTTGTGGGCATAATGTATTTTTAAATATAACCAGAAATATTTACAACAAGAATAAACTTCGACACAAAAGCATGCTTATTCACATAAAATCAGATAAAATTGCTGTCAAACATAAATATATAACATAAAATTTTGCTAAAACTTCTGAACATATTTCAGGTTTGTAGCGCAAAGACGCAAATTTTATTCAATTTTATCAATTTAAAAGTTACCTTTTTTATATGATATTTGGACAAAAAAGCAAACGGCCCGCCTGGATGGTAAGCGGTTACCATCACCTATGGACACCTGCAACACTGGGGGCATTAATGGTGCATTGTCTACCTTTAAGGACCCTTTTGACCCTTCTTTTAAAGTATCCCCAGTGTTATCTTTTTCCTCTTTTCCTCTTCCTGTCTTCCTACAAAAGAGGAAAAGAGGAAGACAGAGCAAAAGATGGAGAGACGATATAGACAAGACAGCAGGGAGATAATGGTCAAGAATAGCAATGGATAGGAATGGGTGGAAGGAGTTGGAGGCCTTTGCCAAAGGGCATACAGACATGTTAGACGGTGTCTAGAACCTAAAAATTATATAAATATAGATATAATACATGCATTTATTACAATTTATATAAAAAAAGTATATTATGATAATTAAGTAATTACTTTTTTTATTTTATGTCATTGTCTGAATAAAAGGTTTATTTATCTTTAGTGTTATCTAACATAATTGTTATTTAAGAGGTTTACCTTTTTCAAAACACTTCTCAGGTCCACACAATGTGTAAAAACATGCCTCAAACTTGACTTCACTGGTATGTGAGACGGAATCTTGGAACCTTTCTGAGTGGTGTTCAAACTCAATATGTAGCTTGTATCTGCCACTGATGTCAGTTCTAAATGTGTGAGGATAGAGTTGACATCTGCTTCTTCATTGTGAGGGATTATCCCAATTGTATCACCAGCTTTAAAGTTGAAATTGCTGTCCTGTAAAGGAATGCCAATAGTTTAGAGCTTGATAGCAATATATAACTTCACTACCTAAAATTCCAGAACAGACATAGCTCACTTGAAATTCAAAGTTGCCACAAGATACCCAGCAGGAAAAGCTGCTAAGTTACCATTATCAGAGGAAATATATTAAAGATATAGTAAAACTACCAAATTCATAATCTATGTTACTTTTTACTATCGACCCGCCCGGCATCGCACAGATGCAATTCACTAATGTGGTATTTTTTTGGACTACTTGATTACAAAACACTGAATTTCCTCAACTATAAACACCTAATGAAATAGTATTAACTTTCCTTAAAAAATAACAGTGAAAACCGTTGCGTGGTTTAGAAGAAACGAGGACACAGAAAGAGACTTGGTTTTATACTATTTATAGACATATAACGTTCAGAACATACTTGGATATCAAAGGTAACTTCGTAAACGGCTTTGCAATCTTCATTTACTGCAGTAAGACGTCTCCAATTCAAGATGTTGGCTTTGAACACGTCACTGTTAGCAAACGGTAAAGGCGGTTCTGATCCATTATAAACTGTCTTGATTTTCTGAAAAATTAAAGAGGCTTTTAGCTCTGGTTTCAAACCGCAATTGCACAGACAGATTTAATGATATAGAAATTATTAACAATAACTTACATCATTATTTTCGTACTTTATTTCCAATGAATATTGTTTACACACAGGCAGACTTATGGCTGTATCTTGAGGCAGTGAATCAAACACATCTTGAAAGTAATTTAGGAAAACCATTATGAATATGTAAAATTGAAGATATTTCAGGTTTTATTCCTTGTCTGCCGTACGGAGCACGGGAGCGGAGCGTGCGCCCGGTCATCTGACGCTAATGACATTAATGACATTGACGTTCGGTAATAGGCTTGACGTTGACATCATTTTGATGTTTATTTGATACTAAATACGATTCACACGGTGCGATTTTAGCTTATCAACTGTATGTATTGCGTTTACTGGTGGTAGGTCTCTTATATGCGAGAGACCATCTGGATTAGTACAACAGCTTCGCCGCCATTTACTCTGCAGCCAAGCAATATGAGCAATAGTGCGCAAGCATTACTGTTTGTATACCTGTCGCGGCTGTATTCCGTGCTTTCAACCCTTAGCTTTCAACCAATGACTTGATGTGACAAAAGTTGAGAGGTGGTTAAATTTTATGGAATCAATTTTTACCACTTCAATTTGATTGAAAGTTTATTGAGACGGTTCAAATCGCTAGTGATTCAGCAGTTCAACAAATAAAATCGAGCTAAGTGAATCTGTATTTTTGGGAAATTAACATGAAGTCTCAGATAGAATATCCAGCTGTCTACTCGAAGCATGAAGTAGATAAATGAATCTTTGATCAAATGCCCATGTTTATTGCAGTACCTACTAAGGTGCCTATAATAAGTAAGCTCCAAATCTCGAAACGATAAAACTACAAGTGTAAAAAAATAACTTGTCCCTGGCTGAATTCACATATTGTGGCGAAGTCAAAACCTTAAAAAACATTGCATAAACGTTCTGTTTCACGTAATTTGTCATTAAAAGTTGGTAGTGTTTATTTTATTTATGGTACCAGCGCATGTGTCTCAGTATTCAGGCTGGATATTTTACCTTGATGGGGTTATAAGCTTTATCTATGAATACCATAGAGTAGGCCTGATATGGCAGCTGGTAACCATGGCTTGTTGATTGTCAGTTTAATTGGAGAAATACACAGAATTTGGTGAACGTATATTATTATTGGTTTTATTAAATATATATAGGAATATGGTGACTTCCACGTGCAATTAGTATTTTATCAGGTTATGGGCCGCCCCATATATCTTATTTCCAGTGTTTCGGGCAAAATAAGAATGTAAAATATTTACTCGAAATTTTTATTCGAATTTGACAGCCTTCGAGTATAAAAAATTAATATTCATAATTCAATAAAAGGCTGAAGCAAAAATAGCAAAGCTTGTTATCGAAGCAGCTTTTATAAAGAGTTAAACATGTCTCAGATTAAAACGCAAGATGTAATTCGACGGTTAGAAGACGGGAATAATTTTCATAATTGGAAATTTAGACTGGAGTTGTTAATGGAGGAGAAGGGTCTCGGTGACATAGTGAAGTCTGGTACTATTAAAGGTGAAAATAAAAATAGAGATGCAGAAGCTAGATCGCTAATCGTGCAATGCATAGGGGATGATTTTTTGGAAATTGTTAGAGATTGCAAAAGTGCAAACGAAATGATGAATACTTTAGAAAATAATTTTATAAGAAAGAGTGTTATGAATAAATATAATATAAAGAAAAAGTTGATAGAGTTGAAATGTGACAGCAACGAGAAACTACAAGAGTTCTTTTTAAAATTTGACAAGCTAATTCGTGATAATGAATCAATGTCAAAAATGGATGAGTCGGACAAAGTGGTGTATTTGTTACTAGCTCTACCAGAGAAATTTAATGATGTTACAACAGCTCTAGAAGCAATGAACGAAGTACTAACTTTGGAGAAGACAAAAAGTACTTTGTTAGATGCAGAAATAAGATTGACCAACAAGATAATACCACCAAACCTAGACAATGCTTTCAATATAGAATGCTGGAATTGCAATGAAAGAGGGCACAAAGCAATATATTGCCGCAAGGGTGTACAGAACAGACAATCTTATACTCCCCAACGAGGAGTTTCCTTCGGAAATGGTGAATTTTATAGACGTGGTCGTGGAAGAATGCAGAGCCGCGGTCGAAACGTTACCAATTATAGAGCAAGTACATCGAGAGACGATGCAATATTGGGCAATGAAGAGAGCGATGAGATGGGCTGTATCATTGATGGAGAATTCAATTTAAATTGTAAGGTTGATGAATTAGTTTCTTTCGTAATAGACTCAGGTGCATCGCAAAATTTTATATCTGATCAGTATATACAATACATGACTAATATAAAACAGTTAGAGCATCCAATAAAAATTAACACAGCGAATGGCGAAAAATTGACTGCTTATCAAAGTGGCAATTTACCAATAAAATGTAACAATGTTAGAATTACAATTAAAGGACTTATAGTAGCAAATTTAGCCTATAATTTGTTATCTGTGAGAAAACTATTAGAAAACCCGAACGAAATCATATTTAAAAGCGAATACGCAAAAATTATTTTTTTTAATGGTTCCATATTATGGGCATATAATAATGGAAAACTTTATCTATTACAGGGTGAAATTGTAACAGAGAATGGAGTCGCAGCTATACAATCAGCGAATGGTATGTTGTGGCACAGACGTTTAGGTCATACCAGTTCTAAAACTTTACAAAGGTTACAACTACCACTTAACAACAACGTATGTAGTGCTTGTATGAAAGGTAAGGCAACAAGGTTACCATTCAAAAGATTAGAGCGACCAAGATCGCTTCAGGTTTTGGAACTAATACACAGTGATATAGCGGGCCCTTCCAACATTCCAACTATACAGGGTGAAATTTATTTTCAAACTATTATTGATGATTACTCACACTTCTGTGTAGTATTCTTGTTGAGGAGAAAAGCTGAAGCCGCTGAAAATATTATTAATTATATCCACCGATATGAGAATGAATTTGAAAAATCCGTAAAAAGGATAAGATGTGACAATGGAGGTGAATACACTTGCAACAAATTGCGTCAATTTTGTAATGAGAAAGGAATAGCGTTGGAATATACTTTACCATACTCGCCAGCTAGCAATGGCGTTGCAGAAAGGATGAATAGGAGTTTATACAATAAAGCAAGGACTATGCTCATTGAAACCAAACTACCAAAACATTTGTGGGGTGAAGCTGTAAAATGTGCGGCATATCAGTTAAACCGATGTACCTCTATGGCCATTAATTTTAAAACTCCCTGTGAAATACTATATGGAACAAGAGACTTGAATAAACTTCGTGCGTTTGGTGCCAAAGCGTGGGCATTTATCTTACCAAAACCGGATAAATTTTCCGAAAGAGCATGTGAAAGCAGGATGGTTGGATATAGCAGGACAGGGTATAATTTATGGGACCCTAAAGAAAATAGAATTATAGCATCACGAGATGTGAGATTCGATGAAGATGATATTGTTTACAATGAAAACAATCAAGTAATAAAAGAAAATGAATGGCAAAGAATTAGAGTTTCTGAAGTGAATCGAGAAGATAGTAACCCGATTTCTGAACCAGAACATAATAATGAAAATGACAGACAAGAGGTTATAGTTGATAATACAGATGTGGAAGATGGAATTATTGAACCAGAGGAAAAATTTGAGGATTGTGCTGAAGAAAATATAATTGAGCGTGACGATACTTTAAATGAACATATAGTAAAAACAAGAAGTGGCAGAATAGTTAAGCCTCCGAAAAGGTTAGAAGATTATGAAACACATGTGGCCTACTGTTTGTGTACGGGTGATCCAAGTTCTTACAAAGATGCAGTCGATAGAGGTCAAGAGTGGCAAGATGCTATTAATAAAGAGTTAAATTCCCTTAAAGATTTGGAAACCTGGGAAGAATCAGAATTGCCTAAAGATAAAAGAGCCATAGATACAAAATGGGTTTTCACTACTAAAAAGGATGGTACAAAAAAGGCTAGATTAGTGGCAAAAGGATTTCAAGAGGAAACATTATTTAATGTATACTCACCAGTCGCTCGTATGCCTACAATCCGCATGATGTTGAGCCAAGCTGTACAAAATGATATGTATATGAAACAACTAGATGTACCAACTGCTTTTTTGAATGGATTTTTAAAAGAAGATGTTTATATTAAACCACCATTAGGAATCAAAGTTAGAAAAGGTGTATTTTTGAAACTAAAAAGGTCGCTATATGGATTAAAACAAGCACCCAAGTGCTGGAACGAAAGATTTCATAGTTTTTTAGTTGATAAGGGATTTGTTCAATCGAAATATGACTTCTGTTTCTATGTTATGGAAGATGTCTTTTTGTTAGTGTATGTGGATGACATTATTATAATGTCAAAAAGTGAGATTAACTTGAATAAAGTACATAAATTTTTACAAATTGAATTTAATGTAAAGGACCTTGGAGAAGTAAGAACTTATTTGGGACTGGATATAGTAAGAACGCCAGAACAGATTTCAATTTGTCAAGAATCTGCAATAGACAGACTACTAGAAAAATTTAATATGACTGATTGCAAAGGAGCAGATACGCCAATGGAAGTAAATTTCGCAACAGATGACAATGAACCAATTACTTTGGATCTACCGTTTCGTGAACTTATAGGTTGTCTTTTATATTTAGCTACTTCAAGTAGACCTGATATTTGTTTTGCAGTGTCGTTTCTGAGTAGATTTTTGGATAAGCCCACTATATCCCTGTGGAAAGCAGCTAAGCGTGTATTGCGTTACCTAAAACAAACTAAATCAAAAGCTATAATTTATAAACGGGCTAGCAGTAGTCACTTAGTTGGCTTTACCGATGCTGACTGGGCTGGAGACAAAACTGATAGGAAAAGCGTAAGTGGATCTGTAGTCTACAATGGTAATCATTTATTGGCTTGGTTCTGTAAAAAACAAAACGTTGTCGCATTGTCAACTGCCGAAGCTGAATATATAGCTGCTGCTCTTGCGTCTGTGGAGTTAATTTATTTAAAGGGCTTATTACAAGATTTTAAATGTCAGTCAGATACAATTTTACGAGTTGATAATCAAAGTGCTATTAAATTAATGGAGTCAAATGAAAATAGTAAGAGGGCAAAGCATATAGATATTAAATATCACTTTATTAAAGATTTAATTAATAAACGAGAAATAATAGTAAAATATGTGAGTACGAATGAAAATGTCGCTGATATTTTGACCAAGGCTTTAGGAAAAATAAAACATGATTATTTTGTACAAAAAATGGGTTTTGGTTAAATGGTTTATAAGTTACGGTTATTTTATACATAGTATTCATTTGTCATGATAACTTTATTGTGAGATTCATTTTTTTTTATATGTGTGTAAGTATATCTAATTTATAGTGTATTAAGGTTCTTAAAATTGCGTGGGGGAAAGGTATTAGTTAGTTTAATTAATTAATTAGGTTTATTATATTTTTTTTATTTAGAGTATGAGTAGTAGGTTGGATTTCATGTGATTATTGTTATTTATGGTAACAAATTGTTACTAAATTTATCATAATATTCGTTTGTGTGTTTGAAATGACTTGCTTATTAGAATAATATGTTATTTGTTTCTTTTAAAAAAAATGTATAATAAATAATTTCAATTCTTATTTGATAAGAAATTAGAATTGAGGGGGGATGATGGGGTTATAAGCTTTATCTATGAATACCATAGAGTAGGCCTGATATGGCAGCTGGTAACCATGGCTTGTTGATTGTCAGTTTAATTGGAGAAATACACAGAATTTGGTGAACGTATATTATTATTGGTTTTATTAAATATATATAGGAATATGGTGACTTCCACGTGCAATTAGTATTTTATCATACCTGAGTTCTCATTATGTACATAAAAAATAATTTCAGATAAAATATCCAAACTCGAAGAAAATAATATAATAATCTGAGTGTAACAATCAAGCGTGCGCGGTGTGGCGCCGCGCCGCCGTGCGGTCCATAACATTGACGTGATTGACGAAATATATATAATTTTTTACTTAACTTTTCTTTCGTCATTAGTATAATCAAATCCTCGAAGGATCTATACGACGGACAACGCCAAGGGCGCAAGTGATTTAAGCGCATTGCGCGTTGAGATCTTGAATCTATGATTACAATATACTTAAGTAAGGATTTTATAACAAGTACTTTCATGTGAAATCTAACGCAACGGGACAAAAACTATTTTATTAAATTTCTAGGCAACGTAAATATCTTATAACGTTTGTTTATTCCCACTTGTCCTGTGATGTAGTTCTATTAATCGAACTAGTGGAAATTTTATTTCCAGTACCTAGCTGTTGCAGTAGGTATCTAATGTGGAGCTAAAAACAAACTAAAAAACCACGGGAAACATAATTTAATATTAAACATGGTGATGGTGATTTGTACAATAATCTGTTCTAGTACCATCATTTACTATTTCTTCTTCGAATCGTGTTCTGGGACTGAAACACAAATAAATAATAAAATATTAAATTAATTAAATTTTTTTGGATTGTGCATGTGCATACTAAAATCAAATGCCTATATGTTATATTTACTCTCAATTTGTTGTCCTTCTTCCTCATTGTATCCTTCCATGCATTCGGGACATAGTGTAGTGTCGCAAGGATCTGCAGGTGTTGTCGGGAACGCAGGAGTCATTTCTACTGGAGGTGGCTGTAACATACATTATTTTCTTTCTTGTTTATATCTTAAAACACATGAGTATTAGTGAACTGGGCCCTAATTCACTATGACCAATTAGCTTATGACGCGTCATAGAGAATACAAATTTCGCAGATGTAAGTAATTAAGGAATCGACGTGATTTCGAAGCAAGGAATCGCTAAGTGGTCATAGTGAATTAGGGCCCTGATAATACTATAATTACACAATTTGTGGTTATAAATGCTAAAAACATACTCGTATTGTATGACCTGTAAACCAATATACTATACAAACTACCGAAAGGTTTTTAACTCTGATAGGACACTTACTTCAAGGCGGTACAAATAGGATAAGCGACAGGGATCCCAGGTGGTGCATAGAGTCGCGTTGTGCATCATATCCTTTCGAGGCTCGTCTCCGAAGTAATCAAACGTAATTACTATGTTATTGTCGATAGCACATTTGCTCAGGAATTCGTCAACGCCCACCTGCAATGTGTTGTTCAGGCATAAACATATAGGCATAGCTACGTAGTGTTGCAAAGAATGTCACAATATCAATTTACCGATGTTCGTTCCAATAATATTTTCTAAAAGGCTCCTCATTTCCTAAAATAGACCATTCCAGTGTAATAAATAACGGAACAAGTAGTTCTATTATCTTACTAACATTATAAATGCGAAAGTTGTGAGGATGGATGGATGTTTGGTACTCAATTACTAAATTTGGCATATAGGTACTCTAGGTTCTGGAAAATACTACTATTTATCCCGGAATCATCGGAAAACCGCGGGGAGCCGCTAGTGGGATAGCCGCATTAGGTATTTTGGTACACCTATTCTAACACTTACTTTGACTTTATTCCCACAATCGAGAGTCCCATTCTGGAAGTAGTTGTTCTCTCTCTCTCCATTCCCAAGACAAAACATCCAGCCCTCATGGAAGGAGTACTCTATGGGGGCGACTTCAGCTTCAATGCAGGGGTCAACTGGAACTGGGATGGACTGTTTTCCGAAAGTGCACTTGCGTTCGTGCATGTTAGCTTGGACTCTGTACGCGTCCAAGTCAGGTTCAGAGCCCTCGGGACACTTGAAATAATTTCCTGGAAGACATCGTGCTCATGTTAGCAACGAATATACTCGTAAGTAGGTAGGTACCTACTTTATGAATTAATAATTTGATAATTTATGTCGTTACTAATAATTTTCATATTTAAAGTTAAAGTTATTTATTTAAAGTTAAAGTTACCATTTTGTATAATATAAATAGTCTTCTTGCTGGAGCTGATGACTGTCCTCACGGTAAGACCATTGCCACCACTTTTGATATTTTCCATTAGCACTTCTTGAGCCGCGCGCTGTTCTCTTGACCACTTAGCTGCTTCCTCAGCTAAGATCTGACGACTCACTTTTCCTACTGCTTGCGTAGACTGCAAAAGTTGATTAAAAATATATAAATACTAACCTACTTTAAAATTACATAACTAAAATTTAATACCTCTGCAAAAAAGATTGTACAAGCGTAATAATAATGTTGCACTGGTATTAAATACGTTACCTGGGGGGGATTTTCCATGATAACATGAGGTCTACCCAATGTATGCTGCCAAATCAACTGAGCTGCCACTTTATGCTTGGAGCTATGATGCAGGGGCTGGATTTGGAGGATCCCATACCAAGCTAGTTCTCTGTATACACTGTCAGGGAGGTATCCTGTCTAGAAAATGGTTAGACTATTAGGTTATATTATATTATAAATAAATATAATATGAAAACATGACGGTACTTTTAATAACGTGCACTGAATACTTACAGGCATGAAGTCCATGTGCCACTGAAAAGAGAAATAAATATTTAAACTATCTTGCTGTGGTACCAATGTCCTTGGTGCATTCCCGTTCGTTCCATTATCCCGACAGTGTGACGATCGGGAACTTAATAAAAAAATACCTGAGATGAAGGGAATGGCGTATTTAGTTTGTTTCCGTGCGTCCCGCCAGATTAATTTATGTTGTAATCAAAAGTACTTATTAAATAGAAATTTAGCTTAATTATATATACCATGTTGTTTCTATCGTAACTTCAAGGCTAATTACAGAAAAAATTACAAAACCTCATAAAGTATAATATGAGTACCTAGTTAAGCGCTAAATACTTGAGACTATTTTTCAAAAAAAGCTTTTTACTAATAAAATATATTATGATGTCGAAAATGAGATGGGTATATATGTACATACTTCCTCCTCAGGTGGCTCTTTGGTGTAAGTATCTGAAAAATATTAAAACTCGCTAAGTAAGTTATTATTATAATAGGTATGACTGTTTATTAGTTGTCTATCAATGTAATTTACCGTCTTCATCGCTGGTTTGTTCACCAGATACGGTGTTAAACTGAAAAAAGAAGTAAGTATGTATTCTTAGTCAGGGTCAAGGTTTACTTATAAACTTACTAGCCGATACCCGCGACTCCCTCATAAAATTCGCTAAAATTCTAAAGTACCTACATACTAAATAAAAAATTTCATCAAAATCCATTCAGCCGTTATGAAGATACGTGGTAACAAACACACACACATACTTTGTATTTATAATATAAGTAGGTTTAGTAGGAAGTAGTATAGAGGCCATTTTTGTATAGGAAATCGATATTCCAAAATAATAAGGTACCTAATAATTACTGATTCCGAACAAAAAATATTTGTTCGAGGGGGGGGGGAGGATTCGAAATACACAGAGTTTCTGACGACGCGACGTGACGCCTGAACCACCGAGCTCGAGGTAGGTATGTATCTAGGCACACTCCAGCAACGATATTTCTTCTAGCCTTTTATTGTCTATCTTTTGGTAAGGCCTATTTGGCCTATTCAAATAAGTAGTACTTACCAAAAATACCTGAAAAGTCAAAATTATTAAAAAACTTTTCATATTACAAGACGTCCAGCGTATTTAGCCAACAATGTTTTGAGTACCTACATACCTATCCAATAACAAGACCGACTGCTGTTATCGCCATCGTTAGCAAGAAATAAAATCCTTAAATTACAATTTCTTAATTGGGCTTGTTATGTACCTACCTCTAATAACATTGTGTGTTTTGTGACTTGATGCCATGATTCGTAATCGTGTCGTCATATCGTGCGTATTTGTCGAATGTAGGTATACACCTAAAGGCGATCGTGTAGTAAAGTGTGGCAACATTTTGGGACTTTCAGGATAGGTACCTTTTCCCTGCAGGTCCCAAAATTTTGCCTCATTCTATATACTGTACCCAAATATACTTATATAACATTTTAAGAGTACACCAGTACATTGTAAGTACACGAATCGTGTACATACGTGTACTTACATTTAGTGCCATTGTCTGAGGAATCTAAGGATCCCTCTAGTAACTATTTAGTAATGTGTGCCTCTACGACGATGAACCATGCCTGTATAATCACCACGGTACTTTTATAATCTGAGGAGCCTATAGGAGGGATATTTGGAATTAAAAGTGTCCATAAGCGCAGTTTCACAATCTGTGCGTTATGCCCATGTCTGTCAGGCTCTACATTAAACAGCTCTTCAGCCCTACATGTACCTACTTTTAAAATTCAAAGTTTGAGCCTGCAACCAACCAACTGTCCTATTAGTAACTATGTAATACATATAAGTTTTTGTAATATATACAATAATATATACATGTAGTCATTTTTACGTAGTAGGTATTGTAATATTTAATCAGTACGTTCTTACAGTGCAGCTGCAGCAGGTATGAAGTAGTGCATGACTGCGTATATTGGAACGTAATCTGCGCATAAACCACAGATAACGAAAATCTAAACCAAATTGTCATTTTCGCATCACAATACAAGGGCGTAGCGCTATGTGATTCCAAAAAAAATATGATTCATGAATGATTACCGGTGATTTAGTCTCAATTGCGTCATTTGTCTAAAATGATGAACACAATCGATAAACAATTGGCCGATCTGAGGATCTACGCCAACGAGTTGGACGCGAAATTACAGGACGATATAAATGCTGCAAGGAAGAAGCCTTCGATTCCACCTAAAAAAAGTAAAGCTCCGCTGCCGCAAATACCTCAAAGCTGCATGGTGAAGTCCGCCTGCGAACCTTCGTATTCATCGAGACTTGAATATGGAAGCAGGACAAGTTCTACGTATTCCAACCTGGTGCCAGTCAAGAGTTGTATCGTTAGGAATACTGCGCGGACGCGGAGTGGCGATATTCTGTTGTACAGTAACGTGCTGCCTCCGGGCGGCACTAATCACGTTTACTCCAACATGATGATCCCCCGGAATGCGTACGGTTCCGATAGTATTTACGGTGAGCGTGACGCCAGGTCAGAGGTGTCGAGATTGAGTGATCTAGGTGCGCAGTCGAACTACAGTGAGTTACGCCGGCCCGGCTCAGCATACCCACCTTCCTCGGCCTCTGTGAATGCTCAAGACTTCTCCACCTATGGAGGTTCACAGACATCTTCCACTTACGAATCCTTATATGAGCCTATAAACCCTAGACCCTGTAGTCAACTCTCTGGGACATCATTGTATGGTGGATATGTTGGTACGACTATAGAACCCACCCCTGAGCCAGAAGATGCTCTGTACTGCGGTAACTGCTACAGATGTGGGCAAAAGATTATGGGAGAGACCAATGGATGCACTGCTATGGAGAGAATTTATCACATAAAGTGTTTCTGTTGTCAACAATGTGGTATTAACTTACAAGTGAGTTTATTATCTATTTAAGAATTTTACATATCCTGAGTCAGCACAAGGGCATTGTACAGCACATGCATGTATTTTAGAACTCGCAGAAATGTCATAAAACATGATGAACTAAACTTGGTATAGGTGCCGATCACAGCAAGAATTTTCAGTTCTGAGTTCCATAATCTGTAATCTATATGATGTTACCTAAAACTATTATTTATTCTGTAGTGACACCCTGAACTGCCACCCACAAAACTCAGAACTCGGTACTCTTGTAGAACTGGTGCCTAGAAGTTGTTTAACAATTTAACTTATTTACACCATAAATTCTGCCATCACTCAGGGTCGGCCATTCTATGCAGTGCAAGGGCGTGCACTCTGTGAGAGAGACTACTTGGATACCCTTGAAAAATGCTGCGTGTGTCAGGACCCCATCCTTGACCGCATTCTAAGAGCCACGGGCAAGCCCTACCACCCGCGATGCTTTACATGCGTGGTCTGCCAGAAAAGTCTTGATGGCATACCCTTCACAGTTGATGCAGTCAACAGGATTCACTGCATTGAAGATTTTCATAAAAGGTGAGCATTGATTGACTTATAGTCCAGTCAATCTAGATTTTGTTTATATGTTTTATCAAGTTGGACCGCAGGGGATAAAAAATATAGATAGATACATACTTTATTGTTAAAAACTTTAAAAATAGGTACATGAAACTTAAGAACTTCACAGTAATCAGCTTAAGAATAGGCGGTCTTATAGCTCAAAGCGATCTCTTCCAGACAACCTTTGAACAGAAAAGACTAACATAATTTGGAAGGACAGTGGTTTTTTTGAAACAACTGCAGATTAAATTGTTCAAGCTTATTATTCAATGTTCAAGCATGTGGATCGGAGAAATTATGTCTAAGTACCACAGCTAGAAAATCTGCTTCCAAATAAAAAAAACCGCATCCAAATCTGTTCACCTATTTAAGATTACAGTGCCACAGACAGATACACATAATGGTCAAACTTATAACATCCTTTTTGCGTCGCGGGTTAAAAAAACGAATACCACTACATTTCCACAGATACGCGCCCCGCTGCGCGCGATGCCGCGAGCCCATCGTGCCGGAAGCCGGCGCGGAGGAGACCGTTCGAATCGTGGCTCTCGATAAGAGCTTCCACATCGCGTGCTACGCGTGCGAGGACTGCGGGGCTTCGCTGTGCTCGCGGCTGGAAGGGAAGGGCTGCTACCCACTCGATGACCATCTCTACTGTAGGGAGTGCAACGCTAGGCGCATCCAGGATTTGTCTAGGAACATCAATTGAAATATTTAAGCATTTTAAGCAAATTCCTTGGCAGCTTTATTTTATCGTCATCGTCAGCCTGTATCAGTCCTGCTGGATATAGGCGCACGAAGCGTTTCGCTTCCACTTTCATTATGCTCACCGCGCGAGTGGAACTCCTTTCCAGGGTCAGTCTTTCCTGATACTTACAATCTAGGAACCTTCAAATCTCGAGTGAACAGGTCGATCTTGGCAAGCTTGCTACATTGTCGCTTACCATCAGGTGAGATTGTGGTCAAACGGAAGCCAATAAAAACAAGGGCCAAAATCACGCCACTGATCTCGGAACTTCGGTTTTCCTTCTCCAATCGTTATTAGCAGCCCTATATTGTCACTCCATCTACGCAGGACGTCCTACGTTTGTAGATTCGCGGTCTCCACTCTAGAATACCTTCCCCAGCGATTTATCAGTTCTCCGGCAAATCCGACCAGCGCACTGCCACTACAGCTTGCTAATCTGCTGTCTGTAACTTTAGTTCTCTGGTTATTTGCAATATTCTTTATAGCAAAAAACCACATAAATCTAGATTGGAAATTAGTGAATTTACGAAACATGTTTATTACTGCCTAAAAAAATACCAAGGTATTTGTAGTTTATTATTGTGAATTATTGAAAGTAAATGTGATGTAATTCAACCTTTTTAAAATTTGTGTATTCATCGTCTCATGATAATTGGCCTAGATATAGATAACCAAGATATTTGGCATATTACATTGTTGCATTTATATTGAATGTTAAAAGTATTATTTGATAGGTAATTTTACACATTTATGATAAGTTCTGTATATTAGTAACATTCCTTATGCATTTATTGTAATTTTAGAAAGGCTGTGTAGATGTAATGTTTATGATAGATGTTGCAGTATTATATTTTGTCATGTTTTCAGCTTCTTTGTGAGCTTAGACCATGTGGTAAATGTATGTGTATGTGATCTTTATTGAAGAAACTTATAAATAAGTTGTTTAGTGTTAACAGTTGTTATGAATCAATCACATAATTAGTGCCATGTATATTATAACTATTATAAGTTAGGTTGCGTCAGTTGATGTTTTATACACAATGGTTGTGTAAGTTTTATTATATACCAGTAAATCACTGTAAGATGCAATGAACAATTTTTTTCTTTGCATATCTGTGTATGGCCGCAGAATACTAAGGGACAGAAGCATCACTCCGCAAAGAAATTTAAACAAATAGCGACTCTTGCTATGACGCAATAAAATTCAATTCAGCTCGCGTAGCGCTGCATACCTACCAGTCATATTAACCTACAGAGCGCCTCTCTTTCTATCGCGCCGCTCATATCTCTTCTGACGCGGCACGTGTAACGACGCGCGACCCGCCGTCGGTGTCCGGCTATGTACTTGTAGCTTCGTACCTAGTGCGGAGTGCGCTAGGCCTGGTATGACTATGATATTTAGTATTGATATAAACAAAAAACTAATGCGTTACTTATATATAGTAACCTCTTAAAATTGTCATTATTCGGAACCTTCCAATGTAAGAAATATACATCTATAATTTTTAAATAAAATAAACCAGTTCTGTTTGTACCTTGTATGCAGCTACTCAAATAAAGTACCTACACCTAAAACTGTTTTTTAATTTTATCAATGACATACCTAACATGAGAATTTATAAACCTCATATTATCAAGGGAAGAAAATAACATGAATAATGAATTTTACTGCCTTTATTTCTTTTACGCTATACATCAACTTGAGTTTCCTAAACATAAAACCTTATGCTTCAGGCAAATCACCGTCTTAAAAAACCTAAGAGTTACAATCAAGAAGACTTTGGCTTCTCACGAAAATAGAAGTGTTCAATACAAGTATTTACAGTTTTCTCTATACACATTATGATGCATTGCAGTAAACTTCAGAAAGCAGAAACTATATTTTCGTAAGTGCATTATTTTTATAAGTATTAAACATCTATCTCTTTTTTAATGAACTGTACATCGCAACAAATATGGCGGTAAAGGAGCTAAGAGTGTCCTGTAGGTGGCGTACAAGACTAACTAGGAGGCACTCAAAGCATACACAATGTATGGAATAATGCATTGCATCAAATTTACTTAACGCATATAATTTTTTTTAGTAACAATTTATAGAAAAATTCAAATCTTTAAAATCAAAACCAAATACAAATAGTATCTCCAACTTATATAATTTACTTATAGCCAATCAGTTTAACGAAAATTAAATGTAACTTCAGTAAACATTATATTTTATGCTAATAAAAAGGTACATACAATAATGCCGACATCGGCTATTCGTTATACAGAAGATGGGCTTTATTCTCCTCTAATGAAAAGGGTCCCGTTATGAACTAATACTGCTCCACATTTTATATAAGAAGCACCAAAACATGAAGGTCCGACGAAACTTTCATAAAACCAAGAAAACAGTTGTGTGGTCGGTTGGTTCTTCACTAATATGATAATTTCCGAGTGCTTGTGTATTTCGGCCATTGCCGAGATTCTCGGCAATCGAAACCGTGATCTCCGTTGGACGTTACAAATCATACACATTTGGTAAAGCAAGTGAGATTTACATAAAACGGGACCCTGTTTATATTACAGTAATTTAAAAATCACATAACATAAAATGCGCTCATCGATACAATCGCTATAATATTCAGTTGTCTATTACCCAGAAACAATGTCACTCTCATAGAGATTCCGAACTTTAAGTTATACAAGCCAGTCTATTTGTTTCCTCAGTGCCCGAGTCAATATTTACAATCGCTTAGCGGTGAACGAGGCTACCTAAGATTACACTTAAATTCACGCCGTACTCTGATATTATACGAAAAGTACAATGAATCTAAATTGTCAGCAAACATTTAAATAAACCAACTGATGTTGATAGCAACTAAAAACTTTGACATTGGTTGCGAGTCTCTGATATGGAAGAAATTATTAATAATGGAAAATGAGAGAGCATCATTAAGTCCCTCTGGTGTGTATTGATTTAAAATGCATAACTTTGCCAATGTTCTCATAAACATCTATGATCGACAAACACTTATATTAAAAAAACTTAGAACTAGAGTTCATTCTAAGCACATACAATTTAATTAAAACTTCATTTAATATTTAAAGAGGTATCTTAAAAAGTGCTTATAAATAAAACAATGTTTGTTAAATTATCAATATATGATACAATTATTAAAATACACCAAGAGCATACAAATTGTGTACTTTAATCTGTGTTGAAGAGCCCACACAATATATTGTAATGTTCCTTGAATTATTTATAAGATACATTATACCAAATGATGAACTGTATTGCTTGAAGTTACGAACGTCAGCGATGCATAAATAAAATATTAGCAAACATCAAGTGTATAAGGGAATGTTTTAACTTTTTAATATTTACGCAGTTTCACAAGCTTTAAAACAACATATATGATTACGTAACCAATTAACACAGTTAATCCCAAATTTATATTTCTATGGCCTATTATTAACAAATCACTCGAGAGCGACAATAAATTTAAAAATTATGCCTACTGAAGTTATCGTAACATACTTAATTGGTAATCTTACAAAGTAACAATAAAGCTTTTAATTTGGACTGAGACTAAACTTATTTGACTATCGACAATTTTTGAATGCTTCTTATGTCAGTAATACGATTAACTTTAACTTATCTAAGTTTAAAAGTATAGAATGTCTAAAAACATAACTGTAATGAAAGACAAAGAAGATGCATTGAAACAAAGCGTAGGTGATGTAACACAAGGCAATATTTAGTAGATTTTAAATAAACAATTGGATTGTATATCACACTCAATATTTGTCTTTATCGAAATGAAATTATATATTCCAATAGAAAATCAAGAGATTAAAAAAGACAGCATACCTTACAAACTAATTATTTACATCAATAGCAAGTTGCCTCACATTTTCCGTGAAGAGAAAAATATTTTTACATATCAGTGTCTTACTCTTTATAATTTGCTTTCTGTACCAAGGATGTCTCTAAACATATATGCAAAATCAGCAAATTTAATATTGTTTACTGCTCCATCACAATAATAGTGTGTATAAAGAAATATTAGTTGGCATACTTTACAAACAAGATAACATAACAAAGTATGTACGTTCCTGTTGTCTACATTTTTGCGAATGCCATCTCTCAATTTTATTATCACTGCACTTACCAAATTCATTACGTTAACATAAAATGATCCTAAAACCGATTAAAATAAAGCATCAATATCAGTTCACTTGAGGTCATTCACTCAACGATAATGTCCATCCAAAATCAAATTCATCAAGATAACAATGTTGTTTCATCTTCTCATGAACTAATTATTATATTAACTAATTATTCTTACATTCTATATATTATTATATTATTATATATAGAATGTAAGAATTTCACCAGAGCTTATCGGAAGAAGATTTTAAACGAACCAATCAAAAAGCAATTATGCTACGTGACCACTATAAAATACACCATTCAACACTGATTCGAAGTGGTTATAAACCAATCACGAAACGATCTGTCCCATCGACTACTAACAAACTAGTCAGCATCTCATCTAAATGAACTCTTCCGTCGATCTGATTTTTCAACACTGGGTTCCCACTCGATGTCATCAGGGTCATCGCCCTCGTACACAGACATGGAGAGAGGCGAGAGGGTGCTGCTGTCATCATCGATGGTTGGCTCGGGCTCCGGTAAGGGATCGGGCTCGCGGTCGGGCTCGGGGCTGCTCGGCCGGTAGCCCTCCGGCATGGCTGACAGCATCTCGAGATACGCATCTTCACCGAGAGGGAACTGACGCGGCGAGTACGGTTTCACGCTCTGAAACGGTAAAGAGATGAGTTAATTATTTTTTGTGGGACTAAGTAATGGTACCAAGTCGTTCGCCTGATGGTAAGCACTAAGCCTAACAATTGCAGTGCCCACAATTTTTAGTACCATCAAAAATTCTGCATATCATGACTGCATTGTGCTCATTACCCCAAGAAATCAGATATTAAGTCTCATATGTCTAGTAATTTCGGAAGCAATCGAAGTTCATAGTTAACTTCATTTATAGCGCGGACAATAAGCAATCGGCCCTCAATATGGAAAGATAACATAGTCGCCAAGGCCTAGCTCAGAAGTGAACAACAAGATCAAAACAAAATCCACACAGCCTTTCCCAAAGCATGCAACTGTGTACCAGCCAATAATATAAAAATTTTGACAGTTGGAGCATGCTTTACCTGATTTGTATGAGTCCAGGAAAGCTGAGATAGAAAGTTGACAGTCAAAATAAGTGGTGAAAATTAGTAGACAACATAAAACGTAAAGTTCGTAAAGAGGTAAATCGCAATTACCTCTTACTTTCGAGAATCCTAGTTAGGGGGATCGTTGAGCGTATATTTGTCGCAGCCAACTAGCTTAACTAGCCGTTCAATCAACAGCCTAGCCTCTTTACTAAACAGCGCCGTTCATCTAGCTTCCTGAATGATATTCAACCATTTGATCAAACAGCTAGGCAAATTACTTGGTTCGATGACGTTTAATTACTTGCCTAGCCTGTTCATTTATAAAGCCTGTTTTCCAAAGTTTAATGAAAAATAGAAAAAGAAAAAAAAAGTAGAGGCTAGGCTGTTGATTGAACGGTTGATTAAGCTAGTTGGCTGCGACATACATTAAACAAGTATTGAACTTTATGCGATATCTCTGTGAAGCAGGCCGTTATCTTCGTTCAATAGGTTGTAACAATTCTGAAACTACAGTCGAATTTTTAATCAATCGGAGTAAAATTTCATTTCGGATGTTGCCACATTTTCATGAAAAATAGGGCAGTGAGTGGTAAAAATAATTAGTTCATTCACAGTTCAGTGAATTATTTCATTAATTCATATTGTAGTCTTCTCAAAAGTCTATAAAAGACTGCAATATACTTAAATCAATATTGTAAATAATAAATAATTTATAGTAAGGTTTACAAAATAAAAACAGTGTAGGAAGAATTATTTATTATTTGCTTGTCGGCTTTCTCGACAGACACTTTTATTATTCATATCTACGTAGCCTTTTACTCAATGGGATTGAGTTCGCAATGGTATGGGGGCAAGTAAAGTACCATGACCCCGTGCGTCATAATATTTGTGATGTTATTTTGCTTTGGACATGCTCAAAAGTCTCAAAACATTCAAAATCCCATCTTAGTACATACATTTCAATCAATTAAAAAAAAAATCTTTTTGCCTTTTAATCTTGCACTTAATTTAAATTTTAAATGACTATATTTTTTTAAATATTGCTAGTAGTTATTGAAATTTTGCAATTTTGATATTAGTTTGTTTACCAATACGCCAATAGTGACATCTACGATAAGCTTTCCGTTTTACGTCGTATTGCTTAGAAAACAAGGGCTAAAAAAAAGGTTTTTTAAATGAATGATGTCTCACTCACTCTACCACTAGATCAATTTCAAAGTATATTTAGCACTAAAGACCCCAGGGTTGCGTTGCGGGGCGCGGGGGTAAAAAGACCGACCCTTAGTGACTCGTTATAAAATTAGGTTATCATTTCAATCGATAGTAAAACTATCGATAGTTTTCATCTGAAACAGCCATACTATCGATAGCGCAGAACGAGGCAATACTATCAATGAGTGAGATACTAACGATAGTTTTTTTGCCCGTGATGAATAAACTATCGATAGTCTGCCAATTTGCAATAGTATTGGGTATGTTTTAACAGTACATTGACACAAGAATTTAAATGAACATGGATGACATATATTGACGGCGCCACTTTCACCGTCGCAATGACTTCGAGATTTATCTTGATCAATCAATGACAATATTGCAATAAACGATTAGTTTCAACTTAGACCGCGTTCTTCATTGTCGCACTATAATTTAATTAAACGGGGACCATTAGAGTCTCGATACTCTCGATAGGCCTATCGACAGTGTTGAGATTGTTTGACTATCGATAAACTATCGATTAATCATCGATAGTCGTGGCTCGATGGGCAACACTAGTAGTTACCTCCTGCGGCTGCGGCGGCGGCGGCGGCGGCGGCGGCGGCTCGTCGGCGAGCTCGGCGGGGTCGTGCTGCGGGCGGCGCGCGCGCTGCTTGCGCACGTACCGCGAGCGCTCGCGGCACTCGGCGCGCGCGTGCCGCCGCGACACGCACGCCTCGGACACGTCCTCGTCCTGTGGAATACAATTACATTGTCATTTCTCTTGCTCGTAAAGTGCGTCATTTAACTAAAGCCAGGCCTGGCGCACTCCGCACTTTAGGTTTTACTGGTGGTAGGTTTCTCGTATGCGAGAGGCTGTCTGTGTGGTTACCACCGCTTTGCCAGTTATTCAGCCGCCAAGCAGTAGTGCGCAAGCATTACTGTGTTGGCGTATTGCTTACCATCAGGCAAACGACCAGCTCGTCTCGTCATTCAGTAATATAAAAGGTGCGAAGCTACAAGTACATCGGCCGGGCCCGGCCGTCCGGATAGTGGTTCGGGTTTTAAATTTAGTGGACATTCGACCTGTAGCAATATTGAACAAAAAAAAATCTATCGATAGTATTTTCAATGATTATCAACATTTGTTTTGTCAAATTTTTCATATAAATGTATTCATCAAAAAAAATATTCCAGAAAAAAATGGACCTATACAAGAATAACGTTTTATTTTTTAGAGGTGATAGTTACCTGACTTTGTTTCGTAAGGTTAGATTAATTTTGATCTACATGCTTTAGTTACATATTAAATCATGCACATATAAACTATATGTGCATACATTGTTTACATAATACAAATAAAATAGTTAAAAAAACTGTCAAAAAAATCAGAAAAATAGATTTTGTTTTTGTGGTAGTATTAACCTGAAGTATATATACGTTCAATGTCTATCCAAGAAAATGACTAAAAATACAAAAAAATATATACAAAACATCAGAACTTTAGTTGCGCCTTGTAGTCAATGCCGCAAGCTTAGGGAAGATTTTTTTGTCGTTATATTAAGTAGGATAGGTAATTACGATTGGATAAGGTTTTACTTTGATAAAATAGATATTCTTCCTTATTTCTCTTTCTGGAATATTTTTAAGTGTTGTTGTGTTGTTGTGTTGTTGTGTTTTAAAGATTATTTTTTTATGAAAAATTGGATAGAACAAATGTTAGCATTAAAAATACCATTGAAGCCATTTTTTGTTAGATATATATCAACTGAAGGTCGAATGTCTACTTAATTTGAATTCAGGACCACTGTGCGGCGTCAGAAGAGGTAAGAGCTACGCGACAGAAAGAGAAGCGCTCTGTAGGTTAATATGACTGTTAGGTATGCAGCGCTACGCGAGCTGAATTGAACTCTATTACGTCGTTGCAAGAGTCGCTATTTGTTTAAATTTATTTGCGGAGTGATGCTTCTGTCCCTTAGTATTCTGTGGTTAGAGGTAATTGCGATATATCGCTTTATTCAACTTTTACAAACGTTTTATTTTGTCTACTAATTTTCACCACTTATTTTGACTGTCAACTTTCTATCTCAGCTTTCCTGGACTCATACAAATGAGGTAAAGCATGCTCCAACTGTCATTTTTTTTTTGTAGAACTGAATGACGAGACGAGCTGGTCGTTTGCCTGATGATAAGCAATACGCCAGCCCATAACAATAACAGCACTACCCAGAATTTTGTTTTACAAAACCCTGCGCGGCGCTGCACTGCGCTCGTCACCTTGAGACAATTAGCTGTTGAGTCTCATAATGCCCAGTAATTTCGCTGGCTACAATGCCCTTCAAACCGGAACACAGTAATGCTTGCGCACTACTGCTTGGCGGCTGAATAACTGGCAAAGCGGTGGTACCCACCCAGACGGCCTCTCGCATACGAGAAACCTACCATCAGTAAAATATTAAGGCTGGTACACAGTTGCATGCTTTGGGAAAGGCTTTTTTTCTGTACCTTCGTACTATTAAGTATTCTGTGCAAAACGTTATGAAAATATTTAGTGTATTTTCATTTTTAATTTTATGTCCTAATATATAAATACCTTACTGCTGCGAAAAAGGTTCCATTTCATTCTGTTCTTGACCCTCCAAGTGCCAAGATGGTTACGCCAAGAACAGGTACAAATTAAGTGGATTAATGAAAACATTTAATTAACTGCACTTACGTCGCTCTCCCCGAAGGACATGCGCATAGATTTGGAGATGCCGTTGTTCATCGGCACCTCAGGTATCTCGTGCACTCGCCACCTGAACAAAACAAGCACGGTTCGAAATAATCCTCAGGTTCTGGCCGCCGTATCTTCTGGGTAGTGGTTCTTTTTAAACGACTTCAAAAAAGGAGGTTCTCTGTTCGATTGTTTTTTTTTTTTTTTTTTTTTTTATGTTTGTTACCTCAGAACTCCGTCATTTATGAACCGATTTGAAAAATTCTTTTTGCGTCGGGTTCAGTATAGCTACGAAGTGGTCCCATGTAAATTTCATCGATATGTGACCTTGGACTTCGAAGATACATTGAAGTCGGTTTTTGTTTTTTTTTCTAAAAATTAATTATTCCGTGGTAGAGTTATCGTGAGGAATCGACGCCAAAAGCCAAGACATTTATTAAATTGGCACAATGAATGTACTTTTTAATGTCATAAACACATAATACAAAATCAATGGCCGTGGTTGCAATACCACCCACCGAACAAAACCATGCCGTCAAGCGACCTAGTCGTGTTTCGGGATGATGTTCGGTGAACCATCGGGGAGACGGGTCTGAGCAGCCGCTCAACTGTCGTCTCTCTCTAGATCTATGTGCTCAAATTTAGGCCACATCATCGCTTCACATCAGGCGAGATAGTGGCCAAACATAGATCTATTAGGCGTAAAAAAAAAGAAAAAAAATAATATATGATAAAAGATGTAACTTAAAATATCATGACTTATAAAAAAAATGGTAAGCACAAGTGCGACAGAGATTTGCCGTAGTCATCATAGTATCAGTATCATGAAAATATGCATCTCTTATATCACAACTAAATAAATAATAATAATAACGGTTATTGAATAAAATTATATTATAAAATCATATTTATTAATTGGTTACAGAATAGGGGATCGGACTACTTTTCAGAAAGTGTTTTAAATTAACTACAATGAATACATATAGCCATGAAAATTACTATTTTAATTAAATAACGCTCTTAAAGTACCTAAAACTATGTTTAAATATTATGTTTCAAATATTGCCGCGCAAAAGGTCACCTCAAAACTTGTGATGTCATATGTAGGTAGAAAACGACAAACTCTTCGAAATAAAACTTGCAAAGAGATTCTAATACGTTTTGTGAAGTTTGGGGACGATATTGTAGTAATGGAACGAAAAAATTAGCAAATATACATTTTATGAAAAGCAAAAACATAAAATAAACACAAGCTTGACTCACGGCATTTGCCTACAAATGACGTCATGCGCTGTGATTGCTGTTTCGTTTGAGATGACGAACCTATTAACAATGTCAGAATTATTTATTGATTTAAAAATATAAATCATTATTATTTCACAAAAATATTGATTGAATGATCTTTCTGTTTCGACAAACATTCGTTCTAACTACATTTTAGATTTTTTCTCGATTACTGTCCGATCCCCTATTGATCCCCAAACTAGGGTAACTTGTACTTGGGGACCTCCTTATTAGTTGATAATTTTTTTTTACGCTTATTCAAATCAAATCAAATCAAAACCTCTTTAATCATTATGGCATCACAGACGCACTTATGGACGTCAAATTATCACAATGACTCTACCACCGTCTCGGAAAAAGAACCACTACTCAGAAGATACGGCAAGAAACTGAGGGGCATTTTTTTTTAGAGATTTTGTTACAATTTTTTGGGATTTTACAATGTTATGTTTCTTATGTGCCAGTTGGTTACTTTGCAGAAGTGGAATGTTCCAAGCATCTTTGTCTTCTATGTAATTAGGAACAGTGTAGTATGCTTTTCTCATTAGAACATTCTTAACGCGTAATTTGAATTTACTTTCTGTGAGCTCCGTTATACACTTTGGAATTTTATTATAAAAACGTACGCAGTTGCCCATAAAGGACTTATTCGTTTTAGTCAGTTAATACCTAGGTACAACAATCCTATCCTTATTTCTAGTGTTTATGTTATGATGGTCACTATTTACTTTGAATTTTTGGAAGTTTTTGCGAACATGCATTATATTTTAATAAATATATAAAGAAGGTAAAGTTAATATATTAACTTGCTTAAAAAAATCCCTTAACGAGTCACGTGGACCCAACTCGTAAATCGCGCGAACCGCACGCTTTTGTAGTATAAAAATAGTATCTATATCCGCAGCAGAACCCCACAGCAAAATGCCATATGACATTATGCTGTGGAAGTATGCAAAGTAAACTAACCGAGCCGTAGCTATATCCGTTAATTGCCTAATTTTACGAACCGCATATGCAGCAGAACTAAGTTTTCCAGATAGAGCATCAATATGAGGACCCCACTGCAACTTAGAGTCTATGCCTATACCTAGGAATACCGTCGCTTTGTCTGTATCGAGTTTATTACTATTGAGCATTATGTTTGGCTCTACATGTCTAACATTAGGCAAAGAGAACTTTAAACATTTCGTCTTTTTCGCGTTTAGTAACAAATTATTCGCAGAGAACCATTTCGAAACAACATCCAATACGTAGTTTACATGCGCCAATTCACTGTCCTTTCTATCTACTTTAAAAATTATCGATGTATCATCAGCGAATAGAACAATATCTGCAAGGTCTTTAACTACAAAGGATAAATCATTTATATATGCCAAGAATAAAAAAGAATGCCAAGAATATTATCTCTATGTTTGGCCACTATCTCGCCTGATGTGAAGCGATGATGTGGCCTAAGATGGAGCACATAGATCTAGAGAGAGACAGCAGTTGAGCGGCTGCTCAGACCCATCTCCCCGATGGTTCACCGAACATCATCCCGAAACACGAATAGGTCGCTTGTTAAAAAAAAAAATACGATTAGCGGGTACTGACTTGGGCGTGAGTATCTCCTTGTAGGTGAGTATCTGCGGGCGCGTGCTCGCGGCGACGCTCTGCGGGATCACGATGTTGTCGATGTCGTAGGACGCGCGCCGCCACCAGCGCGACTCCGTGCTCGCGCGGCATCGGGATCTGCGCACGGAGAGATTACAATGGCCACGAGAGAAGAGGAGATTCATTTTTAGAAAAAAACAAAAACCGACTTCAATGTATCTTCGAAGTCCAAGGTCACATATCGATGAAATTTATATGGGACCACTTCGTAGCTATACTGAACCCGACGCAAAAAGAATTTTTCGAATCGGTTCATAAATGACGGAGTACTGAGGTAACATACATAAAAAAAAAAATACAATCGAACAGAGAACCTCCTCCTTTTTTGAAGTCGGTTAAAAAGAAGTAGAATATGATGTCACAGAAAGTACACTGGGAACGAGAAAAGAGGAGAAACAGATGACACAGAGATTACACTGGATACGAGAGAAGAGGGGAAGTAGATGACACACAAGAATCGCCTGACGCCTAAAGTCACAAAGCTGTCGTCTAGAATGTATGAAAATGAAATAACTCTTAATTGAAACACACACAGATAATTAATAAAAATAACAACTTAACAGAAGTGTAACAATTGCCGGTCTTATCGCGATCTCTTCCAGACAAACACGCAGGGAGAGGAATAAAGCAAAAATAATGGACGGTGGTTTTCAATTTCTTTATACACTTACATAAATCAATTACATAGAAATACACACTAATAAAAAAAAGCCCAACGATCACATACATAGGTCCTGGCCCCTAACTAGGAAATAATCAAAAAACAATAATAATAAAATAGTAAATAATCTTAATACACACAAAACAATTAAAATTTAATAAACATACTTGTACACAATCAGTATTTTTGGTGAACGGTTAAAAAATATCCAGCGAAGGTTTAACTCAGTTGGTAAAGCGGTCCACAATCAAACAACTTCCACAGTAAATGAGCAGTCATAAATTTTTTTTTTTAATCGACTTCAAAAAAGGAGGAGGTTCTCTGTTCGATTGTATTTTTTTTTTTATGTTTGTTACCTCAGAACTCCGTCATTTATGAACCGATTTGAAAAATTCTTTTTGCGTCGGGTTCAGTATAGCTACGAAGTGGTCCCATATAAATTTCATCGATATGTGACCTTGGACTTCGAAGATACATTGAAGTCGGTTTTTGTTTTTTCTAAAAATTAATTTTCTTTCCTTCATTCTTTATTAGTATTACCTCTCTTGTCCAGTCGCCGAGGCTTCTTCGTCTCGTTCTCTCTCGCGGATCTTCCTCGACAGCGGCGGGCGGCCTCTTTTCAATTCTGAAACAGGAATAACTTGCTTTTAGAATTCGATTTGGATTTTTTTATTGCTAATTGGCTTGATGGTAAGCGACGATGCGGTCGACGATCTAGAACGCTTACCAAGATATTTTTTTTTTATTATTATTTATAGGCTTGCGTTTGACCGCTATCTCAGCTGTTGTTAAGTGACGATGCGGTCGAAGATGTAGCACGCCCGCCTAGAAGAAACCTGTTCACTCGAGGCTTGAAGATTCTCAGATTGTAGCTATCGGGAAAGACTGACTCTGGCAGGTAGTTCCACTCGTTAGCAGTGCGCATAATAAAAGTGGAAGCGAATCGCTTATTGCGCGCAGGATGAATGTCTTTCATGAAACGGTTGGGTATTTCCGTACATCTTGAAATGGGATATTTACCATGTATTTGTTTTGTTAAAAGTGTGTCGAGAAACAAATTGGGAGAAACAAAGTGTGTCGAGAAACAAATTGGGAGAAACAAAGTGTGTCGAAAAACAAATTGGGAGAAACAAAGTGTGTCGAGAAACAAATTGGGAGAAACAAAGTGTGTCGAGAAAAGAGTTGGGAGTGAAAAGGGTGAAAGTAGTAATAGGACATCAGACAACTTTTCAGAAAGTGTTTTATATTAACTACAATTAATATATATAGCCATGAAAAATACTATTTTAATTAAATAACACTCTAAGAGTACCTAAAACTATGTTTAAATATTATGTTTCAAATATTGCCGCGCAAAAGGTCACCTCAAAATTTGTGACGTCATATGTAGGTAGAAAACGACAAACTTGAAATAAAACTTGCAAAAAGATTTAAATACGTTTTGTGAAGTTTGGGGACGATAATGTAGAACGAAAAAATTAGCAAAAATACATTTTATGAAGAGCAAAAACGTAAAATAAACACAAGCTTGACTCACGGCATTTGCCTACAAATGACGTCATACGATTGTTGTTTCGTTTGAGATGAAGAACAAATTAAATGTCAGAATTATTACATTTTATTTATGGTTTTAAAAATATAAATCATAATTATTTCACAAAAATATTGATTGAATGATCTTTCTAGTTCGACAAACATTAGTTCTTACTACATTTAAGATTTTTTCTCGGTAACTGTCCGATACCCTATTGAGTCGCGCGCAAAAAACGCGAAAGGAAGCGGGTAGATAGATATTACTGCCCGTTATAAAATCAACAACCCACCCGCAAAAACTTTAGTATCTTCGTGATCATGGTGCTTGTAACAGTGCCGAAATATCGAGAAAACAAATACATGGTAAATATCCCGTTTCTAAATCAAATTCTAATGTCAGTGACCATGACAGATTAAAAACATAGTTTTAGGCTGATTTGTTTTGAAAACAGTATGAGCTTCCCACTGGCCGCATTTGATAGAGACTATAAAATATGTACATACAATCCACACTCATATTATGTATTTATTAAAAATAAATATGTACTCACTATGTTTCTTGACTGGTTTAGGCGGCGGGTGCGCGGGCGGGGCGCGGGGCACGCGGGGCGCCGGGGGCGCGGCGCGGGGCACGCGGGGGGCGCCGCGCGCGCGGAACCAGCCGCGCGAGCACAGCGCGGCCATGTGCGTCGCCGGGGACACGTCTGCGGACATTACTTATTGTTAGTTTTGAAGTATAAAAGTTAATTTTGACAAAATCAATATGTTCGAAAGAGCGAGTGTGGCTCAGTGGGAGCACGACTGCGACTTTCGATCCGACGCACCCGAGTTCGTATCCCGCTGGCCAGTGGTGCGCCACTTTCTTAAGTTATGTCCGGTTTTGACACTTTAAAAACGGTGAAGGAAAACATCGTGAGAAAACCTGCATGTACAAGAATTTATCACAAAAATTCAAGGACATGTGACATCCATCAACCCGCAGTGGGCCAGCGTGGTGGATTAATGGCCCCCATACTCTCTCTATGAGAGAAGGCCCGTGTCCCAGCAGTGGGAACATAATTAAAAAAAATAGTAGTAGTAGTTGTACCTTTGATGTCGCTGAGCACGGGGTGGTACCCGGGGTCGAGCAGAGCGAGGCGCTGGCGCGGCGCGAGCGTGCAGAGCGGAGCGAGCGGCAGCGTGGGGTCCGCGCGCCCCGTGCACAGCGGGCAGCTTTCCGCCGGGTGCGAGCAGCTGCATCTGGAAACCAGCACGTCATATTTATGTCAATACTTTGCGGCAAGGATATAATCAAACTAATAACTTCAGCTCTACTCTGCGACGAGGATATTATGTATATATATTATGGCTGTACTCTACGGCAAGGATATTATGTCATACTAAAGCTGTACTCTGCGGAAAGGATATGTCGTAGGATCACATACATAGATCCTGGCCCCTAGCTAGGATTCCCTGTATCTAGAGAACCAGGAAGTATGAGGACCATGTTATATATGTCTTTAAAAATAAATAAATGTCAAACTATTAAATTTTATCTGCGGCAAGGATATTATAAACTCTGCTGAAAGGATATATGTCGAACTATAGGTCAATTTTGCGGCAAAGATATCATATCAATCTATACTCTGCAGAAAGGGTATGTCAAACTATTAGGTCTACTCTGCGGCAACTATATATCAAATTTTACCTCTACTCTGTGGTAAGAATATGTCAAATTAGCTATTTCATCTGCGGCAAGGATATAGCGAACTAGCTTTGTACTCTGCGGCAAAGATATGTCAAACTATACCCCTATTCTGCAGTAAGGATATGTCGAACTAGCTATCTACTCCTCTGCGACAATGATACGACGAACTAGATGTCTAGACGTCTTTGTCTTTTTGAGAGAAAGATAGTACTTTAGACCCTAAAATACTATTCATAAGCTTCCTCTACATCGGCGACCGGTCACATCTGTGGCACACTCTTTCGCAACAGCGTACCATGTAATCATGGATATTATATATATTATAAGGAAAATACGTGCTGATGTAAGACCCTCACCCTACCAAGGGTATACAAAGCGGTGCGACTGGGCACACCAGCTCACTTTTTCTCTCGCCAGCGCTCGGTCAACATCGTGCTCGTCGTGATTTATTCCTGGCAGTTCGATATTTTGGATGTTTCTTTCTTGTTTTTGTGTAATTGTGTTAAATCGTAATTCTGTACTCGTTTTTGTTATTATTTCAATCAATATAGAAGCAATTGTTTTGAATTTGTGTTTTCTTTAAATAAATCTTTCTTCTGATCCTAAAAATATATTTAATAAGGATAACTGGAAGATAATGCTTACTAGCATTAAGTTCGCCTATGTGCTTACAAATTTGTTTGTGCAATAAAGAATTTTCCATCTATCTATACTTTTGTCTCTGCATATTGTCGCGGCACACGATTTCGCCAAAGTTTCGGCATACGTTCCCGAGTTTGGTGTCCGAATACCGTTTCCAAGCATGTGTTTCAAAATATGCTCATGCCCACGAAATAGGGCCTGTCTATGATGTTCTCAATAAAAATGAGTTTTTTTGTGTAACTGAATGGCGAGACGAGCTGGTCGTTTGCCTGATGGGAAGCAATACGCCAACCCATAACAATAACAGCAGCACCCAGAACTCTGTTTTGCAAAATCCTGCGCGGCGCTGCACAGCGGTCATCACCCTGAGACAATTAGCTGTTGAGTCTCATAATGCCCAGTAATTTCGCTGGCTACAATGCCCTTCTAACCGGAACACAGTAATGCTTGCGCACTACTGCTTGGCGGCTGAATAACTGGCAAAGCGGTGGTGATGATATTTCTTAGTCTTCCTAAACCATAATTGCTTGACTTATTCTGTTGTAAGTCTACTATAGTTTTTCTGATAGTAAATATTAACATTCTTCAGAAGCCACTGTGGTGTAATGGTTGGGCAAGTTGACTTAAATGTCATACACCACTGAGGTTGCGGGTTCGATTCCCGCGACATCGCAAATGTTCGTTCGCAGAAAAAAAAAGCGCAAGCATTTGTTTCGTGTCTGGGTGTTGTGGGACCATGGTCCTCGTAGTTCCTGGTTCTCTAGATATAGGGATCTAGATCTAGGGAATCCTAGTTAGGGGCCGAGAAGGATCTTCGCGAACTGCAGCTGTTCGACAGGGAAGAGACGCCTTTTGTTGTTGGAGGCCAAGAACCCACTTTGGGGTCACCGCGCCATTTTAGTAGTAGCACATAATACTAAAGGACAGAAGCATCACTCCGCAAAGAAGTTTAAACAAATAGCGACTCTTGCTATGACATAATAAAATTCAATTCAGCTCGCGTAGCGCTGCATACCTACCAGTCATATTAACCTACAGAGCGCCTCTCTTTCTATCGCATAGCTCTTATCTCTTCTGTCGGCACGTGTAACGACGCGCGACCCGCCGTCGGTGTCCGGCTATGTACTTGTAGCTTCGTACCTACAGTGCGGAGTGCTAGCCCTGGTAGTAGTTGTTGTTAGGGGCCAAGATTTATGTATGTGATTGTTGAAAGAAAAGAAAATCTCAACATATATGAAGTGAATCTTACCTAATATCGGTAGGTCTCGCCGCTTTACTGACAGCATTATGCAGGTTATGCATCTGGAGCAGCTTCCTCTTCTTGAAGGTCTCCCGTCGCAGTGGCCTCACGCGGGCACACGTGAGGCTCGGGGCTTCGTCCGCGGCGCCCGGCAGAGCGCCCTCGTAGCCGCCCGGCGAGTCGGGCTGCGGCGGCTGCCCCTCGAACTCAACGGGGCCTTTGGCCTCGCGAACCTGAGAACATTTTAAATATTATTGGGTAAGTTTCTAAAAGTCCACAATCTTGATAAAATAATGTGATGAAACATTCGTGAAACTATGTTGCAGATCATTATCAGCCCATCACGTTCCCACTGCTGGGATAAGGGCCTTCACTCATAGAGTATGGGCCATAATCCACCAGGCTGGGTCAGTGCGAGTTGGTAAATGTCACAAGTCCTTGAATTTTTGTGATCAATTCTTGACCATGCCAGTTTCCTCACGGTGTTTTTTTTTTCACCATTTTTAAAGCGAGATTATAATCCGCACATAACTTAAGAATGTCAGTAGTGCGGGACCAGCGGGATTCGAACTTGAGTGCGTCGGACCGAAAGTCGCGGGTACTCCCACTGGGCCACACTCGCTCTTGTTATTGAAGATACAATTATTATTAAGTTAACGCGTCGGAATCCACCTACATTTTTTTATAACAGCTTTATGTATCTGTAACAGTACCTACAATAAGAGGAATTTACCGCCAGGCCCCGCGGCTTTATAGGAGTTTCTTATTTTGAAGTTTGTTAACATATGTGATAAATATTTTTGTTGTGATAAATTTAGAAAAATAATTTATATAGCATGGTTGAGTATTTTGAGCTAAACACAGACACATCATTTGATAGTACCAGACCCTGAATGAAGTTTTTTAGATCAAGTAAGTAAGTATAAAAATTAATTTCATTTAGTTTAATTAACACTCAAATAGGATCCATCATTTTCTACTTATAATCTACTGCACACTATCCTATTTTAAGTGTTGTTTTCCTTAACCTATGGTTGTCTGGAAGAGATCGCTGCTTAGCGATAAGACCGCCTATTGTGCTTATTGATTATGTGTTACCAACTATAATTCTGTTTTCTTTTTTAAGTGCAATAAAGTGTTATCTATCTATCTATCTATCCATCAATTAATAATCTTCGTTAGTTTTATGACTATGGGTTAATCAAAAAGTTGCAACAACCAACACCTATAGTAAAAAAACTTCTGTCATAATATGTAATAAAACATTCAAGTAAAAATATCTTGCCTGTTTCGAAAGTGTAAGTACTTACATAAAATTATATTAATCCCCATAATCATATATCTAAACTATCATTTTCTATTCAAATCGCAAAAAGGGTCGAGTCGAGCCTCTATCTAAATTTCTTTAGACACCATAAGATAATTTCATAAGTAGGGCGCTGACGACAAAGCATACGTGAATCAGACATTATAAAAAAAATGTCCAGACTGAGTCACACACGCATCGTGCATACTGCAGGGTTCTGTTGACGCAATAGTGTGTATATTATGTAGACGATGACATAGCTATTGCAGATATTTACAGAATAATTAATAGTATTTATAGTGTAAATTTGGAGGTCATTAAACCGCATTCGTATGTTTGTTAATACAACAAAATGACAATGAATTCTAGGAATAGTTAAGCAGCTTGACATCGACAAAATAATATACCGGGTTAATATAAATCATACATTATGCCGATATTTTTCCTATTTAAAAATTATTTTTATTTTCAACTAAGTGTTAATGGACACATTATTAGTTTTACCAGGCCTAGCGCACTCCGCATTGTAGGTACGAAGCTACAAGTACATAGCCGGACACCGACGGCGGGTCGCGCGTCGTTACACGTGCCGCGTCAGAAGAGATAAGAGCTATGCGATAGAAAAAGAGGCGCTCTGTAGGTTAATATGACTGGTAGGTATGCAGCGCTATGCGAGCTGAATTGAATTTTATTGCGTCATAGCAAGAGTCGCTATTTGTTTAAATTTCTTAGCGGAGTGATGCTTCTGTCCCTTAGTATTCTGTGGTTTTACTCTACTTAGCAATTTAAGTAACTCAAATAACTTATTAGGCAAGATCGTAATGTTAATGAGGTGTCTTACACTTAAACTTCATTAAGAAAAATAATATTTCAACGTGAAAAATTACACGTCAGATGCAATATTAGCTTGATTTTGATTAAATAATATTTACAAGACATTTCTCTTTCAATTTCATCATAAATACTACAGAAGCCAAATAAATTGCAAGGTGATGTTACTGATGATACGTAAAGGTTCCATATTTTGTATCTTGATGCCACGGAACCCTAGAAACGTGGCTAGTGTACCGGTAACGTCATCTTGCGACCTTGAACGCACGCTTTGTTCGGTTCGCATCGTGTTCAGACTCGTATAGGTTTTTTGGATATGCACAAATTGTAAGCGAATTGAATAATTTATGAGATGATATAACCACAGAATCTATACTATTAAAAGTTTTTTGTTGAAAAATCTGTTTTTCAAGACAAGCTTTTAACAAATTCGTATTCGGAACCGTAAGCAGATTAAAATGAGTAAAAACTAGTTTACGATTATCCGTCAAGGAGTTCCATTGCCCACCTTCCGTCTCCATCATCAGATCAGCTGGCTGTCACGATAATATTGCAATGTCATCTAACTGTGACAAGTGCAAAATTTCAACTCAGTAGGATAAGAGGAAGTGGTTCAATTCAGCCTGCAAGATTCCACCCGAACAAACATACATACATTGCAAGTTAAATAAAAGCTTGTAAAAGGGAACTTAGCCAATTCTGTAAATTGAAGATATTTTTGAAGAACCAACTGAGATCTATTACTTAAAGGGAACTGAATACGAATCCACGATTTATAGAATTTTTATCTGTTTATTTGTATGTTTGTTAGCTATAGACTCGGAAACTGCTGAAAGGATTCTAAAGCGGTTTAATATAAATCGTACATTATGTCCATGTTTTTCCGATTTAAAAATCTTTAAGTGTTAATGGACACATTCTGAGTTTTACTCTACTAAGTTTAAGTTAAACTCAAATAATTTATTAGGGTTTGGTAGAAAGTAAGTAATGTGGTTCATGATGGGAATATGTACTGTATTGACAATATCTAAGTCGGATCGGTGGTGCCTGCAGTAGTTATTAAAACTGTGTCACAGTCACCAACGCCCCCCGCAAGGATACAGGACTAAGGTACATCAACAATGGTTATTTATTTATATATATTATAGAGATATATATTTTATTATTTATTATAGAGTATGTTACATCAAAATCAGTTGAATGACTACGAAGATACAGATTGAAGATCAAAGACGAAGATGAGTTGGATTGAATTCTTTGTGGTACGCGCTTTCATATACTGATGAGGTTTTTTTTTTTACATCTGACTGGGTCAGCGTTTGACCACGATCTCACCTGATGGGAAGCGACGATGTGATCGAAGATGTAGCACGTTACCCAGTAAGTACTTGTTCACTCTAGATTTGAACACACCCAGTTTGTATTTATGTGGAAACATAGACGATGGCAAGGCGTTCCACTCCTTCGACGTTCGCATCAAAAAGGAAGATTCGAAACGTTTAGTACGGATAGGCGGAACGTCCACCATGTAGGGGTGACGTTGTGCCGATCGTCTGGTTGTCCGATGGTAAAAAGGTGATGGGGGGATCCGATTGTGCAGTTCTTGAGTACACTCTCCGTAGTACATTCTGTAGAATACCGATAAGCTGGCGACTTCACGTCGATGAACTACGCTTTGGACTTTGGATTCCACCAACTTGTCGTCGTTAATGAGCATTTTTGCGCGTCTTTCAATCGAATCCAAAGCCTCAAGCTGGTTATGTTGATGCTACGATGGTCTTGGGAAAAATACAAATATGGGCTTCATCTGTCGTTTGAACTTTGATCACGCGGACCAAGTCGCGGGAAAACGCTAGTACTTAATATAACTTTATTGTAACTAGTTATTAACGTGATTAAGTTTCTTACACAAAACTACCAATAATAACTGAGGAATGTACATGTAATTTGGCTATTGCTAGTTTTGTCACATGTTATATACAATTATGTAACGGAATGACGCGACGAACTGGTCGTTTGCCTGATGGTAAGCAATACGCCAGCCCTTAACAATAACACCACCACCCAGATCTCTGTTTTGCAAAATCCTGCGTGGCGCCGTACTCCGCTCGTCACCCTGATACAATTAGCTGTTGAGTCTCATAATGCCCAGTAATTTCGCTGGCTACAGTGCCCTTCAAAACGGGACACAGTAATGCTTGCGCACTACTGCTTGGCGGCGATGTGATTCTACTGAGGATGTTTGAAAAAAATCATTTTCTTAATGTAATTATTTATTATACTTTATTTACAGTGATATTCTGACCCCAGACTTATCGATAAACTTTAACCGTTATCAAATTATTGTTGGTATCTCGAAAAGAGATTACAAACAATCAGAATCCCATTTCCATTTGTAGGTACATCATCATAAAAGAAAGTTACTATAAATTAAAGCAGAATTTCCATGGAAATGTACTTATCCGCCCACGCTCGACGCTGTGGGCGCCGCCCACCTACTTACGCTTGTTCAATGAGCACCTCGTTCATCACAATTTCTGTATGTATGTTTGAGTGTTAAAACACTCTAAGCTAAAACTACTATATTTATATTTTCTAGGGTATCTAACCTGCTGGTGCAAATCGTTGTGCTGCCGTATCTTGTATTCCAACTCTTGGACTTGCGCTTGAAGCCAGCCCCAGCGCGACGCGATCGACGCGCGCTCTCGTTGCCACGTCCATAGCGCACGCTTCTCACTGCAATGGGAAAAGAAACATTCTGTAAGAACACTCAAAGTTCAAAGTTCTTTATTCAGTTTTGGCATCACAGACGCACTTATGAACGTCAATTATTACAATGACTCTACCACCGTATCGGAAAAAGAACCACTACTCAAAAGATACGACTGAGGGGCATTCTTTTTTAACTTTTGTTACAATATTTTATGTTCGTTTTTGACAATATTATTTTTCTTATGTGCCAGTTGGCTACTTGGCAGAAGCGTAATGTTCCATGCATCTTTGTCTTCTATGTAATTACTAACTGGATAGTATGCTTTTTCATTAGAATATTTTTCACACGCAATTTGAATCTACTTTCTGTGTGCTCCGATATACATTTCGGAATTCTATTGTAAAAACGTACGCAATTGCCCATGAAGGACTTATTATTTTACTCAGTCTAAACCTAGGTACAGCAATTCTATCTTTTTATAATTTTATTTATATTTAATATCTAGTGTTTATGTTATGATGGTAAACTATTTAGCTAGAATTTGTGCAGATTTTTACAAACATACATTAATTTTCATACATATACAAATAAGGTAAAATTACACATTAATTGTTTAAAGACTTCTCTTAATGACTCGCGAAGACCCAACTAGCATCTAGTAACCAACCGCGACTTTGTTACACAATAAAATATAGCCTACTAGCTGCGCCCCGCGGTTCCACCCGCGGTTTCCCTGGATAAAAAGTACCCTATGTGCTATTCCAAGATTTCCAAGTCCTAAAGTACCTACATACCAAATTTCATCAAAATCGGTATGGTAGTTTATGCGTGAAAGAGTAACAAACATCCATATATCCATCCATACAAACTTTCGCGTTTATATTTGTAAGGACTAGCGACCCGCCCCGGCTTCATCACCATCATCATCATCATCATCATTATTATCATCATCATCATTATTATCATCATCATCATCATTATCATCATCATCACTAGCGACCCGAATAGAAAGTAAAGTACGTAATAATTAACCAAATTCCGTAAAATATATCTCTAAATGACAGTGAATACCATATCAAAATCCGTGGCGTGGTTTAGAAGAACATAACAGAAGAAGGACAATTAAAATGTCCAAAACCTGGTCGGAGTAATTTCGACGTTTACAGTGAGTCTTAGCCGTTTTATATCAATTATGGTTTAGAAGAAGCGGAGAAATAGAAATAAGGACGCTAATAGCGACTTTGTTTTATACCATTAAGAGAAGATTTCAATCAGGGATAGTGTATATATATAACTTTCTATCAGTAGTCGAATTTTCAGAATCGGTGCAATAACCATAAAACAAAGCATCGTTTGACAATCGCCGCGACTTGGCGGCAAAGGATAAAACTTTAGGTATGCAATAATGTACCTTAAAACCTATATAATATCTCTAAGGGAAAATTTACATATTTTCATACAATAATAACCTACAGTAGAATAAATGTATGTTAACACTTTAGTCCCATATTCACACAATAAACGGCATTCTGATTCTGAAAGACGATAAAAATATCTACATTTGAATAGAAATAACCTTCCTACTTCTACACAATTTTCTTACCAAAAATCAACCAACTTTTTCAGATGTTGAGTCACTCATATAAAAACAGTAGGTACTGTATGATATACAATTTGTTATTTACAGCATAGCCAGGCCTAGCGCACTCCGCACTGTAGGTACGAAGCTACAAGTAGATAGCCGGACACCGACGGCGGGTCGCGCGTCAATACACGTGCCGCGTCAGAAGAGATAAGAGCTATGCGATAGAAAGAGAGGCGCACTGTAGGTTAATAGGACTGGTAGGTATGCACTGCTACTCGAGCTGAATTGAATTTTATTGCATCATACCAAGAGTCGCTATTTGTTTAAATTTCTTTGCGGTGTGATGCTTCTGTCCCTTAGTATTCTGTGGTATAGATAGGAAAATGTCCTGAAGTGCATTAATAAAATCAATCTTTAATCCAACAATATTATGTCTTAATAGCTATAATCTAATAGCTATAGCTGTAATCTAAATATTATGCCAAAATTTCAATATTTGTGCTTCCTTATGGTTGAAGCTTTTTATTTATTACAAAATAATATTAGTTAGATGAAGTCAAAGGTTTAGATAAGACCTAAACATCGAGGACATCTGTTCTGTACCCAATTATAGCTTTGTTCATTGTTCAATGTTGCACACTGTTTCAATGTATGTTTAGTGTATGTTTTAATATACAAAAATGAACCTAATTATTGAGTTTGACACAGAAAAGAAAGAGTTTTATACAAAATGGTCATGTTATTAACAATAATTTACAGGTGACTCTCACGTTTAAATTAGAGTAATCCAACTATAGTTTAATAATAATGATTGTTATTGATAATGGTTATTATTAATAATGTGCCCAAAACCATGTTAATTTTCATAGTAAAATTGTCATGTGTTCACAAAAAAATCAGGTGTACAGTATTATTATTGCTGAAAACAAGTAATTAAGCAACCTACCAAATAAACAGAGAATATGTTAAACAGAAACATAACAAAAACTAATTTAAAGCAGGAAAATCCACGGAAAAATGTGTTACAAAAGAGGCATTACCTATAAGGCTTCATACTCTCAAAGTTAAGCAATCCATAAAAGTTTCATATCTAAAATTCTACTTGAAGCAATGATTTTCTGAGGCTTCAGTTACAATTTTTGAAATTCAATGGCTACATGAGCAGGTAAACGAATTTCTATGGTTTGTATTTCTGAAAATCCACTAGGTAACTTATCAAAATATTTGGGAAATCATTGTGTAAGAGAAAAGGTCACTTTGACATGATGCAATACCTAGAAACAGTGAAAGCTCAAAGAACTTCCAAATAGTTGTCTTTGTAATCATTGTGTAACATAGATAACAATGTTTACATTGTTATCAGTACTAAGGGTTCAATGGCTTTTGGAAATTGAATAAACATTTGATTTAAACAGAGTAAACTCTGCAAAGCTTTTTAGGTTTAATTAACCCAATTATAGGTTATCAGCAGCTCTTCATTTTGATATTATTGTGTGGAGGTTTTAATTGGCTCTGGTATAGGATTTTAATTGGTTAAATATTATAATTCTGGTTGAGGAACTTGGACAAAAGCATAAATGACTAAATCTGCTTTGTAGCCTCAGCATATGTATATATATATGTATGTTGCATCATCATCATCATCAGCCTATCGCAGTCCACTGCTGGACATAGGCCTCTCCAATTGCACGCCATTGAGCACGATCCCCGGCTACTCTCATCCAGCTGCTACCAGCTACCCTGCGAAGATCATCGCTCCACCTAGCCTGAGGGCGTCCTACACTACGTTTGCCAATTCGTGGTCTCCACTCTAGAACGCGTCTACCCCAACGGTTATCGGTTCTACGGCTAATATGGCCGGCCCACTGCCACTTCAGCTGGCTAATCCTGTGAGCTATGTCGGTGACTTTAGTTCTCTGTCGAATTACTTCGTTCCGGATACGATCCTTCAGAGAAACTCCAAGCATAGCCCTTTCCATAGCCCGCTGAGCGACTTTAAATTTGTATGTTGCATACATATTTGATAATCACTTGATCATTTCTCTAATCTGGTAATGATTTTAACCCATGTTGGATTATATCCAGAATTATTGTGGAGGTCAGTGAGCATTGTGGAAGTTGTCACTGTCCAGGTGAGAATAATGCTTAAACAAAGATTGGATAAAAACACCCCTCTTGCAATAACACTGAAAATCAGTAATTAAATATTTGGTACTTACATGGGCATAGGTTGTTGAAGGGTATTGTTGTAGGTGACTGCTTCATCATTGCTCTCAGCCCCTGATGATGAAGCTGTAGCATCCGAGTCCAGCTCATGTTTAACTACAGAGAGATGAGACCGGAGTGCCCCCGCAGTGTCCTCCAAGCCTGCCAGGGTGCCAGAAGATATCCCGACAGATGCCGACCGTGATGCATCACCTTTTGACGATCCAGCATTGTAATATTTAGGACCAATAACACTCCGAGATGCAGCACTTGCTTGGAGAGCTGCCGTTGTTTCTACTCTCTTTAACAGAGCTTTTAGCCCCATAGGCCTCCCTCCTCCATCTTTTCGAGCACCACGAGTACAGTTCTCAAATGCCTGAGACACCTCCTCCGATATTCTCTTACCGATAGCCCTCGCTTGCAATATCCGCAGTCTTCTTGTTAGAAATGCACATCTACGTTCTATACGGACTTGTGATGCTTTTATCTTATCTTCAACTGAATCGCCTTCAGATTCCACAGCTTCCGGTAAATCTAGGGGGAACATAGCCTCAGGATCGCCCGTCGAAAGTGAGTCCCCATTGTTTTCAAGGGTTTTGATCACTTGGAGCAGGTCACTGTTGGTGATAGGTAGGTCGCCGAGAATCATTTCCAAGCCGGGCGTATCCTTTACGTGGCTGGGCTGATCCTGGACGCCCATGGCATTGGCCTCCATATGATTCGCGAGGTTGTCAACGGGCGCGAGGATCTGCCGACGGGCCTGCTTGTCGTTTTCGGGTGCAGAGGGATCGTGCTCGGGCGGCTCTCGGGGCGCGAGCGGCAGCGCCGGGGCCATCACATGGGGCTCGGACCTGCGCTGCCCGCCGCCCCGCGACTCACGGGCGCCTTCCGTTCCCGCGCATCCCGACCTTATGTAACACTCTCACTGGCACGAGTTCACGACACTGACACAGCACTGCACGACACGACACATTAGCTAACCCGCGGTTCAGTCCCCCGCCGGTTCCATCGCGACCGAAGAAGGGCGACAGCCCACGGCCGATTCGGCGCGCTCCTGAAAAACGACGTTCAAGAAGGTTACGAGCCGGTTTTTATTTATTTGGGCTGCACAGTCTTATTGTACACATTTTGCTATTTGTAAACAAGTAAAAAGCACCACACACGGCATTAATATTCGAAATTTGACCCACGTGATAACAAAAAGAGTACGCTAGCGATCGCAGTAGCTTGTTTTACCACGGTATGAAACAGGAAATGATACACTTCTGGAGCGATTTTGTTGAGCGGTGATGATGTTTTTCGATGGTTGTTTTATTCTACATGAATTACCCGGTAAGCACTATTCGTCAATATAATCACAATGAAGATTTTTTGAGGTCTAATGGCGGAATTAGGCCAAAAACACTATTGAATCGGATTGGGTAGGTCTACTCGCATCGCACGCATCTAGTGACGAAACATTTTTACCGCACAGAGCTAGCATAGATGACTAGTGAAAAAGAAAGAGATAGCGTACATACACGTCCTTGAGAAAGTACGGCGGCGCGGTAAAGTCAAAATAATATTCAACAATACAAACAAGACATGGAAGTCTTACTTCGTAGATTTTTGATAAAATAATGATTAATTAACTATGAAAGTAATATAATTATAACATTGTTTGACGTTAGTGCACTGGTTAAAGAATAACATAATAATATATTGCAACGACTATACTACCGGATACCAATGATGTCGATCATATTCAATTATTCAAATAATTCCTTAACCAGATTTTCAAGGTGAATGTATTATTCGTTCGTGTTTATTACTTTTGAGAATAATAATTGAAATAGAGTACAAATAAACATAACAAATCATCACTTAGCAACTTTATTTATAATAAAATATCTCCTTTAGCTTCCGCCTCAAATCACTGGTACGTTCCAGTGCACAAGAAAAATATGGCACATCTTAAGCATTGCAATAATTCATAGGCGTTGCGCAATAGATTTTAAGTATTTATACAAATACTATATTTTGGAGCGATGGGTATTAAGTTGGTTGTTGGATAAACATGACGGAATATTTTTCTTTAGCTCGTTAGTTGAAGAATAATTTAAAATTAGATAGACGACCGAGCTACGAGAAAAGAAACGTAACTAGCGTATCGCGCGTTGTAGTTCCTTCTCAATATTACGTTTCGTTTCCCATAAGATATTGCATTTTATATAACAAAAAACAATAAATATTAATTATTTTATATTTATTAACTAATGACGATTAAAAAACATATTATTTAAATAGTTATTGACGTTGATTTTATACATTCTGTTACTATAGTATCAAGCCTATTTCTCACCTATAATACTATTATCTCATCTATGAAAGGAATGAAACCACCTCATAAATTCTTGAAGAAAAATAAGAGGTTGATCAATAACAACATTCCATATGAATATTCTTTCATTTTGTACCTAATAAAATGAGCATACATTCTTTTTTTTTAATAGGACTTAACATTATTAAGTGGGAATACTATATACTATATAGCATAATATATAGCACTTCCTCTGCATAATATTTATTTGGACTCGGTCTGCGGTTAATATTTTAGATTAAACAAATATTTTTTGTACTAACCTAATTACTATATTTAAATAAGATATTTAATTTACATGTCTCCATATAAGTTCTTTACACGCAACACATACTTTTGGCCTAAGTTGGTATATTGTGGGTTCAGCGACATGCCAAATGAAGTTGCTGTTGTATGTTTTTAATGTAATTGTGCCTTTATGCTAGCAAGCATTAGGATAGATTATTAGGTAACCGATACTAGCCTTTTACTAAGCTCCCAATCACTTATTTTGATGATAATATAAAATTTGTAATATTCCAAAGGTCTCCGCAGGAAAGAGAAAATTCAGATTTTGTTACATCTCCAGCCATTTCACACAGTTCCATTATTCCATATGCGATAATACATTGGTTCTCACTGTTTTTATCTGGATTATTAATGAAAGTGGATTTTTTATTCCATCTTTTATAAATCCAGTTTTGTACATCTACCCAACCTAGCTATAGCCTGCCTGTATTCATGAATTTTTCCAAACCATTATGAATTGAATCATTTAGTGAAATATTAGGTACTTACCTAATACTAAATAAATCATTTCAAGAATCAACTAAAAATTGACTTGGTAACATAAATAGGCAAAGTAAAAATTTTGCTATTATATTAGCACTTTCAGTGAAGATAACAAACAAAAGTTAAAACCAGCAATTATATACCTATATTTTAAAGCAAAAATCATTTAAAATGTCTCACCTGTGAATCATTTTTAGTCAAAGTTGAGTTGTCTACTTGCCAACAATCAACAAGCAAGTGTTGGCCTTTACAAAACATTTTGCACACCAACTCCATCCTAAAATAGAAATTAACAAAGAAATAATGTAGCTTTGATTTAAAATACCTCTGAGATTAAATGCTACTGAAGACATCAAGAAATCATTACAGTGACAGTTTCCTGACACAGAAGTTAAAAAAAATATGTCAGTACCAAAATGTCAAGAGAAAAAAACAATTTTTATTTATATCACTTTAGTCATACGACAGAAATAACTTAGGATATGATATGGGCTTGAATCTAAAGTTAAGTTAATGGCACAATGTAAGCATCCAGAACAAATGCATACTTATTTCAAACTTCACAAAGTTATGATTCTTGACCTACCTACTAATGTACAAAAAAAAACTACTTGCTTAAGCCATACATAATGACAAATTAATAGTTAACTTTGACTTAACAATATGAGTTAAGAACATGGGTTAACAATATCAGTTAACTTAGTGTTAATGCTACTATGGTTTATTATTAACATCTTTCATTTATTTATTATAGGTAAAGGTAACTCATAAACTCTTATTATAATAAAAAGTATTATAATTTAGTTAAATGATACGAAATAATCAACAATTTATTTTTTGTAATATATATGTTTTTTGTAACATACTATTACCTACACCTTGTGTTTTAAGATCTTACTTAAAAGCACCAAGCGTGCCCCGAACCGAGTTGAGTATGTCAACCATCCTCACTCATCAATCTTTCTACTGTGATATTTTGTTTTTCAACTTTATTGTAATTATTTTTGACATGTAAAAAAGAACCTTTTTACTGGTAGTTGCATATAGGCCAATTTCAGTGAATAATATCGTGGTCAGCTGATCTTAATGCACAAAATAAAAAGGCAAACTGCCTATTAATGCATTAATCAATAAAAACTGCCCTACTGGTATATAGTATATTTTTTTATTATTACATATTAAAAGAAGTTTTGTATAAGTCCTTTATGTATCCATACATAAATATAAGTATACTTAAATGCTATGAATTATTCAATGTTACAAATTGTTATTATTTTAGGGTAGATTGAATGACTGTTTAATGCCATTTACTCAGGATTAAACAACAATTAAATCAATATTGAAAGAGCATTTACTCTAACATATTTATGAATAGTCTTGCTAGCCTGCTTTACATTTAATTTTATTGATAAGTACTAAATATATTTATGAAATTTTATCTTAATTACAAATGGGAGTTAATTTTAATTATTTGGCTATACTAACCCCAGTTAGCTTTAATCTCAGTCATAAATTAGTTTATTAAATTTGTATGAGTAACTGATGATTAACCCAACCGCAACCCACAACATAGCATTCTATTGAATATATTTTATTTTCTCAAGAAATGTTGGTTCCGAGTTTCCTGAGTGTGGGAATGGTTGAAGTAGAATCAGACAAGAAGGTAAATGTGTTGTATCTCGTTATAGTCTGATAATGGAAGTAATTCTGTTTACTGTAATTAAATACAAAAATGAAGTAAATATTTTTTAAGTTTTAATGATTTAGTTTACAAAGTTACAGTGGTGTCTTTTATTTCTATGAGATAAGTATGTAATAAATAGGAGACCAACAAACTGATTATGAAAAATAAATAAATATATATGTAGATGACTATTCCAGAACGAAAATAGAAACTAGAATTAATTTAGTATTAATAAATTGAGATATGGGATGTACTTAGTATTCAAAGGTACTGTATGTAAGAATATATAAGGAATAAATACTTTTATAAATATTTGATAATTTTCATACCTTCGCACGCAACGACCGACACGTCTAGATATTTTAGAGAAGAGAAGCAAAAAAGAAAGACCGACTTGACCGACCGTACGTACTACCGTGTAAAAGGACGGAGGATCGTGAAAATAGTGACTTTATCAGTTACCGAAAATTCTTTTCTTGAATCAAAAATTACCATTCCGATTAAATGTACGAGAATTGAATAGGTTTCAGGCAAATCTCCACGTTTAACAATCTATATTTCTCTTTTTCTTTTAAAAATAATTTCAAAATCGCTAGGTACTTCGCAAACTTGCGCTAAGTTGAAAGTGCGTTCAAGTTATCTGTCATGCTTTATTATATGGAAATATTTTAAGCACTGATTTAGTTTGGTAAATTTGTTTCAACCAGAATAAAATATTTTTAATGACTAATTCGTACCGAATTAATTGAATCATCTATGCATTATAAAATATATAAACATTTTATTTTATCGCACAACGAAAGGCGAATTATTATAATATAAATAAAATGGTATGGTAACGCTGTGGTAACGTAACAGAACGTATTTTTTAATCTATGTTTATGTAAAAGGTAAGGCATACATTTCACTTTTATCCATTGAGGTCTGACACTATTCCTCAATATTATCCTACTCGGACTTCAAGTTGCCATATAGTTTGAATTCTGTTTAATGCATTAAATATAGGTAACGTAGAATGGAACGATACAAAAAAAACAAAATGACAGTGACAACTGACATTTGCTTGTAACTTATTAAAATTACTCGGCGGGTAAATAACGTGTGATTCGTGATTGTGTATTTTAAATAATATACGATTATTTCTCGAAATGGCTAGAAATTTAGATATAAGCCTTCAACTGCATTCCACCCAGCACACGCCTCTTAAAAATAAGCGTTCAAGACAGTTGTTGCAACGAGAAGATACTCTAAACTTATCGCCGATATATAACGAAACGTCTATTTTTAAAAACTTAAACGATACCAGTCTAAGGCAAGTACTCGATGAGTCGGTGATACTGGTGAACACAGGAACTGCTGGTGAGGGTTTGAATGAAGCATTCTTTGAAATAATTCAGTCGAGCCGCCCCAGTGATGTTTTGGATACGCTAGCAAGGTTAGGTCAAGTTTGTTGCGACTCCCTCGAGCTAGTAGAGCCTTGGAACCGGTATAATGTACAGAATTATTGGCTTGCAGAGGAAGCTAACACATGGAAGCTCCTGCATTGCTTGTATGCCGATTCTATTACAGAGCATCCTGAATCACTTGATAACTTGATAACAGAAACTACCCTTTCGCAGCAAACCTTAGTGAGCGCATTATTTCAGAGTGATTCTGAACTAAGATTGCTCCAATTGCTTGTAGACTGGCTGGAAGCCACAGCAGCTTATCAGGAGGAATCCACAAAAACGTCAGCGCCTGTGATCGGAAACAACATTCACTGGAGCAATACTTTACACCAGCTGCTTATTGGAAACAGTCTGTTCAATAAAGATAAGAACAAAGCTATGATCTCATGCATGGATCCTGATGCACCAATGAGACAGAAGAAAACAATACATTCTGATGATCAAAAGGATGACAGTGATTTATGCAAAAGAATATTCACTGAAGTCAGATGTGGGAAATTTAAAGAAGCTGTGTCCACATGCCTCAGTGCAGGTCAGGCCTGGCGTGGTGCTGTTCTGCAAGGCTGGATCCTCCTTCATTACCTGCCTAGAGAAGATACACTATCCCCATTGGAAATATCTGGGAACCCTTCAAGAGATCTTTGGAAGTGGTGTGCATTGGGAATTGCTAATAATCTTTCAGAGAACATCCACTACAGAGCCACTGTTGGCATTCTCAGTGGGCATTTACCAAGCACTCTCCTAGCTTGCTATGGCAGTTGGGAAGACTTGCTTTGGGCGCATTTGAAGGTCCAAATTGAATCTAGGGTAGATAGATTCTTAAGAGAACACCATGCTACAGCCGAAGCTAATACTACTGATGCAGATGTGTTAGAGCTATTGCAGTCAGAGTTGCAAGTTGAAGAACTGTCCCTACAACAAGTATTCAGTGCTGTCAAAGCTTTGATGGATGGCAAACGAGAATCCCACTATCAAACTTGCCAACGCCACTTGATGCTTGGTCACATCAGGGCCATCATGCAAGATTCCCTTGAATGGCTTGACAGTGCAGAAGAAAGATTCATCAGATTTTTAGCTCATCTCATTCTAGTTTTGAGGCTTATGGGAAAGGATCCTCAGCATGATATTGGAGACAAGATATTGGAGAAATATGTGGCCCAGCTTATTGATAGACTCATTGATGGCTCCGTGGAATGTCCAGAACTGATTGCTTACTACACCTCAACCATACCAGTAGCAAGACAGATTACCCTTTATGCCGATTTCATGGACCATATTTACAAGAGTGAATACAGACAAGGTGTAGTCAAAGCTGGACTTAGTGCAGGAGTGGATGTTGCTGCATCAGCAAGAGTTGCTGTGAAGAAAGCTATAACAGATATCCAGCAAGGTTATGGAAACTTGGATTTGACATTCAATCAAACCACTGCAGTTGAGAAAGACAAAACATTGATCAACAAAGTGATAGCATCTCTGGAATGGCTTTCACTCATCTCAAACCAAATGGAAGAAGCTCTTTGGCTAAGCAATGCCATGATAAGGACATTTATATTTATTGGAAACACAGATGCAGCACTGTCTTGCGTTAGTAATGTTTATCAAATGTTTCCAGATTTTGTCAACAAAGTTTCGGAAAATGCTTCAGAATTGAGAGAGCATCTGTGCCTAAAAGGTTATTTAGAAGCTCTGGAAGGATTTGCAACATGGTACAGGCATTTTATAAGTGGACAGCCCAAAGAGGTGGAAGCATTGCCTCCAGATGCATCATTTTCTGATAAAGTCCATCATGAACAGAGATGTGAACAAGTTGAGCAACAGAAAACACGCTGGAGTAATGCTGTACTGCACCAATCTCGACACACAAAGAACCTGCTTTACAATGTCTTAATGTTTCCTGGAGGATGGCTTCAAGATGAGAGTGATTGTACAAAATCATCAAAGTTTACTGAAGAAGAACAACAAGAGAGAACCAAGCAGTTGGAAACGCTGAGGCGTCTTTGCATTCCAGAAGTTGTGATCCTTATACTAAAAATATTACAAAGCAATGATGATGTAGATAATCATAAGGAAGCTGTAAAGTTGAGCAACCTTATAGCTGCAGAGAACCGAAGTCTGTACAAGGTTTTTACAAAGAGTAAGCTAATGGAGGTCTTGGAACGGATCAAGGAGTCTTCTCTGTTGCTCTTGGAGAAAGGACGAGATATGTTTGGTTATGAAATAAATGATGATTAACTTTGTGTTTGTATTTTGTAATAAATGTTTGTATTTACAAAGTGTTTCTTTCATATTTACAAGAGGAAATAGGTAATAATTTGTTTAAAGTGACGCCAGACGAGAATACTCTATGCGATGCAATTTCACGATCGATTTCGAATAGGGAATCGAGACTACAACACTCGGAAAATTTTATGTAGTAGCTAGGTATAGTATAAGTATGTAGGAGAGTAATTACGTGACTTCACACAGCGCAAATAGTTCTCGACTAGCTGGTCATAGACATTTAGGGATGTCGACATCAAGGTACAGTTACAGGGTTTAAGTTGATCAAATCATTGCTACTTTCAGCGAGGTCAGTAATTGAGACTCGTCCCCTCTGCTTGATGAACTTGGCGACATCTTCTAGTTCCTTCTGCGAAATGTAGATGAATTTCCCTCGGTCGTCAATGACTCCAGTGAGCTCGCCAGACGCTTGCAGTTCAGATATTCTGTCAATAGCTGCTTGCGTTTTGAGTTTGAATTCAGCTGCTAAATCTTCGAGTAAGACGACTTTTTGTTTCTGAAATAATATAAAATTATGTCCTATCGCCGTTATTCGAGGCCTTTAAACAATATTTGAGAAGCAGTCCTTCCGTTTCCGGCCGTGTAATAGTAGTTGTAGTTCCTTTTCCGGGCGGTAGAGGGGGTATTTCCCCACTTTGTTCACCAGGTGGCGCGCACGAGTCGCTCTCGTCATTGGCGTCTAAGTTTTCGTGCCGTGAAGACGTAACGCTGTTAGCGTTCGATAAAATAAAAAGAATTAAATTTAAAATAGTTTTCTGAAATAATTGAATAAGTTATTAAGTTGTAGTTTCGATTATTATTATTTTTTAAATATTAATTAAGTTTCAGGTGATTTCTAACAATGCCTTTAAAATAGTGATGAGACCGCGTGGCTTTCTCTTCTTCATCGTCTCGTGAAAAGAGACGTGGCTAGCGGGATCAAAATGAACAATTTATTTTTAACAATATCTTATACATGTGGTAAGGGACCGCGAGGCTTTCTCTTTTTCGTCGTCTGGTGAAAACAGTCGTAGCTAGCGGGATAAAAACTAACAAGTGAAGTGAGTACAATGAGCAAAGCAGTTGGAACAGCGAGGAACTTCCTAAAGAGAGTGAGGCTTTGGAACGCCTCACTAAACAAGTAAGTGACATAACATTTTTGTTTTTTGTCATAGTTATTTGTGGCTATCCACTTTCGAGTTGGTCAGTACCTTCCCAAAAGCAAGGATGCCTCTTGTAACTCAAATATGGATACGAACGTAGACACACTGAATGAACAAATGCTTAGTGAGGTGCCCGCCAAATCGGCCCTCAGGTGCGTTAAATTTCGATTTAGCAACCTTAAAAGAGCCAACTGTTACAAAGCTTCATAAGAGTATTTGCAATAATTAAATTTATTACAACATTTTAAATCAATATAACATTTTTTAGTTAAACGTAGTAGTTATATCCTCTTTTATTGCAGTGTTAGTTAGGTAAAAGCAAAAAATTTAACGGTCGGGGTTTACTGAACTGGAGGTGAATGACGTAATTAACTGGCCGAAAAAGCCAAAATAATATATTTATGTATTTTTGGGTGCAATCACCTATGCTGTAACTATACAAACCTATCTATAGTTGTTGCCTAATGCTTTAAATAAAGAGCCCTTTTACAATAGACAAAAGACATTAAAAAAAAAAAAAAAAAACTATTGTTTGTTTGCAATTAATTCGAGGGCCAATATTGTTGAACAAAGAAGGAGTATATCGTCGCCTTAGAGTGCTGACTTGCTAACTCCATGCAGTGTGTTTTGTGAGGAGACAAAAAAAACTGAATTTCTATTTTATAACTCACATGATGTAAAAACCTAAGATCCCGTTGGTAGATATATTTGTTAGCTTTACTAATTAATAGAAATTAACACTTGACGATCAACTGGCTTCGAATTATGACAGAAAAATGGAGTTAGAAAATTTGATTTTCAGAAAACAAGTTTATTTTTACTTATATGTGGGAGTTAGCATATTATCATTTTAAATAATAGTCTTAAAAGAAATACTTTATTAAAAATAGAATAATAGGTACACAGTTATAACAAATAATGAGTATAACAAATAATCATTAATATTCTCTGTGTGGCAAATTATCGTAAAACTGTCTAAAATCAGACGGGAGCGTTTGTTTTATAGCCTGCAAGTCTTCATACTTGCGAGCGCTGATTGCAATCCTGCCTTGGTGCAATGATTCCAGTTGCGTCCAGGTCTTCGGTTGTACACAATTTTTCCTTTGGGTTAATAACGCCCAAGAGTCTCCAAAACGAAGCTTATAATAAATAATTCCTGATGGCGAATATTTGAGCGCACGTATATCAGATACCTTTGGGTCTCCAACAGATCGCCCAGGACGAACATTTTTGTAACAAGCCAAGTTATCAAATTTTTTGAAAAATGTGTGTTCTAAATAAGTCACATCAAATGGTTTTTTTCGGGCACCTTGGATGATTTGAACATAGTCTGCCGGAACGTTAATATTCTTGGTACGCAATTTACGTTCTATTAGAGAGTGCATACTGTCCACCTCCATTTGTGTATGCCCCACTTCTAGGAACTTTTGTTCTATGGTTATATTATTTGTTATTGCAATGTTAAGGAGAGCGTTGGACAGTGTCGCATTGCGGTTTTGGTATCCACATCCATCTGAGTAAATAATCAATTGCATATTTTCCCAATTCTCAATTTGGGACAAAACTTTTTGTTCAATAAAGTATGTCCATATTGAAGCAAACTCTTCAGCACAAAGACCTCCCTCCGTCTCATTCCACAAAAAGCAATATCCTTCTTTGCTTATATTGTTGTAAAAACGAAGGTTGTGTACTTGAAGTTTAGTTTTATAATAAAGTACGCTAACATTTGATTTTGGGGCCAATAAAACGGCTTGCATATCCACTGTAAATACCAGACTGTGTTCTTCCTTGTCTTTTCTTTTCTCTTCTCTAGCTTCTTCTTTTTTCAGTATATGTAATTGGTACTCGCTTTCTTCTAACTTGTTATAACGATAAAAACTACCAAAGAAACATGAAAATAATATAAAACAATACTCACAGACATGAACGAAAAACTATAGTTTTGTTCTTAAAAGGGTTAGTTATACACGCCGCGTGCGTCCAAGTTGCTCACTTGCCAACAAAATGGCACCGAATGATTGAGTTAGCAAGTTTTACGCGGGTAAATTTGAAATTCGTGGAGTTGACAGATATTATTGAGGCTCAAAAAGTGGCATTGTCGTGTGTTAAACGCAGTTAGAATGTTTGACGATTATGTAGTATTTGGCGTGCTCTATCTGTTCATACCAAATACTTAGTTTCGACCAAGTATGGAGTTAGAAGATCAGCACTCTTAGACGACGATATTCATTTAGAGCTTGGGTAAAGATCCATTTCTCAATAGTAGTTTAGAAATATTCACCATCTTATGAATATATTTGAAAATGATTTGGAAATATCTTTGTAACTCAAAAATCCTCCTTCTCTGCGCAAGAGAAGAGAGTGCTTTTTATGGGTCCCAGGCTGCGCAACCTGGACCTAACAACTACATTAAGACGGTCGCTCCACGGCACCGTTTGTCTTTAGCAACATAATATTTTTTACCTATACCTACTGGCTACAACCAAGCTGGTCGCTCCACAGCACCGTTTGTGTTTAATAACCTAATATTTTTACCTATACCTAGTGGCTACAACCAAGCTGGTCGCTCCACGGCACCGTTTGTGTTTAGCAATCTAATATTTTTACCTATACCTAGTGGCTACAACCAAGCTGGTCGCTCCACGGCACTGTTTGTGTTTAGCAATCTAATATTTTTACCTATACCTAGTGGCTACAACCAAGCTGGTTACTCCACGGCACCGTTTGTGTGTAGTAACGTAAGATATCCGCCTTCTTAAAGGGTGCGAATGAGGGTCATTACGAATTTCTAGCTCAGGCTAGTATAATTAGCGTATCCTTCGACCTAAATTTAGAGCAGTCATTTACCTCACGTTAAAGAAACCCGACTAATGCTAAAAGATTAATTCGACAAAGTTCATTTAGTTAGATCAATACGCAGGGGAAGAAGCTATGGAATATTGATTCTTCACATGGGTTTCGAGGTGAGAGGTCACCGCTGGTCTCGCCTCGGTCGATCAGTACCAACTATCAAACTATTACATCTTCCGAGATGGCTCATTTCATAATATTTGGGCATACATTTCGAGTTGTACATCCCCGAAACACCCAGTTTTATAGAATTCCTACTTTTTCGTAAATATTGTACTAATAAATAAGTGATTACATATTTAAATTAAATGGCCTAGGGGTGTCTACGTGTTGGACACACGTAAGCCATCCAAAAGACCGGGTGTATACTTACTCATGAGAAAGTGTGACATAATAATACGACGGCTTCAGGCCTCATATTTAATTTAAAATTATTGACTAAATATCAATTAAATACTGCAATAACTAAAAGTAACCAAATTAATACTGAATTCAGTTCATCGGATTCCAATCTGTTTACAACCAAACGATTGGATTATAATAAAAAATTGATCTCATACAGGCCATCTCATCTTTGTTTCTTGAAGTCAATTACTACAGATGACCTGTTGACCATTTGGCCTTACATCAGCTCCCAAATAACAATAATATTTTTTTTTATTATTATTATTAATCTGTTTTTATATAGTATTTTTGTAGAAGTATTGTAAAAAGCCTCAAATATATTTGGCTGTGTAATAAAATTATGAATAATATAACTTTATTTCAGATTATGATCCAAAAGCTTCCGCGCCTATTTTAAATTGAGTGGAGGATAATACTCCGAGAGCAGGAAAATTGAATTGTTGTTTATCTGAGATGATTGTTTGATTTTTTCCATAGGACAACTTTCTGACAAGAATCAGGATGAACGGATCCTACCTAGTCCTATAATAAAGATGCAAAAGTTTGTGAAGATGTATGGACTGTAACTCCATATCGCAAACACTGCTGGGCTTTGATGAAATATTGTAAAAGATTCTGAAATTTATTAATTTATTTTTATCACATTATATAACATCCTTAATCCTTACAGCTACAATACCAATACGATGCAATAAGTTAATGAATCAGACCAAAAGGTAACGTTGCGAGATGTTCAGAGTATAGTAAGGAGTCTAAGGTTTACGTCGCCCGGCTGGCTGTACCACAGAGACGGTTCAACTTTTGTTGTTTGTAATGTATAGCCTGACTCGAGTGGTGGATGTTATGTATCAACAAATCGTGTCGACTACACTTTTCATCGGTATCAGACTCTCTCAAAACAGAGGCAGCTGACGCAGGACGGGAGGCCGCGGAAGAACTCGTTGTTTGATTCAATCCTTTTCTCGTCAATTTTGTTACAGTGTGATGCAGTGTCACAGCAGATTTGTCGTAAGTTATCTGATATTTGAGGGGGAGTCGATCAAAAGAGCTAAATCATTTGGCTTATTAAATATTCGAAATTCATATTTCGGGCAGTTACAACAGTATAACCAATCGGATCTCCTTAAAGTCAATACTTCCCGCGTGGCCGAACCTGCTTCCGCGGTTGATGGATATAGTTCTCGACAAACGAGGTGTTCTGGAGATAGATCTTTTTGCGTTAGCGTGAGCCGACGTCGTACCAAAATGCTAGTCTAATTAGTCAAAATGATACATGGGAATTAAAGTTTGGATCTTTCCGTCACTAAATCTGATGCCGAAAGTTGTCTTGCATCTAAATGGGGCGGAAGGCATGTTTTTAATAATCGCACAGATTTCTCCATCATTTGGCATTCAAGGCCACAGAACGTTCCGAATCCGTGGTTTTCAGCTTTATGCAGTAAGTACAGAAAATAACGTGAATTTTGTGGAAAAAAAAAAAAAAAAAGAAAAAAGAATAGTTTCAATACCTGCTAATACTTTAACATCTTGGATATTATGTAAGATAAGATCAACTATGAGTGAGAAATCACTTTCTATCACTAGTTCAGGTCGTAAGTACACGAACTGAAATGGTCAATGGATGTCATATGTCCTTTTATGTATTTCGGATGGTAATTTTATAGATTGGCCTACATACGGATCAATAAGAACTATGCATGCATACAATCGAAATGGAAACTTTTTTATGTGGAAAACCGTTATCCTCGTCCTGTAAAGTGAGTTCAAAAGTTCCTATATGTGACAACAATAGGCGTACTAAAGCTGATGTCTGTAATTCGTTCATTATTGCCCGCGAAATAGAACAGTTGTAACAGTGGCGTAGCTGAGCTAGGTAACCAAAGGCCCTGGGGCAAAATAGGGCCCCAACTAAACTATTTAAAATCGTTTGTTCCGCATTCGTCGCGTTCTCTGGTTTATTTATATTCCGAATATGGGAAAAAATTTCACTAGTTCAATTTATTGTTTGTAAGTCAGAGCACTGGTCAGAGTCCGAGGGGCCTTTTGAGCTTGGGGTCCCCGGGGACTGCCCCGTCTAGCCCTCCGGTAGCTACGCCACTGAGTTGTAAGCAATGACTAGGTTCTAGAACCGGTAAGTTGGGTAAAACCTTTTTACGGAAGAAGCTGGCGTCAGGAAAGCCCCGAAAAGTGTGATGCCAGTCTTCAGTAACAATATAAATAGATGGATAGATAAACGTTTTATTGTAAACTATTATTTATTGTATACTTAGAAGTTAAAAACTCATTAGATGCTCTGTTTGAACCCATACGATAGACCGAAACTGTAAATTTACTCATTAATGTGTTTATGACAAAGAACAAATATAACTAAGAATTAAGTTACATCATTATATGCTCAAGCTGCAAAAATTTTAAATGTGTAATCACTAGTAATCACATTGGCGTCTTGTTCACCAGGCGAAAACAAACATTATCTCAAATATTGTTTAAAGGCCTCGAATAACGGCGATAGGACATAATAGCAGAGTTTTACCTACCATTAAAACTCTTATTATGTCCGGAGCCTTATTCGAGGCCTTACGGTAAGTTCTGCCTGGTGTTTGTAATCTTAATTTTAGTTTAAAAATAAGTTAGGTATATATTTGAGACCTCAATGACGAGAGCGACTCGTGCGCGCCACCTGGTGAACAAAGTGGGGAAATACCCCCTCTACCGCCCGGAAAAGGAACTACAACTACTATTACACGGCCGGAAACGGAAGGACTGCTTCTCAAATATTGTTTAAAGGCCTCGAATAAGGCTCCGGACATAATAAGAGTTTTAATGGTAGGTAAAACTCTGCTATTATGAAAATAGCGGCGTCATCTACGGAAATCGCTGTACATAAAAAAATATATCACGTTGAGAACTTTCTTACAAGCTTTTATTTAACTATCAATGTTTGGGTCAAATCTTGCAAGTTGAATCAGAATCACTTCATCTTATTCTACGGAGTTAAAATTTTGCATACTGGAACAAACTGAACAAAATCCAATGATAATGCAAATTTATGGTAACATCCATCTGATGATGGAGATGGAAGGTGGGCAATGGGATTCCTTGACAGATAATCGTAAACTACCAGTGTTTGGGCTCATTTTAATCTAGTCGCGGTTCCGATTACAAATTTGTTAAAAGCTTGTCTTGAAAAATATATTTTTAAACAAAAATCTTGTTTTTTTTTAATTGTTGGCATGGATGAATACCTCGATTGTATCACTAACCCAGCGTGAAAATGTGAAGGTAATGCATGCAGCGATTTCGTTTCGTTTCGGAAAGCTGGTGCTTTTTATAAATAATATACCTAGGTTCTTCACCAACCTTGATAAAATCAATGAAGTCTTTCAGCAAGCTCTCCCGGTCCTGCTCTTCATTCTCATCAAAGCCCTCGCCCTCCACTGTGAAAGCAGCCTTCATAGCTTCATATTCTTCTTGTTCTTTTCTCTTCCGCTCTTCTTCAGCTTTACGCTCGGCTTCTTCGCGTTGACGCTCTTCTTCCTGAACATTGAAATTGCTAATTCAGCATAAGTATTAGATTTTTTTTTCTGATAATAAATTAAGTTGAATCATTGGAAAAAGTACTATGTGTATTTTCTTTACACTCTAAAGTGATGCACAATTCATTCTGTTTCCAAAAATTATTTTACACAAGGTTTTTAAATTTTGTCTGCAATTATAATAAACAAACCTCTGCTTTCTCTTCCAACTTCTTTCTCTCTGCTTCATGTTCTTCTTCTTTCTTCTTCTTTATCTCACGCATCTGTTCTTCTGCCTCTCTCATTTTCTTTTTCTCCATTTTGGCTTCCAGCTTTGCTCTTTTCTGTTAAAAATTTGTAGTGCTATGAACAAGTGTATTATGTAGAAGAAGAATAAAAGGGTTCTATTTTAAATCAGCATATTGTTTTTAGGAATAGACACAATGAGCTGACTACATTTTTATTCAAAAGAGTGAGGAGATTCTTAATTCCATTGTATTTTTTTTTTAATGTTTGTTCAGTATAGCTACAAGGTGGTCCCATATAAATTTCATTGATATTCAACCTTGGACGTCAAAGATACATCAGAATGTAAGTGGGTTATTTTTGTTATAAAATTAATTATTTTATCTTTTTTTATGTAACTCATTGACGATTCAAGCAAGTTGTTCACCTGATGGTAAGCAATATGCCTGCCCATAGCAGTTGCAGTACATTCAGAATGAAAGAATAGAATGATGAATATATAAAGATGGAAGGATGTATATATAAAGATGGAAGAATGTATAGGTTAAGAGTATAGTTCACATATGTGTGTGTACTTATTTCTGCACACTATCTTTAAAATTATGTATCTCTTTGCCCTATGGTTGTATGAGATTGCTGCTTAGCAATAAACAGCCTACTGTACTTATAGGAAAGTATGTCCCTATTGTAATTCCCTGCTGGAAATACAAAAAAACGTTAATGCCCTGATGGAAATACAAAAAAACTTTATGTTCCATCATAAACAGGCATGTACATAAAATATATGATAGCATACAGGTTTTAATGCTTGTCCAAGAGTAGCCCTTAACACTAGATTTGGAGAGATCCATGTTTTTAACCCTTACCCACTTTTGGTAAGCTGCACTGTTGGTTTTCATGTCCATTATTATTTTTAAATGTGCATATGCCTTTGTTACTAAAACAATTCTACACATCATTCACTACAAGTAATTTAATTTGTAAATTATATAATTCAATAACTTGTTTGTTACCTTAGCCCCCATGTTATCATTTAACTCGACCCTTTCTCCTCTCTCTTGCACATTGTCATCATCAGCTTCTTGTGCTACACCTGGCTCCTCTTCCGGAAGGTCGCCCTGGTGCCGGGCAGCTGTTAATTTTATTCATTTATTGTACATTTATTTAAATTAAATGAGAGATTATAAAGTATGATATTATAGTAGCACCTTGTAATGGTGTTTCCAGTTGAGTGCATGTCTGTGGGTCCTTATCGACTTATATTTTCATTTTAGTCAGTATTGTATTAGTAAAAATGTTGCCGTAATTTTTTTACTTTAGCTCATTGACTTATTGTATATATTATAAGGTACCTATATCAGTCTAAGTCGTCCCAATGCTATGTGACGTCTCCCTTCCCTCTTTCCATGACTTTCTTTCAATTGCTACTTATATACAAAACATAAATGTAATGTAGCTTTAGGTATAAGATTTACTTTCTTTCTTACATATAGTTGCGGATGATCTGGACTTCTTTATGAAAGACTGGACAACAATAGCGAAAAACTGTTAAATGTGGAAGAATTAACAGGAGCCCTTTGCCCTGCAGTGGGACACTTTAGGCTTTAAATAATAATAATAATTACTCATATGGAATGAATTTGTAACACAAGTTTATGTTATGTTAGCTTGGCTAATTTTAAAAACTCAGTTTAAAATACATATTTAAATCCAAATTAATTGATACCGTTAGCTCTCATCCTTGCTCTCTGGTTCCTGACGGCCTGGACCCTCCCTGGAGCCCCATCTCTTTGCACCGCAGCCCTAGGTCTTGCAGCAGCTGAAAATCACCCCACAAATTCATTATTGACATGTTTTCAAATTCATGACGTCTAGAATTCAGCGATGTTCGAGTGGCTTTGTTACCTTGAGGCTTGACCTGGGATACTCGTAGAAAGGCGACGGACAGGACGATGATGACTATGCCACTTAGAACAGCTGCAATGATAAAAGGATCCATGTTTGCAGTTTTAGTGTATGAAAACGATTTTTGTCACACAATTCATTTCATGCTGTGTTTGACAGCTTTGTATCGGATGTTATTAATGTATCTTATTTGGCGATTTTTATGTCTAAATGAATTTTCGTATAAAAATTGAAAACGAATCTACTACACGACGTGACGTCATCCAATCCAAATTATCAAAATATGTCGAATTGACTTGACGGATGTATGTGACGTTCCCATCCCAAATCAATTCATTAAATTGGTTCACTTCATGTCCGAACTTGACAAAATCACACGATCCCTACGACACGCAACGATTCTTGCATTGATCACCCACACCACTGAAGTTGCTTGTAACGATATTAATATCATTTCTATGATGCGGTGAGACGCGACGACGACAGTATTGATAACGGCACTTTTATTTCTGCTATACGAAAACAGAGCTGTATTTCACCTATCAATTTAAACTCATATTAATAAAATGTATATGTATATTAACATAACACGAATTAAATATTAGAAAATGTAAGGTAGAATAGTTTGTCTAGGTACATTTTCCAAAGGTGATATGGGTTCCAATGACTTGCTTGATAATTTACAATTAGCGCAAGTTTAGGAATCGTTAAAATATTACTATTCTTTAGGCTTGTACACCTAGAATCCCTCTCTCCCGTCCCGCCCGACTGCAGTCGCCTAACTCGCTTCGCCGTTTTGTTATCAAAATTAACCATGATACAAACTGTCCCATTTTTGTGAGTTAACAACACTGAATATAGTGTTCCAATCCTTGAGAGTATCAAACATTAGAGTAAGACAACGTGATGAGCGATTTACACTTAGTTAAAAAGAGACAAAAGATCAACGTGTTTGACATAAAATTCGACTTTTCGATGACGTGTGTTGCATTTCTACATTTTTCGCCGATTGTTGTAGCACCGAAAACATGGAATTATTCAAATTAACTTCTGTTTTAACGTTATTTCTCATATTAGATGTGACTTCAGCGCTATATTTCCACATAGCCGAAGGGGAAAGAAAGTGTTTTATAGAAGAAATCCCTGATGACACTACTGTTATTGGTAACACATTTTTAGATCTTATTATTAGATTTTTAGTTGTTTTCTTCTAGTTTGATGTCAATTCATAACATCTGCCGTAATATATGTAACTAACTAGCTAGGTACCCACTCTATATATAAATTTGGAGATAGGCAGTTCATCTTCAAATTCCTTTCTTTTCCAGTAAACTACAAAGTAGAGCTTTATGACCCGCGGTCCGGTGGCTTCATGCCCTCGACGCCAGGCATCGGCATGCACGTAGACGTTCGAGACCCCAATGACCAGATTGTCCTATCCAGAGTGTACTCCTCTGAAGGAATGATTTCCTTCACGTCCCACGCGCCTGGAGAGCATGTCATTTGCATGTATTCGAACAGTACTTCGTGGTTCAGTGGCTCACAGCTTAGAGTAAGTATGGTTATCTCCGTGGATTATTATTATTATTATAACTAAGCAATAACTGAGTTCAAGATAATGCGTTCAGTGTATTTGATAGTCACGCACAGCTGTGTAAATAATACTATGCAGGTAATACTTTCTGAACACTATAAAACAGACATTCTGTTGGTCTGATATTATTATAATAGAATATTACAATGTGATCATCCAACCTCCTAGAAGCCAAGAGGCTTTTGTCATACATAATATTTATTATGGTTATTTAATAATCGACTAAGTACTACTCAACAAACTCATGTCATTTTAATCCAATTTTAATATTGGATATGAAATAATCTACTAACACAAATTGCCATTACGTAATTTTATTTTATTCTAATCTTTAGTTATTTATGTAGTCTGTAGTAGTGTTAAAAACAGATAACTACATAGTAAGCATACTAAACTAAACACATTTTCAGGTGCACCTGGACATACAAGTAGGTGAGCATGCTGTGGACTATGCCAACGTTGCGCAGAAGGACAAGCTGACGGAACTGCAGCTAAGGATCCGGCAGTTGCTGGACCAGGTGCACCAGATTACCAAGGAACAGAGCTACCAGAGGGTCAGTGTCATACGGTTCTTTTGTGACTCAGAATCTCTTTCCCATCATTTTTACAGAGAGTAGAGAATAGATGTTAGATTAGTGATTCAGAAGCAGATATTACTTTCCTGTACTTTTGAATATGTTGTCTACAAGTAAATCCTTTAAAATCTCTTTGTTTCTGTGTTCTATTCTTTTGAATGATACCTGTCTTGTAACTTTTAAATGTTTTTTGTAGTAGTTTAGCATGTTATAAATACATTTCATTTTTAGAAGCCCTTTTATATTACTTTTGTCGAAAATCTAATGTTGGATTTCTGTTTACAGCATCGTGAAGAGCGCTTCAGACAGACATCAGAAAGCACTAACCAGCGCGTCCTGTGGTGGTCTCTGCTTCAAACTGGTGTCCTTGTAGGCATCGGCTACTGGCAGATGCGGCATCTCAAGAGTTTCTTCGAGGCCAAGAAACTAGTCTAAATAAACATATAATTATTATTAAGTTTAGGTGCGCTATTTTTTTTCAAATAATTTATCATATTTCTGTTGAAATATCATCCCTACATGAATTGTGAATGTCTTTGTAAATGATGCATTTTTGAGAATAAAACTAAATTTAACAGTTTGTATTATTTATTTATCTTCCAATTGGTACTAAACAATAATGTTGATAACTTGTTATAATGGTCCCTTTCATTATATTACTTCTAAATTTATCATCACAGATAATTAATTAGATTATTTATTTGCTCTCCATGTGTGGCTAGAGAAGCCTATAAAAATTTGGCTCTAATTGTCTCCTGCAAGTTTTCACATGTTCTTTGTCAATCTACAGTCTGTTTGATTTTGAAAATGCTATCAAGATACTTTACGAACATTCCTGCATTAGGTTTAGGGAATGGATTCAACAAACTGAAGTCTACCACATTCAGTGTACTTATCAAAGTGTCGCAGGTGCAGTAATACAGGTGGCCATCAATTTGAAGCCTTTCTGCGAGTTCCAGTTGATGGTTATCCATTAGATCTTCGTTTACGACTACCAACAGAGGTTTGTTGCACTCAAGGGTTTCTAAGCAACTTCCTGCTCCTGCATGGCTTATTACCAGGTCAGCGTTCTTTAAGTCCTCTTGTATAGAGTCTTTGAACCTGTACAAACATAGTTTCACACCTTCCTTTTCATAGTCTCCTGGTTCCACGTCGCTTTTTCCTATCTGAAACATAACCTCTTTGCAGCCGATATTTTTTAAAGCGTTCAGTACTGCAGGTCTAAGAATATATTCACATAGTAAATCAAATCTTGTAGTTCCAACTGTAATAAAGATTTTGTTATATTTTTGAAACATTTTGTAAAAATCTGAAATCTCAAAACAAAACAAATTCCCAATGGAAATTGAAATATAAATTGACATTGACAGCTCTACGATCGACATTGGCAGCGACAGTTTTACAAACTTTGACTTCTGGTTTCGTTGCTGTCACTGCCATTACAAAATGTTCCAAAGCAAGGTGGTCTTAATTTTTAGCATTAAAATATTTTTGTGTGACCTCGTCCATAAGAATAAATACTACGTTATTATTTATTCTTAAGCCACGTCGGCGATTCTGTGTATGCTCCAGCTCTTTGGTATGCTCAGGGTGTCTGTAGCTTTGGGGCTAGGCCTATTCATCAATACTAGTTCTCCTTGCTATTCGTATAGTTTGTAGGTATGGTTACATTGAAGGTTACAGTTAAGGTTGTGGTTTGGAGACCTCAACCGCCTCATAACAAGTTCGTACGACACAAGATTGATATAGAATAATTAATAGTAATTACAAGTAGGTACTTACCTTTAAGTAGGTTCGGTCAGACAGCTGTCCCCGGGCCAACAACACTTGGGCTCGGTCGGAAGATCTTCCTCATTAAATGGAGGCGCTTCTACAGTGGATTACCGACCTTCCAAACTATCCACTACCAACCTAGTCAACTTACCCTCTTAAGTACCTAACTATATCCAAGCTCCTCGATTTACCTTCAGTCAATTTTCTCATTGTCCTTTCTAGGCCACCAACGCTATCGTACCTATAACTTTTTTATTGTATGCTTGGCAAAGGTAGGAAGCAAAATGAAATTGTGTCAATTCGTCTCACTAGACAAACTTATGTGTATTGTGATACTGTGCCGACGGATACGGACACGAATCCTTCAAATAGGTACATCACTACATAGTATAAAACAAAGTCGCTTTCTCTGTCCCTATGTCCCTATGTATGCTTAAATCTTTAAAACTACGCAACGGATTTTGATGCGGTTTTTTTAATAGATAGAGTGATTGAAGAGGAAGGTCTATATGTATAATAACCGTGCGAAGCCGGGGCAGTAATCTATATGTATGTTACTGTAACAGCCCATATTATATTGGTTAGGTTTAGAACGAAGATCTGAACGAAGATTGAAGAAGATGATGGACATTGATTTTTGATTTTACGTAGGTACCTAGGAACAAGACTGTGTGACGTCACACCTACTTATTAAAATGTTAATTATTAAGGTAAATGCACAAAATAAATTATTCGGTACCTACTACGAATTAGGTAGATGTAGATAAAGTTTCAAATTAACGTAAATATAAACATTGTTTAATAATGAACTTATCCGTAGATACTTATAGAACTAAGTGCGAAGATAAACTCGTGTTAGGTCTCTCGTATGCGGGAGGCCGTCTGGGCCTGAGGCGTTTGCCGCGAAGCAGTAGTGTTCAAGCATCACTGTGTTCTGAAGGGCATTGTAGTCAGCGAAATTACTGGGCTTATAAGACTATGGGCTTATTATCTGATGTCTGATGAGCGCAAAACAATGCTACGCAGTGCTTTTTATGGTATTAAAAGTTTTGGGTGGCACTGCAATTGTTATGTGCAGGCGTGGAGCTTACTACCAGGCGAACGACTTGCTCGTCATACCATTACCATGCACACCGTTTCTGATAACTGTCCCACACTAGGCTCGAGGCCTGTGTCGTGGGCGTCATCTAAAATAAAAACATTTGTTGAAACAGATATTAAAATGTAGGTTGCGCCTAACAAAATCTAGATAGCAAGGTTGTTGTTAAACCGAAAATGGTACCTCTTTAACTAGCGTTAGTGTCGAATCTTCAAATCCTAGATCGCGGTGACAAAATTCTCCGAAGTGACAACCATTTGTTTTTAATTTTGTGAAATAAATGTCTTGAGCTTGGGAAACTTGACGAAGGTGTCTTTAATTTATAAACCCCGGTCGAGGAGTACCGGTTCAAGGCCAGCGGGCTATGCACAATACTGCGCGTAGCTCGTACACATTAAAGCTTTATAGGTGACCAAGCAAATTTAATACAAGTTAATTAACCAATTGACCTACCTACATACCTGTAGATTAATTTTGTGCCTGACATTGTCAGTTCTAAATTCCTAGACCTTCATACAGCAATTAATTGAATCCTTGGCATTTTGAGAACGGTGAATCGAAGACTCAACCTCGTACTCATTTTCAATTACTTACCCGACTACGGTAAAGTGGAAAAGAAGGGTTATTTAATAGAAAGGTATGCGACTTGTCGGAAGCAGGTTCATTATTTTAGGGACCATCATCATCAGCTCATCACGTTCCCACTGCTGGGACACGGGCCTTCTCTCATAGAGAGAGTATGGGCCATAATCCACCACGATGGCCCAGTGCGGATTGGTGGATGTAAAACATGTCCTTGAACTCTTGTGATTAATTATTGAACATGCTAGTTTCCTCACGATGTTTTCCTTCACAGTTTTTAGCGCGAGTGCTACATCCGCACATAACCTAGAAAGTCAGTGGTGCGGGGCCAGCGGGATTCGAACTCGGGTGTGTCGGATCGAAAGTCGCACGTGCTCTTACTGAGCCACACTTTCTCTTCTCTTCTATTTGAGGGACCAACAGTTGAGCGAATTTATTTTCCTGAGCCTAGATATTAGCTTCGTGGTAATAAATTTCCACGCCAGATTTTTATAGGTAGGTTTTATTACTTCAATATAGGTACTTACTTTAATAACATAAGATAATGTCGATTCTTATAATCTAAGTCACTTAAGACACTTAGATTATAAGAATCGGGATTATATATTGAAGTAAGTACCTATTTTAAAATAATAAAACCTACCTATTAAAATCTGGCGTGGAAATTTATTACCACGAAGCTAATATCTAAGTTTAGGAAAATAAATTCACTCAAGTTGGTCCCTCAAATAGAAGAGAAGAGAAAGTGTGGCTCAGTTCAAGTCTCGAGTGAATCGGTATCTTCTAGACAATCATGATCCATCGTCGACCACGTCGTTACTTTTCATCAGGTGCGACTGCGGTCAAAGGTTAGGCTATTCTGTAATAAAAAAACATAATTTAAAGTAGGTATATATAACACATATTTCTGTAATATCTGTTGGAGAAGGTGAGGTATCGTTGATGTCATGATGTACCAAATTTAAGTAACGTGGCCGCACGTTATTATCGTAAATTTTTAATCAATGGCTGACCTTTTGCAACAATCCAACCACTTTCACAACAAAATAGGGTGTTTCAATTCGAGACTAACTAGGTAACTTACTAAAGAAAGAAAGAAAAAACATTTATTTGACGACCACAATCATACACTAACGAAATAAAGAAAGAAAAGAAAAAATAATTACACAAAGAAAAAATAAATATATAAACAGTATGAAGAGATAATTAAGCTTAAATGAGCACTACCTATGTGGTGCTAAAAGGGGTTTTCGCTCAGCAGAAATGTAAAGTGTCAGTATTATTGCGACTAAAATTACTAAAACCACAAACTACTAAGGGACAGAAGCATCACTCCGCAAAGAAATTTAAACAAATAGCGACTCTTGCCATGACGCAATAAAATTCAATTCAGCTCGCGTAGCGCTGCATACCTACCAGTCATATTAGCTCTTATCTTTTCAGACACGTGTAACGATGCGCGACCCGCCGCGCCGTCGGTGTCCGGCTATGTACTTGTAGCTTCGTACCTACAGTGCGGAGTGCGCTAGGCCTGCTAATACTAACATTATTGCGACCTATAGATAAGACGGAACTCAGACTTGCCAGATTCTGATAGTGAATTAAACACGTATAGGTACCGTTGTGACACTTGTGACGGTGCCACACTGAACACTGAACGTTACAAAAAAACGAATTAGAAAAAAAGAAAGAAAGAAAAAACATTTATTTGACAACCACAAAATCAATTAACAACAAACTAAGAAAACAGAAATACAAAAAGAAGAAATGGTATAAAGAGACAGCTAAACTTATATATAACTACAATGGGGTATTCGCTCAGCACAAATGTCAAGTGCCGTTATTTGACACCCGACGCTGGTTTTCAGCAAAACCCCATGGCGTGCGGATATACGTGGCTCCAAGTCAAAAATAGAAGACAAATACACTTATAAATATGAATAAATATAAAATACTAGCTGCGCCCTGCGGTTTCAGCCGCGGTTTCCCGGGATAAAAAGTAGCCTATGTGTTAATCCAGGGTATAAGCTATCTCCATACCAAATTTCATCAAAATTCATTCAGAAGTTTTTGCGTGAACGAGTAACAAAGGTACATCCATACATCCATACATCCATTCTTACAAACTTTCGCGTTTATACTCGTAATATTAATAGGATAGGATATTATAGGTACCTAAATACATAATTATCTACCTGTTTAAGGAGGATCAAAGTTATGTTGTAATAAGTAGTAACAGCAACATTTCCTTTATTGTATGTAATATATATGTATGTGTCTATATCTATATATTAATATATATATATTTATATATTATTTATTTATATACAGGGAATAACATTAATGTGTAGTAATACTGAAAGGTGTGTATAGGTATCTAGTCATGAATCATCGGGCAGAATATACAACCAAAAAAACACTATTATATTTTCCATACAAAGTTTAAAAATTATTAATTTGAATTATTTTGGACAATCCTAACAAACTGTGGCCTAGTCGAGGTAGTACGGGTCACTGACCGAGCTACTTTGTGCCTAGGCACAAAACAGATAAGTACAGAAATCAATCTACATACAAAGTGCGCTCGAGCAACGCACACATAGACACCGCTCACGGACACGATATCTGGGCACAGTTGGGATGCGAGCGCGAGTGCCATCCGCTTGAGACACGCGTCTGTGAACATTTTTGTGCAAAAATGGAGCAACGAAAAAAGGTTATTATAACTGTTCGGTGGACGGTTGTTTAAATTCAACATTAAACGGTGAATTGTCGTTTTTTAAGCTACCAGTTGTTTCAGAGAGGTAAGTAGGTATTTGCTTGTATTTCGATGGTTAATTTTCACGTAACACAAAATAGTTAGGTAGGTAGGTAAGCGCCCCGGCCCCCGGCCCTGCGCCGAACAAGCGAACATGACTTTGTGGCCTTGTCATATTTTTACAATTTAAAATTTGATATTTATTGTAGTATAAGCTGTGTTAGCCTTGTGTTCAATAATCTTAATGAGAAAGATGTTAATGTAAACTAATCGCATTTGTTTTGTCTTCAAAAAAACTTTATTCAGTTATAATAGTAACTGCGAAAAAATTATGTCGATATCTTGTACACTTATTTTTTTTAAATCAATCAATTTTCCTCCCAAAAACTTCCATCGCCGTCCGGTATGAAAGGTATGAAAAGTACATACATGAGATTAACTTCTGTATTTATCTGTTTTGTAGCCTAGGCGCTCTGTCTTTGAAAACGCCGAACATTTTACAAGGGCTTGATTTCGAGTCTCAAATACCGGAATTTCATACTGAACGGATCTTTGGACTCGGTCGGTTCCGTTCCCGAACCCACTCGTAAAAAAAAGGTATTTCCACATTTTTACACGACTGCCCAAAAAGGAGTATTTCAGGGTTTACGTATGTATGTATGTATTTATTTATTCCACCATTACTTCTTATTGCCTGGACAGATTTGAATGCATTAAAACCATAATAAAAACATAGGTTTAAGTTTTTTTACCAGTTTTTTTTGCATGTTCGGGAACCGGTATACAAAAAAATCTCCGCGAACGGTACTTTTAATCTATGCCTTAACGTACCCGACTTGGCCTTGCCTTGATCAGTTTCAACTTTTTATCCAACTTAACGTCTTAGAATTCATATTCAGAAATAACCTAACGAAATTTCCGAAACGAAAACGGTCCTTTCCAGTGGAGTTTTATGGGGCGGCGTTAGAAGGTAACTTTGTTTGTGCCGCTCGACCAATGAGGAGCAGCGGCTATTATTTATTAGGATTACATCTTTATGATTGGTGCAATACGAAACAAGGCTAGCGAATCATGAAGCGGCGGCGAATGTTTGATAGCTTTAGTGTTTGCCGCGTTTTGTCAAAGATTAAACAGGTTTATTTCTGAAAACTGACTAAGTAAAGACGCGTTATTGATTACTGACTTACGAACACTCTTTTACTATGCAATGAAATCAAATGTTGGAAATGTCTTAACCATCATTATCAGCCTATTACATTCCTACTGTTGAAATTCATGCATGATGTTTTTTACATCCTATTCCTACGGTGGTTGGTGACCTCACGTATTTTTTAAGAACATCAGCCATGCTCGCTCTTATTAGACGTTCATACTGATTAGATCCTTATTCCTAAATGTTAATTGGAGCGATGATGCTTAATGCTGTAATTAACAAGTAAGCATTAAGAAAAATAAAAAAAATACCCTGCCAAAAACATTATATGATAATTTATATTATTATTTATTTATTTATAACTTGCCTATGTCACTTGGGATGATTTAAGGATTCCGAGGATACCCCATACATCCAAATCTGTTGAGGCATTTATTGTGTAATAAAAAAACGCACATACATTAACCCCGAAAACATTACATTCCTTTTTTGGGGAGTCGCGTAAAAAGCAGTTTGCTTGAAAGTTAGTTGTAAAGTAAGGTTGATAGGACAGCTGGCTTTGCTAACTGAAGATAAAATTTGTTTGTCAGATCTGTACACGCGGCGCACTAATATTCTTTGTCACAAGTTCATTGCTCTTTATCAGCTGATTGTTAGGGTTGAAATGAACTTGATTACCAGAAATGTTTAAATTATCATATCTTGTGATTTTAAAAATTTTCTGGTAATTTGCACTTGGACTTGAATTATTAATAAGCTTCTATATGCGTGGTTTAATTATTACTACACATTTATGTTACACGCTGTATATATATATATATTATGTGTCGCTTAATCGCCTTTTTTACTTTTTATTTACACCGCCGACCTCTCTCACTCCTTTAGTTCTTTCCATCCAAAGGTTGACTGGAAGAGATCGCTTTTAGCGATAAGTCCGCCCGTTGTACTATAGTTTTTAAGAAAATTTCGTGTACCTTGTTTATTTCTTGTTTGGTGTACAATAAAGCATTAATTATTATTATTAATTATTATTATTATTAACAGTTTGCTATAATCAGGTTATTGTATGAAGGACAGTTACCTACTTAAAATATCGCAAGATTTCAACGCATAAAAAATATTTCAATGCGTAAAAGAATTATTGCAATATCTTAGTTAATTCTTCAAATTGCCGGGATGGAGCGCTTTTAGTATCCAGTGCTCCGACAGTCTTCCAATTTATAATTTGTTAATATTTAAGATCTAATTTTCACGGTTATACAATAAAGATTATTCTGATTCTGATTCTTAGCACCCTGTTCAAATGTTTAACACCCTGTATCTATTACCCCCAGCATGTTACTACTTACCCCATTCCACGCCAACAGTTCACACCAGACACATTAAAACTTCACAACACACACGTGTCTTAATGAAACCTTAAATAATAACGGCTAATATATTGCTAATAACTTCTATATTACGAATTATGACTTGGCCATCTTGGAGGTCTTGGAACTGGTCGGAATGTGAATCCAGCGGTGCGACAGTGAGGTTGGAAAACTCGGAAATATGCAGCTGTGTCAGGTGTTGGTGCTGGTGTCTGTGGCCGTGAGAGTGAGGGCTGAAGACTTTCCTTCGCTGATTACTGCGAACGCTTCCATTGGTAAGTATACGAGATATGTGTATTGAAAAGATTTTTGTATTTTTGTATTTTTTTTACATTTGACTGTCAGCGTTTGACCATGATCTCACCTGATGGGAAGCGACGATGTGGTCGAAGATGTAGCACGCTTACCCTGTAAGTACTTGTTCACTCTTGATTTGAACACACCCAGATTGTATTTATGTGAAGTATGAAGAACTACTTTTGGCATAGGTTGGGTGGTTGCATGATGTGGTCTTCTTTTAGGTTTGTGCTGACACATTTTTGAATGTAACTGACTGTGAATTATGTATAGAGAAATTCAAAGAGATGAGAAAAGTGTACATTATACTTATTCATAGTGGATAATCATTCGAACGCATTGATTTTTACCTTTTAAACATACTTGGGTACCTATTGGATTTTCTTGCAGCCGTAGTTCTGGATCGTCAGTTTCTTGGAGAAAAGTACCAAGAGATTCTTGACGAACTGAAGGACTACATCAAGGAGTTAGCCAGGGTTGAGCTTAAGCACGGTGGCGTCGTCGTCCATTACTACTCGTGGACTTCCATCAGTCTCAAGAAAGGTAAGACAGAATAATAAGTCTAGACTTGAGTTAATATCCAAATATCCTCTACTGCTGAACAGAAGATTTAGATGTTTCAGATTTTTATATTTGCTTTTTATTTAAAACTTTTGCCCCACGTTGGGCGCCAATTAAAAAAACAACTAATGTATTTCAGGTTTCCTAGCAGTATTTAGCATAGCATCATGCCAAGACACTTGGGACCTGTTTTCCAGAACCCAAGAGGAAGAACTCCTTCTATTTGCTCTGACCGAAGTGGACTGTCCCAGGCTACCCACTCGGGACGCTGTGACTGTGACGTATACAGAAGCGGGTGAAGAACTGCCTCAACTGCTCTTAGACTTGAGGACTTCAAATGCTTTCAAGTGGAAGGCTGCTGTCATTTTGCACGATGACACTTTAAGTAAGGCTCCGTATGGTATTCCTAAAATGAAGTTCACGGAATTCTCTAGTTTTAACAATTTTGATAGCCCAGATAGACGCTCTAAAATTAATTCTGTCATCCTCAGAATGTGCAAAGCTAAAGTTTTCTCTAGATTAGATTAGATTCTATTAGAGCTAACGCTAAATTAAAATAGCTTAAAAAAAGGTTTAGCTTGAGTTCTAAATTAAAGCACCGTGCCTAAACGTGACCCTAACTAATTTCATTTAGGCCGTGACATGGTCTCCAGAGTGGTACAATCCCTCACCTCCCAAATAGACGACGACAGCGCCTCTCCCGTTTCCGTCTCCGTGTTCAAAATGAAGCACGAGATCAACGAGTACTTAAGGAGAAAGGAGATGTATCGGGTGCTGTCAAAACTGCCCGTAAAGTTTATCGGTAAGAAATATTCAAGGAGTTTTAAGGATTATTCATTACGGAGCAGTATTTCAGAAATCAGAAGATTTTAAGAGAACTTTTTAGAACCAATAGTCAGCCTACACTAAGCAGTAGAATGTAGGGATAGCAGACATGCATGAATTAAAAACTATAACTATTACTATATTGAATCTCCTTTTATATCAGCCTTTTTAATCCTAAAGTTATTTTAAATGGTTAACTTCACGGAATAGCTTTTTTCTGTAGTAAACTTAGCTTCTCATATTTTAGGAGAGAACTTCATAGCCATAGTGACGTCAGACGTGATGACAACGATGGCGGATACAGCCCGGGAACTGCTCATGTCGCACACCATGGCACAGTGGCTATATGTCATATCGGATACCAACATCCATAATGGGAACCTATCGGGTCTGATTAACTCACTGCATGAGGGAGAAAATGTGGCGTACATTTATAATATGACTGATGACGATGCGGAATGTAAGGTGAGAAATCTTGGGTTTCGGCGCGATACCCAATATGCACTAAATAGTTTCTAGCTTTTAGCATTAGTAGGTAACCTTATAATTACAGTAATAATTCCTGTGTATTTGCGTTTGGGCTTATTGGTGTTTATTCTGCAGATAAATATATCAAATGGACAAAGACAATCTTCAACTTTCCAGTTGCTCATCATAAAATGATTAAATCTATCAAAGGCTTCCCTTTACTTTTGTATTGCTTTTCGATATCCATTTCATTTCTTATTTCGTCATGCATTGCTTTCTCCAGAACGGCCTGATGTGTTACTGCGAAGAGATGATGAACGCGTTCATATCAGCTTTAGACGCAGCTGTTCAGGACGAGTTCGACGTGGCTGCACAAGTATCCGACGAGGAGTGGGAAGCTATTAGGCCGGACAAGCTGCAGCGGAGGGGTACGCTGCTGAAGCATATGCAGGTAATACCTACTAATAGAGTAGATTAGAATATATGTACACAATTTAAAGTCTCAGGCGCAGCACATAAATAACCAGATATACAACAAGTATAATAAGCAGATTATGAGCAGGTCCAGACCATAAATAACTGGACTGATTACGCTACGTGTGGCAATGCACCTAACATGTACCTACCTATAACGCAATAGTACCATGAGTTCCATAATATTTTGTTGTATTGTATTCCTTCCTCTTTTGAACGATGGAGCGCGTCATCTATACCCGAATCTTTCAGCAGCACTGTGTTAAGCTTAAGATATACTATCTCATTTTCTTAACACAGCAACACATCTTGGCAAACAGCCGCTGCGGCAACTGCAGCACTTGGCGAGTCCTTGCTGCAGACACGTGGGGCACCACCTACAAAGACATCGTGGAAAACCACGACACTGGAGTAGCTCCCAACAGCACCCACATGCATACCAATGCTGGTAATGCGAGCACTCCAGCTCCCATGGCAGGAGTTATAGAACACATTGAGTTACTGCAAGTGAGTAATCTTATTTAGGTACTCTTTTATAGGAATTTTACTTAGGTACTACTAAATGCTAATTGTTATCGGGTTCTCAAAGTTTTTTTAACTTTCTGCAGAACTGCACTCTGACCTCCAAGTGTGGTAAATTAAATAGGTATTAAAATTTAAATTCAGACAACGCTAAAGCCAAATCTATTTCGGCCAACATTTATTTTTCAGTTTGACTGAAAAATAAATACTGTCGCAGCAATCTCCTTTCTCATCAATATCTCATTCTGTGACATCGAGATACAGAAGCATCTGTTGTTTAGCCTGTCTAATTCCTCACAATACTTTATTTCAGGTTGGTTTCTGGCGCCCGATCGACGCGGTAAGGTTCTCAGACGTGTTGTTTCCGCACGTGGAGCACGGGTTTCGAGGAAAGGAGCTGCCCATCGTCACCTTCCATGTACGTTGCATTTCGTCCAAAAAACATTAAACTCTAACAACAACCTACATAATATTCAGCGGGATTACACTACATATTTTCATTGCATTTCAGTTTTGACACCAAACTCTCCTCCAATGTGTTTTAAAGAACTCATTTTCAGAACCCTCCCTGGACAATCTTGAAGAGGAATGAATCAGGTGCCGTCATCGGACACACTGGACTGGTGTTTGATATAATTGATCAACTGGCAAAAAGCAAGAACTTCTCGTAAGACCGTTTATTATCGCCGTTTATTATGATATACTATCATATATATTTTTTTTTATATAAAGGTGATCTTGAAAATGTTGTTTGTATTTCAGGATAAAAATAATACCTACGAGCAAAACAAAACATGGCTTCAACGACTCCGGGTTGGAAGTAAGTCCCTAATGATATGCAATTATGAAATTACCTATCAGTCATCACCATCATCATCAACCCATTACGTTCCCACTGCTGGGACACGGGTATTCTCTCATAGAGAGAGTATGAGCCATAATCCACCATGCTGGCCCAGTACGGGTTGGTGGATGTCACATGTCCTTGAATTTTTTGTGATTAATTCATGGACATGCTGGTTTCCTCACGATGTTTTCTTTTACCGTTTTTGAAGCGAGTGTTGAATCCGCACATAACTTGAAGAAAGTCAGTGGTGCGGGGCCAGTGGGATTCAAACTCGGGTGCGTCGGATCGAAAGTCGCACGTGCTCCCACTGAGCCATCGCTCTGTGAACCTACCAGTGCGGTGAATATGTAAAACACATTAATAAACTAGGAGAAATGATCTCAATCTAGAGTTATCTTTATTCATTCGGTCAAAAACAAGTTTGGAGACAACGGAGATAGAACAGTGGTTGTTGCATTAATAATATAATAACAATATTGATGATCCCTGGAACCCACACTAGGATTACCTGTGTCGTGAGTTTCCAGTGTCTTCCATTATATAATTAATTCAGTTTTAAACTTTTATATAAGTACCGATGTATATATATTACTCGCTTAATTATTTCTTACTTAAGAATTACAAAGATGCAATTAACTAAAATTATCATTCCATTATCAAATATCTCATTTGTCTACATGTGGAGTGAGTGAACGCATATAAGGGTTAGTGTGTGTAATTGTGTATAATATGTGCGTGTGTAGTGAATGATGTCAATCTCAATCTAGAGTTAAAAAAGCACACCCATCTACTGCAATTTACAATGACTTGAAAAACGTTGCTAATTGCATTAAAGGAGATATTCACTATGTGCCGTTCGTTTCAGATGGTGCACAGCAAAAGTGCAATGTTAACAATGGCTGCAGTAGCACGAAGGCAAGCCGCTTTAGCTGCAGCATGTTTCACTGTGCTGCCAGATTCAGTACCAGGTACTGTTGACCTGACAACAGTAGGTAACTGTGGGTACCTACAAACGACTGCAAGTACTTCTCTGTTGATGGGTGAAGTCATAAGGTGTCATGTGTTGATGTGCCGCTACACTATTTATTTGCTTTTAAAATGTCATTTTGCAGAGTTCTGAGTAGTAGAACCGCTGTAAGTCTGCAGCTCTTGGGCAGGCGTGATAAAAGAATAGGCTCGGATAGGACGGCCCGGTAGTGCCAGTGTCCACAGACCAGACTTCCGTGCCGTTTTATCACTTCTTATTTTTTCTGGGCGTTCATCAGCTATGCACTTTTTTTTCTATAATATTTAAGTCCATTTTTTTTGTTTTTATACCTCTTTTAATACGCTTGGTTCGTTTTCTCATAAAATTAATAAAATAAATACTGTAACCTATACATAATACCCACTATGCATGTACGAGGGTAATTTTTTGTACAAATAACTTAATAACAGTTTGTGGGATTTTTAAGTCAATGATGAAGAAGAACTTGTTTTGTTAAGCAAGTTTGGGTTCTCCACATTAGTACCTACTGTACTTGCCTTATATGTAGGTACATCTGGAACATGTTATGTACCGAAAAGTACCTACTACAGCATGGTTGGAATAATTTGGTCACAGTAAATAATTGTAGTTAATATCTGAATGTTGATTAATATGAATAAAGGGCCAAGTGCGAGTCGGACTCACGCACGAAGGTTTCTGTACCATTATCTATAAAAACGGCAATAAAATCATGTCTGTTGTATGGCAGCCCCCTTAAATATTTATTTTATTCTGTTTTTTAGTGTTTGTTGTTATAGCGGCAACAGAAATACATCATCTGTGAACATTTCAACTGTCTAACTATCACGGTTCATGAGATACAGACTGGTGACAGACGCATAGACAGACAGACAGACGGAAAAACAGCAGAGTCTTAGTCATCATCATCATCATCATCAGCAGCCCACATTAGTCCACTGCTGGACATAGGCCTCTCCCATAACACGCCACTGAGCCCGATCTTCAGCTTTCCTTCTCCAGCCGCTACCAGCAACCCTGCGTATATCGTCGCTCCATCTAGTCGCAGGGCGTCCTACACTACGTTTGCCGATTCGCGGTCTCCACTCTAGAACACGTCTACCTCAACGGTTATCGGTTCTGCGGCAAATATGACCAGCCCACTGCTACTTCAACATGCCAATCCGCTTTTCCGCTTTTCGCATTTATCCATTGGGTACGGAACTCTAAAAAAACGAAAACTGAGACGTCATTATAAGCTATGAACTTTTCAAAATAGGGTTACTATTTTTTTATTGTTCCTGTTCCAGGTATAAACTACACGATCCCTATAAGTACTCAGCCGTACTCCTTCATGATCGCGAGACCCCGAGAGCTGAGCCGGGCTCTGCTGTTCCTCCTGCCATTTACAACCGATGTGAGTATCCACCATCACTATCATTATTGATGTATAATTCAACATTTTACTGGTGGTAGGTTCCCGTATGCGAGGGGCCGTCTGGGTGGGTGCCACCGCTTTGCCAGTTATTCAGCCGCCAAGCAGTAGTGCGCAAGCATTATTGTCTCAGGGTGACGAGCGCAGTGCAGCACCGCGCAGGATTTTGCAAAACAAAGTTCTGGATGGTGCTCTTATTGTTATGGGCTGGCGTATTGCTTACCATCAGGCAAACGACCAGCTCGTCTCGTCATTCAATTTCATAAAAAAATACTTTCGTTTTTGTAAGCTGGAGCATTAGGGCAATCTTCTATAGGCCTTAAGGTATGTGGTTGTCCAAATGCTTCTCCTTGTAAATAGTTAGTTTAGTTTTAGTAGAGTATAGATTTGTTTTCAGTGATAAAGGCATTTAGCCGTTAAAAAAAAGTTTTTTTGATCATGAAATTGAATGACGAGACGAGCAGTTCGTTCACCTTTCATGGTAAGCAACATCAATACAGTGTTGTGTTGCAAGTGTGTTGCTGTGACAATTAGTTGCAGCACCACCTCGAACATTATTCGCCAAATTCTACGCGGCACTGCACTGTGCTCGTCACCCTGAGACAAGTCTCACAATACTCAGTAATTTTGCTTTTTTTACTAGTTATGCTTGCGTTTGACCACTATCTCACCTGATGGTGAGCGATGATGTGGTCTAAGATGTAACACGCTCGCCTAGAAAATACCTGTTCAATCTCGATTTGAAGACTCCCAGGTTGTAATTGTCAGGAAACACAGAGGTTGGCAATGCGTTCCACTCCTTGGCTGTTCGTAAGATGTACATGGAAGCAAAACGTTCTGTTCGTACAGGAGGGCTGGCTATACAATACCCTTCAAACTGTATATCAGTAATGCATGCGTACTACTTATGTATACTTATGTAATTAGCAGCAGATTAACCGGCGAAGCGGTGGTACCAACCCAGAAGGCCTTGTGCGTACGAAAAACCGACCACCTTATATGATTGAGTGATGAGAGGAGTAGATCGGTTACCTGGATGGTATTAATCAAACACGCCTGCTTATTACAGTTGCCCATAACGCCAGCACAGCAGTACCAAACATAAGATTTTGTTGAAAAAAATATTTTTCAAGACAATCTTGTAACAAATTTGTAATCGGAACCGCGAGCAGATTAAAACAAGACCTAACACTAGTAGTTTACGATTATCCGTCAAGATCCGTCCGGCATTGCCCAACTTTCGTCTCCATCATCAGATCAGCTGGCTGTCACCATAATATTGAATTGTCGTTGGATTTTGACAAGTATTCAAATTACACCTCCGTAAGAGAAGAGAAAATGGTTCTGATTCAATTTACAAGATTTGACCAAAACAAACAAACATTGCAAGTTCAAAAAAAAACCAAATTCAAAAAATATTTATATGCTTAAAACATGGTAGGTACATTAAATTATATAAATATAGGTCTTAAATGTTCTAGCCGCAAGTTAAATAAAAGCTTGTAAAAAGAAATAATTTATACATATGTACGACGTATAAATGCTATGCCTTCCATATTTTCCTTAGACATGGCTCTGCCTGGGCTTCGCAGTCCTGCTCATGGGTCCCACTCTGTACATCATACACCGCATGAGTCCCTACTACGAAGCCATGGAGATCACCCGGCAGGGAGGGCTAGCCACCATACATAACTGTCTGTGGTATATTTATGGAGCTCTGTTGCAACAGGGTAAGTCTTCGTCTTAGTCTTTGTATGTGCTTTTCCATTCATCATACCTTTAGTTTGAATTGCATAACCCATGTATGAACACAGTTTTGTAAGATGCATTTGATTGAGCACCGACGTGTTTTGGTGAACGCTGTTCGCTGGTCCAGTTGGCGAATGAATAAATATACTGATATGGATGTTATGGAGTTAAGTAACTCGCCCTGCCCGGGTACTATTCTGCGGAGTGAGTTGGTGACTAATCCAAGAAAAAGAGAGTTGAGTTGCGGACTAATTCCTTTGTTCATAAAAAGTATAGCTGCTGACCTATAATGATAGTTAGTCACTTACACAAGTCATAGAACAAGTCTAAGAACCTATTAACTAACGCAAAAGGGCTAAGATGGATGCTTTTAAAAAAATATACTTACCTCGCCAACAATTCGCCCCCTTGCCACGTGCCTTACGATTAATTAATATAATATCGGAGCACATTGATATTTATCATTGTAGTCTGCCAAAATTTATAGAAATAGCACAAAAATCTATGAAAAAAAATTTTAATATATAGTTTGTTATCGCATCGTATTGGGATGTCCTGTCAAGGTGTTATATAAATGTGTCTTAATAAATAAATAAATAAAAATTTGACGAATGACTATAACACATTTCAACTAAACGTATTACACTTATTATTTCAAATTTTTTCCGAATTTCATTGTAAATTTAAATTAGTTTAATTGTCTCCCTAGGTGGTATGTACCTCCCCCGCGCGGACAGCGGGCGGCTAGTCGTCGGCACGTGGTGGCTGGTGGTGCTCGTGGTGGTCACCACTTACTCCGGCAACCTGGTGGCCTTTCTCACGTTCCCCAAGCAGGAGGTGCCGGTCACCACGGTGGCGGCCCTGCTGGAGAACAGCGCCTTTTACACGTGGTCGATCACCAAGGGCTCGTATTTGGAGATGGAACTCAAGGTGAGGAGATATTCTTCACAATATAACATAATCCCATGAAGTACACTTCCTTGCACACAAAAATAACCAGTAGGTACATGGCAGAATATCTACCTGTGCCATATTAGCCGCAGAACCGATAACCGCTGGGCGTATTATATAAGACGTATTCTTGAGTGGAGACTGCGAATTTTACGTTATAGCACTGAACACTAAGGGACAGAAGCATCACTCCGCAAAGAAATTTAAACAAATAACGACTCTTGCTATGACGCAATAAAATTCAATTCAGCTCGCGTAGCGCTGCATAACTACCAGTCATATTAACCTACAGAGCGCCTCTCTTTCTATCGCATAGCTCTTATCTCTTCTGACGCGGCACGTGTAACGACGCGCGACCCGCCGTCGGTGTCCGGCTATGTACTTGTAGCTTCGTACCTACAATGCGGAGTGCGCTAGACCTGGTTATAGTAACTTAGTGTAGGACGCCCTCAGGCTAGATGGAGCGACGATCTTCGCAGGGAGCCTGGCATCAGCAAGAGATAGATAGATAGAGAGTAGCCGGGGAACGTACTCTATGGCGGTTTCAGATTTCCAGCTTAGGTGGACTGTGGACTTTGAAACTAATGGTGATGATTATGATTATTATTTTGTTGATTTTCAGAAATCCGAAGAACCTAAATACGTGGCTCTATTGAAAGGTGCGCAGATCACAACGGGTTCAGCGGGCATGGACGGAAGCCTAGATGCAGGTACATCATTTTGAAAACTTTGTTTCAAAACATTTATGTATGTTTGCCCATTCCCTGCAGAACATTTACCTATATATGTGCACGCAATTGTGAGAAAAGTAAGAACAAACCACTTTAAGGGATCATCTTTACTATGCTTGGCATCCTCACAAAGGTTCGGCAGTACTTCGCACCTGGACAGCTTTTTCATCTATACCAGCACAAGTCCGACCGTGCATGGAGTACTGCTGCCACCTATGGGATGGCTCGGCTTAATACCAACTGGAATCCTTAGACTCCATTGAAAGACGTGCGAAGAAGCTCATAGGCGAGGACCTGTTTGAGACTCATTTACAGAGTCTCGTCCATAGACGTAAAGTTGCAAGTTTGGCGGTATTTTATCGGGTGCACTTTGGAGAGTGCGCTCAGGAACTACATGACCTCATACCACCGTCTCAAATCGAGAATGAACAGGTATCTTCTAGATAAGCGTGTTACATCTTAGACTACATCATCGCTTACCATCAGGTGAGATAGTGGTCAAACGCAAGTCTATAACCAGTAAAAAAAAAGTTTTAGTTATTTATTATGTAATTTTGGTCAGGAAATATTTCTGATTATCAGATCTACAGATAGCATGATCCATGGATGTATCCAAATCTAGGTTGAATAGGTACGAACTCGAAAAGCGCTAAATCTTTTATCGAATCAACTCTTCGAATGCATGTATTACGATATAAAATCATAAAAACACTGTCATACGGTAGCCATCAGCGACGGTTTAGTTGTCGTTCGTTTCAAAACAAATCAAATCTTATCAAAAGCTTCTTATTTCAGGAAGATCAGACGCCCTAAACCGCGTGCGCTCTTCAAGACACGCCGTGCTGGACTGGCGGCTCCGGCTCACCAACCTCATGAGCATTGATGCCATGGAAACCGACAGATGCGATTTTTCATTGAGTAAGAAGTTTTTCTATAAGCTTTTATTTAACTTGCAACGTTTCTTTGTTTGGGTCAAATCTTGCAAGTTGAATCAGAATCACTTCCTCTTATCCTACAGAGTTGATATGATGATTGAGTCCGATGACAATGCAATATTATGGTGACAGCTAGCTGATCTGATGATGGAGACGTAAGGTGGGCAATGGAACTCCTTGACGGATAATCGTAAACTACTAACGTTTCGGCTCATTTTAATCTGCTCGCGGTTTCTATTATGAATTTGTTAAAAGCTTGTCTTGCAAAATATATTTTTCAACAAAAAACCTTCTTTCTCTGAGAAAAGAGACGAGTGACGTTATGAGTCTGAAGAGAATACGCAGCCTGATATATGATCATAGTAGGTAGGTATAAGCGCTCTGCTCATAACAGTCGATTTCACTAAAGTGGCTTCTGGATGGTACATATACCTACGAAATCAGTTTTTAGAAAAACAACATTTTAATCTGAAACACTATTAGAGGGCACTCCGTCTTCAGAGAACTTGCTCTCCTTACAAACTTTTATAATCTGCATGTTGATCGATTCGTTTACGATATTATTAAAGATATTGAAGAAATTTTTGAAATACTTTCTTAAGTACGAATAGACTAATGTTACATCTTTTGACATCTATGATGATGGAGTCAGAAGGTAGTTAGACATGAGAAATTATATATATAGATAGATGAACGATTTATTGCAAACATAAAATTGAAGACATTACATAAAACAATTAAAGAAAGTGTTACAATGGGCGGCCTCGCTAAAAGCGTTCTCTTTCAGGCAATCTTTGGAAGAATTATCAATATGTTAAACACGGGGACGTAAGATCTACAATAATCATAAAAAAAAAACAATGTCAATAATATAAACTACAAAACTAAAATAATAGAAAGAAAGAAGCTTTTGTCTGGTAAATGGTATTATCGTGAAGTATACCGTATTTGGAGTAATTTTGCTATGACTTTTAATTTATTTTGTTTTCTTAATGCTTGCTTATATGTTTCAGGTACTGAAGAGTTCCTAAACGAACAACTGGCTATGATCGTCCCGTCGGGAAGTCCTTACCTAGCTGTTATAAATAAAGAGTAAGTACTTACTTAACAAAACACCAACTTTTCAGTGTAATTTAAAAAGGACAATAAAAGCACCAGCATATAAGGGAACATACCTAAACTACGTGACCCATTATTTTAAATTTTTTAGTCCCCTCCCCCCCTTAGTATATGCAACCCCCCCCTCTAGTTTTCACGTAGTAATTCATAAAGTATTTTTTTAAATATTTTTTGAAAGAGAAATCAATAAAAATAATAATTTAGCTCATATTTGTCTTTATTAATACGGCGCTTGCCGCGTGACGCCAAAAATGCGTGCATAGCTCGAAAAAGCGCGAGATTTTCCTAGAGGATATTCACTACGTGACAAACCTAAGCCCTCCCCCGCCCCTGTGACCAAACGTGATACTTTGAAGGGCATTTCTACTATTCAGTGAACAAGTTAATAATGGTTGAATTTTGAATAAAAAACGTACCGTAACGTATAATACGCGCCACAAAAGATGAGACTTGACAAACCACGTGGTTTGACTTGCGCAGTAGACGATTTATAGGTCTCTTTAGCGGTATGAGGTCTGAGGCGGGAAGGGATCGGGGATCAACAGGGCAGCGGAAAGAGCGTGGGAGGTGCAAGTACGGCACTGCGCATGCGTGTCAGTCCTCCTCACCCCGTGGATGCACCGCTTGACTCCGCGGTACAATCGAGTGCAACTTGTGTTTATATATTTATACTTTGTTATAGTTGTGTTTTATACGAGTGTAACTTTGTGAAATCTTAATTATGCCTCGAGGTGAAACATTAAGAAGACAAAGTAGGAAGATGGTTTACGACGTTTACACTTACATCATATATTGACAGTGACAGTGACTAGGACAATCTGCCTTTTTTATCTTAAATTTTATTATTTAGTAATAAATCTATAACAGGTTTAAAAAAATTAATATAGTATTGCTACACACCTACCTAATTCTGAATGTTGTCAAAAATCCCTGAGTAGATATACAAATTATGGATAACTATTTCGTACACGACTGTACCTGCGCAGGCTCCCCACTACTGACGCTTGTCAAGTCTCATCTTTCGTGGCGCGTATTGAACCTTAATAACAGCTTCCCGATGCAATGCCCAGGATAAACCGCATGCACAAAGCGGGTCTGATCACCAAGTGGCTGTCGAACTACGCGTCGAAGCGCTCGCGGTGCTTCGCGGCCTCCTCCGCCGCGCAGGAGGTCGACAATCACACCGTCAACCTCAGCGACATGCAGGGCTCCTTCTTCGTATTATTCTTAGGTAAGTAAAATACTGACTCTTAGGGTGGGTTGTATCAAAGCATCGGTATTCGTAACTTACGGACGTTAAAGTTTGACGGTTACGTAAGATGATTAACGTTCGTTAAAGTTGCTCTGTTGTTTCATCAAGCAAAAAACAGTCTCAGTCAGGAAATGTCACCAGATGTTGGAACAATGCTTTTTTGTGGAATCCTTCGTTAGCGCCATATTTAACGTTTACGCGTCTGTAAATGTAATGTGATACAACTGACCCTTATCATGATATTTAGTCGTTCCATCATTTTACCACTTTTTTTTATTAAGTCACGTTTTTGTTAGTCAGTCTGTCGTTCTGGGTGGCACAACTTGCAATTACAGATATGAAGTAACATACCTATATTTTTCCTGAAAATACTTTGGAGCGACACTCATTTTTGCTTTTATGATTCAATTCAAAGTCTTCTCAGACAGTCTCAAAGACGCAATCATCAAATCCTAATCGGTTCACCCGTTCAAGAGCTACGGTGTCACTGACAGGCACACATAGTGTCAAACTTATAACACCCTTCTTTTTTGCGTCGGGGGATAACAAAGACCCGGATGGCGACGGCTTTATTCTTATTTACCTATAGTTCATATTTACCTAATTCTTCTAAAATCGTGTTACATATTTGTGCAGGATTCTTCTCGGCGTCCTCAGTTCTTCTGCTCGAGTGGCTCTACAACAGACGGAAGCGGCGGAACGAGGAAGTCGTTATCAAGCCTTATGTTGAATAAAAAGTTATTTAAATAGTACCACCTGGTACAATATACTAGATAGACAATGACATATATATTTCTTCATAATTATTCATTATAAGTCAGTAAATATAAGATTATTAACACTATAAAAATTGTATTATAATCTAATTTTAAATTTCCATTAATATAAAATTAAATTAAATTAATTATAATTAAATCTTATAAAGGTTGCATGTCTATAAATTCCTATAGGAATAAAATGTAGGTATTTTTTAAGGGCCAACTTTTTAATTTTGTTTTAAATATAGGTACTTATGTTGCATAAATTTACAATGTCATCAGGTAACTCAAAGTTCAAAAGTTCTTTATTCAATTTTGGCATCACAGACGCACTTTTGAACGTCAATTATTACAATCACTGCCTACACACTTTACAACTTGTTGTAGACTTCTGCAGGGCGATCTCATGTATTTTTGTTTCAATCAATTTCAATAAGAGCCGTATTACACAGTAAAATTGAATAGGTTGGGCGTATACATAACGATTCATAACACAATCTCGCTTTGTAAATTTGTCGGGTATCTGGCTTCTCATTGAATTGAATGAAGTGAGAGATACATGATCGCTCTGCTGGTCCCATTACGCGAACTGTCTTTTTTGATTGTAATATATTATACTAGTATAACTACTAATATTAGATATAAATACGAAAGTCTCTTGTGTGTTTGTTTGCTACCACTTAACATCATACTACTGAACAGTTTTTAATGAAATTTGGTATGAACATACGTAGGTACTTATTTCCTGTGACAGGACATATTTTCGACGCTGAAAACGAACAGTACCCGAGGGAGTAATTATGAACCGAAAAGTACATGTGTGAAACCGCGCGGCGCAGCTAGCTATGTAAACAAAACAACAATAATTAAAATTCTTTCTCTCAATTTATATATTTTTGTTACACTAATTCACTTTTAATTTTTATAAATGTATTTAGCCTAATAATTACACCATTATAATTTCAAAAAAATACGTCATTCTTTAATTAAGCATTACATCATACACAATAAAGTATGAATATATTTGATTATTTGTATAAATTAATCAGATAATAATATCCTTTATTATTTCAATCCGTTTTGTTCATAAAATAAAATAACTACATAAATAGTACGTCTCTCATAATAGCATTGATTAAGTATTTCGGTTCTTAATAGGAATCATAAATAGGTAGTACTTACCTACACAGTAAGTTTTAATAGTATGTATACTTTTTACTACCTTGTCACAATAATGATTTCAATAACAAGGTGTCTGAAAGAAGCAAATCATGCCGGAGAAGTGATTGTAATATGGTTCTAAAGTGTATACTTACTATGATGCAGTCCAACTAATAGAGTAGGAATGCCTAGCTTGTTACTTGCTCAGTTGAAATTAGATTTCCAAGCCATTAAACTAGGTAAATATATAGTTAGTTTCGGTGGTTTTATTACTAACTAAACTAGCTGTTCGTCTCTGGCGTTACCCGCAGGCTTCTGACTTCGCACTTCTACGGAAATTACTAGGTGGTAGGTATCCTGTATGTGAGAGCCCGTCTGAGTTTGTAGTTGGCACCATTGCCGCTTTTCACAGTTTTTCTATCACCAAGTAGTAGTGCGCAAGCATTACTGTGTTCCGTTTTGAAGGACATTGGAGCTAACAACATTTCTGGGCACAATATGACACCTGCCCCCGTACCCATATCTCCCTCAAGCGCCAATCGTATATAGTGTTGAGATCAGATTAAGGTGTAGATTCACTACGACAATATCTTATGATGCCATATATTGTCCCATTAAGTTTGTCTCAACTTGTAGTTATCGTATTTTGGTTTAAATGAATGAGATTAATTCGTTTTCTTGTCTGAATCGACAATAACTAGACCGTATCTCATTACTCGCAGTGAAGCTATACCTTAAGTTGAGCTCAACACGATATACGATTGGCGCTTGAGGGACATATGGGTAGGGGGGCTGACTATTTGACATCTCGGTGTGATGAGCGCAAAATGCAGTGCTACGCAGTCTTTGCGCGGTATTAAGTTTTGGGTGACACTGCTACTGTAATAGGCAAGCGTGACGCTTACCACCAGGCGAACGACTATCACGTCTCATTCCTCAGTTTCATAAAAAAGTCGTTTTCCACATGGCATAAGCTTAATAGAGTTGTTTAGAGTGAGTGTGGCTCAGTGGGAACACGTGCGACTTTAGATCCGACGCACCCGAGTTCGAATCCCACTAGCCCCGCACCACTGACTTTCTTAAGTTATGTGCGAATTTAACACTCGCTCTAAATACGGTGAAGGAAAACATCGTGAGGAAATCGGCATGTCCAAGAATTTATTACAAAAAATCAAAGACATGTGACATCCACAAACCCGCACTGGGCCAGCGTGGTGGATTATGGCCCATACTCTCTCTACGAGGTAAGGCCTGAGTCCCAGCAGTGGGAACGTAATGGGCTGATGATGATGATGATAAGCTTAATAAGCTAATCTTTTCGAATCGAAATATGGCCCGACAAGGAGGGGAGATCAGGATGCGTGGAAAGAGATAGGGGGAGACCTTTGACCAGCAGTGGGACAGAACAGGTTCTTAAAAAATTAGTTATTGCTTGTACGATGCGTTGGTTGAAGCTACGCTTCAGAGCCTCGAGCATCGACGAAAAGTTGCCAGCCTGTCGGTATTTTATAGGATTCATCACGGTGAGTGTGCGATGGAATTATACGAGCTTATTCCTCCATCTCCTTTCTACCATCGGACAACAAGACGCACGGAAACTCGACATCCGTACATAGTTGACATTCCTCCTGCTCGAACAAAGCGTTTTGCTTCGACCTTTATAATGCGAACAGCTAAGGAATGGAACACCTTACCAGCGTCTTTGTTTCCCGATTCTTATAATCTGAGTGTCTTCAAGTCTCGAGTGAATCGGTATCTTCTAAGCAATCATGATCCATCGTCGACCGCGTCGTCACTTTCCATCAAGTGAGACTGCGGTCAAATGCTAGCCTATTCGGTAAAAAAACCTACTATTTACATACTACAAAGCATTTTGACGGAAAATTAAATGCAAATGTATCCGATCCAATATCAGGTAGGTGCCGGCAAAACACGGCTGGCAGACGTGATCGGACGCGTGTTTTTGACCTAAGAAAACTGGCTTAATAAAGTATATATTTATGGATTTGTTGTTCTAAGGAAAAGTCGGGGAATAACTGTCGAATTGAAGATAAGATAAAATCAATTTTATTGACAATATGTTTTAACCTACACTTTAAGCGGCTCTGGTTCTAATAAATTCCCGTTTTAGGGATGTGAAGACCAGTTACTTATTAGAAAGAAAGAAAGAAAGAAAAAAAATATTCCAGACGTCACACAACATTACACTTAACATAGTGAATTAGGGGCAAAACAAAAAACAATAAATACAACACCGTGAAATGTTGCGCGATGTCAAGAAAAGGTTCCGACTCAGCACTCGCTAAGGTGTTTTAAAGCACTGATTTTCATTCGGAACCCTGTCCAAGACATCACGAACAAGCAGACGAAAACATTACAGTAAAAACAAACAAATGTTATATATATAGATAAATAAACAAAAAAGAAACATAAAACACAAAATATATATGTATATATATATATAGAATTATATTATGTACTATCATCATCATCAGCCTATTAGTTTCCCACTGCTGGGACTCAGGCCTTCACTCATAGAGAGAGTATGGGCCATAATCCACCAGGCTTGCCTAGTGCGGGTTGGTTAATGTCACATGTCTTTGAATTTTTGTGATAAATTCTTGGACATGCCGGTTTCCTCACGATGTTTTCCTTCACCGCGAGTAAATAATACTTTAAATAAATACCTAATAATTAAAAATATGAAACAGTCTTTATTGCATTACATTTAGTCTAAAATAATATTAAAAATATTGTCGAATAATTCGTAGTTTTTAAAACACCTACACCTAATTAAAAATATTGTTGTTTAATGTTTAAAATACCTACATTTTTGATTATGGCATTGACCTTGGCTATTAAACTCAGCAGAAGTTATTTATTTAATAATAATCTTTCGTTTAAGGAGTACTGTTACATTTTTTCATAAATTGTATCAGAATCAGATTAATTTTTATTGTATAACCACAGAATACTAAGGGACAGAAGCATCACTCCGCAAATAAATTTAAACAAATAGCGACTCTTGCTACGACGCAATAAAATTCAATTCAGCTTGCGTAGCGCTGCATACCTACCAGTCATATTAACCTACAGAGCGCCTCTCTTTCTATCGCATAGGTCTTATCTCTTCTGACGCGGCACGTGTAACGACGCGCGACCCGCCGTCGTTGTCCGGCTATGTACTTGTAGCTTCGTACCTACAGTGCGGAGTGCGCTAGGCCTGGTCTTACTGTGTGTACATAAAGTAGATCTTAGGTATTAACAAATGTTTTAACAAAATAGAATATACCTTATAGTACAAGTAGGTATACATAATGCTTAGGGTATGAAGTAAGATGTTTATCCAAGAGAACAATGCCCTATTTTATTCGGTGTAGCCTTAGAAATGTTAATGGTAGGTACTTATATTTATAGGTACGCAGTAGATATATTTAACAAAATACAAAAGAGTTTAGAAAAGCCTTCTGTGACTTTTGTTTGTATTTATTAAAGGCGCAGTGGTTTTTTAGGATTCCGTACTCGAAGGGGAAAACGGGACCCTATAACTAAGACTCCGCCGTCCGTCTGTCTGTCGGTTGACTGTCCTTCTGTCACCAAGCTGTATCTTATGAACCGTGACAGTTAGACAGTTGAAATTTTCACAGATGATGTATTTCTGATGCCTGCCGCTATAACAACAAATACTAAAAAACAGAATAAAATAAATATTTAAGGGGACTCCCATGCAACAGACATGATTTTTGCCGGTTTTATAGATAACGGTACGGAACCCTTCGTGCGTGACCCGACTCGCACTTGGCCGAATCTTTTGTCGTCTCTTACACTTACTGTACAACAGTGCAACGCTTTATTTTACTAACACTTGCACTCCTGTGCAGGAATTTACATATTTCAATTTACGAAGGCTCCTTGTGTGAAGACTCATGCATGATTCAATAAGGCAACAAAGTAATATTCACGTTCTTTGTCCTATGTACCTACCTACCTACTACATTAACTTAATTGTCTGCTGAATAAACATTAAACATTAATCATAAATGAACGTATTTAATACCCATTTTTAATACCTAGAGTTTAGTAATCCATTTTCGCCTTTGTTTTTTAAATTCAAAACGGAGCTCTTGACAACCTTTATAATGGCTTTGTTTTTTTTTATTTTTTTAACCGAATTGGCGAGCATTTGACCGCAGTCTCACCTGTGACGACGTGGTCGACGATGGATCATGCTTGTTGAGATACCGATTCACTCGATCTGATCTTGCCTGATCTGCCCCGTACCCATATGTCCCTCAAGCGCCAATAGTATATCGTGTTGAGCTCAGATTAAGGTGTAGATTCATTGCGAAAAGGTCTTATGATGCCATATATTGTCCCATTAAGTTTATCTCAACTTGTAGTCATCGTCTTTAGTATAAATGAATGTGATTAATTCGGTTTCTTGCCTGAATCGACAATAATTAGACCGTATCTCATTAGTCGCAGTGAATCTGTACCTTAATTCGATCTCAACACGATATACGATTAGCGCTTGAGGGAGTGAGGGACATATGGGTAGGGGGGCTGATTTCTGATAAGACTCTCATCAGAGACGTCTTAGGTATTACAAGATGGTTTTCAGTGGAAAGAGCCCACCTATTATGCACTTTGGTAGACAGGTACGAGCTATAACCAACAGGTTCTATGTATGCGTATATGGATATACCTCTAACAAAAGTTGGTATATCGTCGCGGATTCCTATGGCATGTAATATACAAATGCAGTTGTTGCCATGCCACACGAAAAAGGTTATTGACATACCGTTGCACCACCTAGGTATATAGCGTAACGGCTCGTGCTAGAGATATGATCCAAAACAAGATCTAACTCAGACTCAGAAGCTCAGAACTATCGGAAAAATCCACGCGAATACATTCAATAGACTACTGGTCGCATAAATTACTGATCACGTATTCAGAATGGGATACGTAAGAGCAGAACCGGTGTTGTGTTTCTACATAAATTGAAGTGGTTTCCTCGCCGCAGCTAGTAAGCTTCCGTCCCCTTGTCGACCGGCCGCTTGATTCTGTTTACAGAGTGGAATTTATTAAATTTACAAAACAATTTGTATGTGTCAATGACAAAATCGAAGAGAAAATTCGCGATCACCGACAAATTTCTACCAAGGTCAGTGTAATAAAGATAACTCGTTAAGGTGATGGATGGTTGGGGAGTGATGGGCAGAACCGTTATCTGGTCTAGCGTCAGCGTCTAGCTTTTTGTGTGTCATCCTTATGATTATGTTGTCAAACGTACATACTAATTTCCCTTAAAAACTTCATATTAGCATTTATTACCGTGCCCTCTTGAATATAAGTAAACTTAACAATATTTTGTATTCTTTGTTTGGATCAGTCAAAATATTTTCTCAATACATTTTAAATATTATTTATTCCTGTTGTCACAGATACTGCTTCATCATTCTGAGAAATTTGTAAAAATAAGTTTGTCTCTAAATTCAATGCTTTGTAAAAAATATCTCTATTTATTTAGGCTTTTGTTGGTGTTGTAGAAATTTGGAGTGATAACTAACTATTTGGAAATATAAAAAATAATAATTCTAAAATGCCCATGGTGGAGGGGAAAGTGCCCAGAACCCTGGCCGCATTGCCGCGCTGAATGGCAATGCTGATTTTTTGTCACTTTTTCGGAAATCTGATTGGGCATGGAACTTTTGCAAGCTTATTTACTACATTGTTGATGTTTTATGCGGTGGCGTTTATCTATATCCTTTAGTTATACTTACTTATATTAAATAATTAGAAAGTCATGTCTTCTACTGCCAATGTTATATAGGTATTATATCTACATAATAATAAATCCAGGTGCAAATTCAATTCAATTCAATTCATTTATTAATAATTCTGACATAATTATCCATATTTGTTAGTAAAGCAAAGTGCAAAGCGTGGCGTGGCGCGTAGCAAAGTGTGGTTCCATATTCCCTAATTTTTTTTTCATAAGCGAGGTTTTTCTGTTTAGACCTTTCTCTCTTTGAATCCCTCTAGTGATTTTATTTATTTATGTATTCTTCGCAACCTGTACGCAACAATATAATTAATAAATGAAACCAAAGAAATTCGGTGTAATATAAAAATAATAATGCTCTATTTCGTTCTGAATATAATATCTTTTTTATTCGGAATGGGTAGTTGGGCTTTGGATGAAGAAATTTGACCTACAAACCTATCGATGCGACGCGTGACCAAAATGCTGGGACTTATTTGGCTCAACGTATCAGTATTGCAATCCAACGGGGCAATACTGCCAGCATCTTGGGTACGCTGCCAACTGGTAGTGGGTTAGAGCATTTGAGCTATCTATAGGCCTTTAATGGTCTATGGGTTGTCCAATTGCTTCTCCTTGTAAGTAGTTAGTTTAGTTTTAGTAAGTAAAGTGTAGTTTGTTTTCAGTAATAAAGGCATTCGCCCATTACAAACCTGAACCTGAAAAATCATGTCTTCTATGCAACGAAAAAGATCTCGACAGACTTCTGAGTTCAGTTTTTCTCTTACTCTTGAATTTGAGAAATCTTAGACCATCTCGGGTCGAGTAAAGACCAAAACAAATAAGAGATTTTGGCTTGAACCGGGCTTTGTTTTTCTATGTGTCGCACGGTTTGTACATTTAGCCAGTGTCAACTAAATTATTAATATAGGTAGGTAATAATATACTCCAAGTATTGTTGAGGGTTATCGGCTGCATGCTGGACCCTCCAGACACTTGTTCAGGGAAGTGGTGGGAATATTACAGAAAGCTTTCTAATAAACTTTTTCGGAGAACACTTGTAAAACATAAAAAGCAATTTTACACTATTATGTTTCATCCGCCTACATTCGTGCACATTTTTTACCGTCTTCAAAAAAAGGAGGAGGTTCTCGATTCGATTGTATGTATTTTTTATGTTTGTTACCTCAGAACTCCGTCATTTATGAACTGATTTGGAAAATTATTTGCGTTGGATTCAGTATAACTACGAAGTGATCCCTTATAAATTTCATCGATATTTGACTTTGGACTGCGAAGATATATTAAAGTCGGTTTTTTTTTATAAAATGTGTGCTTGTAGAATACAATAATTGTTGATATTCTGCTAATATTACCTAGGTTTAGTCATCTTGGCACCTTCCCATCTTAGCACCCATGAATTGATGCCCTTTCTGTAGTTTTTAACCGACTTCAAAAAGGAGGAAGTTTACAATCCGACGGTATGTTTTTTTTTTCTGTGTGTTTGTTACGCGATTCAGAGAGATCACAAAAACATTTTGTCTCCAAACATATACTTATTTTATTGAAATTACAAAATATTATTGATCTCGTCGAGATATCAAATCAAAACAGTTGCTGTAACGATTTGCATGGAACGGGGTCGTGCTCGCCGACCGGTTTCCGATCACCGGCCGGCTGGTATGTAAAGCAGACGATCACGCGGTGGACGGCTGATGGACCGTCTTTGATACAACTTTCGTTCAAGTTGTATTTTGGAAAAGAAGTAAGCATGGGGTCAAAATAGTTTAATCAATGAAAACATTTTGGCTGCTTTATGAAATACGATGTTAGATAGTCATGAATGACGTCATTCAAATTACATTGGACTCCATTTGAAATGAGATTTATAATAGGTTGGTATATCATGCAATGATCATAATTATTAATTATATTTCCGTTTCCATTATTAAATTTCTTATTATTTAACTTCTTTCAGACATCGAGTTTTCTTTCTCTTTATGTTTCAAATAGGCACTATTATCGACCCATGAAGTAGATAAAGAAGTTAATCATGTAATAGAAATAAGTGAGGCAAGTACTTTCAAAAAGGTAATTACGATCAATCTAAAATACCAGGTTATTATTATTAAAAACTTAGAATACTTCAAAGCGGGTTCAAGATCCTAATGACCTAGAAGGCAAACTATTTCAAGGATGAACAACAACCCAGCCACCGCGTCGAACACTATAAACTACAAAAATCCTTTGAAAGTTGGTATTGCGTAACAATATCTTGAATGTCAACACCATGGTGCAAAAAGGATCAATGTTGCATCATCCAGTCAGACCAGTAGGATATCGTTAATTTATATTTTATTCCTAATTAATGGTAAATTTATGCAGGTTACCATCCGTTGCATTTATAACCTGATCAAACCTGCATAGTAATTTGTAATTATCTAAGATATGCGTACAAGTAAGTAATAGGCAAAGTGGAAGTCAAGATTATGTCTATAAACTTCCTTTACCTACATTCTTATTAGATCTAGTAACCTACTTATAATTTATTTACGTAAGTAGTTACGATGACAGCTATGTTCTTATGAAGCCGGATCAGTGCTGTTGAAGAGGGATCGTCACAAATAGTTACGTGGACTTGTCAGAGGTCTCAGTTATCACAGCGTAAACATACCCCTGTTCCTCAATTTTTCTCAGTAATTACTAAACAATTGGAACTGATATTTATGTATGCCATTCATTAGGATTTTCTTCCTTTGCCAAGTTGCTTTACATGATTGGTGAACTTTTACAGCAGAGAAAAAAATCTCTAAAAAGGTCTTTAAAAACAGATAGTTTCATTTTACAAGGAAACGTGACTGATTGAAGCTTCCAAAATTTATATAGATTAGTCTAAGCACACACTTCAAGTTGTTGGAAAGATTTTAAAAAAATCGCAATAGTTTTTATTTTATACGAGAAACATTGTTTTGGCGCATACGATCTTTTGCCGCAAGCTACCTCAAACGTGTTTCTCTAAATATTTATGACTGAGGGTGTAACCTACACAGCCAATCAAATGCTTATTGACTTCAAGGAATAACGCGGCGTTTCTTTGATTCCAGGCTTGCCAAGAACCTCACAACGAGAAAAGGCAGCCGTCGAGCAAACACCGGTAACCGTCTGGAACACGCGGTGCTCACTCACATCCAGCACGTGCCTTAGTTTCCCTGCCCCCTCTCCACATCACCTCCCTCCCACCGGCGCGAAGCTGAAGCAGTGCAGAGACAGACGTAGATGCTAGCCATGGCCCGTGGAGACGAATGCAAGACCGCCAGCAAGGCCAACTATGCCTGCAAAGCGTTTGATGTTACTCCTCCGCTAAAGTAAGTATACATTTTAGCGTCAGATTAGGCAAACCAGCGTGGTGGATTATGGCCCATTCTCTCTACGAGGGAAGGCCTGAGTCAGCAGTGGGAACGTAACGGGCTGATGATGATGGCAAGACCTTTCAATTTCAACTCATCAGTAATGTAATTTTTTTTTTACACTTAATAGATCTATGTTTGGCCACTATCTCGCCTGATGTGAAGCGATGATGTGGCCTAAGATGGAGCACATAGATCTAGAGAGATACGTCAGTTGAGCGGCTGCTCAGACCCGTCAAAATACAATACTGTAACATTTATAATCAAAATACGCTTCGTATCTTTCAACAACGTCATTGATGACTAATAATACCTACATACTTATATATGTTCTTAATATTACGAGTATCTATGTGATATAGAAGTCGCGCTTATATTTCTGCATAGGAATGTAAAATAATGTAAAAGAATGGAAAACCATTTCTTTATCTTTACATAGTGTACGAACCTCTTGCATCTCAGTCATAACTTTTCCTTATTTTTAAGGAAATTAATGGCTGCGCCTCCCACCACCTACAAGGTTAAGAAAGAAGAGCCCAAGAAGGACTACGGATCGTGGGGACCAGTCTTCAAAGACAAGAAGAGCTTCACCGAAATGCACCTCTGCTGAATCTTCAAGCCGGATCTCATCATCACCACTTCTCCATATTCACCGTCACAAATCCTCAACAGTCCGTGCTAGTTCGTTGGTGATACTCAACTGCTTTATATACAGACTTACTTTCGAAAAAAGTCTTCTGTAATCTTAACTTTTTTATAGGTTAGATCTTCATTTGTTAACATTCTTGAAATTTATGTTCTAAATACCTAAAATAATGTCTTCCTCTATCCAAAATTTTTATTTATGCGTGAATTCTCTAACAAAATTTTAACGACATTAATATTCAATTGTTTACTTGATACCACCCTGATGCTGTAACTTACAAACTAAATTAACAGTTATTTTGCTAAAAGGAATTATTTTTTGTAGAAGGTCTTGCCAACGAATTTTCTGGATTTCTAGTTTTAGTGCTTCTACCAAATTGTAAATTATAACCAACTAATTGGATAAATTAAATAAAAAATGTAAAACTACAGCTTGTTCTACTATTCTTGTTTGTGACGAAGCTTATCGTGTTGTTTCAAGGGTGTAGGGTCTCGCGTACTATTATCATGTATTCCATTATTAACAGATTAAATTCATCATCATTGGAAGATCTTTTTGTTGTTAGACCTGAAGACAGGCGGAATCATGATGGAGAAACTGTTATGAATCATGATTATTTCGAAATAAAACTATATTTTTGTCAGTTATTCAGCCGCCAAGCGGTAGTGCGCAAGCATTACTGTGTTCCGGCTTGAAGGGCATTGTAGCCAGCGAAATTACTGGGCATTATGAGACTCAACAGCTAATTGTCTCAGAGTGACGAGCGCAGTACAGCGCCACGCAGGATTTTGCAAAACAAAGTTATGGGTGGTGCTGTTATTGTTATGGGCTGGCGTATTGCTTACCATCAGGCAAACGACCAGCTCGTCTCGTCATTAGGTTACATAAAAAAAAAAAAAAAATATTCACGTAAGATATTACAATAAGCGCTTTTCTCGCTAAATGCAATCACTACCAGACAACCTTTGGATGAAGAGGGGAGAATAAAATTAGTAAATATTTAGGTTAGAATTTAACATCGATTGAAGTATGAAATACCTACTAGTAAGTAAGTAAGGAAGCTTATTTTGCATCAATAGATTTAGGAAATAAACATAGGAATTACTTAAAGTTCTATAGGTTTCCAAGAACTTTCGTAACCAACCAGGCTACGTAGGCTTAATGACACGGTGGGTTAGAAAACCGCAGGTTCGAGTCCTGTTGTAGCGTTAGAGATTTTCTGTCGAAATTAAACATTTGGAAACTGTTGTGCTATTACATGTCTCTGAGATACACATGATGTTGCAGTTATACGATACAGATGAAAGTCTCATTCTAGTTCCAAAATCAAACAAACGAGTTGACATTTAGAGCGAGTGTGGCTCAGCGGGAACTCGTGCGCCTTTCGATCCGACGCACCTGGGTTCGAATCCCGACTCGGCCGTGCACCAATGACTTATCGTTAAGTGCAGATTTTGCGCGGTTGCTCTAAAAACGGTGAAGGAAAACATCGTGATGAAACCCTCTTACGCGCTTTGTAGTGGTAGGCTCTGGCCGTGGGTGTAATACCACCCACCAAACAAAACCATGCCGTCAAGCGACCTAGTCGTGTTTTGGGAGGATGTTCGGTGAACCATCGGGGAGACGGGTCTGAGCAGCCGCTAAACTGCCATCTCTCTCTAGATCCATCTGATGTGAAGCGATGATGAGCCATCAGCTCATCATCGCTTCACATCAGGCGAGATAGTGGTCAAACATAGATCTATTAAGCGTAAAAAAATACAATAATCATGTACCCCAAAAATGTATTCAATTCTACCTACGATTTTATCGTAGGTTCAGCGTTAAGACTGAGGATGAGACTGATACTGATGATTCGGGGTGCAGGGCCACAGGAAATTGGCAATTTTGGGCGCTCAGTGTACGGACATTCACTGCAATAGCAAAGAAAACTAACTATTACGCAATAGTAAATGGCAGACGTGCAGGATTTACCATTGGATGACTCTTCAAAATATATCTTACTCTAGCTTCAGCGATAACTTGGTGTGAAGAATGTGTTCTTGAGTGAATAATTCCGAATGAAATGTAGAAAACGAACCATCCACAAAATAGGGCAAATCAGAGAGCATCGGACCCACTTTGTATATATTCCCCTAGTGTCCATCCGGTTCTTTCAATCTTCGCCCCACGACAGTTCTGCCATTTAGGTGATAAAGGTATAAGGAACGGTGGGAAAATAAAAACTGTTGCATACTTGTACAATATTGTCCTAAAGTGACCTATAGGAGTAGTAAGTTAGTTTTCTTTGCATATGGCACTGAAAAGAAGAAACGTTTTTTTATGGTACTGAGCGTTGAGCGAGCAAGTCATTCCCCTGGTGGTAAGTGCCACACCTGTTTAGAACAAATTGCAGTGACATCCAGAACTTTAATAGCATAAAAAGCTCTGCGTGGCACTGCATTGCGCTCATCACCTCGAGACATCAGGTATTAAGTCTCATATGCCACTACAAAAGTTCTAAATATGCCCCTCAGTTTCTTGCCGTATCTTCTGAGTAGTGGTTCTTTTTTCCGATACGGTGGTAGAGTCATTGTAATAATTGACGCTCATAAGTGCGTGTGTGGTGTCAAAAATGAATAAAGAACTTTGAAAACCGGAACACAGTAATGCGTGCGCACAATTGGTGGTGAATAATACAGGGTGCAAATACAGGGTGGAAATTTAAGATGGGACATAAATGGCGGCTTTAACATAACTTTTAATATAACTTTGAGCTAAGAAAAACGTTCTTCCCGTAGGGAGTAGGTAAGGATCGGGAAAAGTGTGATTGTATGAAAATACCAAAAGTCTAGTGTCTAAATGTCATTGTGTCGTTTTTACGACATATCGAGGGAGGAACGGATTTATCTTATTTATTGTACCTACCTACATAGTATATTTCGCGTAAAAGTTGTGCACTAACACTAGGTTACGCCTCTGCAGTAGCCGTTTTATGGTTCTATACAGTTGTACAGGATCACAGTACCTCACGACAGAAAGTAAATTGAGGGAACTGAATATCGCAAGTCAAACGATTACCTCAGACCTACATAAGTACGTATGTCAAACGACTTTTGAAAGTTCGTTCTAGGTTCAAAGTTCAAGTTCATAAGTTCTGTATTCAATTTTGGCATCACTGACGCACTTATGAGCGTCAATTATTACAATGACTCTATCACCGTATCGGAAAAAGAACCACTACTCAGAAGATACGGCAAGAAACTGAGGGTCATTTTTTAGAACTTTTGTTATAATATTTTGTTTGTTTTTGACAATATTATGTTTCTTATGTGCCAGTTGGCTACTTGGCACATAATCCTTGCTTCTTTGTCTTCTATGTAACTACTAACTGTATAGTATGTTTTTTTTATTAAAATATTTTTCACATGCAATTTAAATCTACTTTCTGTGAGCTCCGTTATACATTTTGTAATTTTATTGTAAAAACGTACGCAATTTCCCTTGAAGCACTTATTCGTTTTACTCAGTCTAAACCTAGGTACTGCAATTTTATCCTTATTTCTAGTGTTTCTGTTGTGATGGTCACTATTCACCTTTTTTTTAACGGGCGAATGCCTTTTTTCTGAAAACAACCCTACACTCTACTTACTAAAACCAAAGAAAACTAAATATTACTACGTAAAGAAGCGACACTCCCACCCCTCCGCCAATTTGTTGTCACCCGCAACAAACCGATGAAAACATGGGCAATGCCGTGCTTGCGTCACTCGGTTGTCACCGCTCGCTGCGAATGACTAATGAGTGAGATTCAAATGTTTATTTTATATGTGCGATCAATTATGTTATTTGAGGTTGTTATGACCTTTTTGGATGACGACGACCTGCTTTACAGAAGTAGAGCAGGCCGGCTGACTATTTGACTTTGACATATAGACGAAACATATTGAGAAAAAGACGCAGAACGGCTGAAGACGGTGGAGCTGACCAGGACCTGACCTGACTGACGGAGGTCTGCCTATCTCTTTTAAAATGGTTCGTTATTGTTCTGTGTATGGATGCAAAGAAACCACTTACACAAATAAGAATCGAAGATTTTTTGGTTTTTCGCGTTTTCCAGCCAAGCGATAGTGGGTGTGAAAGAGAAACACTTAGGTTGCTTACGTATAGCGTTGTCCTTGTCGCGCTCGATTCGTATTGGCTCATCCCTACAATAATTACGCACACACACAAAAACGTGTGCGGACAGGCCGGTGCGTCAGTAGTAGTACTAGACAGTTAGCTCAGCGAATTTGTATGGAGTGTCGGGGGTCTGCTAAAACTAAACTAACTACTTACAAGGAGAAGCAATTATTCACCTTAAATTTGGTACCTTGATATACCTGTACAAATGTGTCCAGTAGGTATTTTAGTTCAATATGTTACGAGTTTTAATATGCACCAACTTTATTCACAACATTGCGAAAAGAGGTGTTTTTCAAATTGTTCACTTTTATATCCAACAACCAGCCCCAGCCAAACAAAAGGTCCAGAATCTAAATTATTCATCTGTATACCGGATGGACAGAACACAGCATCGCTCAAGATACGCCTGCTGGGCCTTTTGATGCCTATTGTTCTGTTCTGTTCTGTAATTTTTTTAGTTCTTTAAACTGAGTCGGGTTCAGGGTATTGTTGGAAAAGATAACGCTCGAAATAACAGAGATAATATCGTTCAAGTGACCGTTAATTTTAAATAATATTGCGGGACGTTAGGCTAGTTTTGATTATGTTTGAAAATAAAGTCATACAGATCATATATAGGGGATCGAACAGTAATCGAGAAAAAATCTAAAATGTAATTCGTACGAATGTTCGTCGAAACAGAAAGATTATTCAATCAATATTTTTGTGAAATAATAATGATTTACATTTTTAAATCAATAAATAAAATCTAATAATTCTGATATTTTTAATCTGTCACAATTGTTGTAAACAATCACAGCACATGACGTCATTTGTAGGCAAGGCTTGGTTTTTGCTTTTTATAAAATGTACTTTTGCAATTTTTTTTATTTCATTACTACAATATCGTCCCCAAACTTCACAAAACGAATTTAAATCTCTTTGAAAGTTTTATTTCGAAGAGTTTGTCGTTTTCTACCTTCATATAACGTCACAATTTTTGAGGTGACCTTTTGCGCGGCAACATTTGAAACATAATATTTAAACATAGTTTTAGGTACTTTTAGAGCGTTATTTAATTAAAATAGTATTTTTCATGGCTATATATATTAACTGTAGTTGTCCGATCCCCTAACAGTTACTATGATACAATTAAGTATGCTTTAGAACTGTACGAGTAAGTAGTATCTAATATATTTTATACAAATTCACTCTACCTTACTTCATATAAAATCTCATATCTAAAAATTACACCCCTACTTCAAGATTAAATTTCCGCTAGGTCCGGGTACTCCGTAGATTTTTGCGTTAGATTTCCGAAACCAGCTGCCTGCTCGGCTTTCTACGACTACATGGCATATTTTTCTCCAAAAAATTGAGCTCAATGTGAATATGGAATAATTTCGTGAATAAATGCAAGGGGTAGTATACGTAAAGCGAGAATACCTACTTTATTGCGAGATTCACGAATAAGAGTACCGCATAGTGTATATGAATAACGAAATAATGACGGTTAAAGATGATACCGCAACGCTTACTGCGGAATTGTAAGTTGAATGTAGTTACCTAATATGAAAGCTTTTGCTAGGCTTTGCAGCGGGATACAAACCGATGGCTCCTTTGTGAGATATAGAAATTGAGTCAACTCGGCTTTTTTTTGTACAACGATCACATACATAGGTCCTGGTCCCTAACTAGGATTCCCTGTATCTAGGGAACCAGGAACTACGAGGACCGTGGTCCCACAACATCCAGACACGAAACAAATGCTTGCACTTAATTTTTGTTGTGCACAAACATTTGTCTCGTCGCGGGAATTGAACCCGCCACTCCAAAGTTGTATGCGATTTGAGCCAATCTGCCTAACCATTACACCACAGAGGCTCATTTACATTTGTTGTTGGCATCCTCGGTCCCATCATCATCATCATCAGCCTATATCAGTCTACTGCTGGATATAGGCCTCTCCTATAGCACGCCACTGAACCCGATCTTTGGTCTGTCCGTACAATATAGCTTTTTGCTTTTAGTTATTGCAAATGTCATGTAAATTGGACTAACATAAAACAAAAATATAAAAACGTATTCTTCCAATATTTGGCAAATTGTTATTGACACGAAAGCGCACAGAACACAGGTTTTCAACCCTGAAAATTCTATATTAATATATTTCATCGAAGGTCTAGGCTGGAAACTCATGCATAATTCAATCATATATTCTTGGCAACAAAGAATTTCAATTGAATTAAATTGAATTTGCTATTAGCTCTGAAAAATGTGTTTTCTTACGTGAACCATAGTAATAAGTAGGTATTCCAAAATTAATTTCGCTATTTTTCTAAGATCTTTTAATTCATCCGTTATTTGATGAAGAATGAAAGCTTGACCTGCCGTAGATATTTTTAACCGACTTTAAAAAAGGTGAAGGTTCTCTGTTCGATTTTTTTTATATATTTGTTACCTCAGAACTCCGTCATTTAACTCATTTATGAACCGATTAGGAAAATTGGTTCAGTATAGTGATTTTTTTTTATATTTGTTACCTCAGAACTCCGTCATTTAACTTATTTATGAACCGATTTGGAAAATTGGTTCAGTATAGCTACGAAGGTCCCATATAAATTTCATCGATGTTTGACCTTGGACTTCGAAGATACGTTGAAGTCGGTTATTGTTTTTTTTTAATTAATTAATTATTTACATCTCAGCTGAGGATATTGTTGTTAATCGAGAAACAATGCAACTCTCCGTTTTTAATTCCAAGTGTGGTTCCGCTATTGGCATGGCGGTAAAGATTTTTTTTGTGGTAAAAACTTGATTCCACTTTCATTCACGTGGATGAAATTTAGTGAAGGCGCCACTTTCAACGGCAACTTAGTTTCGAACTTTGAAATCAATAGAACAATTTTAAAATGGTGGAATTGATTTAGTAGTTTTCTCACTTCGGCCACGTTCTTTCAAACTCTGATCCAATTATAACCATTATTGACTTTGAACTTAAAAAAAAAACAAATGTGTCAGTGGTAGCGGTAGCCGGTGAGTCTGCTTGAATAATTCAGGGGCTTCCTTGTTTGCTTTCCGCTGGTTTGTTTAATTGAATACCTGAGGCCGTTCGGAGGGAGGTTCGGATAGCTTTTATTGAGATTAGGCGAGTACGAGTTGTTTGGAATTTGCAAGCAGTTGGGAGTGGATTGGGCTCTGCGTTTGTGTATAGAAGACGCAGTTTGGTTTTTAAGGAGGCTGTCTTTGCTGAGCCGTAACTTTTTTTTATATCGTACTAAGTGTTGAGACGAGCAAGTCGTTTGTCTGATGGTAAGCGCCACGCCTGCCTATAACAATTGCAGTGCTACCACATTTAATACCATGAAAAGCACTGCGTAGCACGCTTATCACCCCGAGACATCAGATATCAAGTCTCATATGCCCAGTAATTTCGTAAGCTAATGTCCTTCAAACTGGAACACAGTAACGCTTGCGCACTGCTGCTTGGCGACATAATAACTGGCAAAGCTGTGGTACCTATCCAGACGGCCTCCCGCATACGAGAGACCTACCACAAGTAAAAATAAACTGGGAGATCTCAGCACTTTCAAAAGCATAAACAGAATGTCATCAGTTTTTAACATTGGATAAATCTCACACCTACGTACAGTCAGCGACATAAGTAGCTGGACTTTTACAATCTTCCAATTGTCAATAATAACGAAAATATATATATTTTTTTGCAATTTCCCTTTTCGCACAGTGTTAACAGGCTTTTTAAATACAAAGAAATAAAACAAATATTGAAGGTGTAGGTAGTCAATCAAAGATTCACAAATGTTAAGCTACTTTTGTCGCTGACCGTACATAACTTTTTTCCTTTTTCTAATTGAAGTGATTAAGTATATGGCTTCGCACGGGAGAAGAGGAAGGTTAATGTATATGTAACAAATAAACTTTCCTCTTGAATCACTCTGTCTATTGATGAAAACCGCATTAAAATCCGTTGCGTAGTTTAAAAGATCTAAGCGTACAGACGGCGAGAAGCGACTTTGTTTTATACTATGTAGAGAAACTGTCCAGCTAGATATTTTAGAATGTCTGCAGCCCGCTTAATAGGGAATATGCATGTATTTTTTTAATGCATGAATCGATTCATTATTGAATACTATTAATAAAAAAAAAAAAATTACGGCATCATTCATCAATAAAATAATTCAAATAAACATAAACGCGCCATTTGCGTGTGACGTCAAAACATGGGTGCCTAGGATCTCCTTATTGGTCCATCTATGCTACACGTGTGTGTGTGTCAATAATTTACCAATAGGGCGGGCTCTATGTCAAAAATTGACCAATAAGCAGCGAGGCGCGTGACGTCAAAACGTGGTTGCACGTACTCAAGCGTTTTGCGATTACGTTCCGTTTCTCCAAAAATAAGAAAAAAAAAACATTGTAAATACAAAAAAACTACGCAATTCATAATAATAATTATATCACTACTAAATGTTTACAGGAGTAATCTATCGTAAAAAGTAATTTCTAGATTTTTCGACAACACATGCATATTCCCTATTACAATTAAAGAAACAAAAGCGGTCCTTGAGTAACGGTGTGTAAAGGTTGGCCGCGCACGTCTCACCTCCCGTTTTGTCATCGGAAAGTGTCGCATCTTGCACGACCCCGCGGGAGCATCCAGCATGCTGGCACGCACGTGGTATCGACCGGCCGGCGGCGTAGTGCGGACCTACCGGGCCCGGTGCCCGCGGAAAATGCGCGCGCACTACCGCCGCCGGCTGGACCTCCTGAGCCTAGCTGCCTGTAGGGATGCGGGCTTTGCGAAACTTTTTGTTACTAAAATCTGGGTGTTAAAAATAAAGACATACATTTTTAACTTTTACCTTTAAAATTGGAAAAAAATATTGCTATTTTTACTAGTGTCCGTGTCTGTGATCCGTTTCTGAGAAAGTTTAGTAGGTTGCCTAATTTAATTATTGTTAGCGTGACCTAGCTGCTTAGTTACTAAATTTTAGGTTAATTAAATTTGAGACATAACACGCTACAAAAAAAGTAGCGAACTAGGTCTCTGTAAATATTTGAGTTCGTAACAAAGGAATTTTCGTCATTGCGTAACATGAAACATCGTTAAAATTTTAAACGTAACATTCTAAATAGTACCCCGAACGTGCGTGTACACTGTACATACTTATCAAATCGCGCTTAAAGTAAAAGCGGGCCCGAAATGTTCCCGGTCACAAATGGGCAGAGTTATCGATAAGAGGTCGTCACGCGAGCTGCGGCATCGGCAGTCTCCCATTCAGCAAGCACGGCAGACGCCGTATGGCCGAGCGGGGCAAACACCGCGTCGCGCCCGTGCCGGCGCCGACCAAGAAACAGTACGCGTATGTGCCGTGCCCGCGCTCCGAGGAGGTGGGGACGGACTTCGCGCTCCAGCTCCTCAAGGGACAGCCGCAGCATCACGACTTGCCGGAGACGCCGGTCAAGCCACCACCCGGTAAGTCAGTGACAAAAAAGTTTCGACGTGGAAGTTTTGGCGCGGAAAAGTTATAAAAAGTTGTTATTTATGTGCCAGCATCAAATTAAAAAGACTTAAATAGAGGTCACGTATTTTGGGCGTCTTCCGGGAAGCTACAGTTCAAAACAACATCATATTTTATTTCTGTGACGGAGATTTGAGTAGGAGACGAAGTATGCAAATCCGAAATATCCGCGCGATATAGTAAACGCATGTTATGACAACACGTCGTGCGGGGTTAGTCGTTATTTAGATCCCGCCAAATTAGACGTGTCTTGGCCCGTGGGCGAAAGCAGGGACACTAAAACATCAACTTATTATATTAAAAACATTTACAACTAAATTTACCTTACCAAAGAGTAGTTATATGATATACATGTTATAAAACTAAATAAAATACATATAATATACAAGTATACATTAAAAAAAACCGACTTCAATTCTGATCTTCGAAGTCCAAAGTCGAATATCGATGAAATTTAAATGGGACCACTTTGAACCCAACGCAAAAATTATTTGCCAAATCGGCTTATAAATGACAGAGTTCTGTTCACACATAAAAAAATAAAATCGCATTGAGACCCTCCTTTTTTAAGTCGGTTGCTATGCTTCACTTATTGCAATGTACATCCGAATATAGGTACTATAATAATACCTAGATATAGTTATCTATCTCTCTGTTTGAAACTGTCATTGTATTTATCTACACAAATGCCGACCTATGTGAAGCACTCATCAATACAAATCAAACATACTACTCATCACTTTTCAGGGTCGCGGCCACACATGATAAAAAAAATTAATATTAATTTATTTCTCTTAGTATAACAACTTTGTTTGTGAGACCCTAAATAATAAACTAGGCTGTATGGTCTGTGCCTTAATAGTTAGTTTCTTCCCATTATGTTCAATTTCTTTTTGTTACATTAATTGAAAGAAAGAAAGAAAAACCATTTATTCGGCACACAAAAACGACAAAGAAACAATACAAAAAATAATAACTTAAATAATAAATATATGCGCCGAATGGGCTCAGCTCAGCATAAAATGCCAAGAGTTTTACACAACTCGGCGCTGATTTTCTGCTGATACCCGTTTTGCTATAGGAACAGTGAAAAATTGACTGTACTTATCCATAAAAATTTACATTTAAAATAATAATATCCTACAAATAATGATAATACACTACATATAATAAACATACATATATGTATATATTAAGCTAAATTAATTTACAAAATAAATGTGAATTATATTACTATTATTTATGTATGTACATGTACATTTTAACGACAGCCTCTGTGGTGTAGTGGTTGGGCAGGTTGGCTCAAATCTCATACACCACTGAGGTTGCGGGTTCGATTCCCGCGACGGGACAAATGTTTGTGCATAGAAAAAAAAAGCGCAAGCATTTGTTTCTTGTCTGGGTGTTGTGGGACCATGGTCTTCATAGTTCCTGGTTCCCTAGATACAGGGAATCCTAGTTAGGGGTCAGGATCTATGCATGCGATCGTTGGGCGAAAAATTAAAATTAAAAAAAATTACTCACTCTTTATGTTTTCATATTATGTATATATGTAAATTTCAAAAAATTGTTTGTTGTAAAGTTTGTTGATTAAAGATATCATAGCTATAACTGTACATACCCACGAGTATAACTAGATATGTATTTCCAGTGAGCAAGCAGGTGCTCAGTCTTTCAGCCAATTACCTACCAATAAATTAATGGCTAACTGTTATTGCTGTTTCCGTTTTCACTTCACACGTGTTTGCTAATCGATCTTCCCATTAAACATGTGCATGATATGTTACCACACAATTCAAGGACAGATATTACTTTCTGAAAGGTTTTTTTTTAAGTTTACCCGTTAGGGCATGCTAAAGTCTCTAGGACCATACCGCCACGTCTTACGTAGTTTTTATTTGGTAGTTTAATATTCCATTTATAATACTTTTGTAGGGAATGAGGATCATCAGCCACAAGCCGGACCCTCTTCTAGTGCTTCAATAAAGTGGCGGAACTTTCCATGGACTTTTTGGGAGAACATAAAAAGCAATGTTTTCTCTATTTTTTTTTTCATTTGCCAATACTTGAGCACGTTAACGAACACATAATGGTCAATATTCCACCGATATTACACATGATCACTCGAAAAAACACTTGTTTGGAAAATAAAACAAAATCGAACTGTATCACTTTTCACTTCCCGCCAAAAAGTCTCTTTCTGAAAGCAATAACAAAAATTAACCGATACCCGTATTTAATACCTTTTAATTGATACAAACTTTTGTTGCAAAAAAAAACGTCTGACGACATCTCGCCTGATGGAAAGCGAAGATGCGGCCTAAGATGGAATACGCCTGCCCATGAGAGTTTAAATACATCCTTTCAATTCCTCCTCCTTTTTCTCTCCAGCTAGTCGTAACTCTGTGAAAGAACCAATTAATATAAGACAGATAGACAAAGGAACAAACTTTCGCATTAATAACGTGAATCACGATAGACACGATCACAAATAGGATTGATACGTCCAGTACAGTCAGCGACAAAAGTAGCTGAACATTTGTGAATGTTTGATTGACTACACCTTTAATGTTTTGCTTATTTCTCTGGATGTTGCATTTAAAAGTCTGTTGATATCCTGTGCGAATAGGTAAATAGCAAAAAATTGCATGTAGTTTGTATATTTTCAGTGTTATTGTCAATTGAAAGATTGTAAAAGTTCAGCTACTTATGTCGCTGACTGTACATATTGATCATCGACGTCTAGTTAAAAATAATCGCTTAGCAAGCCGACCTCTGACTTGCTAGACGTTGCTTGAACATGTTAGAGATTCCTTCATCCTGGACAATCCCGGTCCATCGAGATATGTCCCGGTATAAATAACTGTGCCCCATTGACTAGCAGGGGAATGATCTAACTCGAACCTCGGTTCCGATCGTTTTCAAAGATTCAGAAGGAACTTATCTGCTTACATCTGTTGTTAAGTGACGATGCGGTCGAAGATGTAGCACGCTCATCATCATTATCATCATCATCAGCCGGAAGACGTTCACTGCTGAACATAGGCCATTGATCGCCACAACGAGCGGTCGCTCGCTGTATGCAGCCAGCGGCTCCCCGCGACTCTTACAAGGTCGTCGGTCCACCTTGTGAGGGGCCGTCCTACGCTCCGCCTTGCGGTCCGTGGTCACTTCAACTTGCTAATTTTGAGAGCTATGTCGGTTACCTTTGTTTTTTTCCGGATCTTATCTCGCAAAGAAATCCCTAGCATAGTAGTAGTAGCACGCTCGCCTAGAAGAAACCTGTTCACTCTTGTCTTAAAGACACCCAGATTATAGCTATCCGGAAACACAAATGCCGGCAGAGAGTTCCACTCCTTGGCCGTTCGCATAATAAAGGTCGAAGCAAAGCGCTTGGTGATTGGCACACAGTAATGCTTGCGCACTACTGCTTGGCGCTCAGATAAAGTATCCAGCCCGAAGGCTTGGCGATATTATGTAAATGCCTCATTATTTTGTGAACATGGCAAGACTGTTTATAGGGTCACATATTCTCTGATGTCAGTATCGCCAGGTTTATGGGAGCCTTACAAATAGATTCATCATCATCATCAGCCCATAACGTTCCCACTGCTGGGCCACGGACCTCCTCTCAAATAGAGAGTATGGGCCATAATTCACCACGCTGGCCCAGTGCGGGTTGGTGGATGTCACATGTCCTTGAATTTTTATGATTAATTCTTGAACATGCCGGTTTCCTCACGATGTTTTCCTTCACCGTTTTTAGAGCGAGTGTTAAATCTGCACATAACTTAAGAAAGTCAGTGGTGCGGGGCCAGCGGGATTCAAACTCGGGTACTGACTGAGACACTGAGCCACACTCACTCTTTATACACAAATAGATTTGATATCACCACAGAATACTAAGGGACAGAAGCATCAATCCGCAAATAAATTTAAACAAATAGCGACTCTTGCTATGACGCAATAAAATTCAATTCAGCTCGCGTAACGTTGCATACCTACCAGTCATATTAACAATTAGAGCGCCTCTCTTTCTATCGCATAGCTCATATCTCTTGTGACGCGGCACGTGTAACGAAGCGCGATCCACCGTCGGTGTCCGGCTTTGTACTTGTAGCTTCACACCTACAGTGCGGAGTTCGCTAGGCCTGATATCACCAAAACTCTTGTTTGTAAAGGTAGCTAGGTCATCATATCCGTCCGCGTTACGAGATTTATGGAAGTCCTAGTGTACTCTCACCCACTGACCGAATTACTCAGCTGCAAGTTGCTGCTGACCACTTTGGCACATCATCAATGGTCTATTTATCTACTCAGAATTATAAATACTTAGTAGCACTAGTGCCTATACTTTTTTTGTAACTGAACGACGAGACGAGCAGGTCGTTTGCTTATGTTACGCAACAATACGCCCATAACAGTTGCAGCACCACCCAGAATTTAGTTTTGCAAAATCCTGCGTGAAACGGCACTGCGCACGTCACCCTGATCTGTTGAGTCTCATAATGCCCAGTAATTTCGCTGGCTACAATGCCCTTCAAACCGGAACACAGTAATGCTTATTTTGCTTGCTTTGCTTGTTTACTTGGTGGCATTAGCTCATTCGTTTTTCTTGGAACAAGAAGAGAATCAAAAGGCTCCGGTGACATACTTCTAAAAGATACACTATTTCCCTAAAAATTAACAGAGTGCGACTGTTACAATATATAAATACCTACAAGTTCTAGAAAGTTACACACAGTCGCATCATCATCATCATCATCAGCCCATCACGTTCCCACTGCTGGGACACGGGCCTTCTCTTATTGAGAGATTATGGGTCATAATCCACCACGCTAGCCCAGTGCGGGTTGTTGGATGTCACATGTCCTTGAATTTACACAAGCAGTCAAGTAAATCACTCTAGAATGTCCTACAACCCTGTAGTTACAAAATGATCTTGTATACCTATAGGTACTATCCTATTTCCTACTTTATATGATTAATGCGAAAGATTGTGAGGATGGGTGGATGTTTGTTACTCAATCACGCAAAATCTAGCACGGATTTTGATGCAGATACCTGAGCTGAGGCCCTGGAAACGGAAATTGACTACTTTTTATTCCGGAAAATTGCAAGCGAAACCGCGGGGCGTAGCTAGTTTTGTTAGTACAGTATTGAAGAAAGTTTTTTCTTTTTTGCGCTTAATAGATCTATGTTTGGCCACTATCTCGCCTGATGTGAAGCGATGATGTGACCTAAGATGGAGCACAGGTCTAGAGAGAGGCGGCAGTTGAGTAGCTGCACAGACCCGTCTCCCCGATGGTTCACCGAACATCATCCCGAAACACGACTAGGTCGCTTGACGGCATGGCTTTGTTCGGTGGATGGTATTACAACCACGGCCAGAGCCTACCACTCTAACGCGTAAGCGGGTTTCATCACAATGTTTTCCTTCACCGTTTTAGAGGGAGCGTGCAAAATCTGCACTTAATCATAAGTCATTGGTGCAGGGCCGAGTCGGGATTCGAACCCAGTAGCGTCGGGTCGAATGATCTGATATGTTTGTCTTATTTCTCTGAATGTTGCATTTTAAAAGTCTGTTAATATCCCGTGCGAATAGGGAAATTGCAAAAAATTGCATGTAGTTTCTATATTTTCTGTGTGATTGACAATTGAAAGATTGTAACAGCTCAGCTACTTATGACGCTGACTGTACCTAATCATTCATGGAGACAGGTGACAATTGAGCTAGCTCATGAATGAAATGTAATGAGACGATAGATAAATCTTAGTGACAGGTTACTAATTACCTAATTAGCCAACCATGATATTAATCTACACAGGCTGATGCTTGTATATATTATAGTAGTTTTTAAACTATCGCGAACACTTTTCGATTTTGCTTTATGAATCGGGAGGATGGTTTTAGGTTATCTGCATCGTGGAATCCGGTGATTTATCTTCGAACGTATCTGCCGATACTTTTAGTATTGTAGGTATGTCGTGACCAAGTTTTACCAAAACACAAGCGGGTAGTGTTTGTCTGTCTGTCGCTCTGTGTGATATCTTGCAACTTAAATTTCGAGCACTTCCCGATTAGCTATCCGACTGAAACTTTCAGGGTAGCTCACAACTCGATGATAATGCATTCTAAATCTATTTATTAGCATGCAATGCCGACCTAACCTCAAAAGGCGCATAAAAAAAGTGTTTTTATTAGATTTTTTTTTTGATCTGTTGCTATTTAAACAATCTCATACCTACATGGTTTCTGGCCCCAAACTAGGATTTCCTGAAAACTGGAAGTACGAAGACCATGGTCCACAAAAACAAATATTGGCGCATTTAATTCTCTGTGCACTGCCATTTGTCTCTTCTCCACTATTAATGATTACTTGTACTATTAATGATTTTCTGCCATCGCGGGAATCGAACCTGTAATCTCGGTGGTTTCAGCCAACTTGCCCAACCACTACACCACAGAGGCTGACGAGCTTTGCTAAGACTGCTTAGACTAGACAAGTGACGTGACGGCTCAACCAATCTGGAGATATAGGTATATACCTACATGTACCCATACTTCCAGACACCTTATCAGAAGAAATACTATCAATCTTCTTCTTGCGATGTCAGCCTTCTCTTTTATGGTCAGAAAAGGACCGTTTCGGACGACATGCTGAGTTATCGTCACGTGGAAAGGATTGGTTAGTAAGAAAGATAGGAATTCAGTTAGGTGATTAGGTATCAATAATTTACTTAAAAATTTATGATTTGATTTGATGGCGAGACGGGTCTGAGCAGCCGCGCAACTGCCGTCTCTCTCTAGATCTATGTGTTCCATCTTAGGCCACATCATCGCTTCAAATCAGGCGAGATAGTGGCCAAACATAGAACTATAAAGGATAAAAAAAAAATGGCTTACTTTGGGGGAATCATTCCTGATAGGAAATAGGGTCTTAATCGCCCATACTGTTTTTATTGTGCAATTTTACTTACCAAGCCTCCTAGTACTAGCAACCCTAGGACACACTTTTTGCCAAGTCGCGTAGTTAACCACTGGAATAACCTACCAGAGTCAGTGATCAGTGCGCCATCAGTGAACAGTTTTAAAACAGACTTGACAAACATTTAAAAATAAATCACAAGTGCAACGATATGCACGCATCAGCTCAACAAGCTGCTAGTGCATCATCAATAATAATAATAATAATAATTACATTTCTTGGCCCTAGTGTAATTTTTTAAATGCAGTTTCGTACGTAATCTTAATTACAATTTGAAATACACACATTATTTTGCATAGTATTTTGTTTGCGATACACAATAAAAAAAAATATTGTATTTTGTTTTTGTTTTTTGATGGAAATAAGCTCTATGTAAACGTCACCTTTAGCTGTGATCGATAGTTTATTGTTAAGATGGTGAAACAGGGTCATTTTCTTCGGGAAGTATGGTTTACAGAGAAATAATCGAAACGGATAACTTAACAAAAATTAATTTTTAGAAAAATATTAGAACCGACTTCAGGACTAAACTTATATTCGTTTATGTTATTTTTTTCAAAAAGTGTTAAATAAATTTTGATAATATTCATATGGGACCATCTCTAAAGTATGACCTACCACACAAAAAAAGATTCATCACAATCAATTCATAATTGGCGATGTAATCGCATAACAAACATACAAAAAAATACCGTCGAATTGAGAACCTCCTCCTTTTTGAAGTCGGTTGAAAATTCAAACAAAGGAAGATGAAAATAATCTGGTTTAATCAGTAAAACTAGTGCATTTAGAACTAATGAGATAATTCGGAAATAAGTTAGGTTTTAATCAAGTATGGGGTCTACTCTATTAAATTAACGAGTTTGCTCTACATTTTAACCGACTTCAAAAAAAGGAGGTGGAAGAGGATTATTGTCTAGTGTCTAGGTACCAAAGAAAGTATCACGTGTGCCTTGCTAATTATTATTTACTAGCAGACGTCCGTGACTTTGTACGCGGTAATATATTAAAATAGCTGTCTATCAGTGAAAGAATTTACAAAATCGGTTTAGTAGTTCCAGAGATTACCTCCTACAAACATACTTACAATTTTACCTCTTTATAATATTAGATAGTACCTATAGAATATTTTTTTTACAATTTCAATTCACTCATCTTTTGAGTTATCATGTCAATGTTCCTAATGTCATGTCATGAAGTACAATTATTAATTAATTGATTAATATATCATTATTTTTATAAAAAGACAAAAATCGACTTCAATGTGTCTTCGAAGTCCAAGGTCAAATATCGATTAAATTTATGGAACCACTTCGTAGCTATACTGAACCCGACGCAAAAAGAATTTTCCAAATCGGTTAATAAATGACGGAGTTCTGAGGTAACAAATATAAAAAAATAATACTATCGTACTAAGAACCTTCTCCTTTTTGAAGTCGGTTAAAAATATTAATATTTAATTATAAAATAATGATTTATCGGCAAAAGCCTCGCCTCGTCAATGCAGTAACAGCTTTTGTTAGTCTTACCAGTTTTAATTAACGCAGTGCCAAAATGCACGCACGTTTTGTGTAAAGCAACTGGAAGGCTGGACCCAGAGAAATAGACCCCTACTGTTAATTAAAGTTAAATGTATATCACTGACGAACGAACTTTAGCTAGACCACCTGTAGCGGTAGAAACTTTGTACAAACTAAAATCACAGGCGAGAGAAACAAAGGAAAAGTTAGATTGCACTTTCTGGGTAATTTGAACCGTATTACGTAGGTATATAAAATTATTTTGAGCTGAGAATAAAAGGAATATGATAACAACGAGACAGTCTTCTTTTAAACCGTAGTTAAACTGAACAAGTATACATTTTATCAACAAAAAACCGACTTCAATGTATCTTCGAAGTCCAACGTCAAATATCGATGAAATTTATATGGAACCACTTCGTAGATACCTCATGAACTGAACGCAAAAAGAATTTTGAAATCGGTCGACAGTTGGCGGTGAAATCGGTGAACATCAGAAAAAAAAAATACAGTGGAACATAGAACCTTCTCCTTTTTTGAAGCCGGTTAAAAACAATCACAATTGTTTAAATGATATCTTTTCCATAGGCTAGCCTGGCTTCCCTGAGTATTTAATGCATATGTGATCAAAATTAGCCTAAACACAATTTCCTGGCACTACAACCACCTACAACTAGCAATCTAAAAAAAGCAAGCAAAATGTACCTACCTACATCGGTCGTCGCTATCCGCATCCTCATGTCTTCGTCATAGATTACTATTTAAGTTTTTATATAGTAGAGAAAATGTGTTTAATCAAGGTGTCAAAAAATGACATAACCAGTATCACTTTAGTGAATTGCATCCGTGCGAAGCCGGGCGGGTCGCCATTATTTTAAAATACTGGCAATAAATAAAATATTATTTTACGTAGGTGATTTAGTATCAGGAGATTTTCAGCGAATCTGAGTTTCAATTGCATAATTGCGAGATTATTTCGCAATCATTATTTGTGGTAAACGCACAGCGGAATGCACACAGAATGTGTAATGGGCGGAAGTAATATATACCACAGTACCTAATTAAGCTAATCGTTGACCAAACTATCGCTATTTCTTGTAGATTTATCTCTCCGTAAAGTTGTTTACAGCTATCTTAGAGTCGATGTTTAGAAAGCTTAATTGGTAGGAATATGGAGTCAACATCAATGGGGAGAAGTTAACACATCTGCGATTTGCAGATGACATTGTTATTTTGGCAGAGCAGCACGGAGATATTCAACACATGCTGAACACTTTAAACATGGCAAGCATAGAAGTTGGTCTTCACATGAACCTCACTAAAACGAAGGTTATGACAAACGGAGAGCCAAAACCTGTGAATCTGACTAGCGGCAATATAGAGTACGTGAACGAATATATTTATCTAAGCCAGACAATATCCTTTCAAGACGCCACCACCAAAGAAATTGACAGACGGATAGCAATATCGTGGAAGAAATACTGGTCTCACAAAGACATCTTTAAAAGCCAAATCCCAGTCCACTTGAAGAAGAAACTGATGGACAATACTATACTACCATCCTTGTTTTACGGATGTCAAACATGGCCCCTAACCAAAAATTTAGTAAACAAAATTGTATCTTTTCAGAGAGCAAGAGAGCGTTCGATGCTGGGTCTCAAACTAAAAGACAGAGTCCGAAATGTTGATATCAGGCAGAAGACTAAGGTCACGGTATGCTCTGTAGGCTCAAATGGAAGTGGGCAGGGCACCTCGCTAGAGCAACTGACGGTCGTTAGAGCGAGCGCATTGTTCACTGGCAACCCAGAGAAGGAGCGCGGACAAGGGGACGGCCGAAAAGAAGATGGTGCGATGACGTCGTGGATGTGGCGGGTGGAACTTGGACACGAGTCGCTCAGGATCGCAAAACGTGGCAACGCATGGAGGAGGCCTACACTCAAATTTGGGTGCCCAAGACAAATTAAGAAAAAAATATATACAAATAATGATAAATAACATAATATATATATATATATATAATATATATATATATATATATATATATGTGTATAGACATAGTTAAAATGTATTTTATTTGGTAATAAAAGGCTATTTTTATTTATTTAAAGTTGACAGTCTCTAAACTGTATCTAAAGAAAACTCGAATAAATAAGGTGTGAATAAGTGTGCAAACGGATATAGAATGTAGAGAAGCGGGAAGCGGTAACCCGGCACATCCGCATTGCGCCTCCTGGCTCGCGGTGCGACACTGCTGCCTAATCTGCGACGCTCACAGTTAAACTCACCCTGTATAGCCTGTATTAAGTGTTCTTTAATTAATTTGTAGATTAGACGTCTGTTCGTTTCTCTGGCATTTTCAGCCATTGTCTAATGTGCGCAATGTTAAATAGTAACTGTTGTTTTAAGTGTTGTTTACTTAATTCGCTAGGTTTAAGTGTTTCTGTTTGAAATTTCTCATTTTTAGCGTGAAACTTCGCAAGGTTGCCAAGGTCCTCAGGTCCTCAAGATTGTAACTTAAAGTGGCAGCTGGTAGTCTGTTATCTTTGTCTCACTTTGAAGGAGTTACTTGAATTTAGGGAATCGCAAACTACAGGGCTGCCGACATCTACAACTACAGACGTAACTGTTATCTAAATTCAAAACGAAATAATTGAACCAAACTTATCTTCATATTTATAAAACCAATTTGAAAATAATACGATGTAGATATTACATTTGCCGAACGTTTTGACTGTCAGTATGTGTACCATTGTAACATGGTACACTTACTGTTAAAATCTTGTTTTAATTAAATTTACTATGTTTTAATTTATTTTTCCTGACCTAGACAAACGCACTTGAGTCTGATCACAGGTCTGATGAAGCATCTACCCATAACACCTTTGTTATTTTAACTAAAGTTTGTTAACCGTTTTTTTGTTTTAATTTCATTTACGTAATATTTATTATTAATGGTAATTTATTAATATTACTATCTTTTGCCCGCGACTTCGTTCGCGTGGACCACAGCAAATGGATTATGCTGCGGATTTTAATCATTTTCCGGGTAAAATGTAAACCATAAAAGTTTCAGTTAGTTAATGAATTCCTTTTTAGCTGCTATCGGAGTAAGTCACCTCAAACAATTAAAGTATGATACTTTAATCAAAATCGGTTGAATTAAATTAATATTATTTCCACTTTGACGAGAATAAACTGTTAAACAGTAAACTTCTTCTATAAAGTTTAACCTAATTCTGTGCACAACTTTAAAGGTATCATATAATTTATTCTCCACAATTTAGTACAATACCACGGCTCCAGATATTTCGTAATCCACCGAGAACAACCGGTACGTGACTACAATCTTATATCGCTGCTCTCATATTATACCTGAACTTTCTGACCCTATAAGGCAAACAATAGTGAATTCTATGGTACGTTTTAACTCATTAATCTTGATTAGCTAGGTAATTAATAATAATATATGTGTACGTAATGGTCAACTATTTATAAAGGCTAAACGATTTATAGCTCAAAATAGGTACCTATGTTATATATTCTAAGTACATTTAACCGTTGTTAATAGTATACAGGTAAGTTTTAATTTATTTACACGTATTAAAGTAGCTATAATTGGCTTTATTAAGAAGATTGTAGGTGATTGTATATATATATAATGGTACATATATTATATGTCTTGTAATTATAATCGTGATTGCATAATGCTTAAAATATAAATCTATATAGCTACCTAAGTATTTCATCCATGCAGGTCTATCCCAGTAAAAACAGGTTGAAATTTTCCTATGAATCTTAGCCTTGGTTCTCGCACCTATTAGTTAGAACTTTCTCACTAGGTATGTAGGTTGGCAAACTAACGACCTTATTCAGCTGTCCTACCATGAAACCGTGAATACAGATGTTTATTTATTTATTAAGGCACACAAAACATTACTGGCAGTTTAGAAATCACGTTAATAAAATTAATAAATTCTTTCGAACAAGACTATAGTCCAAAACATGTGTACACATCATGGTTATATTTAGCAGTAATACATATTAATGGTTATAATGTATATATAGTTTTAGACAGAGAAAAACGTAATCAAATATTTAACAAACCAAAAAACAAAATAATATTTTATGTAAAATGGTTGAATCTTGAATACACTAAGGTCCATACTCCACAATGACGCACAGATAACCCTTGAATCTGTAAATATTATTTGAAAGAATATTTAGAACGTCTCATTTAAGTTTCCACTAACTATACGACCTCCATACTTCATGACTTGCTGTCAGGTGATACGAGTGTGACAGTCCCACGGTCACACGCAATACTATCCGTAATGGATAAATTATGTTGCATCAATAAGGTCATTTCTGATGACTAGTTAGTATTTTGATAAATGCAATTTTTACTTTTACTCATTATAAGTGAAAAGCCATTTTACAGTAATAGTATTAAATAGGACCTGTAACGACTCAACACGTACGAAGGGTGCGAAGACATTTGTAATTGATAAGGCGGAAGTCTTAGGGTATGAGCATAGACTACTAAGGGACAGAAGCATCACTCCGCAAAGAAATTTAAACAAATAGCGACTCTTGCTATGACGCAATAAAATTCAATTCAGCTTGCGTAGCGCTGCATACATCTTACATACATGTCTTACTAACCTACAGAGCGCCTCTCTTTCTGTCGCATAGCTCTTATCTCTTCTGACGCGGTACGTGTAACGACGCGCGACCCGCCGTCGGTGTCCGGCTATGTACTTGTACCTTCGTACCTACAGTGCGGAGTGCGCTAGGCCTGGTATGAGGCAAGATAAAATATTAAATTAACGCTTTCATGAACACATGCAGAGGTACATGTGTCAAGGAGAATTTGATATACCTACCTAATTATTGAGTTGAATGAAGCAGCCTCTACGTCAAAGGTAAACAGGAGTTGATAGCAAATCTAGTGCAATATTAATCTATGGTATCTTTTATTTTTAAACAAGCAGTTAATTTTTTTGTATCATTATACAATCTTAAGACATGCCTGTTTATAAAGTTTGTAACTATTGCGATTCATAAAAACTATTTTAAATATAAAACGGCTACATCTAAGTATGATTTAGAATAACTTCGCACCTTCGATGAAAAAGAAGGACATAGCCAATCATCCGGAAGAATACTGACAAAATCATAATATGAGTCAATGAGTGTAGTAGTTTTATATTTAGGTAGGTTTTATACCTGTTTATTAGGATGACAAGCTGAGACTATTATATATATACAAGTATACAAACAACTGAGATAACATAATTAATCAGTGTGGAAGAGTTGGTATACTATTACGTCATCTGCGATGTGATCACAGCACATGCTGAATTTACTCCGTTTGCACTCTGACTGCAGGTACATTACTTATATTGTATAGTTTTAATTAGATACTAAGTACTCGAAGAAGCTGTGTATCTATTGTTTGTAGTTGCAATAAAGAATTTCTTATCTTATCTTATCTTATTAGATTCACAGGTACATTTGTACAATGGACAGTGTTCCATTGCACAAACAACTTCTCGGAAGCCTACTTAGGTATATATTGGCGAACTCGGCGCGTGATGTGCATTCAAGTGAACTAATCTGAAAGACTGTAGTGCTAGAATTAGGTACACCCAATGAAGATAAATTGGTTAAGCCTTACATTTCTATAATAGCTTTTTTTTTTACGCTTAATAGATCTATGTTTGGCCACTATCTCGCCTGAAGTGAAGCGATGATGGTTCACCGAACATCATCCCGAAACACGACTAGGTCGCTTGACGGCATGGCTTTGTTCGGTGGGTGGTATTACAACCACGGCCAGAGCCTACCACTCCAAAGCGCGTAAGCGGGATTCATCACGATGTTTTCCTTCACCGTTTTAGAGCGAGCGTGCAAAATCAGCACTTAACTGTAAGTCATTGGTGCAGCGCCGAATTGGGATTCGAACCCAGGTGCGTCGGATCGAAAGGCGCACGAGTTCCCGCTGAACCACACTCGCTCTAAAACTCGCTTTTAAGAGCAATCCCGAACTCTATTTTACTAGAATTAGTTATGAGACACATCTTCTAAATCATACGGGCCCAGAACCACACAGATCTAGTGCCAGAGGAGAGCCATGAAACAGCTATAGACCAATTTGCTAGTTGCAATATTTGTATGACATACTCGTAAAATACTTTTAAGACTCTCGTAAACGATCACCATCTAGTCGTTTATTATTCTCGTAACATTTTTATTCCCTAGACTTGGGAAAACTTAAGTGTTAACGACCACACTCGAGTCATAGGTCTAAATTTTAGTGTCTTTTTTTATTATTATTGTGAAGCGGAAACCAACGTCTCTTCTCTGGAGTTTTATATTAACTAGCTTTTTCCCGCGACTTCGTCTGCGTGAACGACATAGGAAGCCCAGATTCACATTTTGTCCAAGACCATCTTAGCAAACGCTCCCCAGTATATAAGAGCGCATACTACGAAGAGGTCAAGTTTGATGTACCATACCCTATAATTTAAGTTGAGACTAATACTACCAAAGCCTGAAAACCGCATACAAACAAACAGGCTGAAAAAATTCTAAAAACCGTGGATTCATGCCCCGTACCCATATGTCCCTTAAACGCCAATCGTATATAGTGTTGAGCTTAGTTTAGGGTATAGATTCACTGCGACAATATTTTATGGTGCCATTTATTGTCCCATTCAGTTTATCCCAACTTGTAGTTATCATATTTTGGTATAAATGAATGAGATTAATTCGATTTCTTGCCTGAATCGACAATAATTAGTCGGTATCTCATTAGTCGCAGTGAAGTTATACCTTAATTTAACCTCAACACGATATACGATTGGCGCTTGAGGGACATATGGGTACGGGGGCAGTACCTTCTAAATAGAAGATCCTAGTCGGTTTTTCAAAAATATCTTCAATGTACATAATTGGTTAAGTTCCATTTTTATAATAGTATAGATAGATAGATCATATATAGTATAGATAATAGATCTCCTGCGAGCTTGCAGGTTTCAATATAAGTAGGTATGTTAGATACCAAGTATTGTCACTCAGCTAGGCTACGGCTTGCATGTAGGTATAGTATAGACCATTAGACCTGGCCAAACCACAGAATAAATGGTAGTACTGCAAAGCTTTTTGTTTTGCCGGTAAAATCTTCATTCCCTGTAGAAAACCTTAACCCGAGATGTATGTTCAGGTACATAGTACGTGAAACGTGATTCATGTAACTACAACGTCTTGAATGATCTGAAAGCTGTAGCTACTAGAAGTAATTTTATTTGAGTTTTGCGGTATAATAATAATAAAAATAAATAAAAATATAATAAATATTTTCTTGTGAGGCGGTACTGGCAGGTGCCGAGGTCTCATATCATAGACCAACTCTCATCCATTAAAAATTCACCACAATAGCCCAATCATAAGTAATTTTCATATCTTCAATAATAGTCCTCGCACTTATCGGGGGCTGTCTTTGATTGCATCTTCTTAATGATGCACTTAGAGACAGTCCCCGATAAGTGTTGCCCATTACATATCTAAATTAAATGCTCTAAGAGGCCTCTACGTGTTGGACTCATGTCCCCGCGCAAGCCTTCCAAAGGACCGGGTGTATAACCCGTGAGAAAGAGCGACATAATAATAAAATCATTTAATTCTGACTTAGGTAAAATCCATATTTGGTTAATAAGGTACTTATAATTATGTTAGTAGATAATTTGTAAAATAACATTATTAATTTAAACTTCATTATATAAATCTTATTATTACTACCATTCAAAAAATTATCAAAACTAACAATACTTTTTACAGGAAAAATAAAATGTCTACAAATCATAAAAATGTCAATACATTATATTTATATATACATTTTTAAATGCAGGTAACTTTTTGACAGTGAAATTAATATTGTGTCATTAACATTGTCTGGAAGAAATCGCGCTAAGCGATAAGGCCGCCCATTGTACCTCAAATTTATATATTTTGTCATTGTTATTTGTTTATTTTTTTGTATTGTGTGTTTATTTATTGTGGTAAGTAAAAATAACTTCGGTCGTGGAAAACTATACGGCATATAAATAAATCTATGTCCATTCCAAATATATTGTATACACTTCAAAAAAGTTATGGCCAGCCGCAGCACTCAAAAATATTTACTGTAAATAATAAATGTTCACTATGCAGGTATGTTGGTTTGTTAGGCCCGCAATTCAGCAAGTTTATTAAGGTTTTTTCAACAATTAGTGGTTGTGTTGTACCCATTTATAGATTTGACTCACGCTAAGCACTACCTACCAGTCATTGTACAACTATAAACAGAATATTAAGCCGAGTTCGGATGGCCTTTGAAACTGCGAAATAGAGAACAACGTTGACAGGAATCGTTGTCTCGAGTTCGGCGAAAACTCTGGTAAGTACCCATTCAGTTTAGGAAGAGAACAATTATTTCCTTGCGCTGGATTCGAACTACGTTATAAAGAAAGAAAAGATAATTATTCGAGACATAGATATTCGCAACATTAATACAACAAAGATGCATGGAACATTCCGCTTCTGCCAAGTAGCCAACTGGCACATAAGAAGAATAATATTGTCAAAAACAAACATAAAATATTGTAACAAACGTTCTAAAAAATATGCCCCTCAGTCTTGCCGTATCTTCTGAGTAGTGGTTCTTTTTCCGATACGGTGGTAGAGTCATTGTAATAATTGACGTTCATAAGTGCGTCTGTGACGACAAAATTGAAATAAAGAACTTTTGAATTGAATTTGAATTAGATTAAACTTTAGTAAATATAATTATAGTATAATATAATCATTTGTTGTTAGCGAAATTCGCCGCCTAGACTTTTTACCCACCGAGACCCGTGCGTTCTTTTGCCTCTCCTTCTTCTGTGATACATCTTCCCCCGAAATTTAACTAAGGTTTTTGCTAAATACTGCATGCATATGGAATAAGAGGCGTAGGTATTCAAAATAAACAAATAATTATAATAATTAAATTTTAACAAAAAAATATTGACTTCAGCTCTGATGTATCTTCGAAGTCCAAGGTCGAATATCGATATTTATAAGGGACCACTTGAAAACTGAATCCAACGCAAATATAATTTTCCAAATCTGATTATAAATGACGGAGTAATCGTATAACATACCTACAAAAAAATAGTCGAATTGAGCACATCCTTTTTTTTAAATCGGCTAAAAATTAAACCACATCTTTTTTAGTAGCGTTTGTGTGTATTACAGTCAAAATGTAGGTGCTGTTAAAGCAAAATGCATCTATTAAATACGTCAACCATTGTAATTTGTAAAAGAAAACACACAAACCTTTTGGCTGTAAGTAGGTAATATTTTATTTCACCTTCTTTGGTATAACATAATTTTATTAGCACCGAAATTGCGTTCGGGTGAAAGAAAACAACTTGGAAACGTAAACGCACGGGCGCGATAGCTTTCTGAATCAGTAGGTATAGAAATGGCATGGAAGTACCAACTGTGCGGCAATAAAAGGCGGTAAAGCAGCAGTATTGGCGCCATCTGTCAAGTCATATTGTTTTGTTTTTGGATGTTTGTGACTTCGTACGGTATTGCATTCTGCCACACACGATAAGCTCGCTGTGTTTTGGTAACAGTTAATTAATTAATTTATACTTTCGCACAAAACAGTTTGTACATGAATGCTAGATAGCATTTTCTACCAGTCATCTAGGACTTGTAAGAAAAAATGGTAGCGGTGCAGTGCAGTAAAGCGCGTAAAAAGAAATTTCAAATATTCTTAATTCTTGCCTAAAAAAGTTACATACGCAATTACAGTAGCCTAAATACTAACTAAATTTCAATTTCTAATGAGCGAAATAATACAAAGGAATACAAAATTACTGTAAGGTAGTTTATCATGATTTAAGTCGGTTATATTATTTTAGTTCAAAGTTTAAAACGGCTGCCGGGTCTGCCGACTCTGTGTTCAATTATACAAGTAGGTTTGTCATCACACGTTTATTTTGTGCACGCAACGTTATTCCATTTCGACACAACAAAACTTCCTAGCCTTCCGTGTTTATACGGTTCAGATTGGTTTTCGAACTAGTTTGGTCTCCGGGCGGTTATAAAAGGCGGGAAAACAGCGGGGGCGGCGTTATTGACGCCATCCGTCATGGCACGCGGTAAATTACCGTGACACCGTTTGCTTGGACTGATAAATTTATATAAATAAAAATGAATGTTTGTATGTTTGTTCTCTATGCGTTCCTAGCCCATTGATCCGATTGTGATGAAAATGTAGTGCGTCCTTCTGTGTACACCCGCGAGGGTTTCTGGCCTAAATAAAATCTTGCATTGCAATTTATCCGGCCTTCCTACACGCATTCCTTTTTTGCGTTGCACTTTCCTGGAGTAAAAATAATTGCAAAAAAAAAGTTATTTTTCTGAAAAATGTGTAATACCTGAGTACTTGGACAGTTCAAATAGGTAGGTACGTACCTAATACGTATATGTACCGATCATAAGACTCGAGCTAAAGCATAAATTGTTTAAATTAGTACAGGTATCTCTATTAACGCACCTACCTACATCACCTAGGTATAGCGAAATTAAATCCACTATTTCCTCAAACAACTTTAGTGAAAAGGGTTAACGCCCACCTAATTATATATCCATATTAGAAAGAGAGAAAGAAAAACAATGTATTCTGACAAAATTGCATACAACAAACAGCACATACCTACACAAGTGTAGAACAAAATAAAAACAAATAAAAAAAATATCAAGGCAAAGAAATTACGGTATGTGTATGGAGACCGCTGCCGTTACTGCTTCCCATGACATAAAAATCTTTCAGCAGTCGAGTCACGAAAACTTTTGAAAACGCCGTTTTCAGAAATCAAGATTCAATATTCATTTTTATTAGTATAAAATACAGGTACCAAGGAGATGATAAATTTATACAATCAGATTCAGACGCTATGCCGTACTTTGCCAATGTAGGCGTGCAAATATTATAACAATTAAAAAAATTAAATATTTATACAATTAAACACACATTATACACTTAATTAGGTAAATTAATACAATTGAAGAGTATTTGCCAGAAGAGTATTATTCATATTTTATCTAACAATGTCAAGTTAAATACAAATTCACCTCCATCAATTTTAATTTCCCGCAAACTTATTATTTTACTAATCAATATAAATGAAGACTATAACATTCAAATTCTTAAAGTTAAAATAAATAAATATATGTAAATTAAATAAATATATGTAAATAAATAAATATATCAAGTTAAATAAATATATGTAAATTATATTATATTAATATCATTTCATTTACAATGTCATATTAACTAAATAAATTTCACATGTCAACAATTTGATAATTTCTATTTGAATAATTCAGAGACAGTATAAAGAACATTTATTCAATAGCCACAGCCAGTTTTCTCCTGTATCTACTGACAGGCAACTCCTTTATATCATTGAAGGAATTACTAATGCAAAGTGCAAACTGAGAGGACATTAAATAACTTACAGAGATGGTTCTATCAGTTCTTAGACATGACTATTTGTTACTTTTAAGTGCCCTGGAAAAAGCTGACTTAATTTCAATTGCGAGTGGCCTGCTACACCAATTTATCATTTCCTAACTTGACAGCCATAATTTTATCTTCCCGCTGAAAGGACGGAATTCAGCGAAGTGAGTAATTTCACGCACTTTTTAACCTAATTTTGCAAGCTTTTTTTCTATTATGTAGGTACTTCATAAATCGCAAATGACATATAATAATAAATCCTTTGAAAAGTCAAAATCTCTTTATTCATTTTTGGCATTGAGGAATGACACTCCTCAATGATTTTTGGCATCACAGACGCACTGATGAACGTCAAATCATCACAATGACTACCACCGTATCGGAAAAAGAACCACTACTCAAAAGATATACGGCAAGAAACTGAGGGGCATTTATTTAGAGATTTTGACAATATTTAGGGTTTCTACAAAGTTATGTTTCTTCTGTACCAGTTGGCTACTTTGCAGAAGTGCAATAAGTACTTATCTGTTTATGAAGTCCTTGGCATTTTCATTTTTCAGCACAAGCCTACCTACCTATGTACATACATACCTACGTACTACATGTATATATATATATACAAGTTGGTTTCTCTGTTCGCTAACCAACGCAAAGGCATATATCTATGCACATCAACTAAAACCTATTAGATAAATAAACAATAATTAGAATGATTAAATAAAATATTGTTTTGCTTGTACTCACTGATGCAATTAAACATTCGATATATTTTTATAGTGTATTAGTATCACACACTTGCATTGAATTAGTTCGAACGAAGACTCTAGTCCCAGCTGCTGAATGAACCCTCCGATAGCTCTTTGCCGAAACTACACTGATTTATATCCCCTCCGAAAGATATACGACTGCACTGCATTCCCGTTTTATGAAGAAAAGCTTTTCAAAAATAGCGTCAGTTGATTTTTTTTATTTATCTGTCATAGCTGCTTTATTTTACCCTTTATTATACTTATGCGTTGTATTAAATACTGTAGAGTCGTAGCATGAAAGGTAGATTAAAAAAAATACTTTAGGAGTTATGTAAATAGTTTTTATTACGTTTTCTACACCGCAAAGTTTTTGTATGTTTTTCTAAAACGTTCATAGTTTCAGCAGAACAACTAAGTAGGTACTTATAATCATACCTAGATAGGTATACGACGTATGGGTAGTAAATTTTTTTTTTATAGCTATTACATATTACTATTGCAATTACACGAGAATATTTCAAATTGGTGGTAGGTTTCTCGTATGCGAGAGGCCGTCTGGGCGGGTATCACCGCTTTGGCAGTTTAGTCAGCTGCCAAGCAGTGGTGCTCAAGCATTACTGTGTTCCGGTTTGAAGGGCATTGTAGCCAGTGAAATTACTGAGCATTATGAGACTTAACAGCTAATTGTCTCAGGTTGACGAGTGCAGTGCAGCGCCGCGCAGGATTTTGCAAAACAAAGTTCTGGGTGGTGCTGTTATTGTTTTGGGCTGGCGTATTGCTTACCATCAAGCGAACGACCAGCTCGTCTCGTCAGTCAGTTACATAAAAAAAACTCAACCGTAAAAGTTACACAATATTCTCGACGTTGTCGAGGTATCAATAATTTATTTGTAGTATAATTGGTAAATAAGACTTATTGAGATGCTCTATGAAGCAAACACTCAAAATCCTTCATTATTTCACTCAAACCTGTTGCTGGAAGTAATGACACATGAATAATAAAATATTAGCGTTTTGGCATGGATGGTGTTATTTTTATTTAAAGCCTTCTCGGCGCGCGGCCAAGAGTCAAAGCGCTGGATAACAGCTGGCGGGTTTAGCATAAGTGAGCATTGTTTATGATCTCTATGCCCTTGGACATATGACTAAAACTTCTATGGCGAATTTAGACCATTGCATCTCTTTAGTTTCACTACTTTCATTTATATTATATTACGTGATAACTGACCTTTTGGACGGCAACTTCGGCCTGCTTTACAGAGGTACAGCCGTGGTGTCAGGACGATCAGAAGACGCAGGTTTGATCCCTGCATGACCCAAACAATTTATTTTTCTTCTTTCGGAATATTTAAAATTGTAATAGTACCTATTCATAGTTTAAATGTTTTTGATTGAATTTTGGCATCAAAGATATACAATGAACGTCAATTGTTACAATGACTATCCACTCTGTATTCTGAGTTCTACCACCGTATAGGAAAAAGAACCACTGAATGTACGACGAGAAAATAAGGGTAAATTTTTGAAATTTGGTTACAATACGTTGGTTTTTAACAATATTATTATGTTTCATAATTGTCAGTTGGTTACTTTGGGCAGAACCGGAATGTTCTAGGCATCTTTGTCTTCTATTAAAAATTTAAATCCTATTAATATAAAATTATAAATGCGAAAGTCTGTGTGTTTTCGAGGATGTGTGTGTGTTTGCAACGACATTGCTCTATAGTGACAGAACAGATTTTGATAAAAGGTATCAAGGTACTTTAGACCCTGGAATAGGACATAGTGTACCCGGGCAAACGAACAGTTCGTTATATAGAGAACAACTATTTAACCGAATATTACAGGGGTGGAACTGCGCGGCGCAGTTGGTCTATATCTATCTATACTTATAATAAAACTGTAACGAAGCGGTTACTGTACATTGAAGATAATTTTGAAAATCAATTTTTTTAGGAGTATATGGTAGCAACAGAACCCAAAAATACAATTTTTAAAATTTTTGTCTGTCTGTCTGTCTGTCTGTCTGTCTGTCCGGGATAAACTCAGAAACTAGGGCACGAATTTGAATGCAGTTTTTTGAAATATGTTCTGTGAAGTCCGGCGCTACACATAGGCTTTGTTTCATCAAAATCGGTCCAGTAATATTGAAGTTATGACGGAATTTAGGAAAAAATATAAATGTCCACTATAAGTTGAACCACGGAACATACCGGACCCTTTGTGCACATGGCTCAGCTTATACTGGTTTATTACTTACCTTCAGAGTTTGTAGAACTAAGGTATTGGTTGACATGATGGTATTCTAAAAAATGTTTTGTGGAGTCCTAGGCTACATAACAAACTTTGTTTTATAAATATCGGTTTACGAAAACTGGAGTTATTACGCAATTTAACAACGTTGAGTACCTACCGATTAGCAATTTTAGTATGAAAGTTTTCGTGAGTTTGATTCATTGTAATTATAAATATTTAATAAAACGGCTAGGACTCACGTAGTTTGTCAAATTAGTCGACCTAGGTTTCGAGCATGTCCGATGCTCTTCATCAGGGGCGAGTTTACACTGCGAGATCGCGGCGACTATTGGCGGTGTCGGTTACGGTGGCTGGTGGAGTGGTATAACGTTGAGTACCGTTGCAAGGCAAATTAGCTGTTTAAATCGAGCCACCCATAGATAGCACGTCTTATCAAGGGGAGTTTTTCTGACTCGCGGTGACGGGTTTTATGGACATGGCACTGGACCTGCACCGGAGCTTTTTTTTTGATCAGTTTGCAAAACGCTTTTTTGCTGATGCGATTATGTCGCCTTGGAAAGTAGTAGAGGAATTTTACCTAGCGGTTCCCAATTTTTTTAGCTATGGAACACTAAATTATGTACCTAATTTTGGCGGAACCCCAACTCATATTTGTAACCGACTTTAAAAAAGGAGGTTCTCAATTCGACTGTATGTTTTTTTCTATGTTTGTTACGCGATTACTCCGCCAATTATAATTTGATTTTGATGATTCTTTTTTTGTTTGGTAGGTCATACTTCAGAGGTGGTCCCATATAAATTTTATCAAAATTGATTCAGCTCTTTTGCGCGGGTCAGTATATCGATAAAAATGCTGGCCAGCGTCGGCAATTCTCGGAACCCTAGAATTCCGTGGAACAACTATTAGTAACTGCTGGTATAGACGAACAAAAAGCATAGCAACACCGTACCGGGCCCGTAACGGCCGCGGCGGATAGCGTGGCACCGCGGCGCACCGTCACCGTCAGTTTTGCGTACGAATCGTAAAGGGTCCATGGCAGTTCCCCCCGAAGGCAATCCCACCCGTGTTATTTCCACCCGGCCTCCGTGGTCCCGTAATATGTTTTTTAAACTGAACGATGACATTTGATACGTATACTCGGTCAAAGAAACTATAACACATTTTTCACCAATTTTTAAAGATCCCTAAAAGAACTTGCTAAAATGTATATATCTAAATACAAAAATTATCCACTCCCTCAGACACAGACACACACACACACACATCACACCTCGAAAACCAAAAACCTATGAAGCTGTTTGGTATGTAAGTTCTATAAGGGGATCATTACGAGAGCGGACAAAAGGAATGAGAGTTTATGTTTTTAAAGATATGGCTATCAACTTTGGTAATTAGGATTGGGAGCGGAACGGGATGATAACGGGATAAGATGGGCATGGAAATGGGATAAGCGCGAGAGTTACAGGATAGGAGTGTAATGGTAACGATATAGGAGCGGGACTGGAGCAGGAGCGGAGCGGTACAATAACGGGATAGTAGGGAGCGGTAACGGTATAGGAGAAGGACAGGATCAGTCCAGAACGCGGCGGTTACGGAATACAACCAGGACGATAACAGGATACGAGTGGGAAGGTAACAGAATAGAAGTGGTACGGTAATGAGAAAGGAGCAGGATGGGAGCTGTAACGGGAGTATTTTGGGACAGAAAATGGTCGGAAGCATGATGATTTATTACTACTACACTACGCGTACGAAGTCGCGGGCAACAGCTAGTAATTAATAAGATGTTATCATTAGAATGGTTTTCACACGACATGAATTTATTAATAAGAAACTCGCCTATTACGCAAAATGTCACACTCGTCCAGATTAACCGACCAGAAAAACTAGGTTTTATACCCTTGTTTAGATAAAGCTCGTTAACTCGTGCAGTCGGCCGCTGCCGCTAGTACGAGAGGCGATACTCTGGTACTACGAGAGCCCTTCTGGCTTTCCTTCTGTGGCTCAAAGGCACCCTCTATTTGTTTGGAATTTCCGGTAGCGGTGACTGTAATTATGGAATGAACACAGTAGTGGTCTTCGGAGGCGTTTGTACATTTTGATACTTCTCAGAAAGTTATCTCAATTTGCCCGCTGCGGTGTTACAATAAATATGTACCTAAGTAATCTTAGCATTGTTAGCGCTTGTCGCTCGTTCGCTTGAAGCGCTTAAGGTAAGCAATAACATGACCCCATATTTACATTAGTAATGTTAGCGCTTGTCATTCGGTCGCTTGAAGCGCTAAAGGTTAATATGAGCCCATATTTCACGAGAGCTCTTCTCCTCTAACTTGAGAACGACAAATATGAATGTGGAGGGAAAGTTATTGGATTTGAAGTTCTAGCGTGATGTTTGTTGTTTGGGTGTTTGTAGGCTACTCAAATGTTTCTTGGCAATAGAACTACACTACTCAGTTCTGCTCTACACTCAGCTGACTTACAAGTCTTTTTTATCTACCATACCTACTAAATAAATATCTAAAAAAGAATGTACAAAGATCCAAGTTTACAACTTCTTTTTTCTGTAACTGAATGACGAGACGAGCTGGTCGTTTGCCTGATGGTAAGCAATACGCCAGCCCATAACAATAACAGCACCACCCAGAACTTTGTTTTGCAAAATCCTGCGCGGCGCTGCATTGCGCTCGTCACCCTGAGACAATTAGCTGTTGAGTCTCATAATGCCCAGTAATTTCGCTGGCTACAATGCCCTTCAAGCCGGAACACAGTAATGCTTGCGCACTACTGCTTGGCGGTTGAATAACCGGCAAAGCGGTGGTACCCACCCAGATGGACTCTCGCATACGCGAAACCTACCACCAGTGCAATTATCAATTATCATTATTAGTGACCACGTGTGAAACGTCGAGGTAAATAAAACAAATGTTTTTAGCGCGATTAAGACCCGTTTTATTATCATAAACGAAGTGTTCGAATCGCGAAACTTTAAAAATTACCATGCTTACACGTTTTAATAATTTATAAAAGTTCAAATTTTGGAAAACCCCACGACATAAATATGAACATGTTGCAGCACCACTGGTGGATTGGCATAACATAGGCTATCTAAGAACCATTTCAGTCAAATGGTGGGGTAGTCCACCATTCTATCGAAATCCGCGTAAAAATCAGTTCAGCTATTTGAAAGATATACATATAAACGTGCGGAACATAGAAACGTGCACAACTTTCTCCGTTCCGTCGTGGATTAAAAACTAAACAGAGTTTGGGCTATAGTTTTATTAACGACACACCATTTCAGTAAACTTTTACTCAACAGTTTTTAAAAGCCTCGACTGTGAATGCTAGTGGCTGGGAGCATGCGATGTAGCGACACTGATGTCAGTAACATTTTAAACACTGTTTATTTTCGACCATGAAATATGTACTTACTAGCTGCGCTCTGCTTTTCCGAGATACACAGTAGTATGTCCAGGGTCCATTACAAATTTCACTCAAATCCGTTCAGCCATCGTGTCGTGAAGAGGTAACAAACAAACTTACACATTTACTCACTAACACACGTACATACAAACTTCAGCATTTATAATAAAATCAAAAATATCAAAATCAAAATCTCTTTAATCATTTTGGCATCACAGACGCACTTATGAACGTCAAATTATCACAATGCCTCTACCACCGTATCGGAAAAAGAACCACTACTCAGAAGATACGGCAAGAAACAGAGTGGCATTTTTTTTAGAGATTTTGTTATAATTTTTTGGGGTTTTACAATGTTGTGTTTCTTATGTTGGGTACTTTGCAGAAATGGAATGTTCCAAGCATCTATGTAATTACGAACAGTGTAGTATGCTTTTGTTATTAGAACATTCTTAACGCGTAATTTGAATTTATACTTTCTGTGAGCTCCGTTATACATTTTGGAATTTTATTATAAAAACGTACGCAGTTGGCCAACATAAGTAACTCTTACTTTATTTATTGAAATTTATTGATTTAGTTTATTGAAATTCGAGTATATAGAACTACTTTGCAATATAGTTACAATGTGGTGCCACAACGGTGCCACAAATGGGCACACGGGTAATGTTACTTGTCATCTCGTCGGGATCTAACTATATATATTACATACTCAATACAGTAGCTGCTCGGGGCGTTCCTTCCGCGATCCCTACAAAAACATCTTGTATAATAATTTTCAGAAAAAAAACAAGAACCGACTTCAAAATTAAACTTATAATTTTTGTTTCTGTTATTTTTTCATAAATTGCTCAATAATTTCGATACAATTTATATGGGACCACCTCTGAAATATGACTTACCAAACAAAAAGTATCATCAAAATCAATTCATAATTGGCGGAGTAATCGCGTAACAAACATACAAAAAAAAAACATACCGTCGAATTCAGAACCTCCTCTTTTTTTGAAGTCGGTTGAAAATGAAAATATCCATCTCGTTTTACAGGAGAATGGAAAGCAATTTCGTCTCACAAGAGAGAATAGCTAATGTAAAACACAGTCCCAAGTCTCAAGCCTCTTTCACATTAAAAAATAAAATAGATGGCGTTGTGGCTATGTTTATTTTAGTAAGGTTCCATCCACGCAAGTATAAAATAAACATACAATGCGGTAACCGCTTCCTGCCATCAGAACCTCACCCATACGTAATAGTAGAATACGTGGCGACGGCGACGCTCGCCGTAGGCCTCTACTACCAAAAACGAACGTCGAAACTTCGTAACGAAACGAAACAACGACGAACATCGAACTTGTACCCTACCACCAAATTACTTCGGATTCAATTTCGACGGACGGCTTTCGTTTCGGATCCATAGACAACCATTGTAGTGTAGGTTTTATTGATGAACATGCAAAAACCGGTAAATTAAACGAAAATTCAAATATAAAATGTGTTTTTGTATGGAAAACTGTGAATTAAACTTTTTTTAATTTGATTAAAGTTTATTATTCAACCATTTTATATATAAAATAAATGATGATACAAAACAAAACTTTTTCTGTAAACTTCGTTTGATCAAAATCTTTGTCTATCGATAACACTTGAAAACCTAATGTCAAGTTGTGATGATGGATATTCAAAGCGTTGCCGGTGCGGGTATTTTTACCCGATTTCGGGTAATTAAGGCAATAAGCGGGTAACGCGATAATTTTTTTTTTATTACCCTATCGTGAGCGAACGGAACGTGATTCTATCCTTATATAGGAACCTCCGAGTGCGACTTACATGTATTAAAACTTTTCAGTAAGCATTTTTACCGTAATTTTTTTTTCATAACTATGATTTAACCAGGTTTTTATTGAGTCACTTTCTTGTTTGTCTGTCTATCTGTCTGTTGTTCCTGGTGAATCTTGCAACTCAAATTTCGTGCACTTCCCGTTTGGCTATCCGGCTTAAACTTTCAAGGTAGCTCATAACTCGATGACATCATCGTGGTTTTAGATTATTTTTTTAATCTATTATGGATTCTTGTTTATGACGTATTATGGCCCCCATATACTTTTTTTCAATATCCTTCAGCACGCAGCCAATTAAGCCTGCCCATAACAGTTGCAGTATTACGCAGAGCATTGTTTTGCGCGGCACTGGACAGCGCTCGTTACCCTGATGTAATAGCTTTCAAGCATACATACGCTACCAAAATCATAATCCTACTTTTTGCTTTGCCGTAGTTGGGTAAAAAGAGAAGAAATTCAGAAGAGATGTGTATTGTGTAGTATACATACGGTTAGTAGTTATTATATATAAAACGCTAAAAACGAAGTACCTAAATAATATATAACTCATTTTTTTTAATTGGAAAAAGCACGTTACACAAAACGGGAACTTTCTGAAAGGGTTTCGGACTTTTTCATGTTTGATTGCCGGCAGCACTGGATGTTCATAATCTGTTAATCAAAACATTTATACAGATTTCGTTGTTTTGTGCTAAAATTTGAGTCAAAATCTTGGTAAGTTTCAGGAGTTAAGTGTATAGAAATGTTGCTCATTTTCCCACTTACTTAAAGATCTTTTGTATTTTAAAGTATTTGTGTTGTGAATGATAATTCTTCTGCATTAAACAATCATTGGAATAATGTACCTACTTTGTTTTTTGCTGACCAAAAATCCTTTTTTGCAGCTAAGAAATGATGGCTACAAGTTTACAAGTCGAAGTACTGTTGGAGTTTATGTGCCAACATAAAGACTTAGCCCGCAATCCTTTGTAGTCTCTCGGACTCTCAAGATATCGACAGACAAAGGCGTTTCTGAGCGTGCGATCAAATATGCTAGCGCGGAGTTCTCCAGATGTTGTTGCCCAATTTCTGCAGTCCCTCTAATATGTTCAACGAAAGATGACTCCCCGGTTTTGCAGCGCTGATATGTCATGCCCCGTTCGCATTTTGATTAGTGTTAAGTGTGAGTGTGAATTGTAAGTGTCAAGTGATTAGTAGATACACTATTTGGACAGGTAATGATTAGTGCAAGTGATTAGTATTTAGAAGTCAATTCTATTTTAATGCGAGTGCCACTTAAAAGCTTCTAAACAGAGCTCGTTATAAGCAGCGGACATAGGCTAAACATTTAACACTTGACACGAGACACTACATGCTCCACATTCGCACGTAACACTAATCAAAATGCAAATGGAGGCTTCAGAGACATGCGCGAGAGGTTCTACAGCTTCGAAAAGTCCGTGCTCGCTGCGGTCTTACAGAAGCAGACCCATTCTGAACTGATGGATAGAGCTTCACCCAGTATAATATTAATGTAATGTTATAGTTAATATAATTATTATTAATCACTTAAGCGACTACTAATTTAATTTGTTTATAGGTATTGTAACAAAATCCAATTAATGAAAAATATGATAGAATTTCTGTAATAAATGAATTTATTATAATTTGTTATTATTATTATTATAGAACTATGTGAACACTTCAAAAACTACTAGCTACGCCCCGCAGTTTCACCCGTGGTTTTTCGGTATAAAAAGTAGCCTATGTAATGAAATTAAATGAAACTGTTTATTTCCAGACTGAGATCCATTATAATTATTACACATTAAATATCTAATAATAATAATATTTATATAATATATAATAAAATGAAAATGATAGCCTTTAAGTGATCGGCGTGTGGTACATCCGCCACGTCCGGTGTATTGGGCTGGAGTGCTAGTCTCGCACCGCAGCCACCAGGGAGTTGTCGGAGCGATGCAGGGCGGTGCGCGTGGCGGCCGACCGGCTTCTCAGCAGCGCCTGCCAGCAGGGCGCGCGGCCCGCGGCGATCATCTCGCTCGCGCTGCAGCACCGGGGCAGGCGGAACATTGCGCGCCACGCGTTGTTGTACTGCACCCTCATTTCGTTTCATTTGTCAGCGTGCAGCAGTTTGCGCTTTTGAAGATCATGTACACCAACTTATCCGGATTGTGTTCTTCTGCGTAATCATCACATATCGCTAGCAGCTTCCGCATCGCTGATAATGAAGGTGCCAACAGCACCATGTCGTCCGCATACGCGATATGATTTGTCATCGTACCGTAATAATCCAGGGTATTAGCTATACCTACTAAATGTTCCAAATTTTGTTTCTCGAAATAAAATTCTCGAAAAATGAGTCGCTTTCGACTCCACTCGGCCTTTTCTTTTCTCAGAGCTTCCTCATAAAGCACAAATAGTGCCATTTTTAGGACCAACTATCCAATTATTTGCTAAAACGAAAGCTCTGTAGTTGTCGTTAAATGTGAGGTTATATTGACGATCAAAGACCTGTCAAACGACGAAGTTATAATGTCCGAAACATTTTGGGAGTAGCGTCACCGAAAGAAAAAACGAACTTCGCATCGACTGTCGGATCCGAAACACTTTCGTGGTAGGAAAACGTACGATCCGTCAGCCGAAGCTTCGTAGTTCGATTTTCGGAGTAAGGCCCCAGCTGGCCCGTGGGGTAACGTAGCCATTATGAGTTACAAGGCCCTTGAGGAATTTACCTTCGTATTTATTATCCGCTTTGCATAGGAAACGATATTCAATTTCGTTTTATGACAAAAATCGTAGTAAAAAAAATAAGGGCAAGTTAAAACGAATAGAATTGAAGGAGCCACTACGCTAACTGTCTAGTTATATGTATTTAAGTTATATAAAAATCCTTCAGTAGTTTATAAGTTTCATATAAATAGGCTTTCAAACAAATAAACAAACAGAGTTAGTGTTCGAGACGAGATCAAGTTTTCAAGTTCTTGTGCCTCTAATTTTGAGTTATCAATTGTCTTACTGATTTCTTAAATTTATTGGCTAAACACTTATTATCGAATCTTTGGAATATAAATCTTGAATCTTTTTTCCTAACAAACTGGGTGAAGCCACTGGCTCCTGAAACACAGTTTCGACTAGTTCGGGAGCCTATAGATTCAATATTTACCTTGTAGGTACAGTACATTATGTCAATAAATGATTTTTTGGTTTTTTTTTGATTTTAGGTTTTTGTTGTAGGTATTATTAATGTAACTTAGTGTAGAGGCAACTAGGTCGTTCACCAGGTGGTAAGCAATTTGCCTACCCAAAACAGTTGTCACCAATAACCTTCTTTTGCACAATCCTGCTACATAGCACTGCGCTCGTCACCCTGAGATTTAAAGACTCAATTTCCGATACGACAATAGAAAGAAAGGAACTTATCCATTACATTGAAATTGAAGAACATAAAGCCTAAGCAATATTACAGAAAATAAATAAACTAAAGGACCAATTCTAGTTCTTAAAGAGAAGTGAAATCAAACGTCACGATTCGACACCAAGGGCATAAAACGTACCTTTTTACGACTGCTCTTTGCCTTAACGGAATTACAGATATAAAAACTCGGGATGATCGCAGTTCCCACTAGATTCAATATTTATGATAACTTATACCCATATCAGTACTAAGTATGTTTATATAGCTGAGAATTGTATGGCTACAATACTAACTATATCTATCTATACTTATAATAAAACTGTAACGAGGTGGCTACTGTACATTGAAGATATTTTTAAACAACATTTTTTTAAGAGTATCGAGAGCAACAGAACCCAAAAATTCAGTTTGTATAATTTTTGTCTGTCTGTCTGTCTGAGATAAACTCAGATAAGACACGAATTGAAATGCAGTTTTTAAAATATGTGCCATGGAGTCCGGCGCTACACATAGGTTTCATCAAAATCGGTCTACGAATATTGAAGTTATGACGCGATGTTTCCAAAATTCTGGCTAATTGCTTATTATGTGCCAAATCTAAGCCAGCTTTGAGCCAGCTTTTTGGTTATTTCAAACAGAAGTTTTGGTACTCTTCTGTCTTTAATCTACGAGTATTCGGTCCCAACGGCCCCAGCGTAGCGTCTCGCAGCGATCCCTAAAGGATGTGACAAAAAAAAGATTTGCGAACTCATTTTCCTTTTTTTAAAACTCCTATTTTACCTTTTAGTTTGTTTTTAACCCCCGACACAAAAAGGAGGGGTGTTATAAGTTTGAACACTATGTGTGTCTGTCTGTGTGTCTGTTTGTGGCACCGTAGCTCTTAAACGGGTGAACCAATTTGGATGCGGTTTTATTATTTGAAAGCAGGTTTTCTAGCGGTGTTTCGTTGATGTTTTTATTGTGTTGATTTATTTATTTTATTTTTTTATTTTTATTTTTAATTTATTTTTTTTTATTTTTATTTTTATTTTTTTTATGGTTTGAAATATTTTAAATTTATAAAAATTACTTTAATTTATTTTTAACTTTATTTGGAGTCGTTTTAATGAGTCATCCCATATGACCGCAACATTTCAAAGCCTACATAATATATGAATGAACATCCAAATGGAGTTCATTAAGTACATGATGGGTAGTAGGTATTATTAATCATCCATCCTAACAATGCCTACGTCTATGTTTACCCATTCAAGATCTACTAATAGAATAAAGTAAGCTCAGATGGATGGAAATCATAAACTATCCATGCCAGCTGTGCAACAAACTCAATTGGCGTTAACCGTCGACCCTTCCGATAAAGTTTGGATCCAGTAAATTTATTCTAAAATACTACAACAAACAAACGTAGTGTAAGGAACTCCAGAATTATGAAACGAAACTCCAAACTGATTCTCAGCTAGTACTATTTTTAACCGACTTCAAAAAAGGAGGAGGTTCTCTGTTCGATTGTATTTTTTTTTTATGTTTGTTACCTCCGAACTCCGTCATTTATGAACCGATTTGAAAAATTATTTTTGCGTCGAGTTCGGTATAGCTACGAAGTGGTCCCATATAAATTTCATCGATATGTGACCTTGGACTTCGAAGATACATTGAAGTCGGTTTTTGTTTTTTTCTAAAAATTAATTATTTATATTAAAGCATTACATACATTTACTAGATAATATCGGATATCTATAATTATTTGAACAGAGTACGCATCTTATTTAAGCAGTACAACCCATAAGCACCTTCAATATCTACTGTAGTTGACACTCACTAAACTTCACTATTTATTGTCTATTAAACTCGACTGTCGTGGCAAGACTGACTTCCGAAATCCTTTTTCCAACATAATTCTACTTCCCACCAAAAAAGAATATAAAATCGAATAATGCTTTTCAAAATAATTTCCTTAAAATAATTAACATAATACTGTTTATATTTCTTATCATAATGTACCATTTCCTTAAAATATTTAATATATTCATGAAATTCCTAACAGTAGATAGTGATAAGTTCGGGTAATGTTAGCCAGCGTGTTTGTAAACTTATTCCATGATCGTCGCATGAACAATAAGTACGAAATCGTTTAACAAAAGTTTACAAAAAAGCTTCATCTTTCCACTGCAATGCAGTTGGCATGCAAGCTTATTTAAACTTCCGCAGTGCTTAATATAAATTCTATATGTCACGTTAAGTGTATAAGTTAGTTAAATAGTCCACAATTATTATAATGGTTTTTAACACTTATTCTTCTTGAAACGCTAGTAAATGCCTGGCACAGTTATAAAAGTTTTTCTTTTTGGCGCGAGTTTTAAACGAAGCGACAGCATAAAAAAAAATCTAAGAACCACGTTTTTATGCGCGTTTTAAGGTTAGGTCGGCATTGGATGCTAATAAATGAGCCTTAGAATGTATTGTCATCGAGTTGTGAGCTACCCTGAAAATTTCAGCCGGATAGCTAACCGGATAGCTAAAATTTCGAGCACATCCCGTGCTCGAAATTTTAATTGCAAGATTCCACTCGAAACGACAGACAGACAGACATACAAAAAAGTGACTTAATAAAAACGTGATAATAAGATATGATTGCGTTTGAATTATAAAAGCCAAAAGTGAGAAAAATATGTGTCGATTTTGACCAAATAATGAATTTTCAGGAAAAATATATGTTACTTTATGTGTCGGGCAAATTCGTACAGCTCCCCCGGGATACCGGGAAACCACGAAGGCAATTATGTCAATGATTGTGTTGCGAGTTGTGCCTTTTTTATCCTTTACGCTTTTCATTGCATAATATTTTGGAAACCGGTTGGTACCTACACACTAAGATAAATTTTATTATATAAATTATGATCTTATTTACAACATGATGTTCCCATATTATAATATAATATAAAAAAGGCTTAATAATTTAAAAAATAAATAAAACTAAAATAAAAGATATTAAATACTATGTACATGACGGATATCGGTTGAGCCAACCGAATGGCCTACAGATAATTCAACCGATACCCGTCGTCCGGCAACCAACGTACACACTGAAATCGTAGTGTTTAAAGTTATTTTAATGTTTATCTCTTTATTTACAGTAGCTACAGTAAGTAATTGTATAGCCTAAAAGGGAAGGGTTTTTAGGGAAGGTCTTCAGCTTTATTTATTTAACATTATTTAAAAATTATTTTTTTATACATTATATACCTTATTTTTATATATTAAACTCATTATCATATTTATTATTAAAAGAAATCGGAGAAAATTTTATATATATATATATATATATATATATATATATATATATATATATATATATAATTTTAATTCATTTTACATTTGTTAGCTAACCACATACATATTATATTATTCTTACAACAACCTTTTAACCTTATTATTGCTTTAGATTCAATCGTATTACTCTAGCTATAGTTACCTACTCTTATTTTTCTTCTTTTTTTGTACTGAATAATGAGACGAACAAGTCGCCTGATGGTAAGCACCACGCCTACACATAGGAATTGCAGTGAAAGTAATGCGTAGCACTGCATTGCGCTTATCACCCCGAGACATCAGATATCTCATATGCCTAGTAATATCGCTGGCTACAATTAAACCGGATCACATTAATGCTCGCACACAACTGCTTGGCGGGAGAATAACTGGCATATCTTTTTCATGTAACTATGTTTGTGGTTTGCAATAAAGTGAAATTCTATATTTTCTTTCATTAAACTTGTATTTCACAACATTTCAATGTCCTAGAAAGCGATTTCATGACAAGTTTATGTAATAAATAGTGATTTATACAAACGCCAACGCACAGAAATATACTATGTATGAATGTGTGTCGACTCGACGCGATGTATCAAAGAGCTGTCTCGAAGTATCCAAGTCGTTAGAACGAGTCTAATGCCTTTTCAGCTCTCAAATGTGTGGAATTGTATTAACGTATTGAAGAATTGAGATAAAATAAAAACAAATGTACAACAAATTACGATAAGCCACACTAAAATCAATCAAGTATATTTATTAATAAAAATAATAATATGCAATAATTTAGGATGGCTCGTCAGTATGAGGTAGCAAAAAATTATTTGGACATTGATATTTTCACTCTGAAATTCAGATTTTATACCAAAATATTAAAAGATATACTCTATTCCAAACCTGACAGTCCCGAATCAAGCATTGTGTCGAGACTGGATGCTCCATAAATTTAATTTAACACCTATTTATATTTATAGTGTTTGTGCTGAATGTGCATGTCTGTAAATCTCATGTTTGCAGATGTGCATATTTCGCATAACATATATTATATTATGATTATTACCTATTTCGTTTTATATAATCCCGAAAACTGTCTCAGTCATTTTGGATTACACTCTAGACTCAAAACTGTATTAGGTATAGCTCTGTATTGATTGTAGTTTGTTTTGTGTATATAATAAATAAAATAAAATAAATTTAGAACCAAACTAGAAGTCATAGAATTATAAATTCTAAGCTAGAAGTATTATTTTTTTGAGGGTAATTATATAAGTCTTCAGCCCCCTTAGCACGCACCTGAGACAAAACAATTTATCCCCTGTTTTAGCCACTTTCGACAACAAAAATTGGGTAAAAACAGGGGATACATTATTTGTCTCCATTTCGTGCAAAGGGGGCTGAAGACTAATATACTTATCCCCTAAAAAGAATACTTCTAGCTTATAATTTATAATTCTATGACTAAACGCTAACTAATTCGAAAAAACGGGGCAAGCGAATAAACAGACCCGAATGCTAACATTGTTTTATATTTTTGATATTTAATGCATTAGCGAATGCTAGGCAAAACTAACATCCATACATTCTTACAAACTTTAGCGTTTATAATATTACTAGCTGCGCCCTGCGGTTTCACCCGCGGTTTCCCGGGATAAAAGTAGCATATGTGTTTATTCAGGGTATGAGCTATCTCCATACTAAATTTCATGCCAATCCATTTACCCGTTGCAGCGTGAAAGAGTAACAAACATACATCCATACATATATACTTACAAACTTTCGCGTTTATAATATTAGCAGGATATATATAAGTAGGAAGGATAGTAGGATCTTGTTTTTTAATATTGAGAGATTTTCCCTTACACTTCTTGCAGCATACAAAAATTAACATTTCTCGTTGTTGTTCACTTTAACTCTGAAATACTAAAAGCTTCTCTAGAGCTTAATCCTGCGGTTTCCACGTCAAATGCACTGCACAATGAGTCAGCAAATAAACTATGAGGAAACTAGCTATTGTAGTGTCTGAAGCTAACTTGTACGAGGCTATAGACAACAGCGGCAAGTTTATTTACTTCAGACGGGAGAAGCAACAGGAGATAATATTCATGTGTTGAAAGAAATGAGAACGCTATCATATTTTTTATGTAATTGAATGACGAGACGAGCTGGTCGTTTGCCTGATGGTAATACGCCAGCCCATAACAATAACACCACCACCCAGAACTTTGTTTTGCAAAATCCTGCGCGGCGCTGCAACGCGCTCGTCACCCTGAGACAATTAGCTGTTGAGTCTCACAATGCCCAGTAATTTCGCTGGCTACAATGCCCTTCAAACCGGAACACAGTAATGTTTGTGCACTACTGCTTGGCGGCTGAATAAATGGCAAAGCAGTGGTACCCACCCAGACGGCCATAAGAGCATAAGAGAGTTATAAATTGTATAAGTGCATTGTTTGTGGCTACTCGGCTAATTTATTTATTTATTTAATAGCTTTGCACAAAATGGTACTAGGAATGACTTGATGCTATTTTAACATTACAAGTATCTCTGGAGAAGATTTTCACTGGTGGTAGGTTTCTCGTATGCGAGAGGCCGTCTGGGTAGGTACCACCGCTTTGCCAGTTATTCAGCCGCCAAGCAGTAGTGCGCGAGCATTACTGTGTTCCTGTTTGAAGGGCATTGTAGCCAGCGAAATTACTGGGCATTATGAGACTCAACAGCTAATTGTCTGAGGGTGATGAGCGCAGTGCAGCGCCGCGCAGGATTTTGCAAAACAAAGTTCTGGGTGGTGCTATTATTGTTATGGGCTGGCGTATTGCTTATCATCAGGCAAACGACCAGCTCGTCTCGTCACTCAGTTACATAAAAAAAAAAGTACCAGTCTTCCAGGGCGTGAAAGAAATATAGTGGGTGTGCGGCGGATACTAAATAAATAAATACAAATTATTGTTTATAGATAAGATAGTAATATAGATAAGATAATCTTTAAATATATATAAAAAGATGACAATTATTATGAAAGATTTCAAAACATAATAGTGTAGACATATTAATAAATACAAACAAAATAATATATAAATACAAAATACGAGAAATATTATATATAACTAGTATTACAGTAAATAAAAAATAACAAGTGTAACTTCACGAAAAAATGATTTTATTATTTGATTTATAACAATAAAATGCTATTGCTTTTTAATTAGATTTATTATTGTAATCCAATCGGAAACTGCCCTGGCTAGACCTCGACTATAAATGACCCCCCCTGACTTGAAAGCTGGATCCGCGTTAAATTATTATTTATTTTATTTTTTTTACTATTTATAGGCTTGCGTTTGACCGCTATCTCACCTGTTGTTAAGTGACGATGCGGTTGAAGATGTAGCACGCTCGCCTAGAAGAAACCTGTTCACTCTTGTCAAGACACCCAGATTATAGCTATTCGGAAACACAGATGCCGGCAGAGAGTTCCACTCCTTGGCCGTTCGCATTATGAAGGTCGAAGCAAAGCGCTTGGTGCGAGCAGGAGGGATGTCAACCATATATTGATGACGGCTTGCCGTACGCCTGGTCGTCCGGTGATAGAATGGAGATGGCGGAATAAGTTCATGTAATTCCGTCGCACACTCTCCGAAATGTATCCGGTAAGAGACCGATACATTTCGATTATAATACATTTTATAAAAAAATCAAATATATGCAGCGTAATAAAATGTACAATTTTAATTTTTGAATAATATAATTAAATTACATATATTGAAAACGACATGCACCCCTCATCACTCGGTACAATTAAAAAAAAAACCAACAAATTATTGTAAACATGTGGTAACGTGCTTGTATATCTGAGATACGAGTATTCAAGTGCACCTTTAGTGCTCTTCTATGAGTCCCCAAGTGGTTGTACGATACCTCAGAACACCTGCGGCTGAAGCTAGTTTCCAATCCATATTTTAACATAGGTATTATTTAGAGATATGTTTTATTGAAAATACAAATAAATACGTACAACGGTAACATATATAGATCCTGGCCCCTAACTAGGATACTCTGTACGGGAACCAGGAACTATGAGGACCATGGTCCCACAACACCCAGACACAAAACAATTGCTTGCGCATTTTTTTTCTGTTTAAAACATTTGTCTTTCGCGAGAATCGAACCTGCAGCCTCAGTGGTATATGAGATTAGAGCCAGCCTGCCCAACCACTACACCAGAGAGGCTGTCATAATTATTTGTAAAAGGTAAAAGACGTCTGTCTCTGTAAACGGTTTTTAAGTAGTTGTCAAATTAATGGTTTACGTTTGTTTTTCTTCTTTCTTTACGTAAGCCATGCTAATAATTTTCGGCGTATCGCAGGAGTACTTTTGTCGGAAGCAGTCGGTGGAGGCGTCCGGCTTTTTGTTCAACTTTTTGAGGAAGCGCCTTTGTTTGAACCTTTTTACTTAAACATTTTGGACTAAAATTGATTGTACTATATAATAAATGTACAAGGTTAGTAAAATAGGTTAGAATAATACATTAGGTATATTTAAAAGACAAAGATTTATAGAATATTTCGCATCTTCCAAATAACCAACTGACACATAAGAAAGACATTAAAAATAAAAAAATGCCCTCGTTTTGTTGCCGTATCGTCTTAATTAGTCCTTTTTCCGATACGGTGGTGGAGTCGTTCTGTTATAATTTGACATAAGTGAAGCCTAAATTGAATAAAGATTGTTAATAAAGTTGAAGTTTTGTTGATAAAGATTTAATTCTTTGGTGCCATTCAATGAAAACATGGAGATGAACGTGACTTGAACGTGAACGTTGGACGTGAATTGCGTTGGACGTGAATTGCGTAATAGTGCAGCACACCGTTGTTCCCATAATCGGTGCTGGGGCATGCCTGTTTAGGGCAATTTCGTATATTTTATATGGCAACCAAGGTTTGGCACGGAAAATACGAGAACAAATTGTCGAACACGTGGAGTTCATAATACAGACTCATGATAGATTCGGAAATAATTATAACAGCGCAGCCGAATACTTTTCTCACTTGCGACACATCAATCTCCATGCGGGCGAAGCTCGGGGCGCAGCTAGTTCTGTTATACATTTCAATCATAGATTCTTATGCATATAGTGTATCTGGTACATATCGTACGTACGTACGTATGTTAGCTTTAGGTATGTGTTTTACGACTTGTGAAATGAAAAAAATACCCCTTCTTTGCCTAACTCTGCGGCGATAGAAATGTCAACGTCAAGAGTGCCGCGCCACACGACTCTGATATTTATGCCGAGCCGCGGCGGCGCGGCGGCAACTGTTCAAGAAATGTCACGTTGAAGCAGAAAAATGTCGCATTGTCGGTAGACTCGCTCTCCGAAATATGACACAATTGTATCTATTTACATAGGTGCCTTTCTATAGGAGACGTAATGTAATACCCGTTTTGTGTGGTTCTCCGACGATAGAAATGACAACGTCGAATGTGTCACGGAGCGGAAAAGTGCTATAGACATTGACATAGTATTACCAGGCCTGGCGCATTCCGCACTGTAGGTACGAAGCTACAAGTACATAACTGGACACCGACAGCGGGTCGCGCGTCGTACCACGTGCCGCGTCAGAAGAGATAAGAGCTATGCGATAGAAAGAGAGGCGCTCTGTAGGTTAATAAGACTGGTAGGTATGCAGCGCTACGCGAGCTGAATTGAATTTTATTGCGTCATAACAAGAGTCGCTATTTGTTTAAATTTCTTTGCGGAGTGATGCTTCTGTCCCTTAGTATTCTGTGGTAGTACATATATATTGATAGCTATAGATACACTTTATTAAACCGTGCTATGGTGGTGGTGGTGTATGGTGACTGTATAAATATATCAAGTTACGAAGCTACAATATTTTGCTCTATCGATAGCCTGGTTATGTTTGGCAAAAACTTACCTACGTAGGTAAGTCCTATTTCCTACTAGTCCTTCTATTTTAATAAATAATAATAATAATAATAAAGTATTTATTCATTTTTTCTGGTTTCTAATTAGGTTTGTTTGTTTGGTTTTGTTGGTTTCTATTACTTCCTACTCCTATTTAATATATATGTAAATGAGAAAGTTTGTGAGGATAGATGGATGGATGGATGGACGTTTGTTACTCAATCACGCAAAAATTAAATCATCATCATCATCATCATCAGCCCATCACGTTCCTACTGCTGGGAAACGGGCCTTCTCTCATAGAGAGAGAATGGGCCATAATCCACCACGCTGGCCCAGTGCGGGTTGGTGAATGTCGCATATCCTTGACTTTTTGTGAAAAATTCTTGGACATGCCGGTTTCCTCACGATGTTTTCCTTCACCGTTTTAGAGCGAGTGTTAAGCCCGCACATAGCAAAAATTAAATAGAGTTTGATAAAATATGATACTTAATTACTTTAGGTCCTGGAAAAAGACATAGGCTACATTTTATCCAGCAGCTAATAGGTTATACTTTTTATCTTTTCGGTTATACGTCTCTAACTACCGTCAAACGTTGTAATTTTTAGAAATGTCAAAGTCAATTGTCATGTGTCATCATTTAATGGTGATATTTATCTATGCTGTATTGCCAACGTTCATGTGAAGTAGAAATACAGCGTTTAGGAAGCAGAAATGCCGACAAGCGCTAGCAGAATATTTCGTATGAGCAATGAAGCTGCCGCAATGCTCGTTCCATTCTGAATGTCCGTCGTCAACTTTAGTGGTTTGTCATTGCAGTTAGCTTCCATAAAACCTAACTGAATTTTTGATATAATGTAATCATCATATCTTCCGGGTTTGTCGGTTATATTCCCTTGGAAATTGTTATTTAGGTTCTATGAAGAAAATGGTTCAGAATATATTTAGAATTATTGAGATTGTGTCGATCATACAACGGAAATTCATTGATATAGCAAATTGTATACTTTTCCGCATATTCTTGGATTTAGGCTGCGAAATCCTAGTCTTGATAAACGTTGGAAACACATCAGATAAACCAGTATTGTAAGAGAAAAGGCTTGACCATTCAGCCTCATTTTTTGTATATCGCTCGCTAACATTTTTTTATGGAATTGAGCAACGAAACGAGCAAGACGTTCGCCTGATTCTAAGCGCCACGCTTGCCCATAACAATTGCAGTGCCACGCACTTTTAATATCATGAGAAGTACCACTGCATTGCGCTCATCACCCCAAGACATCAGTCTCATATGTTCAATCATTTCGCAGGCTTCAATCCCTTCAAACCGGAACACAATATGCGCACTACTGCTTGGCGGCGGAATGGCTGGCAAAGCAAATAATCATAATAATCAAAGCCCGGGTTCTACAAATCGTTTTGTCATATACCTGTCGCAGGGATATAATAAAAACAGATTTGGTCAATTCTCCAAGTGATTTCCAAATCACGGAGGATGTTGAAATGGTATCCCTTAGGAACTTCTTGAAATCCCTGGTATCCTCATTTCCCTTATGGAACCAGTTCTGGTATTTGTTCAAATCACTAGATGTTGTTTATGGAAATGATGAAATCGTGTTACTATTTTAACATCCTCCGGAGATTTGATCAAATTAATAGGGAATTTACCAAATCTCTGTTTTTATCATATCCCTGCGAGATACCTACGGACAAAACATTTGCAGTCTGCTCAAATTTTCGAGAGATACGAGCTGTAAAACCCGGCCGCCTAAAGATTCTCAAGAAAACCAGGATCGATTGAACAGTATACTTTATTCAGAAACTCGTTTACTAAAGCTATCCAAACTGGCGCCGGAATGCTTGAAATGCTTTTCACTGCAAGGTTGCTTCTCTGAAGGCACCTTTAAAAATGTATGGACACGGCATTACCTATATGGACCGGTTAAGTGAATGTTGGGCGTATTTATTTATATAATTATTATTAATGCAATTGGCAGTCTTATCGCTTAAAGAAATTTCTTGCAGACAACCCACTTCTTAATAGCAAACATTGCAAAACAACTCTCCACACATAACAAGCAATAACAAGTGAAGCATTACTGTGTTCCGGCTTGAAGGGCATTGTAGCCAGCGAAATTTCTGGGCATTATGAGACTCAACAGCTAATTGTCTCAGGGTGACGAGCGCAGTGCAGTGCCGCGCAGGATTTTGCAAAACAAAGTTCTGGTTGGTGCTGTTATTGTTATAGGCTGGCGTATTGCTTGCCATCAGGCAAACGACCAGCTGGTCTCGTCATTCAGTTACATAAAAAAAAAGTAAAAGCTTAGTGTCTCACAGTGTCGCATTGTGTCGCTTGTTGTCGCATGTTGTCGCATTGTGTCGCATGTTGTCACATGTTGTCGCATTGTGTCGCACGATCCACATTATCATAAAATTACGCCACCGAAGTGATAATGCGGCAAAGTTTTTATTTATGTATTTTGTTAACAAAACGGTAACCCTTCCACACAAAGGACCGCCGCCGGGCCATACCTGGCAATGCGACGCTTAACGTAAATCTTTGGGGCACCGCAGGTATTCCGGATTATTCCTTGTTTACTTTTACTCTATATTTCTGTAGAGTCATCATCATCATCATCATCAGCCCATCACGTTCCCACTGCTGGGACACGGGCCTTCTCTCACAGAGAGAGTATGGGCCATAATCCACCACGCTGGCCCAGTGCGGGTTGGTGGATGTCACATGTCCCTGAATTTTTGTGATTAATTCGTGGACATGCCGGTTCCCTCACGATGTTTTCCTTCACCGTTTTTAGAGCGAGTGTCAAATCCGCACATATATTAAGAAAGCCAGTGGTGCGAGGCTTGCGGTATTCGAACTCGGGTACGTTGTATCGAAAGTCGCACGTTCTCCCACTGAGCCACACGCGCTCACATACACGTCGCTTCTGTAGAGTACTTAATATTAAAGGAGATTGCCTGAAATTCTATGGAAATTAAGCTAAACTTGCGTCTGGACCAAATTGTCATCAAAAGACAGGAAATGTACTAAGGATTAAACAATATAATTCACAAATATCACTTAATATTGAACTATTATATTTTTGGGGCTTTTAGGCCTTATATTTATGCCAGTCCCATATTACAATTAGTTTTTAGTCTAACTTAGGTACATACTATTAAAAAAAACAATTATAATCATACACCACTGAGGTTGCGGGTTCGATTCCTGCGACGGGACAAATGTTTGTGGAAAGAAAAAAAGCGTAAGCTTTTGTTTCGTGTCTGGGTCTTGTGGGACCATGGTCCTCATAGATTCTGGTTCCCTAGATACAGGTAATCCTAGTTAGGGGCCGGATCTATGTATGTGATCGTTGGGCGTTATTTATTTATTTTATTTATTGACTAGCGACCCGCGCCGGCTTCGCACGGTTATTTTCACATAAACCTTCCTATTCAAACACTCTATCTATTAAAAAACCGCATCAAAATCCGTTGCGTAGTTTTAAAGATTTAAGCATACATAGGGATATAGGGACAGAGAAAGCGACTTTGTTTTATACTATGTAGTGATAGTGATATAGTTGCGAGATAGATAGGTACCTATATTATGCACGGATTAAGACTCTAACTCACTAATCCATTAATCATTCTAGCTTCATTTGAGGCTGGGTTTTCTTAATATTACCTAAATTTCTGTACATTAAAACATTGAGTCACACTTATATTATTAATACGAAAGTTTTTATGTAATTGTTTGTCACTTCTTCACGCTGTAACAACTCAACGGTTCGATCCGTGATGTCACCGGGCGGCTCCTACGGAAGATCAGCGCTGGTTGCTTCAGCCGGCCATATGCTGAGTAGGGCCGTTTTGTGGCATTAACGAATAACCTACTAAGTCATTAATGTTTAGTTAAGTATTTGTTCATGTTTTTGCCACAGTAATGTAGTTGTGTTAGTTTTTTTTAATTTTTGATTTATTTTATTTTTTAAATTTTTGAGTCGTGATTCGAACCCAGGTGCATCGGATCGAAAGGCGCACAAGTTCCCGCTGAGCCACACTCGCTCTACTCTCGCTCTAGATGTTGGGTACCAACTCTAAAGTGACTCGTAAACGCGAACGGTACAGTAAATGTCAAAATTTGGGTTGAATATAACTCTAGGTTTTACTTTATATTTATACTAGCAGCCCGCCCCGGCTTCGCACGGGTATTTAACAAAAAATTCAAAATTATAATACACACACATCTCCCTTCCTGTGCGGCCCGTACCCCAGTGACGCCTACACTGCATAAGGTGCTGCCTAGCTAGCCGAGCTGGGTGAGCGGCTACCAAGCAACTTTTTTCTAATACTTACCTACATAATTGAATAATTCAAAAAGTTATATAAAGATATTGAAGCAGTTTTGAATATGAAGTAATTTCTTTCGATAAGGATTAATACCAAGATACAAATAATGAGCCTTTTCTAGCCTTCAATTAAAATTTTAATATAAAAGAACACTTATTGTGGCATAACTATAATAGTTAGACATATGTTGTCGCGACACTTTTTGTAAATAATGATGTGTTCTGCAAAGTCGTAGTACATTATTTTATTCTATCATCAATAGTTTTCGCAGCGCACGCGATGTAAATAATATCTTAGGTATTTTTTTTACACCTTGGGTTACATTATTGGAGTTTTAGTAAGGATCTATAATTTTTTTTAAATATAATATAGCCTATGTCACCCGGGGATAGTGTAGCTTCCCAACAGTGAAAGAATTTTTCAAATCGCTTCAGTAGTTTCGGAGCCTATTCACTGCAAACAAACAATCAAATCTTTCCTCTTTATAATATTAGTTTAGATAAAGTACCGTATCTTGGTTCTAGATCAATAAAAGTCAAAAATATTTAATAAATAGGCACAAAATGCACTTTTAAACGTCATATACACATAATACTAATCAATTAGGAATACGTACCTTTAATAATACAAATTATAAAAAAACCGACTTCAATTCTGATGCATCTTCGAAGTCCAAGGTCGAATAACAATGACATTTTTATGGAACCGTGTTGAAGGTATCATCATCATCATCAGCCCATCACGTTCCCACTGCTGGGACACGGGCCTTCTCTCATAGAGAGAGAATGGGCCATAATCCACTACGCTGGCCCAGTGCGGGTTGGTGGATATCACATGTCCTTGACTTTTTGTGGAAAATTCTTGGACATTTCTTGGATGTTGAAGGCAGGGATCGGAAAACCTATTCATTAAGGTTAACCGTTTGAACCGATTACCGATTGAAACGATAACCTATTAAAACTGTTACACAATTATTTCGGTTAAAAACCCAAATAAAAGGGTTACCAAATGAAAGTGTATACCGAAACAATACCAATATTATACGGTATTTTCTCGTGTGTACGCATTTATTTGATTTAGAAAGAGATCGGTAGTGTGCGATCTTTTATCACGAGTTAAATTCATTTTACGTCTTGACCTAACCTATGTATAATTACTCGTATCCTCGTCTATTATAGCAGTTATTTCAACGGAATCGTTGCAAATTTTCTTTAGTTCTAATAATCTTTTTAACATGTAATATGTCGAAGTCCAACGAGTTGGGCAGTCCAGAACTGCTTTTTTTTAATTTTCTTTTCTTATTTTAAGGTTCATTAGGGGGCGACGTAAAACCTTGACCGCTTGGCGGCATGTCTCAATAATGGACTCCGATTCTCGATCTTTCTATAAAGCGTCCTTAATACACATTTGCAGTGTATGCGCTGCACATGGTAGCGACCTAATCTCGAATGACCTTGGCTGTTCGATATTAATTAATTAATTAATATAACATAAAGCATATGACATATTGACAGAATTGATCTCCCACTTGCCGTTATGGTGGGGGGTAGTGTTTGGTACCGTTGGATAGAGGATGTTTTGAAACCAACCAGAAAAATCCGAAATCCATGGAAAGGTGTCATAGAGATGGAACTGCTCAGGGGATCTCGGAAACTATAAATCGGATGGGGGTACGGCTTCAACTAAATATGCCGCAAACCTTGGGCCATTTTTGAAAATTTGAAAAATAAGATGGCCGCATACAAAATAAAAATGTAAATAACTTTTGAATGGTTAGGGATAGGTATAAGGTGCTCGACCATTCCGCCATTTTTCAAGATGGCTGCCATACAAAAGTTTTTTTTTCCGGACAAATAAGCCAAACAAAACTTTTGAACCGTAGTCGATAGGAAGCATCTATGAAAAAAAAGCAACACCCCCCCACTGCTTTAGCAACAACAATTAAGATATAAGATAATAATAACAATTATTAATTATTATTATCGCGCACGCCACAAAATCACTTGGATTCCGCCATTTTTCAAGATGGCCGCCATACAAAAGTCTTTTTTTCAGAACACCTGAACTTAAATAACTTTAGAACCGTAATCGATAGGAAGCTTTTATAAAAAAAAGCAACACCCCTTCACGCGAGCTGCTTTAGCAGCTCGCGCACGCCACACAATTACTTGAAATCCAGCTTTTTTTCAAGATGGCCGCCATACAAAAGTTTGTTTTCAGAACAAAAAGGGTAAACAAAACTTTAGAACCGTAATCGATAGGAAGTTTTTAAAAATAAACAGCAACCACCCTCCCACGCAGTAGTGCGCAAGCATTACTGCGTTCCGGTTTGAAAGGCATTGTGGCCAGCAAAATTACTGGGTATATGAGACTTAATATATGATGTCTCGGGGTGCAGCTCTCCGCAGTGATTTTAATGGTATTAAGTTTGTTTATTGTGGTCAGGCGTTGTGCTTGCCATCAGGCGAGCGGCGAATTTTTTTTTATATATATAACATTATGTATTATATCAAATATTACATTATTTTTTACATTATGAATTATATTACATTTTGGAACCGAGTTTTGAGTGAATCGAACTAAAATGAAATACATACAAACTTTATAACTCCTTTGCACACTTTCTAAAGGTAGGTAGGTATAAAAATATGTTTTATTACTTATTTTAAAGTTTGTTTGTACCAAGTATTGATTGAATCAGCCTAAAATAAAAATATATCATACAAACTTTACCAAAGCTTTGCCAATTATTCTGTCGCCAAGCAATAGTGCGCAAGCGTTACTATGTTCCAGTTTGAAGGACATTGTAGCCAGTTAAATCACTGGGCATATGAGACTTAATATCTGATGTCTCTAAGCAACGCATTGCTTTTTATGGTATTCAGGTTCTGGGTGGCACTGCAATAATTGTTCTGGTGAAGCGTTGTGCTAGCCATCAAGCGAGCGGCGAAAAAAAATTTTTGTATATTATATATTAGGTACATTATGTATTATATTATGTATTACATAATACGTTCTATATTATATGAAACCATATTATGATTAGGATTTAAACCAAGTTTTGAGTGAATTGAACCAAGCAATAAAATTTTCCGTAAAAAGTTTAGAACTTTATTGCACACCCCCTAGGGGTAGTATAGAAAATATAAAAAATACGTGTTTCATTATTTAGTTTCAAGTTTATTTGTACCAAGTTCTGAATGAATAAAACTGAAATTAAAAAAAAACCATACAAACTTTAAAACGCCATTACATTTTTATGAGTAGTTTAAAAAAAACATGTATCCAAATTTAATGTTAATAATAATAATAAAATAATAAAGTTTATTTGTTCTGAGTTGTGAGTGAATCGAACCACGGAATAAAGCATACACTGAAAAAAACCGTACAAACTTTAAAACTCTCATGCACCCTTCCTAGGGGTAGTTTTGAAAAAATAAAAAATATGTGTTTCATTATTTAGTTTAAAGTTCATTTGTACCGAATTTGAATGAATAAAACTAAAATTAAAAAAAAAATACAAACTTTAAAACGCTGTTACGCTTTCTTTAGGGGTAGTTTCGAAAAAATAAAAAACACGTGCTTTAAAATTTATGTTAAAGTTTATTTGTTGTGGGTTGTGAGTGAATTCAACCACGGAATAAAGCATTCACTGAAAAAAACCGTACAAACTTTAAAACTCCCATGCACCCTTCCTAGGGGTAGTTTTGAAAAAATAAAAAATACGTATTTCATTATTTATATTAAAGTTTATTTGTACCGAGTTTTGACCGAATTGAACCAAGGAATAAAAATGCTCCATACAAACTTTACCACCCTCCTTCACCCTCTTGGGGGTTGAGTTTTAAAAATTAACATAGCCTATGTTTCAATTCAGTGCTTAAACTATCTTTATTCCAAATTTCATCAAAATCCGTTCAGTAGTTACGGTGATACCTGGTAACAAACATCACACACACACAAACTTTCGCATTTATAATATTACTAGTATTTCGCCGCGTGCGCGAGCTGCTAAAGCAGCTCGCGTGTGGGGGTGGTTGCTGTTTTTTTTTTAAAAGCTTCCTATCGATTATGATTCTAAAGTTTTGTTTACCCTTTTTGTTCTGAATACAAACTTTTGTTTGGCGGCCATCTTAAAAATTGCTGGAATCCAAGTGATTTTGTGGCGTGCGCGAGCTGCTGAAGCAGCTCGCGTGGGGGGGTGTTGCTTTTTTTATAGAAACTCCCTATCGATTACGGTTTTAAAGTTATTCTTTTTGTTCGGAAAAAAACTTTTGTATGGCGGCCATCTTGAAAAATGGCGGAATCCAAATTATTTTTTCATAATCGTAATCTACAACCCCAAAAACTTCCCGATGCAAAATTTCAGTCGGATCAGAGCAACTTTCAAAATGGCCGCCATTTTTTTTCTTTTTTTTTTAATTTTCCTACTTTTTCAAATTTCCCCTATGGTCCTCTATGATATTTGGTCGATCACTCTATACCTATCTCTAACCGTTTAAAAGTTATTTGCATATTATTTTCACCTATTTTGTCATGAAAAAAAAACGTTTGTATGGCAGCCATCTTGAAAAATGGCGGAATCCAAATAATTTTTTCATAATCGTAATCTACAACCCAGAAAACCCCCCTATGCAAAACTTCAGTCGGATCGGAGCAACTTTCAAAATGGCCGCCATTTTTTTTTCTTTTTTTTTAATTTTTCCAACTTTTTCAAATTTCCCCCATCGCCCTCTATGACATTTGGTCGAGCACCCTATACCTATCTCTAACCATTCAAAAGTTATTAACATTTTTATTTTGTATGGCGGCCATCTTTTTTTTCAAATTTTCAAAAATTGCCCAGGTTTTGGGGCATATTTAGTTCAAGCGGTACCCCCATCCGATTTATAGTTTCCGAGATCCCCTGAGCAGTTCCATCTTGGAAACCACTTTCTGGTGATTTTGGATTTTTCTGGTTGGTTTCAAAACATCCTCTATCCAACGGTACCAAACACTCCCCCCCACCATAACGGCAAGTACCACTTCTATTTCTGTCGCTATTATGGTCTTCCAGTTTTATATTATATTAAATTAAATTAAATTAAATTAAATTAAATTAATTAAATTAAATTAATTAAATTAATTAGGATTAGGATAAAAAAGTATGTAACTTGGTAATTTACGTATAGCGTTGTAGTGTTAGGTATACTTTATTTTATTGCAAGTTAGATAACCACAATATCAGACAATAACTATCTACCGGGCGGGGAATGATTTATAATTACGAGCGAAAGAGTAAGTACCTAAATAAACTTGTCAACAAGACCGAAAAAAACGGCCGGCGCGTGGCGCATCGGCGACATAAACACTGTCAACAACAAATCTATCTATCTCTTTCGCCATAGGGCGCTTGTACGTTGCGAATGAGCGAGCGAGAAATACACGATTCCAGCGGGACAACGCCGCGCGTACGGTGCGTTTGCCAGTTTGTGGCAGTGGCTAGTAAAATGTAGTAATATTTAGTTTTCTTTGGTAAAATGCACACGCGAGAAAAAACCTATATCATTGCGGTTTCTGTTAACCGAAATCATTCTGTTACCGAAAGTTTCTGTTAACCGTTATCTCAAATCGATTAATACAGTTATATTACGGTTGTTAACCCTAACCGAAATATCCCTGGTTGAAGGTATACTAAACCAAATTTTTTTTTCAAATCAGTTTATAAACAAAAAAGGAATTCATTTACCTATTTAAGAACTATTTACAATGATTTTTTTTTTACAATTGTAACAAAAAATAACCTCTATTATTAAGACACTAAAATATATACAACCACAGAATACTAAATACAACTAGAAAACAAGGTGGCAAGTGTCCGCGTTTACAAATACTATGAGGTAATAAACATAAAAGAAAAAAATACAATCGAATTGAGAACCTCCTCCATTTTTTGAGGTTGTTTAAAAACTTTCGGTGGAAAGCCTACTCACATTCTCGGCTCCACCGTTTACTCTACCACGTAGAGTAAGCCTTTAAAACCCGCTGCGGTAAATCATTTCTCACGTGTCGGTCCGCAGCCACTTCCGCGGTTTATCGGCTGTAATAAAAAGTTCAATACTCTAAGTACTTCTCCATAGCTTTTCTGTTGAAAAGTTTCTGCGCATTAGGATTTATATTTTTGTCGGTAGTAGCTATTTCTATTTGAATTTAGTGTTTATATCTATACTAATATTATAAAAATGAAGTTGTAGGTATGTATGTAGGTAATCTCGGGAATTACTGATCCGATTCTGAAAATACTTTAACTAACAGTAAGTTTAGCTATCCCCGAGTGAGATAGCCTATAATGTAATGTGTCGACGCGAGCAAAGCTGCGGTCGTTTGCTTGTACCTATAATATGTTTATTTTTATTAGTGTTTCTTTTTAAAATTGGAACTATTCTTTTATCATCATCAGATTTTAAAAATGCTAATTATTCCTTGGGGGAGACCTTTGCCCAGCTGTGGGACAGCATAGGTTAACATATAATTATTTTATTTGTTTATATAAAATTATTCCACATCGCCTAACTATAACCCTTCATTTGACAAATAACTGTCATTTAATAATATTACGACGCTCTTAAAATATATTCTAAGACTTGAAACTTTCCAAATGGAAGACATTCACTAAATACCTACACTATTTCAACATTTTGTAGGCAACGAGAGTGATAAATGCGAGTATAAATTAAATTTTAACCAAAGCTTATATTGGCGCCCAACGTGGGGCCACCTTCCGCCATTTTGTACGCATTGCGAAAGGAAGTTTGCGTTCGGGCTTTGTTTATTTAATGACGAGAATGCCGGATTGCTCATTGTTCTGGTGCCAGGCACCGCATGCCTGCTGCCTGCTGCCTGCTGAGGCCATCGGATATCCATTTGAATCTATTAACTTTGTGCTGGTTACGGGTATCTAAAAGTCTGTCTTGTGATGATCGTTTCTTGACATTTTATGCTTACATTTACGTTGCAAGGTTGGTACGGTAGGTCAAGGTTTATTTATAGAACTGTATCATCCTTCGTGTTTAGGCGAAACTAGCTGAGGGATTGGAGGCTTTTTTTTAGGGACGTGTCTCATAATGACACTTCATTAGCTCTCCCCTCGGACTCTGTGCAGTGCAGACGTGTTTTTAGGCCCTCCTTGCCAAATCTTGTTGCGTTGTGAAAATATAATTTAAAGACATAAATTCGAGTGAAAATAATAGGAGTGCATAACTTCGAAGAGGTACCAGTACCCGTGAGAGCGAGCGCACCCTGCCAACGACAGAGACGCATATACATTCGTGAGTTCATCGTCTAGGACAAACTAGCTTATAGCCAATCCTTACGCACATCCCTACCCCCGCACCCCCAACCTCCACCGGAGTGCGTGTGTGCGTAAGCGATACGCGTGCGTGTGCGCAAACCACGCCTCCTGCGTACTACGATTGCCGTCGGAACATTTAGGCCTAGAACTGCAATAATCGTAATTAAAAATGCAAACGCAGCGCTCTCCGCCCTGTTCCTTGCCTCAATTGAAAGTACAAAGTGCTTCAATCCACTATAACTCTGACTCAGCCCTGAATAAAACATGCGACACGGACCCCGAAGCAAATTACTTTAATATTACAAAACGACAAAAACGTACCTTTGGGGAAATAGCAGACCAGCCAGATTCAAACATGATCGAAATAAAAACTATGTTCACTGACATGAAAGATCAACAGGACCAGCGGTTTGAACTCCTTAATAGTGCGTTATCAACAATAATGACACAAAACCAGGAAATACATAAATCGGTTGCTATTTTGACCCGCCAGAATGAAGACCTCCAATCTGAAATTAAGGGCCTCAAGCAAGAAAATAATGACTACAAACAGCGGGTCATTACTCTGGAAAATCAGCTACATGTCTTGGAAAAAAAATGTACGGAGTACAACTATTGAAATCCGAAACTTACCAAAAACTAATAATGAAAATAAGGTGGATTTGACTAAAACACTCCAGAACCTAGGCTTAACCCTAGGCCTGGAACACCCGATCCAAGAGACCGAAATCAAAAATATATTTCGCGCAAAGTCTGAAGCATTAGTGGTGGACTTCACCACATCTCTTCGGAAGGAAACTATTATTTCAAAATTCAGAGCCTACAATAAATTGAAACGTGAAACCAATGAATCTCAACTAAATACTGAATGTTTGAAACTTCCCGGGGAAGCGCGCCGAATTTTCATATCAGAGGCATTAACGAGTAAGGGGCAACGGCTTTTCTACCTTGCACGCGAAAATGTTAAAATGAAGAAGCTTGTCGCAGCCTGGACGTCTCATGGGAACGTCTATGTCAAGAAGGAAGATGGAGCAGCACCTATTCGTATAAACGATGAGTCAGAGATCTCCAAATTGATTATGTGACTAGTCATAGTTATATACTCAACGCTCGTTAGCCATTTGTTATATACTGTAAATTGCCATGTAATGTTTTCTGTTTTTTTGTCAAATTTAAGCTTAAAATTGCATGTTATTCTAGCGTACCTTTCCTTGTTTTACTGTTATTCTAAAAAGAGCAGACACCGTATTATAATAGACATTTCAATCTTCTATATAAATCCACACGCCCCCATCACACCACATCCACACATCCCCAATACTCAACAACTTTCACCCATTGCTTATGCTAATTCACACTCACCAATATCACGCAACTTACCTCACACACAAAAACGATTTAACAAAATGTGTAGAATTATTAACCCCTGCTTAGCCATGCAATTTTTCACGTCACGTCACAAGTTGAATGCTGTACCTATGTGCTCGCTAATTCCAAGTTTTTTATTAGTTTGTTATAAATTCCAGTGGTCACGTCATAGCCGTGACCGCTATAAAAAAACATATCAACAATTACATTGTATCTAAAATGCAAGATATTGAAATACTTAACTTGGAATTGGACTCAGTACAATTGGCTCGGACAGAAACATGTGACGTGGATGAGGTGAAAAATTACATTAAAGACAACAATCACACTTTTAATTTCCTATCCCAAAACATACGAAGTATAAATTGTAATATTCCTAGCTTCATTACACTCCTACAAAGATCCACAATCTCATGGGACGTGATGGTTCTCACGGAATGCTGGCTGCCCTCGACTAAATACATACCTATTCTTGACGACTATAGTCATGTGGCCACTACTTCTCACAAGACGCAGAATGAAGGAGTGGTTATATACTACAAACGCCATTTGCGCGTTACTCATGAAGAACCTGAAATAAACGACGCAAATTGTCTCTTGCTAAACCTTAATAAAGAAACCTGCATCATTGGAATATACCGCCCCCCTAGTCAACATAACACAACAAATTTCATTGAATCAATTGATAAGTTACTTTCTAAACTAAGCACTTTTAAAAATATTATACTCTGTGGAGACATTAATATCGACATAGTTCCCAACAGCCCTGACAAACGATCTTATGAATATCTAAATGTCCTAGCAAGTCACTGTATGCTAGCGGGCCACTCATTACCTACACATGGGCGAACCTGCTTGGACCACGTCATACTCAAAACTAAGTTGCCTACTACTTGTCTTATAATAGAGTCAGCGATCACGGACCATGAGAGCGTAGCGATTAGTATGGACCAGAACAAACATCTTAACTATTCTGGTAAACCAGGGCAAAGAGTCAATTTTGAAACCCTTGACCTAGACATCCAAAATATGAATTTGCAACCCATACTACATTTTTCTGATGCTAATCTGGCAACAGATTTACTTATTAAGTTTTTAACTACAGCCATTAGAAAAAACTCAAGTCCGGTAAGAACGCCAAATCGAAAGCGGGTCAGTAAACCGTGGATAACAAAGGGACTATTACGCTGCATGAGAAACCGGGATAATCTTTATAAAAAACTGAAAAAAAATCCAAACAACGAGGTACTTACTCTAACATATAAACGCTATAGAAATTTTTGTAATGCCCTACTTAAGAAAGCAAAGCAGAAATACGAAAAACAGGAGATTGAAAATGCTAAAGATAATAAAAAAAAGTTATGGGAGGCAATTAAAAAGATAAGTGGTTCAAATAAAATAGTTGACTGTACATCCAATCTTGTTTCATCGGGTATCCCCGAACAATGCGCCAACAATGTAAATCGTTTCTTTGCGAATGTAGGAAAAAACCTCGCACTACAGATCACTTCCTCCATAGACTGTGGGCTAAGAAAGCCTGATACCCCTTCACTTTCCCCAGTAAACTCCTTTGTTATGTTACCAACTGATGAGGAAGAAATCTTTCACATAATACTATCTCTCAAAGACAACGTTGCGGTGGGCGTAGATCAGATCTCAACAAAAATACTGAAGCGTTACATACACATACTTTTATCTCCGATCACGCACATCTGCAACCTAGCTTTGTCAACTGGAATCTTCCCATCAGCTTTCAAAACTGCTCTAATCAAACCAATACATAAAAGTGGCGAAAAGGGCTGTGTTAACAATTATAGACCCATTGCTATCTTGCCAGCTATGTCAAAGATCTTGGAACGCCTAATGAACCGTCGACTCACAAGCTTTCTAGAGTCAAACAACCTCCTCTCACCTTCTCAATACGGGTTTCGCCATGGCAAGTCCACCAACGACGCAGTACATGAGCTGGTGAACTCAGTTGTAGCTAACCTTGATGCAAAAAAGAGGTGTGTCACGGTTTTCCTTGACTTGGCAAAGGCCTTTGACACAGTCTCAATCCCTCACCTGTTGGTGAAGTTGGAGAGCACTGGAGTCAGAGGATTACCTCTCAAACTATTTGAAAATTACCTGAAAGAGAGGAAACAGCGAGTGAAGATCGAGCATTGGATAAGTGATGAGCTCACGATGGAATATGGAATCCCTCAAGGCAGTATTGTTGGCCCGACCCTGTTCTTGGTCTACATAAACGAGCTTTGCCAACTTCAACTCCCAAGGTGCAAAATCCTTACCTTTGCCGACGATACCGCTCTTTTCTTCACGGGTGACACCTGGGATGAGGTATTCGTAACAGCCCAGTATGGCTTCAACGCGGTCAGTGAATGGTTGAGGCACAATGTGCTGACACTAAACGTTACAAAAACTAATTACATCGCGTTTACTATGAGATCCAACTTGCTTCCTCCACCTTCATTTACGATAAAAGCTCATGTATGTGACTTCTCAGATCCCAACTGTTTCTGTACTGCACTCCAACGGGTAGAAAAGGTCAAATACCTTGGAGTTACACTAGACCAAAATCTCAGTTTCAAACCGCATATAGAGTTACTTGTGACGAGACTACGAAAGCTGATTTATATTTTTAAGACGTTACGGCACTTAGCTGATCGCCAAGTCTTAACGATGGTATACTACGCTCTCTGCCAGTCACTTATCGATTATTGCATTACTTCTTGGGGTGGTGCGGCAAAATCTCATCTTATTGAGGTAGAAAGAGCTCAGCGTGCAATACTTAAGGTCGCCGCTGGTCTCCCCTTCCGGTATCCCACAGTCGACCTCTATACGAATTGGGAGGTGCTGACGGTCAGACAAACCTTCATCTTACAAACAATACTTACGAAACACTCTGAAATGATTTACGACCCTAACCTTACTAAAGGTAAGCGCAGGAAAGGCACTGTCTGTCTAACTCAATCCTTTAACACTTCCTTCTCCCACAAGTTTTTCTGCTTTTTGGGCGAGCACATTTATAATAAACTCAACTCTAAGCTAAACATATATCCCCTTCCCTCCTTTGCCTGCAAAAGGGTAGTAAAGAAATATCTCAAATCGCTTAACTATCTTGAAACTGAAACAGTATTGACCACCATAAAATGACCACAAAAAGCTATCGAGCCCTATTACCTATTTATCTTGCCTTTCATTCTCCCACTCATATAACACATCTTCTTACATTTCTACACACACACATACTCCTTCCACACATTTATACTCACACATTTATACTCGCACACTCACGCATACCCCCCCCCCCCACATAATTTTTATATACATGTATTTTATTAGTCTGCTCTGCACTTTAACTTTAACTTTCCTTTTTTGTTTTTTTTATATATTTTCTCGTTACAAACTATGTATTGTATAAAGCCACTATACCGAACGACGGGAGGGCACTGGTGACCTGTAATACAGGTTCTTATGAACCTACCACAGGCACCAGTCTCTCACAAGAATAGGTATTAGTAAATAAATTAGCCATAGATCATCAATATTGTAATACTTATTGTGAGAGAAAATAAATGAATTATTATTATTATTATTATTATTATTAGCATTGCAATACAAAAGCCACAAAGACTAATAAGTAATTTAAATTAAACTAAAACTGCTAACTAGAGTAAAACTAAGAATATGACCATTAATACTTTTCTTATTGTCTCTATTAATACGAAGACACTATGTTCTTGTGTTCTTTAACGGTAACGACATACTGTCACTGCAAGGAGATTTTGAGTAACATTTGGCTAACAGCATATATTGCCATAATATAGGTGCTTAATTACCTAAATTTTTTTTTTTTTTACTCTTAGTAGATCTATGTTTGGCCACTATCTCGCCTGATGTGAAGCGATGATGTGGCCTAAGATGGAGTCATAGATCTAGAGAGAGCCGGCAGTTGAGCGGCTGCTTAGACCCGTCTCCTCGATGGTTCACCGAACATCATCCCGAAACACAACTAGGTCGCTTGACGGCATGGCTTTGTTCGGTGGGTGGTATTACAACCACGGCCAGAGCCTACCACTCCAAAGCGCGTAAGCGGGTTTCATCACGATGTTTTCCTTCACCGTTTTAGAGCGAGCGTACAAAATCTGCACTTAACTATAAGTCATTGGTGCAGGGCCGACTCGGGAATCGAACCCAGGTGCGTCGGATTGAAAGGCGCACGAGTTCCCGCTGAGCCACACTCGCTCAAAATCGCGCAATGCTTACCACATTACCTACGCGTTTGGCATACCTGCCTAACTTCATACTGTTCTAAAAATATTATTAATCAGGTTGACCTTTGTTCCTGTTCGTTTTCAAAAGTTAAAAAGTACTATGTCGTATAACTGGAACTAATTACCAACATACAAAATTTCATCTTAATGCATTCAGTCCTTGTGACACACACACGCACTTATAATATCAGTAGGAGTAGGGTTAGTTGTATAGAACTACTGATCAATATCCTAATCACCAGGGTCAGTGACTTGCTTCAATATCCATCACTTATTGTCAACATTGCATGTTTATAGCCCCATTCAATTAAAAATAAAAATCTAAAGGTAACGACTTCCATTTATCAATTCCCATAAACCGCGATAACATCGTTAGTAAATCGTTTAGCGAAATGCTTAGCTTTCTCGATAGCAACAGGTAGGCCACAAATCGCAACTTTGAGCTTGCTAATGTGGCCTTCCTGTTTACTGTACTTCCGGTTGTACGGCACTTCCGGTTGTACGATACTTCCGGTTGTTCGGTACACAAGCGGCTCGATAGATTCGATTAGGAATTAACACCTTGCCTGTTCGGAGAGATACCGTAGCCGCAACCCCCATCTAATTATGGAATGGAGCTCGACTGCGTATTTTGATTGCAAATGTTGAGCAGTGAATACTGTGTACTATTTAATTATTTCAACCCGTTGACTAACAAAACTGACAAATTACTCGTGGTAGGTTTCTCGTATGCGAGAGGCCGCCTGGGCGGGTACCACCGCTTTGCCAGTTATTCAGCCGCCAAGCAGTAGTGTGCAAGCACTACTGTGTTCCGGTTTGAAGGGCATTGTAGCCAGCGAAATTACTGGGCATTATGAGACTCAACAGCTAATTGTCTCAGTGTGACAAGCGCAGTGCAGCGCCGCGCAGGATTTTGCAAAACAAAGTTCTGGGTGGTGCTGTTATTGTTATAGGCTGGCGTATTGCTTACCATCAGCCAAATGACCAGCTCGTCTCGTCATTCAGTTACATTAAAAATAAACACGGGTCTACAAATCAAATTCAAAAAAAAAGTGTCTTGAGATTTATGTTTATTTTACAACTAACTTGTGTCCGCGACTTCGTTCGCGTGAACCAATCGAAATCAGCTAACAGTTACGGAAGCCAAAATGTGAGTAGTATAGACATTATAGCAAATTATATTGTCAGAACTGGCATTCGAACCCACGCCCACATAAGTAGACTGTGGCCTGAACGCAGCGCCTTAGACCGCTCGGCCATCCTGACATGAAAGAAACACACAAAACTATAGACAATATAACTAATAACCGTATAATAACTATAATATAACTGTATAATTTTGAATAAAAGATTTATAATGTATATTTACAAAAAAACACGAAATAATACTTTATTATTTTATCTTTATTCGATACATACAATACAACACTATTTACGGTTGATAGTCTTTAAGTGACGAGCGCAGAGCAATGAAGAGGACGCTCAGAACTTTGTTTCAAAGTTCTGGGTGACACGTACATTCTGCAACTGCATGGGTTCTTACGATCAGAACGTCTCGTTACTTCTAAACATAAAGGCTGAGTAAAATTTTATGTTAAAGGTGTAAAGGAATGGTTGATGCTACGCTAGTTACACATTAGCGACAGCGGGAACCAAAGCTTCATAGATCCCGATGCCCCTCAGAAAGACATCAGCTTTCAGACTCTCATTGTGTTCGTGAAGTCCTGGCACCGTGCCGGACATGGGCGAGAACCCGATCGCGGGGATGCTGAGCTCTCGGATGTAGCGGCTGTCTGTGCCGCCGGGGAACGTCCGGCGCTTAAGGGTTAAGTTTCTGGAAGGAAAGCATTAATTAGGCGTTGTCAGGTTTTGGTTTTTAAACGGTTTTATTTAGCTTGCCCTGTTTGGGTCAAATTTAGTACTTAAAATTTTACCCCCTTTCTGCGCTGACCCATTGATTTCAAATTTGGTACACACCTTTAGTTCTGATGAGAATACAATTATAAATGTTCAGTATCATTGTAAATCCAAGATGGCCGCCACCATAAAATGGCGGATATCATTTTTTTCAACCCGTCAATATGTGGAATATTTTTCATAAGCAATTTGAATTTGTTCACTCTCAGTCCACTGCTTCTAAAAACCATTGCACACCTGGGCCCCGATTCACTATGACAACTTGGCGATTACTTGCTTCAAAACCACGTCGATTCCTTCATTAATAAACGACATCTCTATGACGCATTCATATATTCATATATATGACGCATCATAGAGAATACATATTTCGCAGATGTCGTTTACTAATGAAGATATCGACGTGATTTCGAAGCAAAGAATCGCCAAGTTGTCATAGAGAATCGGGGCCCTGATGATGAAATATCTTACAGTTTATCAGCAGCCTCCTTGAAAGCAAGCCAGTACGCGTTAGAGTCGTCCAGTTTAGTAGGCTCTACGTAGGGATCTCTCTGTACGAACTCGTACGTCACACCATCTCCTGCTTCTGTGCAGAACCGTTGCAGCTGGAATTTTAACAAGATCCTACTAATACTTATAATTAATGCGAAACTTTGTGAGGATGGACGGATGTATAGATGGATGGATGGATGGATGGATAGATGAATGGATGGATGTATGATTGTTATTCAATAACTCAAAAACTACCAAATAGCGCTAACAAACTGGTGTTTAATGAGTTAATTGAAGAGTGCAGTGCCAAGATTGTGCAAGATAGAGATTTTTTAAAGAAAGATCCATAAGCAGATTATTTTATGTGTACCCCGAAAAGCTTAGTACGAATAGGCGGAGTTACCGCCGTATAGGAGTCGTCTTGTGTCGATCGTGTGGTTGTCCGATGGTGAAACGGTGATGGCGGATCAGATTGTATAGTTTCCGGAGCACATTCTCCTTAGTGAATTATGTAAAATATTCATAGGCTCGCATGTTCACGTCGACTTTAGAGCCTGGGTTTCATAAGCTCCCATACACACACTTGAAAGTTTTTTAAAATAATTAGTTATTTTCGTCACTGACTGCACTATTCACTAGCTGAACAATGGTTGGAACTGTTTGAATTCAGTTCATTGTTATTCACTTAAAATACCCACCATAGTTTCGAAGTCCTTCGGCTTGAAGGCCAGCGCCAGACGCACGTCGAAGGTCGCTGTGAGCTGTTCAGGGATCACGTTGGGTTGAACACCACCCTGTAACAAGCACAACTGAAATGCTTAGTTGCTAAAAGAATGCAGATTTTTGTGATATGAGTATATCTTAGTCTGAACGAACTCTTCAATTTAGCATTTAACTTTGCGGGTCATAGGTGAATTTTCACACCGTTTTTATGAGTTCGAGTGGTTTGCGCTTACAGCTAGATCTAAATAGCGGTAGGTATATACAATTTGCAGAATATTTTTTTAATAAACCAAAATGTTTTTATTTTTTATTTAATATGTCGTAAGTTGAATGACGGAGATGAGAAAATGACGGACTTCTAAGGTAAAAAAATTAAAAACATATAATCGAATTGAGAACCTTCTCCTATTTTGGAACTCGGAAAAATACTCATTTTTCTTCATTTTCCACCAAAGTAAAAAAACCACGACCTTAATTTAAAAAAAATAGATGACTTGTGGTTGTGAGGACAAAATATGTAAATCCAAAGGTATTTTAATATAATATAATGAGCACGGTCGGTACGACTTACAGACACCATGGTGAGGTTGTAGGAAGTGACGTCACCGATGGTCAGCTCGGGGTTGTCAGCGAGGGCCTTCTTGGAGTCCGCACGCAGGTCCATGAACTTGTCGATGATGTACCGCAGCTGTAACACAAAACAAAACGGTATTATAAATAGAAATAGGCATGTCTCAGATAAAGAGGCATGTCAAATATATCTTACTTATAAGAAAATGTGCATGTGTGAAGTCGAGCGAGTGTGGCTCAGTGGCCGCACGTGCTGCTTTCGATCCTACGCGCCCAAGTTCGAATCCCGCTGGCCCCGCACCACTGTCTTTCTTAAGTTATGTGCGGATTTAATACTTGCTCTAAAAACGGGGAAGGAAAACATCGTGAGGAAACCGACATTTTGATGAATTTATAACATATATTCAAGGGTATGACATTCACCAACTCGCACTGGGCCAGCGCGGTGGATTATGGCTCATACACTCTACGAGCGAAGGCCCAAGTCCCAGCAGTGGGATCGTAACGGGCTGATGATGTTCATTTCGGCAGATTTTGAATAAAAATTGAATGAAATAACTCTTTATTGAAATTGTAACTGTGTCGTCCCAGTTTTGGGCAAAGGGGGGGAGGCCCCATGACTTTCAGGCTTCTTTACTGAAACACACGCAGATAAATTAATGAACTAACAATAAAAAGCAACTTGACAGAAGTGTAACAATTGGCGGTCTTATCTTTGAATGCGATCTCTTCCAGACAACCGTGCAGGGAGAGGAATACATACATGGACGGTGGTTTTCAATTGCCCTTTTTTTCTGGGCTTACATTAGCTATGCTCTTTATTTTCTATTTCAATTGCTTAATAATCCAATTACATAAAACACATACATAAAATAGTAATTTGCACTTTAAATTCGAATTAATTTATAGCGAATATGAGTGACAAGATACTACATAATTATTAAGTGCATCCTTATTCTACCAGATGGCATGCAAATATTACTAAAGTTACGTCAAACAATTCTTATCAATATTCTAATTATAGTTCACATTAAAATTTTATTAGAACAGAACATTATTATGGCTTTAGGGAGATGATTGTTGGCTCTGGCCGTGGTTGTAATACCACCCACCGAACAAAGCCATGCCGTCAAACGACCTAGTCGTGTTTCGGGATGATGTTCGGTGAACCATCGGGGAGACGGGTTGCTTCATCTTAGGACACATCATCGCTTCACATCAGGCGAGATAGTGGCCAAACATGGATCAAATAAGCGTAAAAAAAATGATTGTAAATTTGTGGTGCTATACGAAATATTTTAGATCCTGAAATTGGACAAATGATACTTTTTGTCTAACTAATGATAATAACACACATATGTTTTTACAATATCTGTTACTAGCGACCCGCCCCGGCTTCGCACGGTTATTATACATATAAACCTTCCTCTTCAATCACTCTATCTTTTAAAAAAAACCGCATCAAAATCCGTTGCGTAGGTTTAAAGATTTAAGCATACATAGGGATATAGAAAGCGACTTTGTTTTATACTATGTAGTGATAGTGAAGTGATAGTACAAGTATATTTTATCTGAGAATACAAGTCATAATAACACTTAAAATACGTCACAGTTGATTTCCGCTGAGTTGATTCTTCCCCGTTGATAACTGATATTTTCGTCTGTGGTTCCCACAAAAAACGAAAAAAATTGTCAGAAGTGGGATTCGAACCCACGCCCACAGAAGTGGACTGCGACCTGAACGCAGCGCCTTAGACCGCTCGGCCATCCTGACACATATTACTTGAGCCAATTTACTCGCTGCTGTCTCTAGTAGAGTTGCAATAAACATACATTTGCGTAATTGATCTACCATTGACCTCATTGATCAAACAATATCCGCTGACATTACGTATTAATTTTTATCAACTTTTCAGTACATCAAAAAACAAAACACAATTCGGAACTGAAAGTTCTACGTATTGAGTCTGCTTCATTTTAGGAACTTAACGTTTGAGAATTCAACACTTAGGGAATTCAACATTTTGGGAGTTCAAATTCGACCTACGCACCAGTTATGCCCCGAGTGTTGCAGGTGTCCACAGGCGACGGTAACCGCCTACCATCCAGGCGGGCCGTGTGCTTGTTTGTCTATGCCATATTAAAAAAAAAGCTTGGACTTCAATGATACCTACATCAGAATTTACGTCTATTTTTTTCGTTATAAAATGAATTAAATTTAAAAAAAATAAGTAGTTATACTTACAATAAGTAACGTCGCTTGCAAAAGCGGACACCCGCCTCAATAATGGCAAAATAATGACTTTAGCAGAGTAAACTCTTTCTCAAGGATCGGCGCAAAGGCCCATTCTAAAGAAGATTTCGCTTCATGGAAATAAGCATCTTAGCATTTTATAAAATAAATTCAAGTAATTCAGTAATACTGCGAGAATGAAACGGGTTTTAAGTTTAACTTAGGCCGCTTTCTCATTAGGTCGGCACGACAGCGATACGACAACGACACGACGACGTGACGCCTGCCTTTAAGATGTCTTTTCTTCATTTATCGACACGATTTGGGGTGCGGCGTGCGAGTTTCTATAGTAAAAGTACTTTTTAAACATTCGGAAATTGTATTCTTGTTTAGAATGTATCGGGTCTATTCTTCATCATCAGCTCATTGTGTTCCCACTGCTGGTACTTGGGCCATCCCTCGTAGAGAGACTATGGGCCATAATCCACCACGCTGGCCCAGAGCGGGTTGGTGGATGTCACATGTCCTTGAATTTTGGTTATAAATTCTTGGACATGCCGATGTTTTCCTCACGATGTTTTCCTACACCGTTTTTAGAGCGAGTGTTAAATCCGCATATAACTTAAGAAAGTGGGATTCGAACTCGAGAGCGTCGTATTGAAAGTCGCACGTGCTCCCACTGAGCCACACTCGCTCTACGCGGGTCTATTCGCGCATACTTATTTATTAAAATAACGTTTTAACCAATCATAATAATTATAATCACTTATTGGTAAAATGACAAATTTACAATCAATTTACGATCATAAAATAATATTATAACAAAGTTATATAAAACATCACAAAAAACAAAAAAAAAAGAATACATAAAATTATTTAACCTCGACGTTTTGATCAAGTTGCATTGATCGTGGTCACGAGAAGACTGAAGTAGCGGGTATGATCGTCATGCACGGCGGGCGTTGTCGCCAACTTACCCTTCTTCTGGTCTGGTGGTGTAAAAACGGTCACTCACACAATACTAACAGATAACACGAACAAATCAATGAAACTTGATCGAAACGTCAACATTAGTAAATGCTATGTTAATAAAAACGTATGCACGAATAGACCCGATACATTGTCAAAATCTAAGTATAGTGAAGTTTTCGTGCATTTTTTAAACAACAATATGCCAGTTAAAAATACTCATAAAGCGCACAAAGCTAATGCGATGCATAAAAATAATCGATCGATTTAAACAACTCCTATATTTTGTAAAATGGTTAAAATTCTTGTTGCATCATATCCATTCTCAACAAAAAATTACAAATTCTACATGTGAAAACAATTAAAGGCAAATTTGTTCTCAAATAGAATTAATAAATAAATAATGCGCTGTAGTGTCGTTGTCGTATCGACCCAAAGAGAAAGTGGCCTTAGGCAGGAGTTTTATCAGATGCGTTAAACTTTATGTAATTCCGCTACTCTTATCTACGCTTCTACGTTTAAAAGTGCCAACCAACAATAATATTTCTTTTGTTATGGGTACCCGCATAGAGCCTCCACGAGCGGTGTTCTCTGACCGCGCCCGCCGCACTTCCGACGCAGACAGTAAGTACCATCATATTCACTGACCATTTCTTTTACCAGTGCTAAAGAGAGGGGGGGGGGGGGGAGAAAGGGAAGAGAAAGATATAGGGACAGTAAGAAGGTAAGCACCGTAAGCATTCTCTCTGATCATTTCTTTCATCGCAATATAATACTTTCAGAGATATGGGGGAGGGGGATGAACAAATAATCCTAATCCTAATAATACAATAAATGCGAAAGTTTGAGTGTGTGGATGTTGTTACCACGTATCACCGTAAATACTAAACCAATTTTGATGACGTTAGGGACGTTGATAGTTTAGATCCTGAATTAAAACATAGGCTAATCTAATTTTTGTTAAATCCGCCCCTAAGGGGGCTATACAGGTGGTAAAAAATTCTATGGAAAATGTAAGTGGCGACTCGGCTTCCACCATTTCTTAACTCCCGTAAAAACGAGGGCTGTTATAAGTTTGACTACTACGTGTGTCTGTCTGTGGCGCCGTAACTTTTAAACGGGTTAACTGATTTGGATGCGGTTTCTTATTAAAAATAGCGGTGCTTCTTAGACATTCTTTATCAATTCGGTTTAGCCGTTTTTACTTTTTTGTGCCGGGGTTTTTTAACATTTTAATCGACAAAAAAGAGGGAGGTTCTCTATTCCATTGTATTTTTTTTATGTTTGTTACCTCAGAACTCCGTCACTTATGAACCGATTTGGAAAATTATTTTTGCGTTGGGTTCAGTATAGCTACGACGTGATCCCATATAAATTTTATCGATATTTACCTTAGACTTCGAAGATGCATTGAAGTCGGTTTTTGTAAAATGTAGTTATACTTGTTTTAAAGTCGCTAAGCGGGCTATGGAAAGGGCTATGCTTGGAGTTTCTCTGAATGATCATATTCGGAACGAGGTTATCCGACAGAGAACCAAAGTCATCGACATAGCCCACAGAATTAGTCAGCTGAAGTGGCAGTGGGCCGGACATATTAGCTGCAGACCGGTACCCGCTGGTAGACGTGTTCTAGAGTGGAGACCGCGAATTGGCAAACGTAGTGTAGGATGCCCTCAGGCTAGGTGGAGCGACGATCTCCGCAAGGTGGCTGGCAGTAGCTGGATGAGATTAGCCGGGGATCGTGCTCAGTGGCGTGCAATTGAAGAGGCCTATGTCCAGCAGTGGACTGCAACAGGCTGATGATGAGGTATACTTGTATTCGTTCAAGATTAGTAGGTCAAGATTAGTAGGAAATTCCAAATGACAATAATGAGCCGATCGCCATCCCGAGTACCCATGTCCTATGTATCAATAATGAGCGATCCCGGCAAGCTGGCGCGACGCCAAACGGCCGCGCTGTGTCTAATAAAGATATATTAATGTGCAGCGCGGTGCGAAGTAGTGCTGGCGAGTTTATTGATCAATTGGGTAGCGCTTAAATGTTAATCATCTCATAAATATATACACTCCTACTAATACTACTTCCTACTAATGTTATATATACATAAATATAAATATATATATATATATATATATATGTATATATATATATATGTGTATATGTATATACATATATATATATATATATATATATATATAAAATAACGTAGATCACAAACAGATCCTGACCCATTATATCATCATACATAAAATATAATGTGTATAATATAATATTATATACATATCGTACATACATACATACGATCGATACGAGTGGTCATTGATGGCTGCTCGTCCGATCAATTGGCTATTAACGCCGGAGTTCCTCAGGGGTCAGTACTCTCTGCAACGCTTTTTTTGCTGCACATCAACGATCTGTTAAAGCCCGCAGATGACAGCACTGTTGTAGAGAGTTACATATCCGATGCTCGAGCCAGTAGTGCCACGATCCAGAGTCTTCGGGAGGCGATGGTTGAGCGCATGAACGTGGCCTTGAAGGCAGTCGCCGATTGGGGCGACTCCAACTTGGTCAAGTACAATGCCAAAAAGACCCAGGCGTGTCTATTCTCCGCTAAACGGAGTCAATTTGATCTCACTCCAACTTTTCGAGATGTATCCGTACCAATTACCAACCACCTAGAACTTCTTGGTGTTACACTCACGTCTTTCCTCAACTTTGGGACCTACATTGAATCAAAGGCTCAGTTGGCTGCCAAAAAGCTGGGCATCCTAGCAAAGGTGAAAAGTTACTTCACACCGGAACAGCTGCTAAATCTATACCAAGCGCAAGTCCGGTCGTGTATAGAGTACTGCTCTCACCTTTGGGATGGTTCAGCTAAATATCAACTTGAGGCACTTGAATCAATCGAGAGTCGAGCCAAAAGACTCATTGGTGATGACGCGCAATTCAAGTGAAGACTCCACACACACACACACACAGTCTTGAACATCGACGCAGAATTGCCAGTCTATCAGTTTTTTATCGGATACATTTCGGAGAGTGTGCGTCCGAATTGCACCAACTAATTCCCCCAACCCCATTTTATCATCGGACTACAAGACGTACGGCAATACGCCACCGTTTCATGGTGGAAAATTCCCGCGCGTACTAAGCGCTTCGCTTCCACTTTTATTATGCGTACTGCTAACGAGTGGAACTCCCTGCCTGAGTCAGTCTTTCCCGATAGCTACAATCTGGGAATCTTCAAGCCTCGAGTGAACAGGTACTATTTTGGTAAGCTAAGTTGGTGCTAGATCGTCGACCGCATCGTCGCTTACCATCAGTTGACATAGTGGTCAAACGCAAGCCAATTAACAAGTAAAAAAAAACATATATATATATATATATATATATATATGTGTTTTTTTTATACGTATTATGTAGAAACAAAGGAATTACACACACACACACACACACACACACATACTATTAGTATACTATATAACTTAAAGTAGGTACGCATAAAAAAGTTCCAAACTGGAAGCATAACTTTTTAATTTTACTTTTGTAATATATTGCTACCAACCTTTTCACCGCAGTTATTCGGAAGCAACAGCGAACCGTGGCCGGATTTGCCCGGACAAATAATTTTGACATCTGAAAAATAATAAGATTTGTAATTTCGTTGTCATAATTATATCTAATGTCACGATAATGCGATACCTACGATACTCTTTTTTACTTCGCTTATTCGGGTAATTACTAAAAACTAAACAATACATAGGTGTAGGTATTTATATTTTATTATAACCTTCTTTTGATAAGCTTGTTACGTATGACGTCGTGGTGCATACCAACTGCCCGCAGGAGCGAGTCACGAGGCGCTGACGCAGCACATCATGCCCTCTCTTTCTGACTTTTAACATTATATAGCTTTCCCCCACACCGTCACTTCTGGTTCTCACATCGAACCGTTGTCACCCATTAGGTTATTTAGCATGTAGGAAACTTAAAATGTAATTTTTATATTTAATTAAATTTAGAACCAAAAGCATTTTGGTTTCCTTGCATCCTCCTGCCTGTAGCCTACATAATTGGCGCAGTCGTGGTAGGATACTCGAAAATAGGGTCGCTAGTTTGGCCTTCGAGTATTCTTCGAATCTACAGTGCTACGGACCAGGAGGTGTATCCAGACATTGATACTGCAGAGATACCAAAATGCACATGTGAGTACCTTAGATGAATACTATGGTTGCTCTCTCTTTAAATATAGGTGATTTTTATATTTCAATGTGTTACACATAAGTATCCAAGATTTTCCAATCAAGGCAATCGAGGTTCCCTAGGGTATAAGAATTATATATCATAGGAATTATAAAAATAGAAATGTGTTAGATTTTAGAAGACTTTAGAAAAAAATAGGTTTTTGTCGTAGTGAGCCTGGTTAGTTAGACAAATGCATAGAATGTTATATTCGCTGCTAGCAACTTGACCCTTTAAAACTGGGAAGTAACCGAATCCGGCGCACAACTGATAATTCACACGGAATTCCAGAGAACTGGGATGGCATTACACAATCGTTAATTAATGATTTTAATTTAATTTTATCAACGAGACGAAATCGCTTTAAATCTCGCTTTATTTGGCTCTTTTGATATGAGGATTTATATTACTTTAAACTACATTTTACACTTTATATACTTTTTTATATTTAATTTTATAAGAACTATGGGAAGATATTATTAATTATATGAATATTTATTGCTCCCCTGCAAAATTTTAGATGGGAATTATAAGGAGGAAACCCACCTTATAGTTGCATCAACGAATAATTTTAATTTAATTGTAATAGGAAAAGTTTTACTCTCTATGAGTAGACACAATTGCTCACAGTAATCACAATTTAATATATCAGGTACTAATTTAATATGTAACGACAAATTATGATAATGACAATTGTTAAGACCGTTATCCGTCTTAACTATGACTTTCAGCAGCACAGTCCTGATGTAAAAAATCAAAAGCAGAAGGAATTCTGAACCAATTAGAAAAAACCGAAATTAGTTATATTGAGACAAAAATAAGTCTTCTAATTCAGTGACCTTAGAGTAGGTATAAACTGGGACTCCTTTATTACTGATTGACTATTCAAATTAAGTAATATACCTACATATTGTGAAGCCCCACTTTTCCCCATTGTCCCCTGTAACTATCATAAAACTCAAACATCCAATTTATATAAGTATGATCAATTTATCGTAAAGCCCGTTAATATAACTATTCTATAACCGTGCCATATTTCTCGGAATCTACTGAACAAGGTAACATGACATCTTTACCTATAGCTTTTATTAGGTATTACTTCGACGGAATGTGACTGATTATGACATACTAAAACAATGGGAATCAAATATCGACTTACAGAATAAGACATTGTTGCATTAGTGACTCAGAATGTGAGCAGTTTCATTCTTTTATTAAACTCTCGGAATTGCAACTTGTATCAGATAATAATGTAATCTGTCTTATACTTTTTAATCTCATTAGTTATATTTTAAGAGTAATAAAATGGGTAGGTACATCTATTCCGAAACAAAATTTAAATATAATAATTATTTTCGAATGTATAGAATAGCCAAAGTAAAATTGAAGTACCTACTAGGCAGCCCGACTGATTTTTACATTGTGTTTCTATAGATCATTCAATAAGTATAGAATTATAATTTTTATGAATTGTGACAAGTTCAAAAGTTCAGCCATGAACCTCATGTGATCAAAAACGAAAGTAGGAAATGTACTTTTCTACCAACTACACATAAAAAGCTATTGCTAATGATTTCTTCAAATATGCTCAAGCATATTTTCTAAGAAAAAGAGTTAGCATTGAGAGCATAGGTCATGCTCTTTCTAAGTACTTTTGTTTTCACATATCATGATGACCTTTTGACCATAGTTACAGATCACCACCTAGATTTTTTTCAAGTTCACTTTACACAATTAGTACTGTACTAATAGTAATTAGTACTCAACATCATTCTCATTTTAACTTCATTTCTTTGTCGTAGTATATCTCTTAATTGGTAAGAATATATTAAAACGGACTACACTAAAGATTCCTATTGCCTATATTTTTAGTACCTTCTTATTTGTATCTATATATACTTACATAGTTTTTATAAATGCCGCCAAATACGAATGAAACTGATAACTTGACTTTTCAATACTCGTGACCGTGACCCTATAAAATGTTATTTAACCCTTTTTTTTACTATGATCTTTATAAACTATAGCTTTATATAAACTATATCCGTATACATATTACCTACATATATAAAATTGATAAGAAGCAGAATAATTTTAAAAATATATAGAACTATTATACTTTTTAAGCCAACTCATGTAAAGCCTAATTTACATTTTTAAATTTTAGGCCTTCTATTAATTGATTAAACTCACAGTATGTTAAATTATGTATAATAATGCCATCAAAGTACTCAAGGAACATAAGAACACTTTAACTTAGTCATATCAGCTGTCTGAGGAATGCATGTCTTGGCATTCTCCCTTTTTAGATAAAATAGGCAGGTTACTTATTTTATTAGAAACAACCACGTAAGTAGTAGGTACAAGTAGTAAAAGTCTTAGATCGTTATAGCAATAGGGAAACTAATTGATAGTACCTAACTTTTATTATTTTGCACATATGGCAAAATTCCTTTTAATTTTACGAGATAGTAAGTAGGTAATTCTTATCGGATGAAATATATTAGCTGGTTCATCCAGCATTTATTCGTGCATCGAGCACACATCATTCGATAAGTACTAGTAAAGTAGTTAGCGTTAGCAATCTTCAGTTTAACTATACTTAGGACTAATAGTTAGGTTAGTTAAGAATAATATAGGTATCTACTCGACTTCGAAACAGTTTTCTAATTAGATTCAGCGATTTGATCGCCTATTTACCTAAATTACCTTTGAATTACAATTTTTATAAATTGTCGATTGTTCCTTTTAAAATTTAACTTCTCCTACCCTTTATACCTTTCCTATCCTATGTAGTATGTGCAACCATTAGTATCGATTCTATGTACATAGAGACAGAATGTCCGAAGTCCAAATCTCATGGTATTTCTGCGAGAAGAAAACCAGCCGGGAGATTCATCATGACTCACACTTCGTGCACCAGCTAATCACGAAGCAAGAACATATCTTATCCTGCACGCTGAGTGGCTGACTCTGTTACTCTTACTCAGGAAATAATAAACCGATGAAGATATCCTGCACCCAGAAAAGAAAAGTCTATCTCACCACAGCCGAGTTCACCATTATCACAACTAAAGTATATTCCAAATTACAAAATCAAGTTTCAAGTTATATCACTCTACAACACCCATTACAGTGTCGTCATTCGTCGAATTGTAATGAATATTACTACAAAAGGGAATCGAATCGTGGAATCCGAATACATCGCCGGACACATACCTATGCACAGATAGCGGAAGATAAGGCAATTGACCCCAGCCATGTAAGGGTTGTTTATCCCACTGCAGCGTATCAGCAACTCTGTCAGCCAAAGCCCGCCAATAGTTGCTGATCTTCGGGAGGGAGATGTTACGTATGACGTCGTGGTGCATACCAACTGCCCGCAGGAGCGAGTCACGAGGCGCTGACGCAGCACATCATGCCCTCTCTTTCTGACTTTTAACATTATATAGCTTTCCCCCACACCGTCACTTCTGGTTCTCACATCGAACCGTTGTCACCCATTAGGTTATTTAGCATGTAGGAAACTTAAAATGTAATTTTTATATTTAATTAAATTTAGAACCAAAAGCATTTTGGTTTTCTTGCATCCTCCTGCCTGTAGCCTACATAATTAGCTTCTAATGAAATACTCATTTATTGATAAACTTTGTTTATTCGTCATATTTTACAATACACTTATACACATAGGTACACAAATACTTTTAGTATTTCCGTCTAGGTTGTGTAATAATAAAAGAAACCGGCTCTTATCCAAGGTAAGCGCTCAAGGTAAGTTTTAGTTCCATCGCTCGTTCATAGATGGCGTTAGTGTAGCAAACACTTAAAATAAAAAAGTTTTTGCCTGTATTTTAATGCTGGGTAAATAAAACACATTTTTTAAATGTTTATAATAAAATAATAAGCAGTAAAAAAATTTCATGAGTGCAAAAAGACAATATTTATTCGTAGTTCTTTAAATAAATTGAATAGTCCTAAATCACGCAAGCAACTTTTTCTTGCCGAATTTGCTTATATACAATCTAGCAACACCAACAACTGTACTTGCTTCGGCAGTACATATACTAAAATTGGAACGATACAGAGAAGATTAGCATGGCCCCTGCGCAAGGATGACACGCAAAATCGTGAAGCGTTCCACATTTTTTGGAGAGTTTGATTTTGAAATTAGGATTGTTGCCACAGAACGATATTTTCACAGTTTAGAGTATGTTATACTATTACGTATTCTGTGGTGTGAGTAAAATTACAGCGACGGATTAAATTTAATAAAATATTAGGAAAGAACGTGTGAAATGACTAATAAATTTAATACTATTGCTTGGCGGCGGAATAAATTGCCAGTTATTCCGCCGCCAAGCAGTAGTGCGCAAGCATTACTGTATTCTGGTTTGAAGGGCATTGTAGCCAGCGAAATGACTGGGCATATGAGACTTAATATCTGATGTCACGGGGTGATGAGCGCAATGCAGTGTTACGTAGTGCTTTTTATTTTATTAAAAGTTCTGGGTGGCACTGCAATTGTTATGGGCAGGCGTGGACGCTTACCATCTGGCGAAAGACTTGCTCGTCTAATCACTCATTTCAATAAAAAAAATGTACTAGGAGTTTTTTTAGATTCTCATTGCTATTATCTATTTTTACTTACTTAATACATATTTAATTTTAATTTAATATTTAAAAAATCGGGAAAATATTTTGGTATCTTTTTGTGAGGTAGTTATTTCAGCCCAATGGAGTACATGGAGTATTCGACAGCCTCAGTAGTGTGGTGGTTAGGCAGGTTGGCTCAAATCTCACCACTGAGGTTGCGGGTTCGATTCCTGCGACGGGACAAATGTTTGTGCAAAGAAAAGCGTAAATTATATTTGTTTCGTGTCTGGGTGTTGTGCGACCATGTTCCTTATAGTTTCTGATGGTTCCGTAGACATATAGAATCCTAGTTAGGGGCGAGGATATATATAGGATAACGAAAAAAGCTTACGATAAATAGCTCTCTCGCAGTTGAAGATGAGGAAGTCTTCAGTGGGGCTGGCGATGCCCTCGTCCAGAGAAAAACCGACCTTCAGGTCCTTGAAGCCCTGCGTCTTTACGAACTGACCCATGCCGGAGCCGCCACCTATCTCTTCATCTGGAAACGATACATCAATATGTATATGGTTTATTTACTACAATACAAAAAGATAAATTAATATGCCATGTACAAGTAGGTGCCTACGATTGTGCGCTATATGTATAACTGTCTGGCCGATTTTTAGGTCGGATTGAAGAGATTTTTTATTCGTTTTCTTGGCCACTTTTAAACAATAGTTTTATGTAATGGAATCAGGCGTGACGTTGCGAGGATATGGCACAGCCGCGGCCAGGGAGCATTAGGTATTTGAATAATGGTTTACGGTCTCGCAGAAAATGCGTAAATTAAATATATTAACTAATAATAACACTAACAATTAAATAATAATAATAATAATTTAACTAAATTCGTATCAACATCAGATTTTTGTTAAAATTAGCGTTTCGGGGGAAAACGTTTCTACCACACTAAATCTCAAACAAACTTGGTAATTTTGGTCTCAATTTCTTAAATGGAGAATAAACTAGGTTTGTAGGTTTTCCTTTTTCTAAGTTTATGTCTATTTTTAAAGTTAACAGCTTCCAAACATCAAAAAAAAATTTTCGAGTAGATATCGAGTTTTTTGGGTCCATTTATTCAAATTCTATAAGAATTATCGAAAAAAAACCTACAAACCTCAATAATGATAACATCTCTTACATGTCAAAATTTCGAATTTGGTTATTTTTAGGGGTAGAAAACCGTTTTCTCTTTATGTATGAAAATTTCAGCGTGCCGTTCCCTCTTAAAACTGAAACGCAATGAAAATATGTAGTGTATTAAAATATGTAGTGTATAAAAATAAGAAAAATATAAAAAATAAAATCCATTATTTCAGATAACAACGTCCATAGTATCATCAGTAATAGTTAATATTCTTTGGTATTATTGTACGTACTTATCACCATGGTCACCATGGTTATTAAGGTCACCATGGTTAGCTCTTATTGAAATTAAAATTATATTAAATAGTAAGGCTTGTAGCCTTATAACTTACTAGCTGCGCCCTGCGGTTTCACCCGCGGATTCCCGGTATAAAAAGTAGATGTGTTATTCTGATGTGTAAGCTATACCTATTATTGTAAAGTTTTATCAAAATCCATTCAGTAGTTTTTGCGTGAAAGAGTAACAAACATACATCCATACATTCTTACAAACGTTCACGTTTATAATATTATTAGGATAAGAAGAGTTTTACAATACCTACTATTCCATGATTTATAATTTTACAGTTTCTGTTAAACCCGTTGATAGGGGTTTTTCAACGGTTTTATCTTTATCCTTTACCCTTCGTTGATTCTGGCGGGCGCAAGGCGGGCACGTCAAGTGAAATGTCAGGATATGAAGGATGAAAGAATGATGAACAAGTTAAACTACGTGAAAAGGGCTGACGTGAATTAGAGATAACAATATAAGATGTGACGTTTACTGGCGGTAGGTCTCTCGTATGCGAGAGGCCGTCTGGGTAGGTACCACCACTTTGCTAGTTTTTGTGCTGCCAAGCAGTAGTGCGCAAACATTACTGTGTTCCGGTTTCAAGGGCATTGTAGTAGCGAAATTATGAGACTTAACAGCTAATTGTCTCAGGGTGACAGGATTTTGTAAAACAGAGTTCTGGGTGGTGCTGTTACTGTTATGTGCAGGCGTGTTGCTTATCATCAGGCGAACGACCAGCTCGTCTCGTCATTAAGATACAGTCAAAAAGACGTGAGCAAAAAGGTAAAATCACATTAATATTATATCTATACCTACGAAAGTTTGTATGCTAGTGTGTTTGTTCCCTCTTCACGCCGCAATAGGTGAACGGATTTGATTGAAATTTTAAAAATGAAGATAGCTTACACTCTTACATATTTTTTATAGTTTTATATCGGTAAACCGCGGGTGAAATCGCGAGGCCCAGTTAGTGGCAAATAAACAAGATTTTTGTTGAAAAATATATTTTTCAAGAAGCTTTTTACAAATTCGTAATCGGAACCGCGAGCAGATTCAAATGAGCCCAAACACTAGTAGTTTTCGATTATCCGTCAAGGAGTTCCATTGCATCACCTTCCGTCTCCATCATCAGATCAGCTGCCTGTCACCATAACATTGCATTGTCATCGGACTTTGAATTTCGACTCCTCAGGATAAGAGGAAGCGGTTCTAATTCAACTTGCAAGATTCAACCCAAACATTGCAAGTTAAATAAAAGCTTGTAAAAATAACGAACAAGTGCGCTAGACCTGTGGTAGGTAGGTATGTAAATACTTGAGAAAAATTTATCAAAAGATTTACCTTAGTATCAAAGTTTTAAGAACTTATATATCTAGGCATAAGGCATAAAAGCAAAGTAGGTATTCCGTGATAAAAGTCATAAACGGGCAGAAGTTACAAAATACTTTTTCAGATTGTTCCTCGCCTTTTCTTTGAATATAAAACCAACAGTTTCAATAGTTAGTAAGAAAGAGCTCAAGTCTTTCATACTAGATTTTATTATTTCCTACGAAATGGCAACACTGAGTAAACTTGGCCGAGTCGGTACGACTCATTGAACTTGTGGAAGCTTAAATAAGAATGACGGCTGCCTAACTTTGTCGTAACAATTTACACAAATATAAGAAAGCATTAGAAGAGAAATGAAATTCTCAGAGATTGCATTACAAATAGTTACAGGACTTCGAAAGTAGTGGCACCAAAAGCTAAAGGACTCCCAATAGACGAACGATCAATCGAAAATACAAAAATAATAATATATCAACATACATAAGAGCGAGTGTGGCTCAGTGGGAGCACGTAAGACTTTCAATCCAACGAACCCGAGTTCGAATCCCGCTGGCCCCTCACCACTTTCTAAATTATGTGCAGATTTTAACACTCGCTCTAAAAACGGTGACGGTAAACATCGCGAGGAAACCGGCATGTCTAAGAATTTATCACAAAAATTTAAGGACATGGGGCATCCACCAACCCGCGCTGGGCCAGCGTGGCGGATTATAGCCCGTACTCTATCTAGAAGGGAAGGCCCGAGCCTCAACAGTGGGAACGTAATGGGCTGATGAAGATAATGATGATGATGAAAAAATACCTATTTTTCATAGCAACTGTAAGTATTGAAAAAGATGACACATAATTTTGAAGACAAAAAATTAGATAAACCTTTTCCTATGAGGCAGTTTATTCTGTTTACTTTGGTGTAAGTACGTCTACACAGATAATTATGTATATTCATAGTTTAAGTATAAAGCTTTGTTTTTTATACACTGAAAGCCCGACCACCTGCGGCAATTAACTATGCGTATGTTAACGGTGTGCTCGCATGCCCGCAATGCTCGGATCGAGGATCTTTACAAACAAGATTGGGCTATGTAAGTCACATGCGAGCACACGAACGTAATCAATAAGGAGATGAATGCAGCCGCCGTGGCTGAAATCAGCCGGGAATGCATTATCATCATCATCATCATAAAGCTTTTTACAGTCAGCTGCGCTGGTATGTATACACTCCCAAGATTTCAAATTTATATATATATATACTTATAACTTTCAAAGACAAGTGCACGCAAACATTTTGCAAATATATGTAGTCATCTCATTTGTCAGAATACTGTGCGGAATTTATCAAAATTATGTATAAAGTCCCCATCAAAACTTGGGAGTATACAAATCGGCGCAGCTGTAAATAGACAGTATCTCCTACCAAGACCGCGCTGGGCCGCGACTCCCACCAGAACACTTGGCACTAACCTGGCACAAAGCTCAAATGCACCGTCCTCTTCAGCCTGATGCCCTTGGCCTTCAGCCTCCTAACAGCCTCGATGTACTGGATGCCCACTGACTTCATGTCCTGAACTCCGCGTCCGTAGATGACACCGTCTTCTAAATGCGCGTCGAAAGGAGGGTAGGTCCAGCTTTTCTAATGGAGAATATTGAAATTACGTTTTCATTCAAGAAAATATTATTCAATGGCTTCAAAAAAGGAGGAGGTTCTCAGGATGTATGTTTTTTTTTGTATCTTTGTTTGCGACTACTCCACCAATTATTAATTGATTTTGATGATTCTTTTTTATTATGTTGGTCATATTTCAGAAGTGGTCGCATATAAAGTTTCGAAATTGATTCAGCACTTTTTGAAAAAATCAACAATAACAAAAAATAGAAGTTTAGTCTTGAATTCTTGAAGTCAGTTTTTGTGTTTTTTACAATAAATTATTTTGTTATTGACAAATCAAAAATAAACAAATGCGCCCAACGATCACATATATAGATCCTGACCCCTAATTAGGATTCCCTGTATAACCAGGAATTACGAGGACCAGTTATTCCTGGTTATACAGGGAATCCTAGTTAGCCCAGACACGAAACAAATGCTTGCGCATTTTTTTCTGTTCTCAAACATTTGTGTCTTCGCGGGAATCGAACCCGTAACCTCAGTGGCGCATGAGATTAGAGCCAACCTGCCCAACCACTACTCCATAGAGGTCACAAAGATTAGTTGGAATGCTTCCTAAAACAGGAAAGAGACAGATAAAAAAAAAATCTAAAATGCAGTTTTTATGCATTGTCATCGAGTTGTGAGCCACCCTTAAAGTTTCTGGAATCGGGAAAAAAATTGAAATCGAATCGAATTGGAATCGAAATTTGAGTTGCAACTCAAATTTCGAGCACTTCCCGATTCCAGCAAGATTCCACCCGAAACGAAAGACAGGCAGACAAACAAGGAAGTGACTTAAAAAAACGTGGTAAAATAACGTTAATGATGGAATGCATGGGATGCATGGGAGTCTCTGTGACTAAGACCCAGTTTGTGGACAAAATTACCTTTGCATTCCATCCTCTGCACACAAATATTAATCCTATCGAGGACAACGAGGCTCTGTATCACCCAACGGGTTTACAAGGCCAAAGCTAAGGGTTTACAAGGTCATCAAATCTAGAAGATACAGCTGGGTACACGAAACATCTTGCTGGAACTCAGCAGATTCGCAGAGCGGCATAAAATGACCATTTCAAGTCTTTTCCATGCACATGCAATGCACCCGAGTCACCCGACTGCAGACCTCGGTTATCTTATACCTACTTATTACCTAGTATCTAAAAGCCTATAAATATTACGCTTTGTAGAGTTTTATATAGGTAGTTAGAAAGGCTAACTGATATCAACGTTAAATCCTCTTTTAATAAAAAAAATGGACACAGAGAAAAAAAGTGCATATCTGATGTACGCCCAGAAAAAATAAGAAGTGGCGAAAATGGCACGGACGTCTAATCTGTGGACAGGCAAAGCAGACGGGGATTTTAGCCAGTAGATAGCTTAGGCCTAGTCTGGCACTACCCGGGCCTTATTCCCGGGTGGCCAAGAGATTTCACCCGAATGGACAAAGAAACCGAGTGAGAAGAATTCGTTGAACTACTCATTGCCTCATGCATTTAAGATCGCTTGCTCAGGCTGGTACTTAAAAAGTCCCCGATCAGATCTGGCGCGGCGCCAATCACTACAATTAGTCACGCCCGCGATAGTGACCGGGGAGCCACCGCCACGCTATATGCCAGTTTTGGAGGGGCATACGAAAAATGCCACATTAATATCAGATGCGTGCTACGTAGAAACACTGCGTTGACAGAGACATATGGATAATTATTTTGTACACTGTACGCACAGTACAGAAACGAATTTCAGTACACTAAAATTAAAAAAAAAACCCGAAAAACGGAAAAGGTCAAAACGGCTGAACCGATTTTGATAAAACATGCCTAAGAACAATCCTAGAAAACCTGCTTTCAAATAATAAAACCGCACCCAAACCGGTTCTCCCGTTTAAGAGCTACGGTGAACAGACAGACACACATAGTCGTTCAACTTATAACACCCCTCCTTTTTGCGTCGGGGGTTAAAAATTGGATTAACTCTCGACAGTATTAAAAACAGCAGCTCAAAATTTCTAGCTACTGTCTTTGAAGGTTGTTACCAAAATAGCACAAAATGAATTGGCGGAGTAGGACATATACATATATTTTGGGCTTGTATGCAAAAGAGACAGATCATTATCATTTTATTTATGGTAATTCTAGAACTCAGAAGAGTTTGAAAGCGCACTTTTATCGGCGATGGAATTTGGCATCCAAATAAATTATAAGAGAAGAGTTTATCTGTTTTACAGAACAGTAGTCTAATTACTAATTGATTTAATTAGTAATGATCGATGCGACGTGTGACGAAAATGCTGGGACTTATTTGGCTCGACGTATCAGTATTGCAATCCAACGGGGCAATACTGCCAGCATCTTGGGTACGCTGCCAACTGGTAGTGGGTTGGAGCATTTGTCTATAAGCCTTGTTTTGCGTTGAAAAAAAAAAGATTTAATTGAGGCGCAAAACGCTACTGTTTTCCAAATGAAATGTCCTCAATGGCAGTCAACAATTGATGAATTGTCAGCAATCTTGCATATGAGGTTGGCTCAAATCTCATACACCACGAGCTGTGATCGTCTACCTATCTATTTCAATCAATGTACGCGCGTATGTTGCTATATAAAACGCTAATATAATATATGATTGTTTATGATTACGATTAAGTTTTTGATTTTTAATGTTTGTTTCATATGCCTAAAAAACAAAACGGTATTCCATATTAGGTTACTTTCCTCTATTTACACTTACAAAATTGGGTTAACTCTCGAGAGAAGGTTACCTCAAAAACAGGCACGACGTCCATATGTGAGTTGAGTAGTATGCTAGGCAGTTCAGGCTGCAGGCCTGCCCAGGTCATCACCAGCACCGGCTTCTTCGGGAGTGGCTCGAACACCTGGAATGGCAGGCCCAGCTCCTTGGCCTGACCCTTGAGGTAGTTGATGCACTCGTCTGGGAAAAAAGGAGTTTGTTAAACATAATACCTGTGTACCTTTACAGTTGTGCCAAAAATATAGCATCGACGACGCCTACAATTTTATTGCCGGCAGCGGTAGCAAGAATAAAAAATATTGTTCCTAATTTGGTCACGAATTGTGTTCTTATAGGTTATTTTCTTAAACGGCTATATAAAACGGCTAGAATCACGGTTAAACGTCGAAATTACTCCGACACCGCAAAACCAGCAGACTAGCCGTATTATATAACACTCACTGAGTTTTACAACAACTATTTTCTTATGGTGCGCTGAACCATTTTACTTATTTAATTATGAAATGCTACATAACACATGAACTATTAAGTGTTGCACCGACGCAACCAGCTTAAGTTTATTTAAGCTAAAGTTAATGCGCTGGCTTATCGACCAAACCTATGCAGAATTTATAAAAATTAAGCATTTAGGACCCATTTTAAATTCTTGACATAGTATTAACAATTGAATATGACTTTATAAATACAAACGGCTACACTCACGCTATGATTGTGTGGGAATAACTCCGACCATAACCAAACCTTAATTGAATATGACATTTTATTATATTTTTTTTTATTAGAATAATTTATATTATTAATACTTTCTTCCACCCCCGTCGAGGAAGGGTAGTGCGACGGCATTTTCCCCCATAACAAAATCTAGTAAGGAATATTATGCTATTTTTCCATTACCTAGAGGCGTTGTTCAAGTAACATATTTTTATTATATGTCTATTTTTCTAAACTATCATGGTCATTATACTATTATATATACCTATTATATTATTAACCGACTTCAAAAAGGAGGAGGTTCTCTATTCGATTGTATTTTTTTCTTTTTTTTATGTTTGTTACCTCAGAACTCCGTCATTTATGAACCGATTCGAAAAATTCTTTTTGCGTCGGGTTCAGTATAGCTACGAAGTGGTCCCATATAAATTTCATCGATATGTGACCTTGGACTTCAAAGATACATTGAAGTCGGTTTTTGTTTTTTTCAAAAAAATAATTATTAACGGAATATTTACCATGTTTATTATTTTTACAATAGATCTACCCTCTTTCTCATTTGTTTGCTCTTAGAAAACCGCTCACTCGCAAACACCAGTTCATTCGTGATCGGTGGATAGGTGCCGAAATATCGAAAACTCAAAAAAAACAACATTATGAATATCCCGTTAATGATATAATAATAATAATAACCATCCATGCCGATGTCGGCTACGGCGACATCTTCTGCTATATATATAATGAATTAGTTGAGCTTTGGTGATATGCTCTTATATGGCTAATGTAGCCAATTTTGGCAGTGAATGTCCGTGAACATTGCGCACACGTTAGAATGCCATTCACATAGTTGTAATGAATGTTAGCGGGTGGTCTGCTCTTAAGTTAATGATATATATAGGTAATAGAAATTACTATTTGTTCATAATTATGTATATACCTACTCTTCTTACAAAACGGACATACATATCATAAAGATAAATTCCCCAAAATAAACCATTCCTCTTGACTTTTTAAATCATAATTTACAGTACCGTTCTGGCATAAAAACTCATTTCCTTTTTCTCTTATTCCGTTGCGTTAAGGTTCAAAATCAGACATTTTTGGGAAAGTAACTTGAATGCCGGGCGTTTTACAACGAGTAATAACTTCATGCTGCTGAAAAAAGGTTCGGAACGAGCTGGATGTTTTGCAGATGAAACTGAGAACCGTTTTGCCACAAGCTGTAAAATCGTAGAGTAAAACTGTAAGGTTGTAAGCAAGTTGTATTGAATAAAATGGAATCATTTATTCATCATTATAACAAGGTTTATTTATTCTAGTCAAGTCTTAATTTCAAAAGTTTAATGTCATTATTAATATACTTACATGGAATACAATATTGATTTTATTTTTTTACGCTTAATAGATCTATTTTGCTTAATAGATATAGTTCGGCCACTATCTCAACTGATAAGATAGATAAGATAAGATAAGAAATTCTTTATTGCAACTACAAACAAGATACACAGCTTCGAGTTCTTAGTATCTAATTAAAACTATACAACAGTATAAGTAATGTACCTACAGTCAGAGTGCAAATGGAGTAATTCAGCATGGGCTGGGTTCACGTCGTAGATGAGAACGCAGCGCTGTTTTTCTGTTTACACCGGTGCTCGAACTGGTTTTCGTCGAGTAGTAGGTATAGCAGGTTACATTCAATACCAGATTATTAACAATGAATTATATTTAAGTCGCAGTAACCAGAAGAGCTTTCAGTATGCCATATTCGAACTAGAATGACAAGGCGTGAGCATAGGGTATATGTGTGTATGAGAGGGAGTGTGTGATGTGATGTGACCTAAGATAGAGCACATACATAGATCTAGAGAGAGACGGCAGTTGAGCGGCTGCTCAGACCCGTCTTCCCCGTTTCATACGATATTATAAATTTAAATTACATGATTGTCAATTTGATTAGAATTATTTGTAATAAACTATTGAAATTTACATTATAATAATTAGTCACAGTTAGTGTATAACAAACTAGCTGCGCCTCACGGTTTCACCGGCGGTTTCCCGGGATAAAAAGTTACTTATGTCCTTTTTCAGGATCTAAAGAACTTTCATACCAAATTTCATCAAAATCGGTTCGCTAGTTTTTGCATGAAAGTGTAACAAACATCCATCCATCCTCACAAACTTTTGCATTTATAATATTAAGTAGAATTAGTAGGCAGTAGGATATATGTTGGCCCCATTTTCAGTTGTTGTCCTCCAAACTAGGACGTATCCGGGGAAAGCCGGAAGGATGGCCACCCTCTTTAAGTACGTTGTGTTTAAACGCAGCGATATTTCCTGCTGCGACCTTCGTTATATTACTTAGCTTAGAGTCGATTTGGGTAGAAAAGAGCTGCCCAGGTTCTTCCCAGACTTAGCAGTTGCATAGCTAAAGTTAAAGGGGACCCAGGCTGCCTAGCCTAAATTTGTGCCAACAATAAAGTTTGGACAGCAAAAGGGTTTGTCTGACCAAGTTTTGACAACAAAGCTAAGAAAGAACCCGTAAAAAGCCTTTTTACGTATTATTTTTCAGCTTTGTTGGCTGTAAACCTCGGACGACGTAAAAAGCCGTTTATACAATTAAAGAAAGCGACTAAGCGTTATTTAAATTAAATGCTTGAAAAAGGACATTATTTCTTAAATAATGTCCATAAAAACCAGCAGTTTGTGCAGCACAATGCGCAAAGTAAGTACGCTCAGCAGCCTATTTTTTTGTATTTCAATATTTCTTTTTCATATTTTTGGAATAACAGAACGTAATCGCATAACGCTTGAGGACGTGCAACCACATGTTGACGTCACGTTCGCCACTTATTATTATATTAGTCAGTTTTTGACCTATTGGTAGATTATTGACACTCAAATGTAGCATAGACAGACTAATGAGGAGATCCTAGTTTTCCACATTTTGACGTCACACGCAAATGGTGCGTTTCCTCCTCCTTATGTCGTTTCCCCAATGCTGGGAGTCGTGACCACGTCATGGTATCACTTTCTCTCTTAAGATACTGCGCCACCTGTTCCGGCTTTCAGCGATGTGCACGGCTTCTGACACTTTGATGTTGAGTGTGGTGCGGATTTGGTCGGACCAGCGCATGGGGCTTCTCCCTCTTAGTCTTTTGCCCTCTACTTTCCCGGTGACGATCAGTTTTTGGTGATTACCTCCGGTCTTACGCGCTATGTGGCCAAAGAACTCAAAAATCCTCCGAAGGCAGACGTTGGACAGTCTCGGTTTACTCACGTTTTTTGAATTCTTTTAGCACGTTATGGCTCGTTTATGTTCATTTAAATTGATTAAAATTTTCATTTTATGATTTTATTGTCAATTGATGCCGTAAAAATTTGAATATTTTTTTATATTAACAGAATTCAATAATGAATTGGTTCATGCATTACAAAATACTTGCATATTCCCTGTTGACATTGGTGATTAGTTTCATTATGAAATAACTAGCCAGTTCCCGGTATTCCAGGACCTACATACCTACTAACTTTGTGGTAACAAACACTCACACACACAAACACATAGGTATGGTAGGGAAAAAAGGACAACCCTTTTTTCCCTACCATACCCATGTGTTTGTGTGATTTATGTACTAATCCATAATATTGATCTCAATATTAATTTCTTAAGGTTTGTTAATGATTCCAAAGGATATGGTATTAAATATTTTTTAATTTAGTCCATCGTAATGTATGATCCGATTCACCCCGAAAATTGGGGCGCATTGGATATTTTTGTTTTTGAAGTTTTTAATTATTACTTAATTTTGAAATGAGAGCGAGTGTGACTCAGTGGGAGCACGTGCGACTAACGATCCGACGCACCCGAGTTCGAATCCCACTGGCCCCGCACCACTGAGATTTAACACTCGCTCTAAAAAACGGTGAAGGAAAACATCGTGAGGAAACCGGCATGTCCAAGAATTTATCACAAAAATTCAAAGACATATGACATCCACCAACACGCACCGGGCCAGCGTGGTGGATTATGGCCCATACTCTCTGTAAGAGGGACGGCCTGAGTCCCAGCAGTGGGAACGTAATGGGCTGATGATGATGATAAATTTTGAAATGTTTATTGCGTAGCTGGATTGTTACTGAATGCTATTTTCTCAATAAAAGTTACATACCTATATATTACACTTTAGTATCATTTTCTCTCCAAAAAAAATGATCCGATTCGCCTCGGTCTACCCTATACGTATTTATAATAATTGCTAACGGATAGGATAGGATAATCGACTTTAATACTTATAATAGCCAATAGATTAAGGTCAATACCGTCAACCAATTACGGGTCCGATAAATTACCAATTTACTATGAATTAATCAGAATTAACTATAATGAAAGATCCGGAGCCGCACAATTGTAGTACCAGAATTCAGAAACAAACAGAATCAAATTAGTACCAGAAAATCAGTAAATTTGTATCAAATTAGTCCCTTAGTATTCTGTGTTAGAACTATATTATATAACTATATTAGCTAGTAATCTATATAATATAGGAAAGTTAATATTAGATATGTAACTCTATAATAACACAGGCTAAATAATAATATTGTGGTAAGCACTTAAAGGGATAAAAAGTAGGTTAATCATAATAATACATTTTACAATTTTCCGGGCAACTTTTCCAATTTTTCTTCATTTCAATACCGAATCCGTACTACAATGAACATTTTAAAAAATGGGCAATTCGGTCCAGCCGTTTTCAAGTAATGCGTTTAAATACGTATCTACAGCATTTATTTTTTATTTATATACGTAGAAGAAGATATAGATATAGTTAAACTTGGGAAAGAAGGTCAAAAAGCGGAACTTTCTTTTCTGTTTTTTTAATTAATGCGCGGAGAGATTATTCTTTTCAGGATTAATTATGTATTTGAAGAAAAGGATATAACTTGTGTTGCCAGATCCAGTGTGTCAAATTACGGAACGGAAGGTTAAAATAATCGGGATTTCGGTTTTCAAATCGGGACAATTACAATGGCTACAAAAGAAAACTTTTTTGGTTACAACAGGTTTTTGTGAATCAACGTATTTATATTTTTATCGGATAGTCAGTTTTTAGGGTTCCTTACCTCAAAAGGAAAAAAACGGAACCCTTATCCGTCTATCTGTCTATCAAGACCCTTTATCTCTGAAACGTGTAGAGGTATCTAGTTGAAATTAAAATCATATACTCAGATTTACAGTCCCTTGAAGCTGTGAAAATACCAAATTTCAGAGATAACTTAAAAAAGATACGGCCGTTTATGTCGCAAAAATCGTATATTTCGACACTCTCAAGGTAGTCAAAATTCATAGGGTACTTTCCGTTCACCTAGAACTATGAAATTTGGCAAGTAATATCGTCTTATACCTACTACGAGTACAGGGAAAAATCAGAAACTATACATTTATAATTAAATCATAAAAATATAGTCTTTATTTAAAGTACGTAACCAATCATCGAAGTTAAGCAACGGAACCTTCGGTGGGCGAGTCCGACTCACACTTGTCTGGATTTTTTAAAATGGTAGAACAGATAAAATCTAAAATATAATAAAATTCAAACGTTTTAACCATTTCGACTAATCATAATCATTAAGTTTGTGTCTTCTTTCATCAAAATTATCGAATAAAATACAGACTAAAGAGGTTACTGAAAAATCGGGACATTTGGCGTCCCGATTAAAAGTGAATCGGGACCACCAGACCCCAAAAATCAGAACGTCCAGAGCAAATCGAGACACCTGGCAATACTATATATTACCCACAAAAAATGGTACAATCAGTTTACATCGGGGAGACGGGTCTGAGCAGCCGCTCAACTGCCGTCTCTCTCTAGATCTATGTGCTCCATCTTAGGCCACATCATCGCTTCACATCAGGCGAGATAGTGGCCAAACATAGATCTATTAAGCGAAAAAAAAAACATAAACTAAGGAACTTTATATCTACCTACCATAATTAACATTCGGATGTACGCTGCGTATCCTCAAATAATTCCTTAGGTTGTTCACCGCAGGGTCGACACTGTAATCACTCGTCATGGCACTGATATAAAAAACAAAAAATGTCCGATTGCAAGGACTTGTACCACTTTGTACAAAGGAATGAGGTTTGTCGTTCTGGACTTATATTTATATTACTTTTATATCAGTTTCCAAACCGCAACGTGTGCAGTACGTATAATAAAACATATAATATATTATATAATTTTTATTTACCTATCTACGTGGGAATAGGAATAACAGTCGTTACGAGAACCATGTTAGAGGAAAGTGGGCGAAATTGGTTTTGAATATATATTTATAATCACTCTAATTTGTTTCGGCAAAAGAATGAAAATATAATTTAATTGGACGTAAAGTTTCTTCTGTTTCTTAACAATGAAATATTTATTTTAACTATTTACGAAGGTAAGTGAGTAAAAGTCATTTAGCTCTGCCATTCCTTATTATTATGCCACGAAATTGTGAATGAAGATAGATAACCAAAGTAGGAATTAATTGTCTAATGAGTATGTAACCAGAAGTATCGATGTCACGACACTTACAGTGGCGCCGTCTCTAACTGTCATCAATCCAACATTCAGATTCATGTCGCAGTAAACTTTAATAGATCAGTGACAGTAAACCATGCAATGTTAGTGTCACGCACGTTCACAAATGCGTGTCACGCAATCACTCACTTACGCATTATATCACGCACATCCACGTTTCTTTATCAGTCTGATAACAGCTCTTAAACGTTGCTCAATTTCAACTACGCCAGACATGTCAGGATGGCCGAGCGGTCTAAGGCGCTGCGTTCAGGTCGCAGTCCACTTCTGTGGGCGTGGGTTCGAATCCCACTTCTGACAAAGTTTTTGCATCATTTTTATATACTTTAATTAACCTTAGCTTACTGATTATTCAGTATAAAAACACATATTATTTTATTTTGCCCTAACACACTCTTGCATCATTGTGATAGGAGAAGTCAACTATGATAAGAAAAGTACTGGTCAAACCGCACTGATATTAAAACCACAAATTCTGAAATATTATCTATCGACGGTGTACAATAAATTATAAATATCTCCTGTCTCTTAGGGGGTATACAACTAAAATGTGGAAATGTTTGGAGTAGACATCGTGCATAGTTACCTATAGGTACCTAGATGGCACTACCACTATTTACCTTTTTTTTACGCCTAATACATCAATGTTTGGCCACTATCTCGCCTGATGTGAAGCGATGATGTGTCCTAAAATGGAGCACATAGATCTAGAGAGAGATGGAAGTTGAGCGGCTGCTCAGACCCGTCTCCCCGATGGTTCACCGAACATCATTCCGAAACACGACTAGGTCGCTTGACGGCATGGCTTTGTTCGGTGGGTGGTATACAACGTAGGTCAGAGCCTACCACTCCAAAGCGCGTAAGCGGGTTTCATCACGATGTTTTCCTTCACCGTTTTAGAGCGAGCGTGCAAAATCTGCACTTACCTATAATTCATTAATTTAAGTTACCTACCAATAACCGCACGATATGTCTAGTTTTCTCAAACATTTTATAAATCATATTTTGTCGTGCTTTACATCATTTAGAGGCTTTTTCACCAACTTATCAATTAAAATAACTGTAGGTAAGTTTAAGAAAATATGCCATATTCACGAATTTCTTACAAAATATATTATATTTTATTTTGTCACTATTTGACACTATTTATAATTATAATTGATTTTACATTTACTTTCTACCCCAATACATACTATATTAACAACAACCTACATAATATTCAGCGGAATCACGCTGGATATTTTTATTGCGTTTCAGATCAAATATATCAAATAAACCATATATATAACTATATAACCCAAGCGTAATAAATAATATATTGATATTCATCCTTTCCCTACATATTATTGATAGGTGGTTAAACCTTTTACACAGTTTAGAAGCTAATGAACTATTACTGAGATGGTGAAAAAGATCCTAAATATTATCTTTTATAAGCCATTTTAATTTTGATATATTTTTTGCTACCTATTACACTGTGTTACTAGATAAGGTAGGTATGTCTAGTAACAAACGGGCGATAATTCCGCCCATTATAACACTTTAGTATTATTTCTTTTTCCTTATATTGTTATAATTTCTAATGGTGTAATAATAAAAAAAATATCTAATCTATAATGGGTTGCTATTTACTCAAGAGCCTATAGTTTAAAGGAGGCATTACTGTAAGTAGGTACCTAGTAAGTATATAGCTAAGTCTCGTGACAACCACGAAATGATTTCATACACCTCGCACGCATTATTATATCGTAACAAACCAATAAAATAGTAACAATGGCAATAATAAACCACATCATGTGACTAAACAGCCCACAAATCGTTTAGTTTTTATTTGTTTAATATTAATGGGTTGAATTTAACACGCGACTGGTTACCTTTGATTCATGTAAAAATATAATTTAAAAAGTAATCAGAATTTTTATTTGTTCTTTGGAATTTAAAGTTTTAGTGTTGTATTGTTGTATTTACCTACTGTTAATTCTATGTACTATTTATCTGTATTTTTTGGGATTTAACGCTATTTCAATTATTATGTCTATTCAGTAAATTTATATTTTATCTCTCCATTTCCCGCGCTTCCTCAATCATTTCAGATTTTAATTAAATTAAGTACCTAAGTAAGTAATTTAGTTTTCGGTATATTATTTTGGTATGGACACATTTTTAGGATACTTTTAAAAGCTTATAATTAATCGTTAGCTATGTTTTATAACGTAGATATTAGACGAATAAGATTAAAAAACAAAAAGTGTTCTGCGACATACAGACGAAAATATATATGTATATAGGTACCTACTTATTTCCTACATTCCTACTTATTATACATTTGTGCTCTACATAACGAGATTGCCCCGCAGCCGATTTCCAAATGAGAGAAGCAAAAACATTTTCTCTTCAATTTCATTAAAATACGTAATTAAGTTGCCAAATGGAAATTGAGAATTTCAGCTGCTTCAGTTGTTCTATAATTGCAATACTTATCTATAGAAATATAGGTACTTACCTACATTTTAACTGTAACCCTACTTTGATTTTTTTATTTAATGTAAATAACGCCATCTATTGAAAAGGTCCAACAATAGGGAAACCGCTGGACGCGCACGAAAAGCTCGGAAAAGTTTCACGTCGGATTTCTTTCGTTTCGTACTCATTGTTATAGATGGCGCTGTAACTTTATAGGCCAAGGTGGCGCTGAGTGGGATCGGGTGTTGAAAGTTGATAGCATTTTATGCATTGAGGAATGACACTAGACCTCAATGATTTTATGTCTATGTGTCAAGTGTTTTCAGCTACTGAAGTTTCAGTGTAGGTGGCGTTAGGTGCGTTTATAGCTAAATGCCTGAAGAAGAACTGAAGTAACTCCAACTCATTTAACTTATTAATTTGTTCCAACTTTTAGAACTTAACTTTTAGGAGCTTTAAATTAAAACTTAATGTACAGACACAACTGAAGTAGGTACAATTAAGGCCCTAAACCACTCGCTACTTTCAAGTGGGTATCACAGTTGCGCGTTTTAGCGATTGCTAAGTTTTGTAACCGCGATCGACAAGTAGTTGACGTTTTAGCGATTTCTACTTTGACATCTGCGACGGGCATTTATTCAATCGCCACTATTAATCGCTATTCGACGATTAATGTGAATAGTAGAGAGTCGCTACATCTAGCTTCTGAAAAGCGATTATAATACCGCTCGCGGATGCTAATGCCACAGCAAAAAAACGGAAAGGGGGCGTCAAGTCAGCGGGCTTTTTATGATATTAAAAGTTCTGGGTAGCACTGCAATTGTTATGGTCAGGCGTGGTGCTTCCATCAGGCGAACGGCTTGTTCGTCTCATCACTCAATTCCGTAAAATAAGAAATAAAAACAATTTTAATATCAAAGTATATTATTATTATACCTATAGGATATTTACTTATTTTCTTTACCGGATATCCGAGACGGCACCCGTGCCTCAATCAGGTCAATATCATCTTCTTCATGGCGTAATTTACACAGGACCGGAGGACCCTCATAATGTCACCTACATACGTCCTGAACAAACATGACGTGTATTGTTTGGAGCGGGACCTGTTTCAACTCACACTTAAAGTTTTTTATACAACTGAGTGATGAGCAGGTCGTTCGCCTGATGGTAAACGCCACGCCTTCCTATAAAAATTACAGTGCCGCCCAAAACTTGTAAACCTTAAAAAGAGTACTGCATAGCACTGCATGGCGCTCATCACCCTGAGACATCAGATATGAAGTCTCATATGCTCAGTAATTTCGCTGATTAAAATGCCCTTCAAACTGGAACACAGTAATGTGTTCCCGTTTGAAGGGCATTTTAACCTACCTCTTTTGCCGCCAAGCAGTAGTGCGCAAGCAGTAATGCTTGCGCACTACTGCTTGGTGGCAGAATAACTGGCAAAGCTGTGGTAGCTAGCCAGACGGCCTCCCGCATACGAGAGACCTACCACGAGTAAAAAATTACCCATATCTTGAATTGCATAGCAAACAAGAAAATTAGGGAACTCTAACAGAGCTTTGGAAACACGTTAAGAAGAAAGTCCTGAGAAATTAGTGTTTAATTTTTCTTTAATTATCTTCTGACGTTCATACCGCCATCTTACATCCTGTACAAATACGCTCGTCCTGTTTGGAGAGGACCTTTGTTCCACCGCTGAACATCAAACAAGTTCAACTCAAACAGGCATCAAAGAGACATGTGTCAACGTAAATTCTAAAGTGTATTGTGATCTTCTTTGAGGCGTGTGAGTTAGACTCCAGTTTCGGACATTTATTCCTAGTGACTAGATACCTATCCCGCGGCTCCTCGTGGGAATTAATATTGTATTCAGAAGTATAATATTATTACATCTAAACCATCTCCGAGGAATACCTACTGTACATAAGCGCATTAAAAAGATAAAAAATGAACAAAGGAAGAAAGAAAAACTCTTATTAAATGACTATAAATTAAACAATTTAAAAACCGAAAACCCAATAAAAAATGTCTAAGAACCACCGCAAACAAAGCTGCTTTCAATTAAAAAAACCGCATCCAAATCGGTTCACCAGTAGAGCTATGGTGCTACAAAAAGACACACGAAGTGGTCAAACTTATAACACCCCTCCTTTTTGCGTCGGAGGTTAAAATACAGTTTATTAGGGTTCCGTACCCAAAGGGTAAAACGGAACCTTATTACTAAGACTCCGCTGTCCGTCTGTCTTTCTGCCCGTCTGTCACCAGGCTGTATCTCATGAACCGTGATAGCTAGACAGTTGAAATTTTCACAGATGATGTATTTCTGTTGCCGCTATAACATAGAATAAAATAAATATTTAAGGGGGCTCCCATACAACAAACGTGTTTTTTGTGCCGTTTTTATAGATAACGGTACGGAACTTTTCGTGCGCGAGTCCGGCTCGCACTTGGCCAATTTTTAACCGACTTCAAAAAGGAGGAGGTTTACAATTCGGCGGTATGTTTTTTTTTTTGTGTGTTTGTTACGCGATTACTCCGCCAATTATGCATTGATTTCGATGATTATTTTTTTGATTGGTAGGTAATACTTCAAAGGTGGTCCCATACAAATTTTGTATTCGACTGCTTCACCCAGGGTTGATGAAATTTTTTTGTACATGCATTTAATTGTGATAGCCCGTTTTAAACTTCGTCATGATGTGGCTTCTAGATCATAAAAGCTTGTCTTTAAAAACTTTTTGAATTAATTTAATTAAAACTTGTTTTTCACTAAAAAGGTTAAAATAAATTATTTTTCAAAAAAAACTAAACCGACTTCAAAACCACAAATAGGCACTCAAAAGTAAAAAATAAATTAATATAATTAGCATAAGCGCTACCCACTCATATATTTGAAGTCGGTGCCAGCCAAGTCTAAAAGGTAGTAGATAGATACTACCTACAAGTAGTACTTACTACAATATACATACTTACATAGTATCTATCTGTTACCTATTAGACTTAGCTGGCACCGACTTCAAATATATGAGTAGGTAGCGCTTATGATAATTATATTAATTTATTTTTTACTTTTGAGTGCCTATTTGTGGTTTTTTTGAAAAATAATTTATTATTAAATTGTTGCTGCACTTAATTGACGCCAGGCGTATAACAAGCCAAACTTATGACATCTATTCAAGACACAATCCATCGATCTATCTATTCAAGATATTCACAACACAGTTTAGTTTCGGAGGTAAGAAGCAAATAAAGATATTATCTAGCGAAGAAACTGTTTTAATTTGTAGTACTTAATTTCTGATTTTGAGGGTTCAAATAGGTAGATAGGTGTGTTAATTTCTTAAAATATACCTACCTATACCTTTTCTTAGTGAGGATATCGGATGATAGCCGTTTTTTATGAGACTATGACATGAGGGCTCATTTCTCGAAGCCTTTTAGTTCGTAGGTAATGCTATAAGGTAGAGTATAAGGAAATGTTATCAAATATTATTATACTGATGGATTTCAGGATATCATGATTATTTTCAGCCACGTGTATTGGATATATAAGTCCTTTACGAACTATTTATAAATTAATTAAATATATCAATTAAAATACTACTTTGAAAAACAAAGATAAGCATGTCTACTCATTTCTTTCCCGTGATATAGCTGAAACATCATCCCACATGAGACCGCGGGGCGCAGCTAGTTTATAATATTAGTAAGAAGTAAGGATTATTATGGGTAGGTATAAATTATAATTAATGCCCAGTCATCACGACGGCGACGATGTCTAGAAAGTAAAGCAGCTAAAATAATATACCGCAAAATGAGAGTTCCCGAATTAGACCTCTCACAAAATTAATTTATTTACGAAGGCGAAAGATTTCCTCATATATTTCGTGACAGCGACATACAGAATACGGGAATTAGACTTACCTAATACTCGTATTTATATTACTACAGTTTGGTAAATATATTTCGTGGTTTCTGGCTTTCGGCTCTGAAATATTTTATTTATCAATACATACACATCATCGAGTGTGGTTAAATGGGAGAACATGCAACTTTCGATCGAACGCCTCCGAATTTGAAACCGCTGGCCACCACTAACTTTCTTAAGCTACGTGTGGATTTTACACTCGCTCTAAAAACGGTGAAGGAAAACATCGTGAGGACACCGGAATCACAAAAATTCACCCGAGTTCGACATCCTCCAACCCGCACTGGGCCAGCGTGGTGGATTACGGCCCATATTCTCTCTATAAGAGAAGGCCCCCGTCCTAGCAGTGGGAAAGTAATGGGCTGATGATAATGATGATGATGATGATGACACACATCATCGACTGACTGACACTTCACGAAACCTTCAAAACTTGTCGGGTTGGTGTACGGCTAATTGACTTTTATGGTTTTGTTATGTATTTTCAGAATATGGGAATAGATTAAAAAAGTCTCATACACCACTAAGGTTGCGGGTTCGATTGCCTTGACGGGACAAATTTTGTGCACAGAAAAAGAGGCGCAAGCATTTCTTTCGTGTCTGGGTGCTGTGGGACCATGGTCCTCGTAGTTCCTGGTTCCCTAGACACAGGGAAAGCTAATTAGAGGCCAGGTTCTTTGTATGTGATCGTCAGGCGTATTTATTATTATTATTACTTGTTACTATGTACTTTTCTACTACTACCCTCGTATAAATCTGCGTCTTTAAATGGTGCCGCCGTCGTCGCTGCTTAATTTAAATGTTACTAAGCCCTCTCTTAGCGAAGCTATCGTAAAACAGTATGGAGTGTACTTCGCGAGAATTGTTAATGGAATACGGCAATAACGACCGGAATACGCCATGTAGTGTACCAAATTCATGGACGTAACCAGGATTGTCTAAGTGCTTAGAAACTCCTAAAGTAAAGTACCAACGGAGATAAATTAGAGCCATGGACCATGCTTAAAGACTTAAGTCTTCAACCAGTGTGTCCTACCCGTAATGACATACGGAGCCGAAACGTGGACACTGGCTGTGAGACTGGTCCACAAGTTCAGAGTCGCTCAGCGAGCTATGGAACGAGCTATGCTCGGGGTTTCTCTGATGGATCGAATTCGTAACGAAGTGATCCAACAGAGAACTAAAGTAACCGACATAGCTCACCGAATTAGAAAACTGAAGTGGCAACGGGCCGGTCACATCTCTCGACGAACCGATAACCGATGGGGTAAACGAGTTCTGGAGTCGAGACCTCGTTTAGGCAAACGTAGTGTAGGACGCACTTCGGCCAGATGGAGCGACGACCTGCGCAAGGGAGCTAGCAGCAACTACATGAGAAGAGCCGAAGATCGGCTCAGTGGCGTGTATTGAGAGAGGCCTATGTTCGGTAGTGGACTCCTACAAGCTGTTGATAATGATGATGATGATAGACCATGTCGAGTAAGGCTGCCCACGTCAGACAAACGGTCACCGATTATTTCTTGGTGAAAATGAAATGTTTCATATTGCAACTCACACGTCCTACAAAGAGGCGATCACAAAACAAATAACAAATGACGTTGAAAAAATGGGACCAAATAAAAGTCTGACGTCGGCGGAAGCACTAAACCAAACCGAACTCTGGCACACCGTATTAGACTTATTCGACAAATCGCAATCACGACCTAATCGAACTCAGATATTACTCTACTCCGACAATACTTTAAGCCTAAGACACTAAGCAGGAGCTTGTTTTCTGTATCTATAGGTAGTACGTACTCGTATGCGATCGTTGGATTTTTTTTTTTACGCTTAATAGTTTTGTTTGGCCATTATCTCGCCTGATGAGAAGCGATGATGTGGCCTAAGATGGAGCACATAGATCTAGAGAGAGACGGCAGTTGAGCGGCTGCTCAGACCCGTCTCTCCGATGGTTCACCGAACATCATCCCGAAACACGACTAGGTCGCTTGACGGCTCGACGGTCGCTTGTTCGGTGGGTGGTATTACAACCACGGCCAGAGCCTACCACTTCAAAGCGCGTAATGTTTATTTTTGTAAGCGTGTGTATGTTTTGTGATTGCTATATACTTCAACAATAATCTGCGACTCAATAATAATCTGGGACTTCAATTAAAACTAAAACGAACTTTAACAGTAGACAGGAAGGAGCTAATATCCTAAATACAGGGTATTTTAATAAAGTGTGAGACCACAATTCAAAATTGAATATAAACATAAAAAAATATTAAAAAATATTTATATAGTAAGTGTTACAAATTATGATTGAAGTCTCTAGCCCTCGACGTAGCTTGACGCTGTGTTTCAAGGACTAGCTCCTTCTCCCAATTTAGATATATAAAAATGTCAAAAATGAATACATAGTTAAATAAACAAAGAGAAAATTAAGAATATTCTACCTATCTAAACTATTCTCGCTGAGCCAGGTTATATTTTATGTAAGATTTTGCAATGTGATTTTTTCCCACGATGTGAATTTATAGTTCATATGTACATAAATGGTTTGAAAATATTATAGTGTTGCCTTTACATAAGATACATGGCTATTTGTGAACATTGTTTCTGACCAATAAGTATTTATTATTATTATTTATTACACTTAATTTTATCTTTAAGGTGGATAATAATTTAACTATCTACCTATCTGTGATATCTATCTATTTTAACCGACTTCAAAAAAGGAGGAGGTTCTCTATTCGGAAGTTTTTTTTATTTATGTTTTTAATGTTTGTTACCTCAGAACTCCGACATTTATGAACCGATTTGGAAAATTCTTTTTGCGTTGGGTTCAGTATAGCTACGAAGTGGACCCATATACATTTCATCGATATGTGACCTTGGACTTCAAAGATACATTGAAGTCCGTTTTTGTTTTTTTCTAAAAAATAATTATATTATTAATCCGAAACTTTATATGTTAGCGTGTTATTATTTTACGCGCTTTGTAGGTACGATTTTCTGGGAGAGTACGCCCTTGCCACTACCTCCGCATCATAGTGTACCATATTAAAATTCGTTTCACAGGCTCCTTGAAGTAATTGGTTCGTTGAAATGTTAAGGAGCGCGTTTGTGATGGCATCTTGTTTTCGCTGAAGATTCTTCGCATTCTCATTAGGTACCTACTTTAACAAAGTATGACATGAGATGGAATCTTCGAAAAACCCACTGTAAATTTAAAGGTCGTTAAATTACTGGTTTCACCGATAAATGATTGTCTTTAAATATAAGGACTAGCGACCCGCCCCGGCTACGCACGAATAAAAAGTAAACGGAGAACCTTCTGATTTGAATTTTGGTTAAATTAATGAATTTGCGTCGAATTGCTAACCTCGTCTTCTTTTATTTTAATTATTATTATTATTAAATCATTAATTTCAAATAAAAATCCATATTAAACATGTCAAATAATTAAATTAATCTACAATATATTACATTAAATAAATCAAATCAAAATTAAAAACAGTCAAATCAAATAAAATTACAAAAATAAACCAACCCAAATTAAATTACATTAAATAAATTAAATCAAAATTAAAACTACATTTAAAGAAACCAATTCAATTTAAAATAAATTAAATTATACTTAAATTAAAATTATATGTATTCACTCATATCAAATGGCAGAACAATATGTTGGATTACCCATCATAATGTTGTAGTTGTTAGATGTCGTAGTTAGATGTTTTGGTAGAAGTGATGTGATGGTATGATGTTACAATATCTTTGTTAATGTGAGTAAATTTTATTTTCTAAATAGGAAAAATACTAACTAGCATCGTAACACAGGTCTATCCTAGTACGAATGCTGGTGATTATCTTATATTTATTTTGTGTCAGAATTATGTACGAGCTATTTTTATACAATACTACAATTAAGATATTATATTATATTGCATTTTTTTTTTGCTTAAATAAATTGAATTGAATTGAATTGAATGTTCATCCATTATTATGAATTATAAAGCCATGTATTTTTTTCACATATAAAATACATGCTACAACTTCTTATTCCACGCAATTGTTCATCCACGCGTGGGTGTAAAAAGTGGGCCGATTATTCAACTTTGAAACAAAAATAACCCACGTATTTATTTCAAGAAGCCAAATAATTTACAAGCTGTATTTATAACAGAAGTATAACGTAAATTGCCAGGAATTTGTGCCAGACAACAGAAATATCGCCGTGTGAAGTGTGGGTTTTATATTGTTATTAAAGTTTACGATTAAGAATCTACTTAACCGATACCCGCGACTCCGTCTGTGTAGAATTTGGTTTAGTTGTGCCCTAAGGAGTTCCTCGTTTTTTCGTTAAAAACATCCCATGTCTTGTTAGCTATCCGGCTGAAACTTTTAAGGCAGCACACAGCTCGATGACAATGCATTCTTAATCCATTTATTAGCATGCAATGCCGACCTAAAATCAACAGGCGCATAAAAACGTGGTTTGAAGATTATTTTTTAGCCGACTTCAAAAAAGGAGAAGGTTCTCTGTTCGATGGTATATTTATTTTATTTTATTCTTTATATTTTTTGTATGTTTGTTACCTCAGAACTCCGTCATTTATGAACCGATTTGGACAATTCTTTTGCGTTGGGTTCAGTATAGCTACGAAGTGATCCCATATAAATTTCATCGATATTTGACCTTGGACTGCGAAAATACATTGAAGTTGGTTTTTGTTTCTTTTTCAAAAATGAATTGTCAATAATGAAAATATAATAATAAATGAGTTTTCAATAATGATTTCATCTGTGATCTGTGATTTACTGCTCACTATAAAAAGTGAGCCAAAGATATCGTCAAAATTCTAAAAATTTAAAAATCGTCAAAATCGTCAGCTCTCTGTAAATATTATTATAAACTCTGTTAATTACTTACTTATAATACCAATGTACTTATTAGGCAGTAAGTTTAAAGCTGTATAATTGGACCTACCTTCCTACTATGTATTTACTTACAGTAAATAAAATATAATAAATTTCAGATCCTAGCTGTTAAAACTGAAACGCAATGAAAAAATATTCAGCGGGATTACACTATATATTTTCTTTACGTTTCAGTTTTAAGATGAATTTCCGCAACGTCACGTCTGATTCCATTGCAATCCTAGCTGTTAGTTTTACCTTTAAAAATATATTAGAGAAAGGCCTCTCTATAATAACTATAAGTATCAAAATATGCCGAACTTTGGTTTTCCGAAATTAGGTTATTACGGTATTCTATAGAGCGATAACCAGCAGACTGGCAAATTAGCTTCATAATGATGTCCTGTGCAAAATATTCGCGCGAAGTACCGATATTTAAGTGCTATGTATATTACTTATAACTGTACTTATTTTGCAATAAACTTATATAACTATACTCATACATTTGTTTGGGACGTTTTAGTTCTTATACTTTTTTATATACGCCAAACGATCATATACATAGATCCTGACCCCTAATTAGGATTCCCTGTATCTAGGGAACCAGGAACTATGAGGACCATAATCCCACCCAGCACGAAACAAATGCTTGCGCTTTTCTTTTTCTTTGCACAAACATTTGTCCCGTCGCGGGAATCGAACGCGCAACCTTTGTGGTGTATGAGATTTGAGCCAACCTGCCCAACCACTACACCACAGAGGCTGCGTTGCCTTTTTATTTCCAACCAAATATATCTATCAGCCGAGGCTATTACTACTAAAGCATAAAAAAACATAGATATTAGTTAGATGGATAAAATATAAATACATTTACAATATTGTTACATAACATAAATAGAGATAAAAAAATATGTAATATGTAGTAGAAAAATAAAGGCTTTATTATTATTATTAGGTATTTATATCGATCAGCCGGCGTATCCACTGGACCCAAATAAATGCCGATTGCAATATCGGATCACGAATATTTCGACAATGAATAACATAAACGCATCGATATTATACCTATAGATCAATAATCATGACGTTTTAAGACATCGGTCAAAAGTAGCGCTCGTAGCGTAGCTCGCCTAGCCGTTCGTAGCAGATCGGGTTAAGCAACGTCCGCAGCGGTCACAATTTGGATGGGTGGCCGTTTGTGTGGTTTTTACATGTGAGCGCTTCCGTGCTTCGGAGGAAACATTAAGCCGTCGATCCTAGTTGTTGTCTCAGGACAACAATAGTTAGGCCATGTCGGAGGCCTTCGGGCGGTCTAAAAACTCCGACGCCAGGGTTCGCCACATACCCACACGAGAGAAGAAGAGAGAGTGTCAGAAGCAGAACAATAATTAACCGCTTTTACTTGTGGTAGGTTTCTCGTATGCGAGAGGCCGTCTGGTTGGGTACTACCGCTTTGCTAGTTATTCAGCCGCCAATCAGTGCGCAAGCATTACTGTGTTCCGGTTTGAAGGGCATTGTAGCCAGCAAAATTACTGGGCATTATGAGACTCAACAGCTAATTGTCTCAGGGTCACGTGCGCAGTGCAGCGCCGCGCAGGATTTTGCTAAACAAAGTTCTGGGTGGTGCTGTTATTGTTATGGGCTGGCGTATTGCTTACCATCAGGCAAACGACCAGCTCGTCTCATCATTCAGTTACATAAAAAAACCGCTAACAAGGAGTAAGGAGTGCCGTATCTTAAAACTTGCTAGCATCGTTTATAAAAATAGCTAAATGACAATCGTTTTATGACGCTATTACTCTAATAAACTCACCGTTGGTAGGTATGCAATTATTCTGATACATCTTCATAACAATTTATGATATACACCTCCCACTCGCATGCCGACATTTAAATTTAATATATTTTACACAAACAAGATTGAAGCTGACACTAGACCATACTGCTCGTAAACATTCGGCATTTCATTTGAAATTCCATGTGGGTGAAGCCAGAGGCGTCAGTCTGTACCTACAGTATTCAGACATTCAGACCTATAGCAAGTAGGTAGGTACTTAAAAATATGGTATGAAAAGGTCGTATTTTAGCATTACCGTGGTAGGTACTACTCATGGTCGGTCTCTCGTATGCGGGAGGCCGTCTAGGTAGGTACCACCGCTTTGCCAGTTATTCTGCCGCCAAGCAGTACTGCGCAAGCATTACTATGATCCGGTTTGAAGGGCACTGTAGCCCGCAAAATTACTGGGTGATGAGCGCAATGCAGTGCTACGCATTACTTGTTACGGTATTAAAACTTCTGGGTGGCACTGCAACTGTTATGGGCAGGCGTGGCGCTTACCATCAGGCAACTCGTCTCACCACTCAGTAACATAAAAACAAATTACCCTCGTAAGTACTGAGTTAATAACTGAAAATACCCAAATACTGTGATTTAGAAGTATGATCACGTTCTGTAGTTATTTACTCTTTGAGCCTATAAATGTTAAATTATTTGGCAGTAACTAGGTCCGTACCTAGTCCTTACCCTACGGTACAGAATACTTTACAGGTAGTAAGGAATGAAAGAATGATCGAAACGAATAATTGAATAGGACTTTCTGTTTCACGGCGGAAACCAACGAAACCTTCGCGATAAACTTTTAACGCTTAATCACCGTTTCGTGGATTCCCGTCACTGAGTCAACTAGAACCATGACCCTATTCCATGTTATCACGATGGCAATCATCGATAGCCACTGACCAAGGAGCAAAGTGTTCGCGACGCGGCCAACGTTCCTCAGTTGTCACAACGGCCGCGCACCGCGAGCACCTTCGCCTGATCCGTGGCATTCAAAAACAAAACACGAAATAAAAATGAATTAAATCTGCCCGAATTTAAAACAAAAATTGACACTGACGCACCCGTTCGGGTTAATTTGGGCGCGAAACGCGATGCGCTCGGTTTCGCGCGCGTAAACTTTTCGCCTGTGAAAAATGACTTGACAGTATCGTTAATGAATATTTTAGTGTTCTAGTTGTAGAAGTAGTTTTGTAAATAGTGAGTGTTAGTGCAGCTTAGTTTAGTGTTTACGTGCTCAATGTAAATAGAATTAGTGTGTAAGGTATATATGAGAAGTGATGTGGTAAGAAAATTGGCAACATTGCGAGGTGATAATTATGCATAAGTAACTAAAACAAAACAAAACGCATCTTAAAATGTTTATTTTGCAATTTTATTTCCATGAATAGTTTTATCATTTTAAAGGATAATTTAGGTACAATAATCATAAATAATTTATTGGTAAAATGACAAATTTATACGTCAATATATAATATTAAGGCTCTATCAAAAATCACAAAAAGACACATCATTGTAAGTTTGTTGCTAAGCAAAGTTACAAAATAATATTAATATAATTTAAATAGAAAATTTATGTCAATGTGAAAAATTATTCAAATAAAGTACGATGTCAATACATAAAACAGATTAAACAATATCAATTATTACAACTAATGCTCTACGATTTCGCCACGCTAAAATTTTTCAGCTTTATTACGAGTAGAGCGATGACGCCCTAGTCCGATCAGCTGATCGCTGAAACTTTTTTTTCTAATTCGTTTTTTTTTATTTCGCTTATAAATGTTTGTTCGGCCACTTCTTGCCTGATGTTAAGCGACGATGTGGCCGAAGATAGAGCACCTATCTATAGGAAGACGGCAGTTGAACGATTGCTCAGACCCGCCTCCTTGATGGTTCACCGAACATCGTCGATGTAAGCAATTACCGTACATCAATCATCCCTAAATATGAATTATTCAGGCGTATAATCATTAGTTATCATGTAGTAGTGACTTAAGGTCGGTAATTGTAGTACCTACCACAGAATAAATAAGTAAAAATGGTATGCCTAATAATTATATATTGAATTTATCATTTCGCTTATTAACTGCATATATACCTATAATTATAAAACTGAAAAACTAAATTGTAGTCTTTTAGTTATGTACGTAATATTTCACATTTCAAAAATTCATTTTTTACTTTCTTAAAAGCTTTTGCTTTGGAACGACATTTTCGTCTCGTCAAGATCTTAATTGTAAATAATAAATGTATAAAAACTAAGCTCGACCGTACTAAAAAAATCTACCTTTGACTTATTTAATTATTTATTGCACTTTACAAGTAATGTACAAAAGGAGAACTTAATGCCGAAGCATTTTCTACCAGCTATCCAGTGACGGTAAAAGAAAGTTACGAAGCGTGCATTAAAAACTTAAAAAACTGAAATAGAAACAAAATAAATATCGTAATAACTATTATCGTAAAAACAAAAGCATAAATTACAATATTATATACATATTTACAATAACTTTTACGGCTAAAAGCAAATATAGGTACAATATTATCAAAGGCGTCTAGAATCTTATCAGTGCCCTGACCTCGAGGTGAGGTATCACCTTTAGGCGGGTCATCCACCTCCACAATAGAATTGTAGCTTCAGACCCTTCATCACAATTACCATAAACAAATAAATATAATTTTAAAGTTAAGCACATAGACCTATTGCATGTAACCTTTTTTGAATAAATTACCTTTAATTTTTTTTAACGCTAATAGATCTACCTTTGGCCAGTATCACGCCTGATGTGAAGCGATGGAGCACAAAGATCTAGAGAGAGACGGCAGTTGAGCGGCTACTCAGACCCGTCTCCCCGATTTCTATTATATTATTTACCTTAAATATGCTTCATTCATTTGGTTTTCGGTGTCAATAAAGAGTTATGGTATTGGCTATATACATCCTAGACCACGGAAAAGTTTTTGTATCAATTCTATGTCTTCGAAATTACACCAGCGAAGTCAAATTAAAGAGACACGTCGGAAAAAGCAATAATAGCCACATATGAAAGCTAACCAAAATTATTAGTACAGAGCAATTCGATTGCGGAATGCATTGGAAAGTCAACCTTTAATGGGTATGATGACGTCACAATTCCTCAAATATAAACGCCAATATCATTGCCATTATATTAAATTTGACAAGAACTTCTTTAATGAATAAAATAAAGCAATATATTTTGCACGCTCGCTCTAAAACGGTGAAGGAAAACATCGTGATGAAACCCGCTTACGCGCTTTGGAATGGTAGGCTCTGGCCGTGGTTGTAATACCACCCACCGAACAAAGTCATGCCGTCAAGCGACCTAGTCGTGTTTCGGGATGATGTTCGGTGAACCATCGGGGAGACGGGTCTGAGCAGCCGCTCAACTGCCGTCTCTCTCTAGATCTATGTGCTTCATCTTAGGCCACATCATCGCTTCACATCAGGCGAGATAGTGGCCAAACATGGATCTAAAATCATCTAACATCTATCATCTAAGATCATTAAGAGTAAAAAAAAAAAAGAAAATATAAAGTATAAAGTATATTTCATTCATATTTTCGTGCTTTATCTTGTGTCAAATACACTTGGTAACTGCCCTGGGCTGTCATCATCATCAGCAACAAAACAAAATTATAATGTAAGCTGTAGGTGCATATTTATCCAAACCCCAGGTATTCCAGACGTGTCTAATTTATTCCCTCAAATTCCGCCAAGTGGAGTCTATTCTCGTCGTCGTTAACTGGCAACAAATAATAAATTCGGGTAAACCGGTCACTGAGGCAATGACGACTAGAGATGCAGCGGATAGTCGGTCGCTATCCGTCCTGTCCGGTCAGTTTTATACAGTTTTATAATGTACTGCCAAGTACCTTACTTAAATATCTGTGATTCAAAACTAGTAGTAGCATAAGCAAGCGAGTATGCAAGCGTAGCAAATAGTTGCATATTATTAATATTTTTTCTATACGTATGGTATTAGTAATACAGAATAGTTAAGAAATTAAACAATAGACAAAAGCTGTTTTTATACACTTGTTAACAAATATAAAAATGAGGTAGTGCCTAAGTAACCAACTAGTACATAAGAAACATAATATTGTAAAACACCAATAAATTGTAACAAAAGCCCTCAAAATGCCCCTCAGTTTCTTGTCGTATCTTCTGAAAAGTGGTTATTTTCCGAATCGGTGGTAGAGTCATTGTGATAAGTGGACGTTCATAAGTTCGTCTGTGATGCCTAATCTAAATAAAGAGCTTTTTAATTTAATTGAAATAACCGAGGCCAATAATAATGCGTTAGTTAAACAGTGTTTTGGGAGATATTGTTGGAAACGATTATATTTAATTTTGTCATAAAAAATTTCAGACCCAAAATATGCTTATAAGGTACTCTTCTTAAAACCCCTAAACTTCTTTAAACCCTTGAAAACTTAAACTAACTATTTTGGTCAAATATCCGACTCTTACATACCCGGTATCCGGCAAAATCATCCCGTTACATCTCTGATGACGACACTTAGCCGTCGACTTCCGAATTAAAAATATTAAGATCACGGTCAAGTGACAAACTGATCGTTTCTGTAAGGGTCACGCACAAGGTACAATTTGTGAAAAGAGGAGAAGGGTTTTATTGGTGTTTGTGATAGAGACGACGTGAACAAATGAGTCCATCCAATTACTTTTTCACGTCTACGTAAGGCTACGACGTAGACTTCTTTAACGCAGACGTGGACGGCGATGGCTGTTAGAAATTTCAGACATAAAAACCTCTGAACCTAATCAAATACTTACATAAACCTATATGACCATATGCTATAACACTCGACCACATAATTTATTATAATAATATCGATAACGTTCGCTCCTCAGAGTTTTTATTAATTTGTTAAACATAACTAATTCACACATTTTTAAGACACATATTTATTCATAATTCTTGTTTACAAGTCAGTAAACAAGATTATTAAGACAATAATAATTTTATTATAAGAATAATAATTTAAAACATCCATCAATGTAAAATTATATTAAATACATTAGGTATAATTAAATCTTATCAAGATTACATTGCATTTCTATAAATTCCCTATAGAAGTAAAATTACTATTTAATATTAGCCAGCTTTTACTCGTAATTAGGTGATCTCCCAACTCTTGCCCGTCACCAATGAGGCACCATATTCGTGTCGTTTAACCTTTCTCTATCAAGTTCTAAAATGCATACTTTAAAGTTTTTAGAAGGTTCGTTTCAGCTCTGTTTAGACTGTTTAAGATGACCAGAAAACGGAAAATCATGGGTAAACATACTATAGAGTGCGGAAACTTGTGATTTACATCTCTCACGTGAGTCTTTTTCTACTCGACTAACTCGATGCCGTGCCAAAACATTGTCAACAATGCTATTAACGTTTTTATACTGAAGTAAACATGTAGGATTGACTAGGATTTCGTTTTTTATGTTATTTATTGTCTCTATCTCTCTACAAAGTCGACAACGATTATTTACTTTCTTTAATAATGAAAATTTGAATAACGTCGTAGAATTAATTTATAACAAGAATCCGTAATAGATTAAAAAAAAATCTAAAAACCAGGTAGTTTTCATGGATTTAGAATGCATTGTCATCGAGTTGTGAGCTACCCTGAATGTTTCAGCCGGATAGCTAATCGGGAAGTACTCGAAATTTGAGATGTAAGATTCCATCCGGAACGACAGACAGACAAACAAAAAACTTCATAGTAACGTGTTAAAATTCTCCCAACGATCACACAGATCCTGGCCTCTAACTAGGATTCCCTGAACCCTTAGCTAAACGTATTTTTTTTTTACGCCTAATAGATCTATGTTTGGCCACTATCTCAATTGATGTGAAGCGATGATGTGGCCTAAGATGGAGCACATAGATCTAGAGAGACGGCAGTTGAGCGGCTGCTCATACCCGTCTCCCCGATGGTTCACCGAACATCATCCCGAAACACGACTAGGTCGCTTGACGGCATGGCTTTGTTCGGTGGGTGGTATTACAACCACGGCCAGAGCCTACCACTCCAAAGCGCGTAAGCGGATTTCATCACGATGTTTTCCTTCACCGTTTTAGAGCGAGCGTGCAAAATCTGCACTTAACTATAAGTTATTGGTGCAGGGCCGAGTCAGGATAAGAACTCAAGTGCGTCGGATCGAAAGGCGCAGGAGTTCCCGCTGAGCCACAATCGCTATGAGGACCACAGTCCCGCAACAGCCAGACACGAAACATAACCTTGCAATATTTTTTTTTTCTATGCAGCACACAGAACACAAGGTTTACTATATTACTATTAAATACCAGTATTATAGTCTTATTAATGGGAAAGCTCTGAAACGTGACTTAATTATTTCAGTTAAAAATGAAGCCTATTTATCTGCCGCCTGTATTCTGCCGCACGCTGGAGATCTACTCGGCGTGTTTGCCTAATATAGTTTTTAAGTTAGTAGATAGGTTTTTGTTTTTCTCATCATCATCAGTCCACGTTCCCACAGCTGGGACAGGCATTATCTCATAGAGAGAGTATGGGCCATAAGCCACCACGTTTGGTCCGATGCGGATTGATAAATTGATATGTTTTATAATTTTTTATATTAATATATTTTTTTTTGTAATGTTATATTAATATTTTTTTTCAATTATTCTTTGAAAGCGGATTTTTTTCAGTCATAGAAATATTTTTATCAATTAGAAAAATATAAAACATCAGAATACAAATAAATATCTTTGTTCCCTCGTATCTAACGGAGGAAAGTCCAAAGATAAAGATGTCTTGTCGTCTTTAACTGCAACAATAAAATCTCTATACCAAGAAAACTACAATAAACTTCCGGGCGACATCGTTAAACAAACACTAAAACAAGCTGGGGATAACAAAATTCTATGAAAGAAAGTTAAAAGTTACCACAATAACGATCCTTTTAATATTCTTGCATCCAACAAACAATTCAAATTCAACTCGTAACGATCTGTTCCAACTCAAAACTATTTGAAAGTTAAATTATCTTGTATATTCAACGTTTCAAATATGCTTAACATCGGGCTAAAACGTACAGGTGCGTATAGATAGGTATATAAAAGAAAGAAGAAGGAAGAAAAGACATTTATTTAACAACGACACAATTATAGAACATAAGTACAAGTAAAAGAACAAACAAGGATAATAGCTTACGGAAACATATTATAATAATAAACAAAAACAACAGATACGTTTTAGACCAAAAAACTTTTTAAAGAGAATCCTGCGGATATTCTGGCTCAGTAGAGACCATGTCTACCATAGAGGTGTATATCTATTGGTTGAGATTTGTACATGATAACAGAAAACCCGAGAATTGGCACTCCAATGTCGACGAAAAGAAAAATAAATTAAAAATTTGGAATATTAATTATCGTAATAAATGATTTTAATTTGTTATCTCATATGTTTTATACAAATACCAGGCCACTCAGAAAGTATTGCAAACAATAGTTTTTATGTATGAGAGACTGGCCAGTTGACTGGAAGATTCGCTGGGTGTCTGCGAGGACTGGAAAAAGTGTTTCGAAAACTGGTTTAGACGCATGAAACTTTGTGTAGAGACTGGTGGAGAATACTTTGAAAAGATTTAATAAAAAAATATTTCCTATAGAATTTTTTTTTTTATTTTCGCAAAATTTCTGAATGTCCCACGCATGTATTTACCTATATGCACAGAATACTAAGGGACAGAAGCATCACTCCGCAAAGAAATTTAAACAAATAGAGACTCTTGCTATGACGCAATAAAAATCAATTCAGCTCGCGTAGCGCTGCATACCTACCAGTCATATTAACCTACAGAGCGCCTCTCTTTCTATCGCATAGCTCTTATCTCTTTTGACGCGGCACGTGTAACGACGCGCGACTCCCTGACGGTGTCCGGCTATGTACTTGTAGCTTCGTACCTACTGTGCGGAGTGCGCTAGGCCTGGTTATAGTAACTTAGTCTAGAATGCCCTCAGGCTAGATGGAGCGACGATTTTCGCAGGGAGGCTGGCATCAGCAAGAGATAGATAGATAGAGAGTAGCCGGGGAACGTACTCTATGGCGGTTTCAGATTTCCAGCTTAGGTGGACTGTGGACTTTGAAACTAGAGTGCGCTAGGTCTGCTATATGTGTACATAAAAAACTGTAAGAGGATCCTGAATAAGTTACCTCAAGAACAAGTAGTCAACTTCGGTACAGGTCCAAATTAAACCATCTGATCAAGAAGCCGTCATAGTGCGGTTCGCCGAACGCTCCTAATTGCAATTTACCGACCTCGCCTAGTCAAGTGTGGAACACATAACTGTGTTCGAAGAAGTGTATTAGCACCTTCATGGAATTCTAATATATCGTAACGCCAGAACGGAGTTTGAAGTGGTGGCTTTTCATACGTCTAGTAGTCCGATGATGTAATTAACAGCAAAAAGTCGTAAAATGTCTGTCATCATAATCGTCATCATCAGGCCTCTTCTATTGCACGCTACTGAGTACGATCCTCAGCTACTCTTATCCAGCTAGGTACCAGTCTGTACTCTAAAAATGTTTGATTAAAGAATACAGCCTCGATTAAAAACCTACCTACTGACCAAGAATATCCAGACAATTTTGCATGTGTAGTCGCATTATACTCAACTTCTAAACCAACTTAGATGAGGGACATAGATAGTAAAAAGTCTAATAGAAATCCTATCATTAATCATTCATTAATCAAATACATTAATCAATCATCTATTACTTTGCTTTTTCAAAATAAATTACTAGGCTTGACACTAAAAGTTAAAAATAAAACACGCCTCTTATATCCTTAACTACTTTACCGTTCTTACCTGCGCCACCTACGCTTAGAATAACACTCACGTTATTAAGTATATAAAAAAACGTATGACAATTAAAAACTTATAATTTCATTCCAGCTAAAGAACCAAGCTCGAAAAAAAAACTGCGAAGCTTGCAAAGTCATACTGAGATTCATAAGACCAAAAGTCTCAGCTTAAATTCCAGAAGATGCGCTCCAACTATTTCATCTCTATAACATTTCGAAGAACATTTCTCACACAGTTCAACTAAATATATGCGACTACCCACATTTGTATAATGTTGTTTGTTGTGTCGTGCCAAAGCAAGTAGAACCTAGAGTCTTACATAAATGAATCCACATTACCATACGCATAATTTTTAAATCTATAGAATGGACTTAGCAAATGACGCGTACAAGCTTATAAGGTAGGTAACAGTCATCAACATAAGTCGTTTAACATTGTCAAATCATAAACACTAGGTAAATATTATTTTATAAAATAAATACGGGGCAATACTGCCAGCATCTTGGGTACGCATTTGAGCTATCTATAGGCCTTTAAAGGTCTAGGGGTTATCCAATTGCTTCTTCTTGTAAGTAGTAAGTAGAGTGTAAAGTTGTTTTCAGTAATAAATGCATTCGCCCCTTATTATATGCACATAACAATGTCGATGTGCACTTAGGTATTTATTTATACCTATATTTATTAAGGCACACAAAACAGATTACAGTCAGTTTAGAAATCACGTTAATTATTCATAAATTGTTTCGAACAAGACTATAGTATTACTTCGTACACCAACTGACCGCAAATTTTTACCATTTTATTCCTGTCCATCCAAAGGTTGCCTGTAAGAAATTGCACATAGTGATAAGGTCATTGTTCTAACACTATTATTTGTAACTGTAAACTTTTGGTTCCATTTTTAGTGTTCAATAAAGCATTATTATATAGATATTTTATTTTATAATCATAGAAAACTTACAGCTAGGTACAATAATAGATATACAAGATATAATGGAAGGCCAATTAAATTTATTATTATATTATTATTACATAGTCCAAAACGAGTGTAATGTGTACACATCATGGTTACTTTTAGCAGTAATAGATAATTATGATTCTAATTAGATTAAAGAAAACTGAAATAGTAGTAGTAAAGTGGATCTTGAATGCCCTAAAGGTATGTAACAAAAACCCTGTCCAATCCGTCAACTAACCAGTATCGACGTTGGATCCTAAATACCTAACCTTTGTTTATTTTTAAGTACGACGTGAGTTTCTTTTAGTAATTATGAAAGTTATACCTAAGAAAAATGTGATGCTATGTAATACTTAGGGAAAGTTCTATTTGCCTCGGGCCGGTCTAGACAGCTCGGAGAAAATGCGCAAAAAAGGAAAAGGCAGGTTTTTTGTGACATAGGTAGGTACTGTAGAGTTTATGACAAGTATATATTTTACCAAATACCGACTTCAATGTATCTTCAAAGTTCAAGGTCAAATATCGACGATGAACGCAAAAAGAATTTATGAAATCGGTCAACAGTTGGCGGAGAAATCTGTGAGCATACATAAAAAAATATACAGTGGAACATCGAACCTCCTCCTATTTGGAAGTCGGTAAAAAAAATGTTTAGCATCTTTTGTTGCTGAGTATACTTACACGTTCTTTAGGCTGAAGTAGTGGCAGAAACATTTGAGTATTGAGTGGTTATTTGGTTTCAATTATTTCCTTATTATAATCAATTGTTTATTTGCCAGAATACACTACAAACTTACATTAAACCCCTACTTACAAAGTCCGGTGTTTGTTGCAAACCAGGTACTACTTACCTTAAATTAAAGGAGGTATTTGAATAGGTATAATAAATAAAACCCATGACCACGTATCGTCGTATATGTTCTACATTACCAATCGTTTTTTATGGACAGGAACACCAAAGATGACAAGCTTAATGTCTAATAAATCACTAAGAAGTTGTTCAGTAAGCTAAGCACGTTCTTCCCATACATAATTGTATTCGTTGGAGCTACGAAACATGCGACTATCCATTCGGATTTGTTTGCTATTGTTGCCATAAAAGTAGCCATGTCATTGTTGAAATATATAGCAAATTTACTATTTTATTCGTAACACATACAAACATATATTTACACACATTCGACTTGGCTGCAGCAATAGCGATAACTAGTAGGTACTTACCGAACTTTGAAACCTCCCGCTTCGGGAATCTCGATTAAATTTTATAAAAGTAAAGACTATCATATATATATATATATATATATATATATATATATATATATATTTAAGTATATATATTTATATAAGTATTAAGTATATGATTTTAGGTATATGTAATATTAATTAGGATTAATATTTTTATAAATTTTCTAGCTATTTCTATTTTGATTTATTTGCACCGCCGACTTCTCTCACTCCGTCAGTTCTTTCCATCCAAAGGTTGACTGGAAGATATCGCTTTTAGCGATAAGTCCGCCCATTGTACTGTAGTTAGTAAGCCAATTTCTGTAACTTGTTATTCTTTGTTATGGTGTACAATAAAGCATTTTTGTATTGTATTATAACAAACTTCAAATACATTTAAAAAGGCAAAGACATTTAGCAACACCAAAATTGAAAGGATGCGATGCGGATTAGATTGAAATTGTAAGCGCCACGCTTGCTCATAATAGTTGCAGTGCCACCCAGAATCTTACCCAGAGTGTAATACGTAGCACTGCATTGCGCACATCGCTCCTGCTCTTCAAATAGAAACACAATAATGCTTGCGCACTACTGCTTAATAATTGGCAGATAGGTGTCATTGTACTACCAATCCAGACAGCCTCTCACATATTAGAGATCTAGTTGTCACCACACAGATAACCTAGGTAAGGTATATACATGTAGTTACCTCTACCAGTAATATGTTGGTCCAGATATGGAGGTAGCGCCGTCGACAAATGTCATTAATGTTCAAGCAGATGTTTGTCACTACACACGCACATAGTGCCGATGTGACCTCTCCCCCTTGCAGCTTCCCCTCCCCTTCCAGGAACCGCGAGCGCACGTGCCTAACAACCGGTATCGGGAACCATCGGGAACGATACTTAATGCCGACTTCACTTCCCAAATTACTCTCGATCGTTCGCAGAATTATAGATTGGAGCATTACATTTTGATAATGTTCTGGATAAAGGCAGTTGGCTCATAAAATCTGGTGACTTTAGCGTAAGGCTATTGAAAACAAGTCTATTTGTTAATGTTAAAAGCAAGGATAGCTGCCAAGGATCCTCTTTATGGGACAATTGATTGTATCTGTATCTATTATAGTGTTCTTGACTAGCCAAACTCTATGTTATCTAGATATTTAATGCAATTTCGGAAGCCTCTATTAGTGGGCATGGGACTGCAAGTTTTTACGTCTCGCCAGAACCAAAAAAATGCACTCGCATTGCATTGTATTTTGTAAATTTTGTAATCATGCAATTTGAGTTTTTAATTGAGTAAACGCACCAGCATTTACTCTCCGCTACGTTGGGTAATTAGTATTATGATTTACTAACTACGCCCCGCGGTTTCACCCGCCCTTCCTCGGGATAAAAAGTAGCTTATGTCCTTTTTCAGGGCCTGAAGTACAATTACATCAAAATCTGTTCAGTAGTTTTTTCTATAAGTATATCCATCCTTCCTCACAAATTTATCATCATCATCATCATCATCAGCCCATCACGTTCCCACTGCTGGGACACGGGTCTTCCCTCATAGAGAGAGAATGGGCCATAATCCACCACGCTGGCCCAGTGCGGGTTGGTGGATGTCACATGTCCTTGAATTTTTTGTGACAAATTCTTGGACATGCCGGTTTCCTCACGATGTTTTCCTTCACCGTTTTCGGTGCGAGTGTTAAATCCGCACATAACTTAAGAAAGTCAGTGGTGCGGGGCCAGCGGGATTTGAACTCGGGTGCATCGGATCGAAAGTCACACGAGCTCCCACTGAGCCACACTCGCTCAAATTTATCATACGAACAACAATAAAATTGGTAGGATTTTCTAACGTAATCAAGGAATTCTTACATTGTTAGTCATCCCATCCCGTGCTGTAAAAATGGGCATTGAAGAGTACCCCAAAAACTATTTCATTGAAAATCTCGTGACGGTTTTTCCCAACCTCGATTATTATAATGACTGAAACACCCAGTACAGTAAACAATCCAGAAGGCCACACTCCCAGACAGATCTCAGAAAAACAAACACATTTACATAACTAGCTGATAAATTACTAGACATAAAATAACTTTTAGATACTTCGTAGGTTTTGTTCCAGAACTGTCACGCTGCACAACAAAACATTAATCATAATGAAAACGACACGTCAACTTAATTACACAAACACGACCGCAAGAAATATCTGAAGATATTATATATTAGATTTATATGAAAACGACTAAAATAAGAACTTTTTTTATGTAACTGAATGACGAGACGAGCTAGTCGTTTGCCTGATGGTAAGAAATACAAAAGCCCATAACAATAACAGCACCACCCAGGACTTTGTTTTGCAAAATCCTGCGCGGCGCTGCTCTGCGCTTGTCACCCTGAGACAATTAGCTGTTTAGTCTCACCTTGGCTACAATAACTATTAGAAAGTAGGAAAGTTTTCCGATGATAATCCAAATGTAGCAGCGCCCCCGATCCGTTTCTCCATGTACTCCATTTAGGGGGCGTTCAGAAATCATCCAGTGAATGTAATTACGAGTATTACCCTAAGGCCGTTCAGAAATCACTCAGGGCCACAATTCACTATGACAACTTGGCGATTCCTTGGTTCGAAATCACGTCGATTCCTTCATTAACAAACGACATCTCTCTCTATGACGCATTCATATATTCATATACATACATGACGCGTCATAGAGCATACAAATTTCGCAGATGTCGTTTATTAATGAAGGAATCGACGTTTCCTCGAAGCAAGGAATCGCCTAGTTGTCATAGTGAATTAGGGCCCAGGTGAATTTTGATATTTACCCTGAGCCGTTCAAAAAACCAATCGGGGAGAGTAAATATTCATCTGACAGTTAAAAATATTCACCGATGAAAATGCGGGTAACGATTCTCTCCTGTCAGTTACTAGTTGTCAGTTGTAATTTTCCGTAATATTTTCCACTGATGTTTTCTACACATAAATAAAATAAGCATTTCGTGTATTTGGAGCAAAATGGAAGGTAAAATTCCAATATTAGCCAAAATAACACAGTTAAACCTGAAAAACAAAAGCGCGGGGTATCTTAAAAATTGATAATGACTCGTATAACTCGATGCCCGTTCAGATATCCGTTAGTTAATATTTAACTTGACATTCAAAGTCAAAATCTATTCATTTTTGGCATCACAGACGCACTTATGAACGTCAAATTATCACAATGACTCTACCACCGTATCGGAAAAAGAACCACTACTCAGAAGATTCGGCAAGAAACTGAAAAACATTTTTTTTAGAGATTTTGTTACAATTTTTGTGTTTCTAGAATGTTATGTTTCTTATGTACCAGTTGGTTACTTCATTGTTGAACATTTACCGATTTCCGACCGCCCCCTTAGACCCTTGTGTCACTTAAATATCTGTTATGTCGCTCATGTAATCTGCACCGTACATGTAAGACACCTACAGAACCTACAGAGGATTAATTCGGAGAAAATGTGTACGGCACAAGAATAACAATGTGACTCCCAAGTATTGGACTAATTTTATTCCTTTGATTCAGGAAACAGGTGTCGAATTTGTTAACCGCCTTCAGAAAGGAGGAGGTTCTCAATTCGATTGTATTTTTTTTTGTTTGTTACCTCTGTCATTTATAAACTAATTTAGAAAAAAAATGCGTTGGGTTCAGTATAGCCACATAGATTCAAGGTCAAAAATAAATTCCATCGATATTCGACCTTGAACTTCGAAGATACATCAGAATAGAAGTTGGTTTTTAACCGACTTCAAAAAAGGAGAAAGTATTCTATTCAATTGTATTTTTTTATTTTACCTCAGAACTCCGTCATTTATGAACCGATTTGAGAAATTCATTTTGCGTTGGGCTCAGTATGAGCTACGAAGTGGTTCCATATAAATTTGGACTTCGAAGATACATTGAAGTCGGTTTTTGTTTTTTTCTAAAAAAATATTATTTTATGTTTGTAACCTCTTTTTACGTTGGGTTCAGTATAGCTTTAAGGCCCCATATAAATTCCATCGATATTCGACTTTGGACTTCGAAGATACATCAGAATTGAAGTCGGTTATTTTTGTTATAAAGTGTATTATTGATTTTTAATTTTGTACTCGTAATTACCTATATTACGTAGTATCTTGGTTTTTTTATCAAAGCGCATATACCTATCACATTTTTCAGAGAAACAATGTTCATAAAAACACGCCAGCCAGTATTTAAATAATATCAAAGGGAAGTCAAATTACAGCGGACTTCTTTGTTGGCTCACGTGGGAAATTCTGGCGGCGGATCAAAGGAAACCTCGATCTGACCTTGAGAGGATGACTATACGTTACCTTACGGCTTCTCGTTAAGAATGTTCTTTGATTAATATTGCGATAAGTTAATTATAGAAGCCATATTCGTTGAATTGGTAGAAATACTACTATCCAAAAAGACATTATAGATAGAGTTATAACTACAAACAAATTAATAGCTATAAGCGAGTTCTTCTATGCAGGAAATAGCAAATTTCGCTAAATAAATTTTTGATTTTTTCTTAAAACGTACGATTTGAAGAACGAGAAGATATACAACAGGTGAGATAGCGGTCGAACGCAAGCCTATAAATAATAATAAAAAAAAACGTCTTACTTTAGGCATCGGTATCGGTTAGTACTAGTTCGAGAAAAGCAGAAGTTTTACTACTTACTAGTAAGCTCAAAACCACCTCAAAGCTTATTATCAACATATCTACTAGACACCCACATCAAAAGAATAAATAATCGTTGTAGATTAATCTAGACGATCTGAAATACATCTAGTGAAACATGATAGGTAGGGTAATTAAGGATAATACCTAGTAAGGATAATTTCATCCTACTAATATTGTAAATGTCAAGAACTGCACAATCTGATCCCCCCATCACCTTTTTACCATCGGACAACCAGACGATCGGCACCACGTCACCCCTACATGGTGGACGTTCCGTCTATCCGTACTAAACGTTTCGAATCGTCCTTTTTGGTGCGAACGTCGAAGGAGTGGAACGCCTTGCCGTCGTCTGTATTTCCACATAAATACAATCTGGGTGTGTTCAAATCTAGAGTGAACAAGTACTTACTGGGTAAGCGTGCAACATCTTCGATCACATCGTCGCTTCCCATCAGGTGAGATCGTGGTCAAAAGCTGATCCAGACTGATTTAAAAAAAAGTGATCGTTTAGGAGGATTGATGGATGTTTGTACTCAATCACGCAAAAACTGCTGAACTAATTTTGATGAAAGTTGGTATTTAGATACTTTAGGTGGAAAAACTACTTTTACCCCTAACTTTTTTAGGAGGGGGTTATAAGTTTGACCACTATTTGTGTATGTTTATGGCACCGTAGCTCTTAAACGGGTAAACCGATTTGGATGCAGTTTTTTTCATTTAAAAGCAGGTTTTCTAGCGGTGGTATATGTGTGGTGAAGCCATTACCGAAATCGGTGTTTTGTGTTGGGGGTGTTTCAATTTTAGTTTACCAAAATTCGTTATTATCCCAAGAAACTGCGGGTGAAACTTCGGGGCGCAGCTAGTCCATAAGTAATGAAAAGCATAATCTTACCTAGCTTTGAGTTTCTATTTCACCGTCAAGTTAATTTTATTTTTGTCTCTAGCTTTTCGTAGTAATTGACGCAGACAGTTTTCGCATTCAATTAGTTTTCTTTTCTTAGTATTTCTAACTTCATACGCCGTCTGGCCAGTCTTTTATTGAAGTTGACTTTAATAACATGTTACAATGTTAACTTTTTATGTAATTGCGTGACGAAGACGTGACGAAGCAGGTCAGTCACCCGATGGAGACGCCAGCCAATAATAGCTCATATTAATCGACTTCAACAAAAGAGCTGTATGTTTTTACTTCAGAACCCCGTCATTTAAAAAAGTGATTTGGAAAATTCTTGTTGCGTTGGGTTCAGTACATAATAGTTTCAACATAGTCCTATATAAATTTCATCGATATTCAACCTTGGACTTCGAAGTCGGTTTTTTTAACTGACTTCAACAAAGGATACGGTTCTATTCGATTGTATTTTTTTTAACTTTTTTATGTTTTTACCTCAGAACTTCGTCATTCATGAACCGATTTGGAAAATTCTTTGGGTTCAGTATAGCTAAGAAGTGGTCCCATATAAATTTTGTCGATATTTGACCTTGGACATCGAAGATACATGGAAGTCGGTTTTTTGTTTGATAACTTATACTAGATACTTGTTTTGTTATAAAATTAATTATGTTAAGCCTATATTTTTTTTCTAATTGATGCGAAGCAAAAAATACAAACAAGTTTTAAAAAAGAAATAAGAAAATTAAACTAAATAAAAATATATATTTCTTTACTTCAAAGAAGATATTTACAATTGTCACAAAAAAGAAACTATTAATAAGATATTAAACTATGTACAACTAGAAATTTATATACAAGTGGTGACCATGCGAAAATTAGTCGAATTGAGAACCTCCTCCTTTTTTTAAGTCAGTTAAAAGGTATATCGTAAATGACGTAAGCGACGACGGTCAAAATGGTCAGTCATAATTTGTTTATAATCACAGGATCACTCACAGAAATGTGTGAAGTTTTCCAAAGGTCAAAATTACAATAATGAAGCCGAACGAAGTTTGTTGAGCTACATCTGTTAACATTTCATAGTTTAGTTTGGTTACTATTAGGTACTTATTCTGTGGTTTGGGTTGTAGGAACGTGGGGCACAAGGGCACATGTCGACAATTCTTTGTTGCAATATAGGTAGATAGGTAAATACTTCATTATTTTCATTTTCATTTTGACTTAAACTCCGCACGGATACTCTTGGTACGTAACTCGGTAGCTTGGTACTTGGAAGAAAGGTATTTTTTTATTGTACTGAGTGATGAGACGAGCAACGCCGCGCCACGCCTGCCCATTACAATTGCAGTGCCACCCAGTATTTTTCATACCATAAAAAGCACTGCGTAGCACTGGATTACACTCTTCACCCCGAGACATCAGATGTTAAGTTACACATGCTCAGTAATTTCGCTGGCTATAATGCCTTTCATACCGGAACACAGTAATGCTTGCGAGCTTCTGCTTGGCGGCAGAATAACTGGCAAAGCTGTGGTTGGTACCTACCCAGGCGGCCTCTCCCGCATACGAGAGACCTACCACGAGTAAAAGAGTAAAAGTATCTAACATAACAATTAAAGTTCTTAAGCTAAAGATAACATAAAATATAATAGTTATTTATCCAATCGCCGACAGTCGATTTTACGTATGTATAGCAAGTCATTGTTTACGGCAGATTTTTTGGGTTCGTGGCGGGTCCCCCCGATGGCGGTCCCAACCATATCCTTTCCCCTGGGTCACCGTATCCCGTAGTTATAAACTTCATCGGGGTCTATAGTGACCGGATGGAAAGGACACGGGTGGAATGAATTGAGCTGAAAACCAGCGTTGTGAACTTATACACAGCATTATGCTGAGCTCAGACCTTTTTTGACGTCACTGTGCATGGCAGTGATTCTCGTATACAAGCACCTAGTATTTCATTTATTGTTTTTTTTTTGTTTTATTGTGTTGTGATCGTTGTTGTACCGTGTGCAGTTTTGTTAAAATAAATGTTTTCTTTCTTTCTTTCTTTCTGGAATTACAATCGGAGGAAACCGCCACGGACCCGATTTTGTACCATTAACAATTCAATGAAATTCTTCACCACAACGCGCTATCGTAAGGGAATCGTAGTCGCGATGCGATAAAACCAGTCTATTTCCATCGATAGTCCGACAACAACATCCCTACCGCTGACCCTGACCCGCGTAATCAGCCCCGCCACTGTTTGTGGGCCGCTAATGGGACGGGGCCCTAAAGGTGGGGCCCATTGTGGCATGCATCCGGCCCTTTGGGGCCACTCGAGACCCATTGACGATCGCACAGATTTGCTGATATATGTTACAATAGTCACGAGGGGTGGAAATTCCTTTGCGACCGTGAATTCCTCCGTGGAATATTTGTAGATGATGGCTTCCGTGAAGGCCACGTGGTCTATGGCCTGTAATGTGGTAAAGTTGATTGGGGTACAAAATTGCAGGCAGTTCAGTTAATGACTTAAACCTTCGACTTAAACTCAACTGAAAATAAGTCACGGCTGATGCAGCCCTTTTATTAAATGGGATTATTTTTTTTAATTTACGGCTATGCAACTCGATCATGTAGTTTGTCGAATAAGACGACCTAGGTTGCGAACACAGATATTGAAAGGATCTCTATGGTTGCGAGCGTATCCGATGCTCTTCATCAGGGGTTAATTAATGTTGCAAAATCGTGACGTCTATTAAAATTAGAAAGGATAGGTAAGAAATAAAGTTTATTAAAAAGTTATTCTTACAAAGTAAAATACCTATACATTTTATCAATATATAATACCAATATATTTAAACTAGAAAATATTTTATTAAAAAAAAAAACGATTTCAATTCTGATGTGATTTATGTGGGACCGCAGCTATATTGACCCCAACGCAAAAATAATTTACCAAATATGTTTATAAATGACGGAGATCTGAGGTAACATACATAAGAAAAATGCAATCGAATTGAGAACGTCCTCCTTTTTTAAATGTCGGGTAAATATGATACGAGCTGGTGGTAGGTTTCTCGTATGCGAGAGGCCGTCTGGGTTTGTACCACCGCTTTGCCAGTTATTCCGCCACCAAGCAGTAGTGCGCAAGCATTACTGTGTTCCGGCTTGAAGGGCATTGTAGCCAGCGGAATTACTGGGCATTATGAGACTCAACAACTTCCTCTAGCTTTCTGGGTGGTGCTGTTATTGTTATGGCCTGGCATATTGCTTACCATCAGGCAAACGACCAGCTCGTCTCGTCATACATCATCAGCCTATCACGTTCCCACTGCTGGCACTCGGGCCTTCCCTCCTAGAGAGAGTATGGGCCGTAATCCAACACACTGGCCCAGTGCGGGGTGGTGATTGTCACAAGTCTTTGAATTTTTGTGATTAATTCTTTGACATGCCGGTTTCCTCACGATGTTTTCCTTCACCGTTTTTGCAGCGACTGTTAAATCCGCACATAACTTAGAAAGTCAGTGCGGGGCCAGCGAGATTCTAACTCGGGTGCGTCGGATCGAAAGTCGCACATGCTCCCACTGAGCTACACTCACTCTCTGACACTGCTTATTATGCTGATAACTACAAACTGTATTGTTTTGTATCATAAGTACGCACGCTAAATAATCACTTCCGGTAATTGCTTAAAACGGCTGTCACCATCCTTTATAATCCACTTACCGTAGTGAAGGCTTTCAGGCGTGCCTTTCGTGAAGTTCTCGCATGTTGCCACTAGGTATATATGTATGTATGTCCAATCTACAACCTTTCATGCGTAAACGTGACATACATATTTTAAATATAAATTGCCGCGCCTTGTCGTGTGTACCAGTCAAACTCACGTTTGGACGCGCTAATGAAGTTTTACAAACGCAATGGTTAACGCTATGTAGCTACTAATAATTTTATTGGGCGTGGCGGTAATAGGAACAAACCGAAATATATTTTTTTACCGAGCGAATGCCTTATTGCCAAGGCAAAAAAAGGAAAAATTACTAACCAGATTTTTGTTGAACAATATATTTTTCAAGACAAGCTTTTAAGCATTCGTAATCGAAACCGCGAGCAGATTAAAATGAGCCCAAACACTAGTAGTTTACGATTATTTATATATTTATTCATATAAATTTGCCCTATGAGTAGGTTTCTTTAATGTACAATTATCCGTCAAGGAGTTCCATTTCTCACCTTCCGGCTCCATCATCAGATCAGCTGGCTGTCACCATAATATGGCATTGTCATCGGACTTTGACAAGTAAACAAACAAACATTGCAAGTTAAAAGCTTGTAAACACTAGGTTCAAGCTAAAAACAATCTACACTCTACTTACATACTAAAACTAAACTAACTACTTATAAGGAGAAGCATTTTGAAACGGGTATCAGCTTCAAAACAGCGCCGAGTTATGTACAACTCTCCACATTTTATGCTGAGCTGAGCCCATTCGGCACATATATTTATTATTTAAGTTTTATTTTTTGTTAGTTGTTTTTGTGTACCGAATTAATGGTTTTTCATCTTTCTTTCTTTTATTTGGACAACCTTTTGACCATTAAGGCCTATAGGCCAACTCAAATTGATCGAATCGATTTAACATATGGAAATGTAGTTGGTACTTTTTTACTAAACCTGCAATAAAGCTTAAGAATATAAGGAAAAATATCAAGGATAATATCAAGGTTAATATTATCCTTCAAGGATATATGTATAAGGTGACTTTGAATTTCTTAAACAAGTTAAAACTACGTACCTATATAAAATTGGACTCAGTCACAGAAGTCAAAATAATACTAACCGAGTATTCATGTTTTACAGAATTTAAATCACATTAAATTGTACACCACTGTCTACTCCTTTTCTGCCTATATTGTCCAAAGGTTATCTGGAAGAGATCGCTCTAATAAGACGCTATTGTACCTACTTATAAGGTTTATCTGTAATAGTTTTTTTATGTACTGGTATACAATCAAGAGTTTTTATATTGTATTGAATGGATATGTTTAAATAAGCCAAGCAAGTCCACCAACCATCCGTCACCATGCACCGAGTGGGAAGTGACAACGTGTCAAAGACCGACAAAATGGGAGCATATTCCATGAATTCGTTTACAGAAATCCACACAGAGCTATTCGCACAAAGTAGAGCATTGCGACTCATTGTTTCCTAGTGATATTTCACAGAAAACACCAGCGCATTCTCGTAATAGCGAGTGTGGTTCAGTGGGAGCACGTGCGACTTTCGATCCGACGCACCCGAGTTCGAATCCCGCTGGCCCCGCACCACTGACTTTCTTAAGTTATGTGCGGATTTTGCACTCACTCTAAAAACGGTGAAGGAAAACATTGTGAGGAAACCGGTATGTCCAAGAATTAATCACAAAAATTCAAGGATATGTGACATCCACCAACCCGTACTGGACCAGCGTGGCGGATTATGGCCCATACTCTCTCTGTGAGAGAAGGCCCGTGTCCCAGCTGGAAAACGTGATGGGCTGATGATAAATATTCTCGTAATAGAGCCATGCAACATGCCTGCTCCATTTCTGACCGTCCAAATACGCTTTCTGCAACGATTTAGTACTCAATTATATACTCCGCCACCTACGTGTTAGCGGCTTGCGATTTTTAACACCGTCGCCCGATCCGTCGCGTCGTGTTGGCGGCAATCCAAAACCTTTCGCCACAATATGTCGCTTAAACGTCAGTTATTCATCTCTCTGTCGTTAACCTTTTAAAAGACAGGGACAAACGTTTTATTTCTGGATTTGGTGAGTTAATAAACTTGTACACGTGAGGCGGCCGTCTAATGACGCGGCAGTCGGGTGGCAGTTAGAGCAGTTAAGGCCGGTAGTTGTTAACAAATCGTTTGAATACTTAGTATGTTAAGTAAATACAAAATTAAGTTTGTAATTGTCCAATTTGTAAAAAGTTAATTTCTTTCAAAGTTTGTAATTTGTAATGTCGTTTAACTTTTAGTTAAACTGTTTAACTTATAATCCTCAAACACTTTGATAATTATCATTATTTTTATAGCACTGTCCTTTTCAACAATACCACAATTAAACATGTAAACTTTAAAGATAAAAACCAAAATCATTATCTATCTATTAACTGCACGATCGGTCAGAACGGCAATTGTAGAGATCGCGTGACATATCCAACTGATAGGGAAAAAGTTCTATTATGAAAATTAACATGGCGCAGACACGTGGATTTTTCCATTTTAGAGTTACGGATGACACTCAAGCTTAAGCTCACTACAACGTTATGTTTACCCCAACTAAAGCGTGAGAATGTGTGAATCCGTAACTCAATCATTTAAACTGGAAAAAAGTTTTATGGCGCCCAACATGGTGCACAAACAAAACTTTCAAGTGAAGAAATGAACAATGAAGGCCCAAAGTTAATGAAAATAGATACCTACCTGAAAAAAATTACAAACTTACAACACATAATTTATTTAAAAAGCTTTTATGTTCTGAATATTGGACTTTATTACCAATATTCGAGGGACCAAATTTCGATGTCAAAAAACTGGTTCCGGCCACTGTCCCAGTACGCTTTTTATGTTTCGTGGTATAGGTAAAAAAAATGGCCTTGAAGAAGGGTGTGCTTAGAAACGCGTAGCAAACTGTAACAATCAATGGTCATCACATATTTACTAATTTCGACTTGCGAACGACATTTAATCACGTGTGGAACTTTGTACAAGGCTGCAATTAATGCTACTAGCTAGGTACTCAATGTATGTGTCACAATATCGATCCAATGTGCAATATTAAGTGTCAGGCTACAAACTACATCTACATACATTATATCCTAATCCTATTAATATTAAGATAATATTTAACCGTTTGGTGCGTACATCACCATGTAGATTGTGAATTTTAATATAAGGTGCTGTAGAAGTGGATTTGCGGGGACACCGATTCCTGAAATCCCTACAGTCCAAAGGGAATCAATGAAAGGGTGGCTTTTATGGAGTGGACTGTATATCGAAGGGGTGGTTTTCGCGGTTATGAAAACTATTTGAAAATGCTACTAAACCAAAATGTCACCAATCGTGCCTTAAGGTAAAAGGGAACAACGGATGAAAAACTGCACCCACCTGTCGCTAGTATAGCTTCCAGAAGTCCTTCCAGTGTTGGTCTGCCTTCCCTAGGCCAGATCCTCGAGGATATTCCGATGAGCTCCTTACAAACACGAAGTTCCAAAATGGCGTTCACGTGGTTTGCTAATTCGTCTAAATGGCGATTAAATGTCCAAAAATCCTATAGATCACTGAAATCCAGGGGTGCATTGCACACGCGCGTCGCGGATGACAGGTTATTTAGCGGGTTTGCGGGTCTATTTCGTTGTTAAAACACATACAACCGGCGGCGGCGGCTGCGCTCGTTGCGTATATCAAGCGTCTTGCGTGAGAGACTATGGCGAAGTATATTCGAATCATCATCTTCAAAATGGCGGGTGCATAAAGGAAACGGATATAGGGTAGGAAAATGTAAGGATGGCACGATTGATTGAAATGAACATAGACTAAATGAGCCAATTTAATAATCGGCGCTAACACCGTTCACCGAAAATACTGATTGTGCACCAAACTTTGTCTGTTTAGGTTAGGGTGACCCTAACCTACCTTAGTTTAATGAACATATTTTGGTGCATAACTTGATTATTTTGATTGGCTAAATTGATTATGCTAATATTGCTCACCATTGGTATGGTAGAATGTTAGGAATTCTCTTTTACTCCGTTAGTTAACTCCATTCAATGGTTGACTGGAAGAGATCGCTTTTAGCGATAAATCCGCCCCTACCTACTGATTATTTTTGTTAAGTGACCAATAAAGATGTGAGATGTGAGTGTGATAAAGCAATTTTACAAGCTTTTTTTTTTTAGCTTGCAATGTTTGTTTGTTTGGGTCAAATTTTGCAAGCTGAATCTGAACCATTTCTTCGTCCTATGAAATTGAAATTTTGCATACTTGTCAAAGTCCGGATATTATGGTGACAGTCTGTGAGGTGAAATTATGTATTATACTGATTATTGATACTTTTATCTTGGAAATCTTGCCCACACGGATGAAACCAGGGGGAGCAGCTAATACTGTATAACCTTTGCCTCTAATGTTTATCTATTGGAAAAACGAAGAATAATTTCCTATAATTACACTTTATAGATATGTTTCATCAGTCAATAATTGGTGGGTAATTGATTTAATGGCAAAACCAAGCAAGTGTCACGAGTCAGGAAGTACAGTAACGACAAGGTCGTTTGATTGATTGATTGATAACGCTTTATTGTACACCAAAAACATAACAAGAACAAATAAAAATAGAATTTAAAATTTTGATTAGTACAATGGGCGGTCTTAACGCTAATAAGCGATCTCTTCCAGACAACCTTTGGATGGATTGATTATTTTTTTTACACTTAATAGATCTTTGTTTGGCCACTATCTCGCCTGATGTGAAGCGATGATGTGGCCTAAGATGGAGCACATAGATCTAGAGAGAGACGGCAGTCGGGTCTGAGCGGCTGCTTAGACCCGTCTCCCCGTCAATAAAAAACTGAACCATGAATTGGTATTGTATTAACAAGAGAAATATATTGTAGAAATCTAAGAAAATATATATTGATCGTTGTGCGTTATTATATTATTATTAGTGTTATTATTATTATAACGTAAAAAATCTCAGAGGATGAGCCCTTTTTCGTAAATCTTTAATTTAGGTTGCAGGTTATTCGTAATCATATTATATGTATTCTCAATGGCATATTAAAGTATAGTCAGAAATCTTTCTGAAACGGTTTCTTAAGCCGACCCTCACAATTAAATTTCCGACAATATTGGACCTTTCGGATCCCAAATTAATCAGCATTACGCGACCTGCTTAATTTTGCCGATTTGGCACAAAATATTGTTACTGTAATGCCCCAATAACTTATGAATTCCAATGGCATCAGCTTTTAGTAGACATAATTACGGATGCTAATGAAAAACCTACCACCTAAGAACTACATTGTGGAATGCTAACAAACTATATGAATATGAATATGAAAAATACTCCGCGATAAATTTTAAATACCTAGGTGACGGGCATATTCAAAATGCAAAAGTAGGTGTGAGTGGTGTTACAGACGCCGCTTATGGTAGAAATATCTGGACTAACAAATACGCTGATAGAAATAGGTTTATCAAATTCGCTAAATTACAATTACTATAAATTTCAAATATGCGCTAAACAACAAAATTATTAATATTTAGAACTAAGTTTAACGTATTGCCCAAAACGGCCTCCACTTAGCAAAATGCCGGTTGTAACGACCACCGCTGATCTTCCGTAGAAGCCGCCCGATGACATCACGGACACTCAAAATAATTTGATGATCCTAAATTAAACGAGAAAATCAACAACGGTTAGAAGTCTTTGTGTTTCGATTACATCCGCAAATGAAAAATGAACCTACTGAGTCTGATAGCCGCATCTCCGATCCCATCACAAACAAGCAGGTGACAGCGAAAACGATCAGATGATGTGGCGCTCCTATCAAGCATAAAAAGAGCGGAACATTTGGCAACGCGCGATACAGTTCGCGAGCGATATCGACAGAGATATGGAAGTGTCTTCGTCGCAGCGGCCGCCTTGGATGAGCTCCAAGCTCCAGATCTCGTAAACTAAACACATAACTGTCTCGATCCCGGAAAGTAAATATAACTTAGGGTTCCTAATGTACCAGCACGAGCTCATAATTTACACATACGATACGAGATACAAACTGGAAAATTCTTCGCGTATCTTGCGACATTGATACGTCACCGTTTACGATACCACAATAAAGTTTAGTAGCCGTAAACAGTGTTTATGACGTCCATTCTACTTCGAATAAGGACATTCATGATATCTATTATAATAAAATCTATTGCAGACGACTGTACTAGTACTAGATACTTTAATATTGTTCGGCTATTCAAACTGTTTAGCTAAAGTTCCGAATGAGCTCTTGACAGACAATTAAGGACTGAATTGTGCTGCGAATATATAAGTATATTAGGTGCTCAACTTTAAAAGCGATTAGAACTTTTCGACTGAAATAAGTAATCAGATTTCAAATCGTTTAGCAAACAGCCTCTGTGGTGTAGTGGTTGAGCAGGTTGGCTCAAATCTCATACACCACTGAGGTTGCGGGTTCGATTCCCGCGACGGGACAAATGTTTGTGCACAGAAAAAAAAGCGCAAGCATTTGTTTCGTGTCTGGGTGTTGTGGGACCATGGTCCTCATAGTTCCTGGTTCCCTAGATACAGGGAATCCTAGTTAGGGGCCAAGATCTATATATGTGATCGTTGGGCGTTTCTATTATTATAAACTTTGAGATATTTCGAGGCTGCGCATTAAAATGAACTCATTTTGGTAGATTTATATTGATTAAAAAATTGAACACAAAATAAGTGTTCGGTTATTATTTATCATCATCATCATCATGAGCCCATCACGTTCCCACTGGTGGGACACGGGCCTTCTCTCATAGAGAGAGAATGGGCCATAATCCACCACGCTGGCCCAGTGCCGGTTGGTGGATGTCACATGTCCTTAACTTTTTGTGATTTTGGACATGCCGGTTTCCTCACGATGTTTTCCTTCACCGTTTTTAGAGCGAAAAAAAAAGTTAAATCCGCACATAACTTAAGAAGGTCAGTGGTGCGAGGCCAGCGGGATTTGAACTCGGGTGCGTCGGATCGAAAGTCGCACGTGCTCCCACTGAGCCACACTCGCTCTTCTATTATATATGTTATGTAATATATATTTAGATTTAGAATAATATTGTAGTTGTTTAATTCACAAATTAATTTAGTAATATGTAGCGCTGAAAATATTATTATTATTAAGAACTACGACGCTTCAAATTATTTTACTATACTAATTATTCCACGTAAACTCAGATAGTAGAGGAGACCAAATTAAACTACATACTCGTAGAATGAAAGTCGTTATTTTTACATTACCACTAACTTCAGCTCCAGTCATGCATACATTCAACAGAATTTCAAGCAAAAAATAGGTCTAAATTTCCAACTCAAGCTTGTTACAAAGAGTAAGCCTAAAGACCCTTCTGTTACGTAATTCTTTGTAGGCGATTATTCAGTGAGGCTCTGACTACCATCGCATTGAATATTTTGACGGGAACTGAAGGATGAGGGTGCTGATTTGCACAACAATCACGGTTTTGATAAATGAATAGGTACTATGAAAAGCTGGAAAACCGATCTGAGATCTGTTGTTGTTTGTTTAAATAATCTGTATTGTATTGTATTATCCTACTATATACACAAAGTCAAAGTCAAAGTCAAATATCTTTTATTTAATAGTCACAAAAGTGCACTTTTAAAGGTCATAAACATGCACATAATACAAATAAAATATGTTAAAATTGTAACATATGTTAACCTGACTTTGGAAAAAAGGTAAGTATGTTTACCCATTTCTTTCCTATTTCAAATTGATGACTGGGTGCAGAAAAGAAACGCGAAAACTGACTCTACCAGTGCCTCGGAAATACGCCCGCTAGAGAAGATAGCTCCAGCGCAGTGCTTTTTATGGTATTGAAAGTTCTGGGTGGCACTGCAATTTTTATGGGCAGGCGTGGCGCTTACCATCAGGCGAATGACTTGCTCGTCTCAACACTCAGTTCCATGACAAAAAAATAAAAAAAACATATTACAATCGAAATGAATGTCTTGAGAAATGAGCCCTGCATATTTTACAAAAAAAATGCTTATACTTTTTAACCTTTTCTATGTTGGACAACGAAACATGTGTTTAATTGTTTTTAGCTTCAACTGTTTTTGCAATAGCTTATATTGCACTCTTCACCCTGTGACAATAGCTCATAGTCTCATAATGTCCAGTAACTTCGTTTGAAACAGCGCCCTTCAAGCCTGACATATTAATTATTCTGTGGCAGAACTCAGTAATGTTTGCACACAGTAGTGTTTGTGTTGTAGTGTTTGGCAGTAGCCAAAGAAAACTAACTATTATGCTACTGCTTGGCGGTTGTGTCTTGGAAAGGTCTGGTACCCATGGCGGACCCTTACATACTAAGGGGCGTCCATTAATTACGTGGGCAATTTTGGTGATTTTTCGATGGATTTAGCCATATGTTAGTAGAGAAACATGTTTTACTACATTTAACCCAGTTTTCTTACAATATTACACTGTTTAAAAAAAAAACGTCATGTTTACCGAGACCCTCTCTCCCTCTCCCCCAAGTGAGATTGGGTGAGATTCGGCTCGACCCCCTCCCTCCTCTAAACGCCTAACGTAATTAATGGACGCCCCCTTACCCACCACTATAATATCTCCTAATATACTTTGCTACTGACCTCATTCACGTAACCTTATGAATTGCTTATTTAATTTCTAATAAATATCCAGTAATGCCGAAACCACTTCAAAGGTGGTTACTTACACACACACACAGGCACATAGATAAACTCTTATTACTTCTAGCGTCCACAAATCTCCTTGATCTATATTCCCTAAAAACAAGATCCTTCGCCAAATATATTAGGTACATACTGCTAAAAGTAAAGGTACATAGATACCTATAAACAGGATGTAGGTATGTACTAGTATTTAGACCTTCCTAAACCAATCGTAGGCGCTTCCAAAAGTTGTATCCCTTTGCTGGAATATCAAGCTGCGTTTTTGTATACCGTTTCCAATATTTATGTACCTATAGCTTTAGCTGGTTCGAAATGAGGCCTTAGGAAACTTTATAAGTATTTCGGACTTTCCTTTTTAATTATATAGTGCGTTTATGTACCAACTGTTTATGAAAGATGTTCTGTGGAGCAGAAGCGGTGATTAGCGGTAAAGTAAAAACCGGACGTATATCATCACCTTCATCACCACCATCACCTTCCTTACCATCATCATCAGTACACCCCACGTGGGATGTCATTGCAGGACAACCCCCCCCCCCCCCAGAATAGAAATAAGATTTAGTAACTACTGTTTTTATTTAATTTACACTTAAATTCTTCTTTTTCTCTTATGTGGGTATATGGCCAGATTTAATACCACACAAACGGTCACCTATCCAAATGGTGACCTCTGCGAACTTAGCTTAAGAAGGAACGGCACGCTGAAATTTTCATACAAAAAGAAAACGTTTTTCTACCCCTAAACATTAACCAAATTCGATGAAATTTGGACATGTAAGAGATGTTATCATTCTTGAGGTTTGTAGGTTTTTATTTTTTCGATAATTCCTATAGAATTTGAATGAATGGACCAAAAAAACTCGATATTTACTCGATTTTTTTGAAGTTTGTAAGCTGTTATCTTTAAAAAATAGACATAAACTTAGAAAAAGGAAAACCTACAAACCTAGTTTATTTTCCATTTAAGGAATTGAGACCAAAATTACCAAATTTGGTTCAGATTTAGTGTGGTAGAAACGTTTTCTCCCGAAACGCTAATTTTAATAAAAATCTGAAGTTGATACGAATTTAGTTAAATTATTATTATTATTTAGTTAATTTATTTAATTTAATTCAATTTAATTTTTCTGCGAGACTGTAAATCATTATAGCACTAGGTATTTGATACCTAGTGCTTGCTGGCCGCGGCTTTGCTATATGCTCTTTAGCAGATCAACAAACATCTAGGCGATCTATGCTACGAGCACTATGTACTAAATGAATGTTCTTTAATATAACAAGAGATACTCTAACAATTATGCCCAAAAGGTTCTGCGTACGTGGAGTTATTTCGTAGTCAGTAAACCATCTACCATGAAAAGCTGATCCTTCTTTCCGGAAACATCACAATTAATCTTCCAACAATACAAAAGCCGTAAACAAAATATTTATCAAGCAAATCTTTCTTTCAATCAAGGCTGTTCAAAATCATTAAAGGTTTTCCTTTACGTTGCTAGTTCAGCTCCAGGGATGCGTGTAGAGCGCGTGACGGGATGAAACGAGATCGGAACGGGGCCGGATATATCCCACGTAGCGCGATGATGGTAACGAACGACTATTGTTATTTGTTGTTGTCTTTTACAAAGTTTTTGTAATGGCATAATTATGCATATCAGGATAGAGTAAATGTATCATGTCCATTGTTCTTGTAGTGTCACAAACAATATTGGAGCCAAACAATTAAAAAAAAACAACGTTATTCCTCTGCTCTACCTGCTTTAACGGATAAGATACCAATGGGTTAATCCAACTGGCTATCCAACCAGGCTGTGTCCAACTGCGTCATAATAAAAATTGACAATAAATGACTCGTAGATCCTGTACAATGGTACTACGCCGTTGCACAACGACAACTGAGAAAAACCCGACCAAAGCCCTCTTATAATTACGCCTACAATAGCTCTTGTCAGTTGTTCTGCACCCTGCAACCGGGTGTTCAAGACCATATTCGGCTTCGCGAGTCACCTGCGCTCGCATCCAAGTTGACTAGGTTCGCCGTCGACGGACACGTCGTGGAGGACATCATCACTACGCCGTCGGGAATGTGTAATGCCACTGCAAATGCCGCTGAATTAACGAGTTAAAATGTCGCCGACATCTGCATAGTGAGATTTTTATCGCGTTTAAATACAGGAACACAGGTAGAGACCTTTATGGGTAGTTAAAAATATAAAGAAATATGAAAACAGTATTAAATCATGTCGTCAAATTGTCTCGGGAGGCTCATAGTTCTACGTGTTCCGAATACACGAGGCAAGGTCACAGTGTGACGGTCAGTTTAGTCTAGACCTTGAAGGGCTGTTGCGAAGTCTTCTGAGGACGACCGCTTTAAAAATAAAGTTTAGAAGGTTCTTAGAATTTTGCATATATTCTCCTGAACAATTGATGCAATTAAAATAATCCGGTAATTAATATTAATTGTAATTAAAATTACATACATACCAACTTTTTATAAATCTTTTATGTTTTGTATTTTTTTATTTTTTTATTAATTATTATAGGCTTGCGTTTGACCGCTATCTCATCGTTGTTGACGATGCGGTCAAAGAATAGAAGAAATATGGTACTAATCTTTATAAATTAAGTTAAGAATTAACATTTAGTACATTTTTAGAGATATATTTCCAAAATGTTCCTTCTTTTGCACAATGAAATTTATTTTTTATCCCGCTGACCCCGCACCATTAACTTTCTTAAGTTATATGTGGATTTAACACTCGCTCTAAAAACGGTGAAGGAAAACATTGTGAGGAAACCGGCATGTCCAAGAATTAAAGACAAAAAATCAAGGACATGTGACATCCACCGACCCGCACTGGGTCGGATTATGGCCCACACTCTCTCTATGAGAGTAGGCCCGTGTCCCTATAGTAAGAACAGGAAGGGCTGATGATGATGATGTAATTATAGATTTGTTAAAAACAAAACGTAAAACTCGTTTTTATTTCAATAAATTAAACACACATAACGAACTCCCAAGTGAGTCTTTAGAACTGAAATGCCACAAGCGGCAAACAAAGCCGTACGTAGACGGGCTACTACGACGTAGCTATTGTTGTAGCAAATAGCGTAGAAGCTATTTTTCTTTTAGGTGTCGAGGGATATTTTTTCTTTATAGATTTCTTTCTTCTATTCCTTGATCTGGAAGTGCACGAAAATCATGCGAACCGCACCTGTAGCCACAGGCTACGCCACAGTTGCTCCGGTATCACGGCAAATGTAACCACACCACCTGTGGGACGGCTCCGCCAAATACCAGCTCGAAGCCTTGGAGACCATTGAAAGAAGAGCCAAAAAGCTCATTGGTGACGATGCGCTGGTTAAAACTAATCTTCAGAGTCTTGAACATCGGCGCAAAGTTGCCAGTTTATCGGTCTTTTACCGGATACATTTCGGAGAGTGTGCGACGGAATTACATGAACTTATTCCGCCATCCCCATTCTATCACCGGAGGACCAGGCGTACGGCAAGCCGTCATCAATATATGGTTAACATCCCTCCGGCTCTCTTTGCTTCGACCTTCATAATGCGAACGGCCAAGGAGTGGAACTCTCTGCGAATCTCAACTCATTCCGAATCTGGGTGTCTTTAAGACAAGAGTGAACAGGTTTCTTTTAGGCGAGCGTGCTACATCTTCGACCGCATCGTTACTTAACAACAGGTGAGATAGCGGTCAAACGCAAGCCTATAAATAATAATAATTAAAAAAAACCTTGACTAAACGACGCAAGTGTAATTATGCCCTTATCTGGACAAGTAATCTGTTTCACTGACAGGTTTCCTTAAATGATACAATCTCGAATCGACTACTGAAATATTTATAGGAAACCTCTAAATATTGCAATACCATACCTAAACTAATATGTTTCATAAGTTTGGAGGCTTTAAATTTGGAATGAAATCGCTAGAGCCATCGTCAGCATATTCGCTTCACTTCTATTTTAAAAATAAAAGATCTATCGAGTACACAGATTTTGATGCGGTTTCCACTACCACTAACATTATAAACGCGAGAATTTGTGAGGATGGGTGGATGTTTGATACTCGATAACGCGAAAACTACTAGCAGGATTTTGATGAAATTTTGCCTATAGCCCGGAAAAGATCATTTTCAAACAATTTTTTTTTTTACGCTTAATAGATCCATGTTTGGCCACTATCTCGCCTGATGTGAAGCGATGATGTGGCCTAAGATGGAGCACATAGATCTAGATAGAGACGGCAGTTCAGCGGCTGCTCACACCCGTCTCCCCGATGGTTCACCGAACATCATCCCGAAACACGACTAGGTCGCTTGACGACATGACTTTGTTCGGTGGGTGGTATTACAACCACGGCCAGAGCCTACCACTCCAAAGCGCGTAAGCGGGTTTCATCACGATGTTTTCCTTCACCGTTTTAGAGCGAGCGTGCAAAGTCTGCACTGAACTATAAGTGAAAATTTAACAGGGATGTCGATATAACCAAATCCCACGCGCACGAAGTCAAAGGCTTTATCATAACAACAATAAATCACAGACATTCCGTTTAAATGATACTTGTGTGACGAAACTTCCACACCGCGTTAAATAGCCATTCTTTAATTATTGAAAATAAATTACAAAAGAAACTATTTTCGCCTCACAAGTGTCATCACAAACGATTGTTTGTCGTTCTCAACAGCTGTAGGTATATTACAAGCGGACGCAGACGCATGCCGGAACTAGTGGTACGTAACGCGGCTGGCTCGCGGCCATCGGACACGCACACATGTTTAGCAGCACGCACATTATTATATGCTCAGTGTATTGTACAGGTAGGGTTGTCAGATATTAAAAATAAAATTAATAAAATATTAGATTTTACATTAAAAAAAACTCCGATATTTCAAGTACATATCGGGGGCTTTTTCAATTTTCATGTAACTTTTTTTAAGGTTTTTAACCATTAAGTGTTTATCTATCTATGTAACATACATGGGTGATTTAAATTTTAGATCACACATATCATGTTTGAAAGTAAAATACACACCTATATATTATTGGAGTTTTATAATGTGCAGCACACTGACCGCAATAATTCTTTTAAAATTCCTGTCCATCCAAAGGTTGCCTGTAAGAAATTGCGCATAGCGATAAGGCCGCACATTTTTTTTGTCAGAGTTCCGTCGTAGCCAGCCACGCACCTCACAGACAGCATGGGTTCGCTGTTCTTGACGAGGCGGTTGGAGGTGCAGTTACGAGGTGGTGAAACATTATACCCACTGTTTATTAACTTTGTTAACTATTGTTTTTCCTGTGTGTTTGGTTTTCAATAAAGCATTATTGTATTGTATTGTATACCTACCCATTATGCGTCTAAAATCCCTACCACAGCTAACAAAAGAGCTGATGACCTTGAAACGGCTGAACCGATTTTGATAAAACCTACCTAAGAACCACCGCTAGAAAACCTGCTTTCGAATGAAAAACAACGGATCCAAATCGGTTCACGCGTTAATGAGCTACGGTGCCACGGACACACACATACAGACAAACACAGTGGTCAAACTTATAACATCCCTCCTTTTTGCGTCGGAGATTAAAAAATAAACCTTTATTGCTGTCTTACAATGTTTCAATAAAATGTAATTAGTTAAAATATCAGTGTTCGTGGCACTCTTTTTAGAAATAGCTTGTCCATCGACAAAGGTATTCTCAAAAAAATTTCATATGTATTTCTCTGTCTCTTGCCTTGCGAATCCACTCTGGACCAACCACTCTTTTAATATCATCTTCCCAACCAACCTTACGTTTGTGTCAGATAAACCTTGCTTTAATAAAAGTGTAACAATCTGAAATTTTTGACACTTATACTCGTAAGGTTAGGAGGACGCCCTGCGACTAGATGGAGGTTGCTGGTAGCGACTGGAGAAAGAAAGGCGAAGATCGGGCTCAGTGGCGTGCTATGGGAGAGGCCTATGTCCAGCAGTGGACTGATGTAAGCTGATGATTCTGATGAAGGTTATTGAAAAAATATAACCTATTTGTAAATCAAATACAGTGATGTCTCTGATATTCAAGCCAAGTTGTTGGAGAAATGGGCCGGGCTTCTTTTTTTACCCGGGCATACATGAGTTCAAAGTTCAAAGTTTAAAAGTCCTTTATTTAGTTTTCGCATTACAGATGCACTTATGAACGTCAATTATTACAATGACTCTACCACCGTATCGGAAAAAGAACCACAACTCAGAAGATACGGCAAATGGTTAAGCAGTTATGCACCTTTCCTTTTATGCATTTTGCATCTTTATTGTATAATAAACTAGCTGCACTCCGCGGTTTCACCTGCGGCTTCCCGGGAGAAAAGTAACCTATATTATGTTAATCCATAAGCTATCTCTATTCTGAATTTCACTCAAATCCGTTGAAGCGTTACAGCGTGAAGCAGTAACAAACACACTTACACACACACAATCTTTCGCATTTATAAGTGAAGTTATTTATAAGTGTTTAAGTGAAAATCTTATAGAACTCTAACATTTTCGTAGTACCTATCATGATAGAATTCGGTAGACACGTACCTAGTGCAGTAATACGTATTCAGTACATTAATTCGAGGTGGCAACCCTAGCCACGTTGAATATGTGCCACACAGCCATTGTGGACGCGTCAGTCGCTTCAGACGGAGACATTGAAGATCGATTCAGTGATGAGTTGATGGTGCAAGCATGAATGGTTCACTTGTAGCTATACTCGTACTAAATACATTCGTAGTGATGAAATATATTCCGTAAAAAATCTGTTTAGCGCACTACTTGCTCTCGGCATGAATACTATAATTATTTTATGATACTGAGTGATGAAGTCGTTCACCTGATGGTAAGCGCCACGCCTACCCATAACAATTGCAGTTCTACCCAGAACTTTTAAAACCATAAAAAGCACTGCGTAGCGTTGCATTTCATGCATTGTGCTTATCACCCCGAGACATCAGATATTAAGTCTCATATGCCCAGTTATTTTAGTTTAATTAAAAAAAATTCTCTTATTTTGTAAGATTGTTATTAAAGGCAAAATATAAAAATAATTGATATTACAGAACCATTTACCACTAAAATAATAGGTAATTATAATATTATATTCATCCTAAGGTTGTCTGGAAGTGGTCGTTGGTTAGCGATAAAACAACAATGCTGCTAATTGTACTCTTTTTATTATATTGTTTAATGAACAATCTGTCTTTAAATAAAACAGTGTTGGTGTATTGTATTGTATTGTTTACAAATTGACTTCACATAAAAAAAATTTGGAATTTGACAACCCTACGATAAAGCTTATACGGTGGTCACGAAAATGAGGCAAAAACAAAGTTACTTTATTTTTTTGGGAAAACGTTTAACTCATGGTTAATTAAAATTATGCTTAATAATTTAGAATTCTCAGTAAAAAACAGAACGAATGCTATTATTAGGAAGAAAAAAAATGTATTATGAGACAACCACAGAATACAGAACAAACTTTATAATGAAAAAGAACAAACAAGGGAAAAAAATTAACGGTTACATATTAAAGCTACAAATAAATAAAACAAGATATTTGTTGAAAAATATATTTCTCACGACAAGCTTTTAACAAATTCGTAATCAGCACCGCGAGCAGATTAAAATGAACCCAAACACTAGTAGTTTACAATTATCCGTCAAGGAGTTCCATTGCCCACATTCCGTCTCCATCATCAGATCAGTTGGCTGTCACCATAATACTGCATTGTCATCAGACTTTGACAAGTATGCAAAATTTCAACTCCGTAAGATAAACGGAAGTGGTTCTGATTCAACTTGCAAGATTTGACCCAAATAAACAAACAGTGCAAATTAAATAAAAGCTTGCAATACAAAAATAATGCATGTTCACTTTAATCATGTGTCCAAGAGATAATAAACCGACAATCCAGTAGAATGGCCAGTGGCTGGCTTATCGCGTGCGCCTGGAAGATAACTACACAATCCATTACATTGTCATGCTACTGGTCGATATACACTTAACATTTTGGTCGTTGAGCTGTGCCACGGAATATATAACAGAAGAAAGGGTGGAAATGAATTCGATATTTTTCCGAAATTTATGTACTCAGTTACGAAGGCGATGCGGCAGAGCGAGTGTGGCTCAGTGGGAGCAATAATTTTTGGGTCAGTTATTTGTATTTTTTTATTTAACGTTATACATTTATTCTAATGCATGGATTAGAAGTACATATATTTCGGAAAATATATAATTCATCAGTCAACATCATCTTTATCAACACACTACGTCTGGCCTTATTTCTGGGATAAGGCAATCTTCTAGAGAAAGACTTATATGAAAAGTCATATGATACTATTAAGTCTTCTGTGGTTTAGAGTAAATAATAGTGTTTATATATATCTATCACAGATCCATTCCTCACAAACTTTCACATTAATGTTAGTAGGGTATTTTTAGAGCTATCCACAACTGCAATTTGCCATTGAATGTTAATTACTTACATAAGTTAGCCACGGTCAGAGATAACGTGCCAATGTGGTAGAATGGGCCGCCGGCCAGTAGGGGCACTGGGCACTGGGCAGGCCATGGCGTGAGCTTCAAGATAACCGTGCAATAGGCCACCGCGCGCGAGAGTTACGCCGTGCCTGATAAGCTGATATCGGGTGTTATGCTGTAATTCTGTGTGGAACGTGCTTCCATCCTCTTTTCCTACCCCCTACCCATATGTCTCTCAAGCGCCAATCGTATATCTTGTTGAGCTCAAATTAAGGTATAGCTTCACTGCGATTAATAAGATACGGTCTAATTATTGTCAATTCAGGCAAGAAATCGAATTAATCTCATTAATTTATACCAAAATACAAGTTGATATAAATTTAGTGGGTTGATATAAATTTACAATATATGGTATCATAAGACATTGACTGGTAGTGGGTTGGAGCATTTGAGATATCTATAGGCCTTTAATGGTATATGGGCTGTCCAACTGCTTCTCCTAGTAAGTAGTTAGTTTAGTTTTAGTAAGTAGAGTGTAGAGTTGTTTTCAGTAATAAAGGCATTTCGTTAAAAAAAATCTTATACATATATCAAGTACCTACCTATAACTTCAATATAATTTAAAAGCTGTAATTGGATTTATCAGTCTATTTATTCGAGAAGTCGTTTGGAAAGTAATTTAACTTTGACGAAGAACGCAAATTATTCGTGGACAGCCCATCACTTTGAGAAGAAAATACTTAGATTTAATTTTGTGAGAAAATTTAATAAGTACGATCCTGTTTAGTTTTTTATATCAGGGCCTAAAGAGTCACAAGATGGGCAAGGGCGTGTGCGTGATGCTTAGTCACTCCTTGTTTTAATTTAAATATGTACTTTTTTAATATATTTTACCCACTCCATACAACTCCATACATGTAGAATTAAGTATAAAGTTATAGGATAAACGGACAGCAATAATGCTGTTCCTAATTAACCTTTTTTCTGAATGGTTAACTATCGTAAAATTATTTAGAGACTTCAACTAATAAAAAAGGCGGACGCCGCGTCGTTAAATTCAAAAGCATTTAAGCTATGCCGGTCCGCTGGTTTGTGCACGAACCACACGCACACATTTACATCATGTTATGCCGATCGGCCGTCACATCGGCTTGACATCGGCCCTCCGTTCAAATAAACAAACAACGCCACCGCCATTGCTATGCTTCAGTTGTAGATTCCGTCCAAGGCGGAATCTCGCTAAACGACAATTTTATTCGTTCAAGTTTTTTATATTTTCAAATCCAGGCCATAATTTTACATGTGCCATTCATCTAAGTAAATCCATTGAGTCGTCCCCACGATACTAAATTTTTTCGACTTCCGTTCGTCCCTCAGTTTCATATCGTATCTTCTGTTAGTGGTTTTTTTTCTGATACGGTGGTAGAGCCGTTGTGATAATTTGACGTTCATTAGTGAGTCTTTGATGCCAAAACCACGGAATACAATAGTACCTACCAAGATACCAAAACTGAATAGAGATTTTGATTTTATCAGACTAAAATAATGTAGGTACCTACTAAAATAATGTTTAGGCAAATAAACCATTTTATTTTATTTTTATTTGGCATGGCTGCGTAACAAATATCAAATTATTATACAAACATTTTATGGTATTAACAGGCCTAGCGCACTCCGCACTGTAGGTACGAAGCTACAAGTACATAGCCGGACACCGACGGCGGGTCGCGCGGCGCCACACGTGCCGCGTCAGAAGAGATAAGAGCTATGCGATAGAAAGAGAGGCGCTCTGTAGGTTAATATGACTGGTAGATATGCAGCGCTACGCGAGCTGAATTGAGTTTTATTGCATCATAGCAAGAGTCGCTATTTGTTTAAATTTCTTGCGGAGTGATGCTTCTTCCCTTAGTATTCTGTGGTATAAGTTATGTAGAAGTTAATATAGAAATCAAGGAATAGATTAAAGTGCAGGCGATTCGACCTTTAATTCGCGTTAGGCTTTTGTAGAGGCCGCCATTGCTTATCTTATCTCGATCTGTGTATAGATAGCAAGCACTTGTTTTAAACTTTTGTTAGAAATGGTATAAATATCAGAGCAATAAACTTAGTTTAGAAGTTTTGAGTTTGTTCAGGCTTTTACTTAAAGTTCAAAGTTAAATGAAGGTTATAAGCTGTTTACTTCATTTAAATTAAGCACACCTTAGATTTTCAGCTATCTTGCACATAAACTTAAATGTAGATGGATAGTTTGATTGTTGACATCTTTTATACTCACATTTTAAGCAAATAAATTCTATTCTATTCTATAGGTACTTTTTAACCAACTTCAAAAAAGGAGGAGGTTCTCTGTTCGAATGTTTTTTTTTTTATGTTTGTTACCTCAGAACTCCGTCATTTATGAACCGATTTGAAAAATTCTTTTTGCGTCGGGTTCAGTATAGCTACGAAGTGGTCCCTTATACCCAAAAACCGACTTCAATGTATCTTCGAAGTCCAAGGTCACATATCGATGAAATTTATATGGGACCACTTCGTAGCTATACTGAACCCAACGCAAAAATAATTTTCCAAATCGGTTCATAAATGACGGAGTTCTGAGGTAACAGACATAAAAAAAAAACGAACAGAGAACCTCCTCCTTTTTTGAAGTCGGTTAAAAAAAGAAATGTTTGTACATTTACGAAAAGAGACTTGCGATACATATTTTCACAATTCTCGCCAACCTTTCCACCACCACTCAGCTTGCTTATATGTCAGTGCGTGGGTGCCCTTATCGCTAACAGCTAACTCTTCCAGGCAACATCTGTCTGCCTGTCGCATTAGCCAGTTTCGCACAGCAAATATCATTAAAAGCTACTACAACAGAAATCTACCACCTCTTTAACTTCTTTCAAGTATACGAGTACTTAGTACAGGTACCTACTTATAGCAATAGAACAATCAATCAATCAATCAAAAGTTCTTTATTCAATTTTGTCGTCACAGACGCACTTATGAACGTCAATTATTACAATGACTCTACCACCGTATCGGAAAAAGAACCACTACTCAGAAGATACGGCAAGAAACTGAGGGGCATATTTTTTTAGAACTTTTGTTACAATATTTGAACGGATGCTGGCAGCGCTTTTGGCCATTAAATCAGATAGTTGATGGTGCCTTCTCAGCAGCCAGTAGTCTGACATGCTACAAGGTATAAGCAAAACATAATCTGTTCAGTTTTAGGGAAGGCAATTCATTTTGCCGTAGGTACTACCAAAGCCGCTATATCAGAGCTGTGTACAGCATTTTTTTTAATGTAACTAAATGACGAGACGAGCTGGTCGTTTGCCTGATGGTAAGCGATACGCCAGCCCATAACAATAATAGCACCACCCAGAACTTTGTTTTCCAAAATCCTGCGCGGCACTGTACTGAGCTCGTCACCCGAAGACAATTAGCTGTTGAGTCTCATAAAGCCCAGTAATTTCGCTGGACCTACAATGCCCTTCATACCGGATCTCAGTAATGCTCGCGCACAGTAGTGCGCGAGCAGTAGCTTGGCGGCTGAATAACTAGCAAAGCGGTGGTACCCACCCAGACGGCCTCTCACATACGAGAAACCTACCACCAGTATTCCACCTCAAAAGGAGTAGGGGTGGGTTCTCTACATGGGACCACCCCGAGACCCCTACCCCGCTAGGGTAGCCTGACATCAGCACTCGGGGGCTTCTACCCTCGGAGAACTGGCAGGCTGCAGGTGGCTGCTCCGCTAGTCAGTGCGCCTCTCAGCGGTTCTGTGTTGAGCCTCTGTTGTGTGTGGCGGTCGCTGTCGCCTCTGCCCTCATTGTCTTCTTCTAGCCGTGGGAGAAAGTAGCTGCGGGACAGGTTGCGCTTCTGGGGTTCGACAATTTTTAGTTTCAGCAGATTTTAGAGGTAGAGTTATTTATATTATATATAGAACTTTAGCGCTACAACAAAGTAACTCATTATAAAACCTTTTTTTTAACCTATTTTTTCTTTCAAACATTAAAGTCAAAGTCAAATATCATTTATTAAATAGGCACAAAAGTGCACTTTTAAAGGTCATAAACACATGATACACATAAAATATGTTAAAAATTGTAACTTATGTTAACATGACTTTGAAAAAAAGGTAAGCATGTTTACCCATTTCTTTCCTATATTAAGTCTAAGTGCTGAAAAGAAATGCGAAAACTGACTCTACCCGTGCTTCGGAAATACGCCCGCTAGAGAACATTTTTTGTAGTGCACGTGTACCTTTATCAATAATTTCATTATAATTAGCTTGCTGTGTTCTCTTCAAGAAGGTCGTACACTCACATACTGTATCCTTTTCAATGTTCTTTTAAGCAATGCCTGTGTACAGACCAGTTTAGAGATAAAAAAAAACAAGTTATTTTTGCTGGTGTATAATTTTATAGAGTTATCTATGTCTTTCGGCCTATACTTCCACCAAACTTACATACACCTATTCTGTAGGATAAATTAAACTAGCGCGGCTCCATTACATTGCAGCGTGCACTTAGTGATATTGGTCCTACCGTCAGTTAGTACAAGATGGCGCTTAAAAATCAATTACCTATTCTGTCTGCGAGATTTACCGACACTGGAACAACTGACGAAGTAATACTTCGGACTCGAGTTCAGAAGTGGGTCTGCCATTTTGCTAATTAGGTTTTTAAGCTCGTGACGACTTTAATTAATGCTCAACATAGTTTTCTCGCAGTGACGGCTTAATATTTTTTTTTATAAATGACGAGACGAGTGTTGATGGTAGTTCGCCTGATGGTAAGCAATACGCCTGCTAATAACAGTTGCAGCACCACCCAGGACTATGTTTGGCAAAATCTTGCTCGGAACTGCACTGCGTTTGTAGAGAAAATTAACTCTTAAGTGTCATAATGCCTAATAATTTTGCTGGCTAGAATGCCCTTCAAACCGGAACACAGTAGCACATGCGCACTACTGCTTTTCAAAAATTGTGATGAATCGAGATTTTGAAAAAACTTCGAAAAATAAAGTTTTAACTTCTTTTTATAAGTAGGTACACGGATTACTCTCAAAACTACTAAGCCGATTTGTATGATTCTTTAATCGGTTCAAAGAGTAGGTATACCCGCCATGTGGTATACCCGCCACGCAATATACATTTTGATCTAATGATGCACTTAGGAAATAACGATAAAAAAGCTCCTGCAAAAGGCTGCGGCTATCATGATGATACGTCGTCCTTCAAGGTTCCAACAGAGGCAATTTACTTAACCACAGGGCGCAAAAAGTGAAATTATCATACTCCTTATCTTGGAGAAGTTCCATTTCGTTTTTGGAAACGAGCCGGCCGAACCTTTTAGGGTGTTCGATAACATGCACCCTATTTCTTGCGATAACAGGAGCATGGGGTTTTGTGGTCGGGTATCGGGGTATCACGAATAGTGAGTAAGTAGGTACGTACATACGAGTATATTTTTCCTAGTACTTAGCGCTTTTCTTAGCTTTTTATTTTTGAATCCAAGATGAAGAATTTTATTACTAAAAATAATAGTACTAAAAATAAAAGAAAATTTGCTTTCGGGGAATATTTTATTACATTTAGTGTTCTGTACCTCAAGGTATTAAGTACCAAAGGAAAATAATTAATTTTTAGAATAAAAGCAAAAACTGACTTCAAGATTATACCTATATTTTTATGTTTGTGTTGATTATATCAAAAAGCACTGAATAAATTTAAATAACATTTATATGGGACCACCTCTGAAGTATATGACCAACAAAACAAAAAATAATAATAGTCAAAATCTATTTATAATTCGTGGAGAAATCGCGTAACAAAAACAAACATACAGTCGAATCGAAAACCTCCTTCTTTTTAAAGTCGGTTAAAAATTATCTTTTTCTTTCTTCTATTAGGATCACTTTGTTTAATGGGCTTGCCTTTGACTATTTACCAAAGTTTTATCGGTTACTAGAGCAACTGAAAAAGTACACTGGGTAGTTACTGGGCATTATGAGACTCTACAGCTAATTGTCTCAGGGTGACGAGCGCAGTGCAGCGCCGCGCAGGATTTTGCAAAACAACGTTCTGGATGGTGCTGTTATTGTTATGGGTTGGCGTATTGCTTACCATCAGGCAAACGACCAGCTCATCTCGTCATCCAGTTACATAAAAAAAATAAAAAATAGAATAACAATGTTCCTAAAGTCTGGCAACTTAGTTGCGTGGCCTGATTTCTAGTAATAAAATCTGCGTTCCAACAGTTGATTGTCAATAAAGGGAGCAGTAAATAACCTAAACTACGCCGCCGGTGTAAAATTGACCTAACACTTTATACCGGCATAGCAACCGGACACCGGCTACGTTTTACAAAGTACCTACCTAAATACCATTACCTGGAAAAGTTTCGACAGAACATATTTTAGAACTTCTAGGCTTTCTTTTTACAACAGACTGGGTCTGCGTTTGACTACAATCTCACCTGATGGGAAGTGACGATGTGGTCGAAGAAGTAACACGCTTACCCAGTAAATACTTGTTCATTTTAGATTTGAACACACCCAGATTGTATTTATGGAAACACAGACGACGGCAAGACATTCCACACCCTTGACGTTCGCACTAAAAAGATGACCCAAAGCGTTTAGTACGAACAGGCGGAACTTCTAACATGTAGGGGTGCCGTGGTACCCATCGTCAAGTTGTCCGATGGTAGAATGGTGATGGAGGGATCAGATATTGCAGTTACGTGTTTATAATTGTTACTAGTATTTAGGGTACTAGGACCTTAGTATGGCCTGTTTCTTTCAGTAATCACATGCGGCATTAACCGTTGATTGTCAATTAAGGGCAAAGGCAGTAAATAAAGCTCCACTCGAACTTCATACTGGCACGGTCTAACTTTTTTGACGATGTACAATCAGCTAAAATACCAAATACATATTTACATAGAATAACCTGCTTAACCGGAGATAAAATCAATCCTGATCAGAGAAGTTCGTGACAATGACAGCATTTATTGATTAGGTAATAGGTACCTACCTAGTGCGGCGTCTCAACTTATATAACACTAGCGACCCGCCCCGGCTTCGCACGGTTATTATACATATAAACCTTCCTCTTCAATCACTTTATCTATTAAAAAAAAACGCATCAAAATCCGTTGCGTAGTTTTAAAGATTTAAGCATACATAGGGATATAGGGACAGAGAAAGCGACTTTGTTTTATACTATGTAGTGATGTCTCTGAAACTCTACATCATATGGATAGTATATGTATAAGTATACCTATTCTAGTATAGTATAACAATCTACTGTAATTAAATAACCTGAAGCTTTGAAATATAACAAAACAACTGGATTAATTATAAGTGAGATTTACGACTTCGAATGCTAGGAAGTTTCTTCAATTTGACTCATTAGGCGTGATACTACTATAGCCATGAGACTGCAGACTGTCTGTGAGATGTCTGAAAACCGAGAAAATATTGCTGTAGCATAATATAGGTACCTATATGAAATACGAGATGGGTATGTCAACTACTGAAAGACTGTTTCATGATTTAGAAGAAAGTTCGTACAACTTTTTGTTACTGAGTGTACACCCCGAAAAAACAATAACTGGTCAAAGTGATCTTTACGCCTCTTGGTATTGCCCTATAAAGTTGCCACATTTAGCCGAATGGCCTATAACTAAGACTTACTCTCGTTATTAAGATAGTTTACTGTCAAGAATCCTGAACAATACTTTTTACTTTCGTACCTACTTTACAAATACAAAACTCTTTGACTTTTTGGCGGAAAATGAAAAGTGGTACAGTTTGATTTTGTTTTATTTTCCAAACAAGTGTTATATCGAGTGATCATGTGTATGTTAGGAAACTGTACTGGTTAGCAATATAACTCTTTAGTCTGACCTCTAATGTCATGGTATGATTTAAACGTCATATTTGACATTTACGTTGACACACCGCGATGATTGGTCCGAGCCACCCGCCATGTTTTTTTCTGTGACAGAAGAGAAAAGATGGCGATGCTGGCCAGATTGCGGTAAGTGCGATCAACGGGTTTTCTTTTATAAATTGAGAAACTTATACTATTCAGTGGCACAGTTCCTGCTAGAGCGATCTAAAGTTAGTATCTAACGATACTAAATGATGATACGAATGTAAATTAAATTGATGAGAGGAGTTCTATTATTGTTCTTTGTGAAAATGTGATGAGAGATGAGATAATAAACCATTATTGTATGTTATCAAGTTATGTTTTCTTTATGTAGTATTTTAAACCCCTACACTTCAGAAGTGGGATAAACGGGTATTTTATTGTAAATCACTCGTTTATCCCGCCCACAACCTCAACCAATGCGTCATCAAAATAATGTAGATATTTTTTTTTTGTTTTCTGTTCGTCATGTGTTATTTTCTCATACCATAGAATACCTCATATACCCCATGCATTACTACTTCAGTTCATTTTAATATTGATTTCTCATAGACATTGCGCAATAATAGAACTCAAAGTAAGTACATCTGAGGATGTGATAGTCATCTTACTATTAATCGAGTGCAAAATGTAGGTGATTCTTGTAAAACACATATTTGTGTAGTAACATAATGGGTAAAGTAGTTAATTGTGACTACTAGAACGATTAGTCACTCGTGTATTAATGAGTGGTGGACGTAAACACAACCAGTAGCCTGTCAATGGCAGCTTATATACATGATATTTTATAACGAGGTGAATGTTTGTAAGTGTTGCAGTTGCGGAAGGCGCGTGGCGCCATTTGTGGAGACTCGTGGTGACGCCGACGACACAGCGGCTAGTACTGGTTGAACTGATGCTATCGACGAGAGTCGTCTGGTCCTCGTCGAGCGCACAGCTGGTAGCGGTGAGTGTGAGACTCAACAACGACCGATGCATAAAATGAGCGAGGGAGCGGAAGGGAGCCAAAGCCTATGATATGATAGGTGGCAAAGCCGCAAGCGCTCTGCATATCATAAGTGATGCGGAAGGGAGCCAGAGAGATGGCAAAGCCGCAATAACTTTCATATTTTTATCATAAGTGATGCGGAAGGGAGCCTGAGAGTTGGCAAAGCCGCAATAACTTTCATATTTTTTTCATAAGTGATGCGGAAGGGAGCCTGAGAGTTGGCAAAGCCGCAATAACTTTCATATTTTTATCATAAGTGATGCGGAAGGGAGCCAGAGAGATGGTAAAGCCGCAATAACTTTCATATTTTTATCATAAGTGATGCGGAAGGGAGCCTGAGAGTTGGCAAAGCCGCAATAACTTTCATATTTTTATCATAAGTGATGCGGAAGGGAGCCAAAGAGTTGGCAAAGCCGCAGTCACTTTTCATTTCGTTATGATAGATATAAATAACGCGGAAGGGAGCTAGAGAGTTGGGCAAAGCCGCAATCATTATTTATTTATACCTATCATATAAATGCTTGGGAAGTAGGCAAAGCCGCAAACATTCGTCAAGCAGTTCAAGTGTGGAGTTACCAACAAAATGCCGTAAGGGTTCGAAGTTTTCACAGCATCAATCGTAAAATCGTAAATTTCTAAAAACCTATCGTAAAACATTAAGGCATGCTTTGCAAATTTTACCAAGACCGAAAAGACGTGGCCAGTGTTGCGTAGACGTTTTGACTTTTTACGTTCTCGCTTATTAAGTTCATCAAATCTGATACATAAGGACCAGGTAATCCGGTTCGAAGGACCAATATACAATAGACGGAATATTACGAAGTAAAAAAGACGTCTGTTTGTTGAGTGGGTTTATTTCACACTAATTAAGTAAAATTGTTAAAATGTAAGGCGATGCGCTCGCAGGCGCAATCCGCTAAGTTGGCAGAAAACATAAATGTACGCTCGCTCGTACAGTGGTACCTATGCTCTAGCGAAAAGTGGAAAGCATCACTATGATCCGATGATCTGATGAGTCCACCCATTGTGCTTTACTTTTAAGTTGTTTTCATGTACCTACTGATTATTTTTGTTTGGTGTACAAGAAAGTTTTGTGTATTGTGTATTGTATGATGATCATGATTTTGGTCTCAAAACATGTGGACGAGTTTCTTACTCTCCGAGAGATCTTCCGCCGTCACGATATAAGTTAGAGACCATAATCAAACGTAGTTTTCAGGTGGATTATAGTGAAACTTATTCTGTTATTGACAAATTCTTAAATTAAGCCGAACTTACTGCAGCTTGATTATAAAATATAGTTTCATGAGAATGTATCAAAATATTTGTAGTTGACGACATAGTGTTCTCAAATGTCCGGTTTTATTTGGTCAACTTTTTTACAGGAAAGATTCGAGTAACTTTTACAAAGGCGTCTAATGAAATAGTATTTTTTTAAAAGAAAATAAACATCCAGTAAATTATGTATGCGTGTGAAAGACGTCATTTTGTCACTTAAAGAAATTGGTGTAGTACAAATTAATTAAATCTATAATACCGACTTTACTGATCGCATCTACGTCAGTGGTTCATAAAGAAGGAAAGTTAATCATGAGTAAGTGTTATTTGCGACCGGCTTCGATTCTGTTAAATATAGCTAAGAATACAGCATCTTTATCCCGCTGACTACTACGCGCTGTTTGCACGTAAATGTTTAAGTTGTTGTGTACAACATAAACTTTTAACAACAATTAACGTGATATTGCAGGACAAACATTAGGGCCAGGTAACTGAACAACGAGACACGATTAGTTTATTAAAACAAAGAGTCGTTGGTTAGAGTTAAGTTGAGCACCAGCTTTATCAACACATATTTCTGGCTATAAGTGAAGAGATGATATACATAGTTCATTTATCTTGTTCTATTACAATTCAAAATACATAATTGTGATGACGTTATTCTTTGGAGATGCACAAAAGATTCAAAATACCAACTTTTTCAGATATTCTGTCGCCTTGATTTTTATTAAGTTTGCACTTTGTGTCGATTCACTGAGTTTTAAATGTCTATAGGTATTAAACTTTTTCACCAACACTTCCAGTTCAGTCCTAAGCGTTGTGTCTTTTTCTTTATTGAACTACCTTATTACGTATCAGTTGTACGACGCTCAAGGTGACGTAGCTGTCGAGCTATTTTAACTGAATTAGTATTCTACAATAAATCTTTCGTGTTCTGATAGCGTTACTATGGCTACACCTGAAAGATTTCGAAAACCATACAACTGCAACATGACAGAGATATTGTGCTACTTACAACTTAACATATACCAATATTTTGCCAACAATGGCAGTCAACTCGTAGAAGTATCTTAATAGGATGGTAATACCATTCGACTATTGTAGTACGGTAGACTCCAATAGTCCTAATCCTACGACATACCATTATTTCGTCAATATTTTATGGAACTGATATCCTGGTAAGTAGTCAGATAAAGCGGGTTTTGGAAAAGTAACAATTATTTTCTGATCGAACTTACTTAGATGCTACTATGTAATAATGTGCTTCGTGAATGACAAAGGAACCTAAATCACATACTTTTGTCGAAATGTTGGTAAATCACTTTAGTTTCGAATATACAGTCACGCGAAGTGTGCAGTCGTTTTCCCTAAGATGCGCCGTTTTGTGAAAACGTACGTGCATGTAAAGTTATTATCACTGTTATTAGAAATATTAAGACTGCTACTACTTTAATAGTGTTTCGCGACCTTATTAGTTACTTTGGTGCGCCAACGTGGTTGAACACCGATCAAGGGAGGTCGTCTACAAATAACATAACTTTCGTAAAGTATGTATATATATATATATTATTATGGAAAACGCAGTTGCTACACCAAAATTGCTAGTGGCAAGTACTAGTTCGATTAGTTTCGATTAGAGCGGTTCAATAAAACTATTCTCGCCGCTGTATCTGTAAAATCGATGACATAAATTAGGACGATTGGGTACCACTGTTCATAAAACGAAGTTTATATCATCTAGAGCCCACCGGATCTTTATTTTGGTTTTAGGTCACCTACTTCGAAAAACATACATAACAATTAATTTCATCTTTATGAGGGTATCATATAATTATACAAATACGGTGTTAATATATACTTAGAAGTGTCGTTAGTACCCGTACTAGGAAATTCTGACAGTTACTACGATTTCTTCCTCTGGACTTTTTACAAACATAGCAGTTTATAAAAATATAATGTATGTTCGTAAAAATCTGCACCAATTCAAGGTGAATAGTGACCACCACAACATAAACACTAGAAATAAGGATAGAATTGCAGTACCTAGGTTTAGACTGAGTAAAACTAATAAGTCCTTCATGGGCAATTGTGTACGTTTTTACACTAAAATTCCAAAATGTATAACGGAGCTCACAGAAAGTAGATTCAAATTGAGTGTGAAAAATATTCTAATGAAAAAAGCATACTATGCAGTTAGTAATTACATAGAAGACAAAGATGCATGGAACATTCCGCTTCTGCCAAGTGGCCAACGGGCATACAAGAGAAATAATATTGTCAAAAACAGACATAAAATATTGTAACAAAAGTTCTAAAAAAATATGTCCCTCAGTTTCTTGCCGTATCTTCTGAGTAGTGGTTCTTTTTCCGATACTGTGGTAGAGTCATTGTAATAATTGACGTTCATAAGTGCGTCTGTGACGACAAAATTGAATAAAGAACTTTTGATTGATTGATTGATTGATAAGTCAAATGGCAACCCTGAGAATATTCTCAGAGAAATAATTTATGAAAGTTTAGATACTACCTACCTGCACTAATAGAGGTTTGGAGGGATGTCAGATCTGTAGTAATCGACCAATCTTTGATCGTGGCGATTTAGTAAATCTGAGAAGAAAGATACTTAACAACGACGGAAAATCAAAGAAATAACTCATGAAATGTCTAGGTACTTATCGTTTTAACTATAAAACGTGATATAATTGATGATCTCTTATGCGCAAAAAGCGCACGTAAAGTGGCGCCGCATTGAAAGTTTTAAGCCATATTTTGACTTAAATGTTAATATTAGTATATTTCAGTTACTTCCATAGTACCTACTATGGGTAAAGCTGCGGAATTACAAACCATATTTGTGTTACAAAAAAAAGAACAATTCGTTGCATTTATAACATGAAAGCTAGTGACTTTTTAGGGAAAGCTTTAAAGAGATCAATTCTTACAGTCGCTTGTCAATAGATTAATATGCCCGCAAAAACAATAGCTACTTTAATAAATAAAAACAGTGACTTTCATAATTATAACAATAGACATAACAATAAGTTGTATCTATCTAGATTCGTTGCAATGAGTTAATGGTTCGTTTATGGGATACTGTTTTACACTTTTGCAATAAATTACGTGAGGGCATTAATAAATTACCAATGTGTAGATTCAAATCATTTGTTAAATCTAATCTTAAGAAGAAAAGATAATATACAATAAATGAATATTATGTTAATCACAAAAATGCATGACCTGTTTGCACTAAGCTCCATGATGATAACAGTTAACGAACATGTGTTGTGTTGTGTATATTGCGTGCGGTGCCATGTGAAATGTATTATGTCTTTGGTCATTCATTAAATTAAACACGTAAAAGTTGGTTTGAATGTTGGAGGTGACTGGGTTTTGCAGTAATGGTCACTCAAATGTCGTTGCTTGTGGCAGATCTATGTGTCGGGTCACTCACTCCCTTCCATCGAATACTAGATACTAATTTGTAATTTTGTAGCTTTGTGTATGATCATAACAATTTAATAATACCTAATAATAATTTAATAATAACAATAATTTGATAATAGTAATGGTTCAATAATTATTGTGTTCACTAGTGTTCTTTTTCTCTTCTAATTGCTGTGCCCAACAGGGTCCATAGTGAGCTTTATTTATTGGCAACAACTGTGTAATAGTACTGCTTGTGGGGACTTGTCTGGTCTGATCACTCTGACAGCTACTGTATCTATATATCTATTTACATATTAATTGCTAATGTTTTCATGTTGCTGATGCTATGACTGTGGGACGTCTCAATCGCGCTTCTGGTTTGACATTGCGTAGTGTGTTATGTTCATTATAATGTATGCCTCATTGTTCAGTGATGTATTTTGAAACGTTTAGGGGGATAAAAAAAAAAAAAAAAAAGTAGAGATAGCGCTGTAGTTTTCTTGGTGTTGTCTTATATAGCGGGCGTATTTCCGAAGCACTAGTGGAGTCGGTATTTGCATTATTCTGGGCCCGGACTTCAGTTGGGTATAGGAGAGAAATGGGTAGACATGCTTACCTTAAGTCTTAATATTTTAAGTTACAATTGTTAACGTACTTTAATTGATTTGTATGATGTGTGACCTTAAAGGTGCAGTTTTTGTGCCTATTTGGTAGATATATTTTGGCTTTTTGAATGGCGCTATACGCCCAACATGTAAAAATTCAGTAAACAGAAAGTCAACTGTAAACATTGATGGTTTTAACCAACAGATATATTGGGATCACTCGTAGTTGAAATTAAATATAGTGTGGAATCGCATGTCAGTCATAATAAATAGAATAGTTTGTGGTGTATTGAATGATAAAAAATAATTTATTTAGTTCGTATAGGAATAAGTAATCGTATCTAGGAATAAGTAATTGCATTATTGACTTTAATTGGAATCACATTCTTGTAATATTACCCACATCATGACAATTTATTGTGTGCGTATCATTGGTTCGAAATACATTTTACATGTTATTTACATTTCAATGCCGTCCGTTGAGTATAAATGACTTTTGTAACGGACAATTGGTGTAATTCTGTTTGATATACGTAATATTCATTATGTAATTTGGAATCTGTACCATCAGTTGATATATCTGTCTACTGTACCACTATGTTTTGATATACTACTAATGTTACTATACTCTTCAATTATCATATTGTTTTTTTTAAATGTAAAGATGACTAATTAATGTACTATGTTTTTGGTATACCTAATTTATTTTTAATTAATACAGTATTGTTGTAATGACTAGTACCTACAGGGAAAAGTCATATATCGGTGCAACGACAAATGAAGCAAGGAATGCAGTTAACAGTTTGAAATATAATAATAGGATTCGATGTTTAATTAGGTATGTTTTTAAATTTGAATAAAAAAAATATTATTACAAACAGCAATACTATTTGATATATGTTATGGTAAAAATAATTATGTTTTGTATATGTAAATGAATTAAAATAAAAATAATTAATGACTATTGTAAATATAAATGAATTATAATGGCAAATAACTATGACTAATGTAGATGTAAATTAATTATATAATTGACTATGTTACATGTAAATGAATTGTAATGTTGACATACACTATTGAATTGGGAAATTCCTGTGATGATAGTTGTATTTGAATTTGAATAAATTTATAAATTATTATGTATAGTGAATTATATCTAATAATTGTTATTTAATTTAAGGAGTATATCACATGATTATATATTTTTTTTGAATAGTTTTCTTTTGAAATTATGTGTTTTGAATTTCGATCAAACGTTTATTATATGGAATGTATAATGGTCATAATAATTGGTGTCTCAAACGTTTGTATTTATTTTGTAAATATTTTGTTTTAAAATCAGCCAGTTATTATTTACCGAAATGTAGTATTGTAAGTAAGTGTGTTTCTATGAAACTAACATTTGTTATAATATTCATACGTAACATTTTTTTTTTATGTTCTTTTGGTTTGTTTTATTGATTCACAAGAATGTGTATGTGTTATTTATGTATCTTACAGCGAAGGGACTCGCTTTAGCAGGATGGCCGAGCTGTTAGGAAACTGTACTGGTTAGCAATATAACTCTTTAGTCTGACCTCTAATGTCATGGTATGATTTAAACGTCATATTTGACATTTACGTTGACACACCGCGATGATTGGTCCGAGCCACCCGCCATGTTTTTTTCTGTGACAGAAGAGAAAAGATGGCGATGCTGGCCAGATTGCGGTAAGTGCGATCAACGGGTTTTCTTTTATAAATTGAGAAACTTATACTATTCAGTGGCACAGTTCCTGCTAGAGCGATCTAAAGTTAGTATCTAACGATACTAAATGATGATACGAATGTAAATTAAATTGATGAGAGGAGTTCTATTATTGTTCTTTGTGAAAATGTGATGAGAGATGAGATAATAAACCATTATTGTATGTTATCAAGTTATGTTTTCTTTATGTAGTATTTTAAACCCCTACATGTAATATCGGTGGAATATTAACCATTAAGATTAACCATTATGTTCTCCCGAAAAGTCCATGGAAAGCTCGTCTGATGTTCGGTGAACCATCGGGGAGACAGGTCTGAGCAGCCGCTCAACTGCCGTCTCTCTCTAGATCTATGTGCTTCATCTTAGGCCACATCATCGCTTCACATCAAGCGAGATAGTGGCCAAACATGGATCTATTAAGCTTAAAAAAAAATAATCTTGAATAAAGCTCCACTACTTTATTAAAGCACTAGGAGAGGGTCCGGCTTGTTGCTGATGACCCTCATTCTCAACAAAAGTATAATAAAAAAAACTACGTAAGACATGGCGGTATGGTCCTAGAGACTTTAGCCTGCCCTAACCGACGAACTTAATAATAAAAAAAAAATACAAAGCTCTTTATTGCATAACAGTTTACAAAATAAATAAATAATAATTGCACAAAATTTCCTACTATAGTAGTATAATGGGCGGTATTATCGCTTAAAGCGATCTCTTCTAGACAACCTTTGGATGGACAGTATCGAAAAAGGAGTAGACGGCGGTGTACATTAGATTACAATAATAAATACCTGCATACTTAAACAACTATTTAACTACTTTAGTTGAGCTTAGAATCTACTTAGGTAGATTCTTTGTGCTTTTTCATTGTATTGTCTCAAAATTGACACTGGCTGATTAACAAGATGTGCGAAGCTAAATTCGTTCAATGAGGAAAAAAACTGTTTCGCAGCTATTTGTCTCGTCCATGCAGTAATACGTAGGTAAGTACTTAAAACTTTAAGAACCCTTACCTTAATTAGGATTACAGTTCCTTTGAAATTACCGTCATTTAAAGAGCTTTAAAAGAAGAGTTCCGTACTTTTAAGTGTATAAATTAGTAAAATTGGGTATTAACTTCAAGCCGATTAATGACTTTGAAGTTCAAGTATTATGCCCAAGGGCGTCCACTGGTATCCAGATCGATGATACAAGTTCAATAATTCACAAGGAGTTTCAAGTTCAACAAGTGGTATTGGCCCACTTGTATGTTAAGTTGGGGCTTCAAAGAAATCATCGACTGGTTCCGGAGAAATGTTTAGTTATTGAAGACAAGCCACTCGTCTAACCTTTGACTGGCTTTATCGGTGGACATATAGGAGCTTTTATTAGGAGACAATTCACAGTGAAATTACAAAACATTTGATACTTACATGATTGGATATCCAAGGGGTAAAAACACCTATTATCCGAAGACCGTCCATTGTTACACCATTGTTAACATTTAACTAGTACTTTATTTTTATGTTTAAGGTGAATCATAAAGTGTTTACCTATCTATCTATCTTTCAATCAATGATATTAAAACATTTCTACGGTTTTGTAAGCGAAATTAATACGTCTAAACTGCAGTACATACTTCAATTCTGATTATCTAAGCCTTCATAGTTTTACTAATATAAACAAATTGATTCCCGTCACTCGCTTGACATTTCGTGCCAGCGGAAAACATTCAGCCTATCATCAAATCCCAGGTTACGAAAGTAATTTAAGTTCCTAAATAACTTCCAATGTTGCCCAATATCACCTCGCAAATGTTCACAAATTTCGTCTAAACAGAGTTGACGTAAACAAATCTTCGATACCCAGTGCAACAGAGACGGAAGAGATTTCAGATCTGAATATAGCCGAGGCTGACTTGCATAGGCATAGTAATTAACCGCGATCTTTGAAGCGGGACGGAGTGATACGTCGTGTTAGTGCGAAAGGGACAAGTGCGGGCAATCTTCCAAGATGAATCTGATGTTTCGGAAGAACTTCAGCGGGGAGAAGACCCTGTCGAGCAGCGGGGGTGGCGGCAAGGCGCGCGGGGCGCTGGGCGCGGGCCGGAACGCCAAGCGACGCGACAGGGATCGCTTCTCCTGCATGGAAGAACACCATTACAAGACCCATATCTTCTTCTCGGCGGCTCCGCGCGCCAGCACTCAGTACAACGATGGTGCAGGTAACATAAACACCATTGATTTCAATAAACAAACGACGGTGACAGTCCACGCGCGAAAACTTGTTTGTTTTGAAGTTCGCATGTCAGTTTTTGTTAACTTTTGTGAGCGTTAACGTGAAAAACTTTTAGTAATTAGTCGTATACCAATCGCGAGACGCGGCGGAAACTAAAAATACATTCTGTGAGTGACAGCAACCAGTGTTAGTCGGAATATGTATCAGTTTATCGGTTTGTTAGAAAGTTCAGTATTTGACGCATGTGAGTGAAAGCCTTGAAACTGCGGCTGAATTTCGTACGATTTATCGCAGCCGGTCAAATCCGGTTGTAACCAGGTTAGTGTTTGGCTCCACGCACAGACGGCGAGGTTATTACAACACACGTTACTGTACACGGCATCAATGTTATTTATAGCGGTCACCACCACCATCCAAACCACGCCATGTTATGAGCTATAATGACTCCCCAGAACTTGTTATAATAATTTAATAACCAACTTTCTTATATTCTGAACTTTTTACACGCAATGTTATATAGGCTATTTGAATATAAAAAATATATTTACATAGATTGTCTGTATATATAAAAATATATATATATAAAACGATTCTGGTAGAGTTAGTTTACTCTCCAAAAGAATATATAGAACTTAGATTTTTTATTTTAAAATTTATTCCAATGAAGGTTATAAAGTTTTTTTCAACACACTTGCTCATAAAGTGGCTCCTATGATCACCGCAATTAGGCACAGAATGGCACCCATAATCAAACTGTGACTTTTTCATTGCTATAACTCACTAGTGAGTTATGGTTTTTTTTTTTAAATTTTATTGGTTGAGGTGCTTTTTTCTTAAAAAAGTTTTTATTAAAAAAAGATCGTGTTTAATAGAACAAATAAATTAATGTTCCTATTGCTTGGTCATTTCATGCAACTTCTTATTTAAATAGATAATTTTGAGTCGTACGTGTTTAATAAATAAAACTTTCACTCAAATATAAATTTTGTTTTCTCTTTAATAAAAACAAACTTTAAATTCCCCATTTTGTACGTGACAGAATAGGCGCAAACCCCATGCGCGGAAAATAATAAAAAACCTCATCCCTTTAGTCTGTGGCTGATCGCAATGCGCGCGCAGAAAACTGATTATTTTTTCCCGCCATAGCGAATCATTTTCCACAACTCGTTTTCACTGTTGAAAATGAGTTTTTATTGTTATTTTATTCACAAGTGTGTTGAAAAACGTCATATGATACACGTGTGTATGATTACCGTCCTCGGCTCTCATAAGACCCTCACCTAACGGCTCGGACCTCAATGGCGCCTCAGCGGTAATCACCAACATTACACACTAGTACCATAATGTACTATTACTTGTACGAGTCTAACGAGAGTAAGTGGAAGACGATGCCCACGTAAAAAAAGAAAGTACATATATATACAACCTGTAGTCTATCGCCCTAGCAGCTCGAAGTAGGCCACGGGTCATGGTCACCAAAACGGACACCATGGCTCTACATACGTGTAATAAAAGTTATAGAAGCGAAGGAATATAAAAATGTATGGGGTTTGTCTTCGAATACTTTGTCAAATGCAAACGTCATTCACAACATAGAGCTAGTGTGGCTTAGTGGAAGAACGTGGGACTTTTGATCCGACGCACCCGAGTTCGAATCCCGATGGCCGATGACCCAGCACCACCGACTTTCTTAAGTTATGTGCAGATTTAACAATGGCTTTAAATACGGTAAAGGAAAACATCGGAAACCGGTATGTCCAAGAATTTATTACAAAAATTCAAGGATATGTGACATCCACCAATCCGCACTGGGTCAGCGTGGCGGATTCTCTATGAGAGAAGGCCAATGACACAGCAGCGGGAACGTAATGGGCTGATGATGATACACAACACTACAATTTATTCTCCCATCCAATTTATACGTTTTAAAAAGAACTTTGTGTTATACATCATCCTCATTTTCATTGGTCTACAATCGGTCTACTGCTGGAACTAGCCCTCTCCCAAAAAACACCATGAGACTCCGTTCTTCGACTTTACCGTACTGCAGTTACGTCTAACTTTTATCTCTCCAAATATATCATAAGAAGTTTTGTATCCATGTGGTTTCACATATTACCTTTTTTTCCAGAAAGATGCGGTCCAGTCCTCGGCGGAGGCCTGGGTCCCGAGTTGGAGCCCCCACAGCCGCTGGTCACACGGGAGCCTTCGGTGTCGCTGCTCCGCTGGGACCGGCCGTCGACCGTGACGGTGCCGGACCGGCGCCGGACCGAGCCCGTCTCGCTGGCTACGCTGGAGAAGGACTGCTTTGTCATCCCGGCGCATGCGCTGGACAGGTTCCTACCTGATGGCGTGCCGGTACGTACATCTTTGAAAGTTTTAAACTTGAGTGGACTCAAAGAAATACCATACACTGCCTGACAACGATCTCAGCATCTTATTTTTACCTTCACTTTTTTTGTATATATCTAACCATATTTTATCAGCTTAGGATTGCACCAGACACACTTTCTCAATTAAGATAGGTATTATTCTATTCCAGCTGCCAGTACCACCACCGACGCCGGAAAAAGGGATGCAATCAAAGACTGCACAAAACTCCCTCAGCATCCTTGAAATCGCCGACCCCAAGCTCTGTATCCTGGCCCACCTCATGAGCCCCTTGGAACCAATAGAGCCAATCCTAGAATCTCCGCTTGCCAAACCTTTGATCAAGCAGAAGGCTGCTGCCGCGGAACTGGTGAACGAAGTGGCACAAGCAAACACAGCTGTCGGAGGAATGTTGCTGGCGAATATGGAGAGAAACGCTGAGTTTCCATTCATAGCTTACTACGTCATCAATACGACGCAAACTGATCCGCTGCTGTTCTACAATAACATGAGATGTGCGTCTCTGAGCAAGTTTGATCCGAAGACGATCCGGTACTCGGCGGCGCATACGCTGGACTTGTACAGTGAGGTGGCGATGATCTGCCGGCCGCCTTTCAATGACCTGGCTGGAGGGCCGAAAAAGTCGCACACGCCTTCTACTGGGTTCATCATTAGTGTTTATAAGGTGAGCCTTTGCATTAGAGCTACTCGTGGTAGGTCTCTCATATGCGGGAGGCCCTCGGGGTAGGTACCACAGCTTTGCCAGTTATTCTGCCAAGCTGTAGTGCGCAAGGACGTACGTATTGCGTTGCCATTTCAAACTAGTAACATTGCTTAAGTATATAAAGACGAAGATTCCGTACGAAATCATAATAAACATTCAGAACGGAACTTACCTATCTATGCCTTAGTACGATTGTAGGTATCTACAATCCTAAGCGATTTGCTCCATACCTACTCAAAACCCATTTCACCTGAAAGCTTTTCAAATAAGCAATCATTATTCATTACCACAATAACTTCGTCTGCGCCATTTTTTATAGAGTACCTACAAGGTCCATACATGGATACTTCAAGGGTACCTACAAGCTACAGGTGCAGAGACCCCATTTAACGCCACCGTGTAATATGCAATGAAATATTGGTTCTAATCAAAATGTAAATCAAGCCAAGGTTACATACTTTGTAATGTTTTTATGGCGTTCAGAAAAACATTCATGGCTTATGGGTCTAGGCCTATGTTTATGGAGGAATTTTATACCCAGACTAAAGGTGCCCCTTGGGATTAATAATACATTATGGTCGTACATTGTTATTAATAAACGATAGTAAATTGAAAAAAGGAAATAAATATTCCAGGTGCTCGAAGGCAGGAAAATAATTGACTTCGCTGAGCTTTCCAGTTGTGGAGAACATAGCTTACCTCAATTTATTAGCTCACCTGACTTCAGAACATTCCAGGTGTTCGAAGGCAAAAAAAAAATTGGTTTCGCTGAGCTTTCCAGGTGTGAGAGTCATTAGAAAACATATTAATTTTGTATTTTTCAATAATTTCATAATACACGTTATGTAATAATGAAATTTCGCTCGAAATTGTGGATTCGCAACTGCGAAATTTCATATTAGCATAAGCACATAGAAATCAGCATCGCAATAGCAGATATGATGCTAACGAACAATATTTCGCATGCGAATAAAATTAATGAAAAATAGCAAAAAATTGGCCCTAGTTCTATGCTGCATTCTCTCAAACTACTAAGTTAGAATTAGATGTGTCAAACATAATTTCGTATCCTAACGAGCACGCTATCTCTAAACTTCAGTTATATTTAGAGAATCCTTGTTCTGCGCGACTCATCTGTCACTTTTGACGTAAGTTAAGGTAAAAATACTTAATTTTTAACCGCCTTCAAAAAAGGAGGAGGTTCTCTGTTCGATCGTATTAAGCTATTGCATAGCTTCTATCGCGGGCCTTGAGCGTGGAGACCGAATCCAGAAATTCCGTAACGAAAATAACCTAACACCCCCCACTCCGAATGCTATGCAATAGCTTTACCGCGGCAGTCTCCGAGTGCCACACGTCTTTTTTTTATGTTTGTTACCTCAGAACTCCATCATTTATAAACCGATTTGAAAAAATTCTTTTTGCGTCGGGTTCAGTATAGCTACGAAGTGGTCCCATATAAATTTCATCGATATGTGACCTTGGACTTCGAAGATACATTGAAGTCGGTTTTTGTTTTTTTCTAAAAAATAATTATAGCGCCGTCAAATGCAATTTAAATTTAGAGAACGCGAAGACTAGGTTTAGTGAATGCAACACTGAATCGACCCTATTCCATGACTAATTGCAGGTGTTCGAAGGTGATGACGGCGAGCGGTTCGAGCGCAACTGGCTGTACTGGACGGGCGCGCGCATGCTGTACCGGCACCTGCCGCACAGCGTGGGGATGCGCAAGATCGCGCTGCACAAGTCCGTCGCCTCGCACGGCGACAAGATGTACCTGCTGGTCTGCGAGTGTGCCAACCTAATGGACGACCTGTCAGGTGACACATCCTGAATGGTAGCCTACGTAGTGTCGAATCACGCCCGTGCGAATTTTCCGACTAGCTCATCTGTGCGAAAGCTTGTTCGAGCAAATCACGTCACCCAAGATAAACCTGTTTAAGGTTTATAAGGTGTTAGTAATATAAGAGATGTAAAATTTTAAAAATATATTAAAAAAAAACGTGGTTGCCGCCGCTGGGCCCCAATTCACTATGACAACTTGGCGATTCCTTGCTTCGAAATCACGTCGATTTCTTCATTAATAAACGACATCTGCGAAATTCGTATTTTCTATGCCGCGTCATATATATGAATATATGAATGCGTCATAGAGATGTCGTTTATTAATGAAGGAATCGACGTTTCCTTGAAGCAAGGAACCGCCAAGTTGTCATAGTGAATTGGGGCCCTGTTCTGGTTTGAAAGGCATTGTAGCCAGCGAAATTACTGGGCATTATGAGACTCCGCTAATTGTCTCAGGGCGACGAGCGCAGTGCAGCGCCGCACAGGATTTTGCAAAACAAAGTCTGGGTGGTGCTGTTATTGTTATGGAATAGCGTATTACTTACCATCAGGCAAACGACCAGCTCGTCTCGTCATTCAGTTATATAAAAAAAAAATGCGATAACGCCTGCCATTGTACCCACTGTTTATTGACTTTGTTGATTATTGTTTTTCAATAAAGAATTATGTATTGATTAATTATGTATTGATATGATTATGTATTCAATAAAGGATTATGGCATTGTATTCCAGGGGCGGCCATGCTCATCACAGCGCTGCGAGCGCGGCTTTGCGGCTATACGGGACTCTACCGCCCGATACAGACTTTCTAGCACCCCGGAGCCCTAGGCCTTGGGGCCGCTCGGGCTAAGGTCGTGGGAATCTGTGATAACTGATAACTAACTTTGTGGACATGAACATAAGGATTATATTGTATCACGGGTAAACTATAAAAGCGATCTCCGCTTTTTGTTAATCAAAATGTCAACCACTGAACCTCAATACTTGGATAAAATTCTGAAGTTTAATATAAGGTATTGAATTTTTGGATACGACGGCAAACTAACAAGGCCTAAAGGCCGGTAACTAAATCTATATAAGTAGGTACGTTGGTTGTTGGGAGCTCGTGAACCTTTTACGTTTAGAATAATAACCTTAGAATGATAATTTCACACGAATCTTGTGAAGTGAAACATTTTGAGTTTTGACAAAGTACTAACGAATTTTGTCCACCGACAACTATGAAATGTTTAGATTCTAAATTAGAAAGAAGGCTCGGTGGCCCAGTGGTTAAGGTGTCGGGCGGTATTCCGAAGATTTTCTTCTTCCTAATTATTTCAAATCTTACGATTTTCGCCTAGCATGCGCATTCAGTATCAAAATCTATGAAATGCTCTGTGATGGCCGACACGCACACATCACAGTAAATCAGGGATTTTTGTAAGTCCCTCGTCTGCGCAGGCCTTTAGTGGTGTAACTTCGCGTGCGAATACTTTAACTCTTTTATTATTCTACCCTTTCACGTAACAAATTAACCCTACCTATTTCCCAAACAAAGAACCCTTACAACATATCCCAAAGTTCACGTCTAGACCTAAAACTTGTCTAGTATTATGTAAAGTTCCCTTCAGACCTACATACAAATGTCCCAAATACGGTCTCCGGTCGCCCAACTTGTAAAAAAGGACCAAAGTATTATATACGTTAAGATACTTGTGTGAGTGAGGCGCGTATCGAATCGAAGTGTTCTTGCTAATTTAAAGTGGTGCAGGCGTATCGTCGTATCGTGGCGTATCAAGGTGCAGATTTAGCACCCGTCAAATATTACATGACTAACTCAATTAATATCTGATGGTTTACTACAAAAGGTATGCAAAACAATCAGTACGAGTGCTATACAAAATTTCCATACCTAATATACCTATTGTATACCACAAAAAATTAAGTTACACCCTAGGTGCTAGGGTAATACGATTGACGGACTTATCGCTTTAAAAAATCTTATCCGACAAAATTGAATAGAAAAATCAAGAACTTGAGAACAACTACATAGTGTAGGTACATAGATATCTACACTATTTATGTAGGTACATAGATACTATGAGCCACAACATGAAGTCCTTTAATAGGGATATTAATAGAGTCCTTAAGGGTCGCCAACGCATCAGCAATGCCAGATGTTCATAGGCGACGGTAGCCGCCTACCATCAGGCGGGCCGTACGTTTGTTTGCCGACATTTGAAATAAAAAAAAATATGTGTACCTCGCGCCTAACTTTACGGACGACGTGACCTGCGCAGTATACAATTTTGTATCCATTTTTGCTACTGCGCACTCTGTCGTGCTCTGGTCAGAACCCATAAAGTTTGGCGCGAGTTAGGTATACAATATACATACCTACATGATGGGTTAGTTATTTGGCGCTCAATAACATGTGTACAATGTTGATACGCCACCAAAAGTAGGTACAAGTTGTGAAGTATTTGGTATATTATGATGATACGATGATACGGTTCCTTACGTTGAACAATACTCTAGAATTAAGAAATTTTCAATAAGGAGAGTGACATTTTCACAATTTATTAGGCGCTTAATTTATAATAGTTAAATATGATACGCTTTCTTTCATCTCATTAAGACCGTATTTTTCTATAATCTAAAAACTAAAGTAATGTAACTATTTTTCTGCATTTGCCCAGTTTAAGGTACATTTTGTTAAATTAATAATCAAATTAAACATCTTTAGAAACCTACCTCGATTTCTTTGGTATGTCTTCCAATTTAAAAGACACAAAAACATGTTCGGAATATATTTTTGAAGTAGTTAATTAAATTTAAAAGGAAAAATTTGTCGAAACAATAATAATAATTAATAATAATATGTACCCCTTTGTTTTGTAGTTTATTACATATCCCGATACATATCACACATATTCACTTTGATCAATTTCAACACCATTATTAAAGTTTAGAAGTACCTATGACGTAGATTATAAATAATAATTCCCTATGGTTCAATTAAAAAAAAAACTATTTTCTCTACTAATATTAATGAACACTGCAGGTACAGTCTGGTAAAAAGTACTTAACATTTTGCTCCTATGTGCAAAATGATAAAAATGTTCTCTTATTAACATTAAATTAGATACGCACAAAATCTACATTTGAATGCAAAGAAAAATTGAAGGGCATATAACATTGTCATTTTAATGCAATGGAATCAGGCGTGACGTTGCGGAATTTCATCTCAAAACTGAAACGCAATGAAAATATATAGTGTAATCCCGCTGAATATTATGTAGGTTGTTGTTAGTTCCTAACAACAACACTCTTTGTACGACACGTGTTTGACGACATCATCAGGTGTCGACTCGCCGAACGCTACCCAGCGTTCGGCGAGTCGACACCTGATGATGCCTCGTGCAGACGGCGAAACACGTGTCGTACAAAGAGTGTTGTTGTTAGGAACTAACAACAACCTACATTATATTCAGCGGGATTACACTATATATTTTCATTGCGTTTCAGTATTGTCATTTTAATATTTATAGAAAAATAGAACATTCAAAATACTAAGCTTTTTGCACAAATTATAATAAAAATAATGAACATAGTCACTAGGTATTTTAAACTAAAATGAAATTAACAAATTATATTTACGACAGTTCACTAAAGTATAAAATAACTTTAAATAAATTATCTATTTTTAAGCCCTTTTGGTGCAGAATTCCGATGAAATTGGTATTTTTTTAGATCATGACCAACATATGATAAATCATGACAATGCACATGCAGTTATTTAATACCGCTTTAATTAGAATATTTAACTCAATAATTCACTAAATATATAATTATGTATTCAATTTTATTCTGTAGTTTGACTTTTACTTTTAAACACTAAACTATTATTATGTTATATTTTCTTTTGGCAAATAAAAGATTTTGTATTTTGTATTATTTTGCGATGGTGCTAAATCTAGTCAATATGTAGCTAGCAAATAATGGCTTGCAGACATTGTTATTTATAGAAGAAATTATTTGTTGAATAATGTTAAATTTTTAGGCAAGTAAAACTTGTGTGACCGAATCTTTTGATGGTCAGACTTTTTTTCTTGACTGTATCTTTTCAATTATTTTTACAAATTAATAAACATAGAAATTGGTTGAAAATTATTTATCAGTTTTAGAATAAATTCCGGTTTATAAATTAAAAACACCACATTAATAAATTAGATTTAATAGATATAGATGGCGTTTATCATCACTAGTTAAATGAGTTTACCAAAGACTTGCTTTTCATCTTCATCTAAATCGTTTTCATGCTGCCTAACTCTTAAAAGACTAAGAAATTTGCACATAACATTTTTGAAAAACGAATTGAAGTATGATTATATCTACATATAGCCGAAAACATACAGTTAAATACTAATTTATAATTATTTTTTATTTTCTTTTTAACCGACTTCAAAAAGGAGGAGGTTCTTAACTCGATTGTATTTTTTTGTTTGTTATCTCGGAAGTCTGTCATTTATAAACTAATTTGGAAAATTCTTTTCGAATTGGGTTTAGTACAGCTTCAACGTGGTCCCATATAAATTTCAAAGACATTCAACCATGGACTTTAAGATACATTAGAAATGAAGATTTTTTTGTTATAAAATTAATTATTAACAAAATAATTTCAATATTTTAATCTTGTAATAGGTGAGGTTGGGTTGAAGAATTCGGTATAATGAAAAATAAATAGGAAGAAGCTTTATTTTGTTAAAACTCCAGAGGGTTAGACAAGTGGTACCAAATCAAATCAATTATTATTAATTTTTAGAAAAAAACAAAACCGCCTTGAATGATGATAAAATTTATATGGGAGCACTTCGTAGCTATACTGAACCCAACGCAAGAATTTTCCAAATCAGTTCATAAATGACGGAGTTCTGAGGTAACAAACATAAAAAAATACAATCGAACAGAAAACCTCCTCCTTTTTGAAATTGTTTAAAAATCCTTCAGTTCAATTACTTTCATAATAAAAACCCAAGGGCAAACAAATGGCAGCTTGTCTGACCCCAAAACAGTATTTAATTGTTTAATTTTATAATTTAAACTTTTAGAAATAGATAAAATACACAAGTTGGATCTGAGACCATTAAAATTTGGCTTTTACAAAATAAACGTAAAGGCGAGACATACTAAGCCATTTATCATGTACCAAATTAATGAAATTCAGCTTAAAAAGCTAGTTGTAATTACGGGCTAAGCTCTTATTGTAGATTATAATAGAGAATTCAATTAAATTTCAATTATTTTTATAATAAAAATCTAAAGCATGTGTGCTGTTGTTTTCTTTACTACCCACTCCCCACCTAGATAGTTCCAAAAAGTATAGGAGAGGAAGAATCTTCAGCCTATAACGTTCCCACTGCTGGGACTTGCTTCTGTCATTCACGCAGACGACGCAGGAAAAAGTGGAGAGAGTAGGGGCCGTAATCCATCACGCTGGCCCAGGTCGGAGTGGATGTCACATGTCCTTGATTTTTTGTGATAAATTCTTGGACATGCCGGTTTCCTCACGATGCTTTCTTTCACCGTTTTTAAAGCGAGTGTTGACATAACTTAAGAAAGTCAGTGGTGCGGGGCCAGCGGGATTCGAACTCGGGTGTGTCGGATCGAAAGTCGCTCGTGCTCCCACTGAGCAACACTCGCTCAAGAAGGAAGAAGTAATTGACACAAAAATAAGACATCATTTTGTAAGCTAGATAGACAGCAAGAAGAGCCTAACCATGGTATAACATAACATGGTAACATAATATAACATGGTATATAACATGATATAACGTGTGCGACGGAATAACACGAGTTAATTCCTCCATCTCCTTTCTACCATCGGACAACAAGACGTACGGAAACTCGGCATCCGTTTATGATTGACATTCCTCCTGCTCGAACAAAGCGTTTCGCTTCAACTTTCATAATGCGAACAGCTAAGGAATGGAACACCTTACCAGCGTCTCTGTTTCCCGATTCCTATAATTTAGGTGTCTTCAAGTCCCGAGTGAATCGGTATCTTCTAGGCAAGCATGATCCATCGTCGACCGCGTCTTCACTTTCCATCAGGTGAGACTGCGGTCAAATGCTAGCTTATCAGGTAATAAAAAAATAAAAACTATAAATAACATGGTATGGTATAACATGGCATAAACACTTTCCTAGCCATGAGTACGTGTATTATTACTCCTGGCTGCATCATCACGTCATAGATCAGGTCAGCCTCTATGGTGTAGTGGCTGGGCAGGTTGCCTCAAATCTCATTATATACCACTGAGGTTGCAGGTTCGATTCCCACGACGGAACAAATGTATGTGCACAGAAAAAAAGCGCAAGCATTTGTTTCGTGTCTGGGTGTTGTGGGACCATGGTCCTCCTAGTTCCTGGTTCCCTAGATACAGGGAATCCTAGTTAGGGACCAGGATCTACATATGAATGTGGTCATTGGTGCATATTAATTTATTATATATTATAACTTACTTATATAAAATTACTAGCTTTTTCCTGCGTCGTCTGCGTGAATGATAGAGGAAGCCTATTCATCATTTTCTAAGACTATTTTAGCAAGACCTCCCTTGTATAAGAGAGTGCGTACTACGAAGAGGTCAAGCTGTATCTACGTAATGACCCAACTTATATTGATAGAACTAATCCTATTATCTAAGTTGGCACATAAGCTACCAAACCCTGAAAACAACATCAAAATCCGTTCAGCAGTTTTTGAGTCTATAGGTAACAAACAGACAAAAATTCCAAAAACCGTGGATTCGTGTTCTCTAAATAGCCGACCTCAGTTAGTTTTTTAAAAATATCTTTAATGTACAGAATTGGCTCTGTTTCAATTTTTATAATAGTATAGATTTCAATTTCAATTTTTTTAATGCTCCTGGCAAATGTGATTTTGGCTAAGCATAAATGTCTAGTGTCATTAAATGACACCAGACACTGATAGCTGTTGTGAACATTGCTATTCTTACTTATCAGTTTTTATGCAGAATTTAGCAGGAAGTCTTGCCACCGGTTCCTAAGATAAGATTAGTGTACTACCAGGTCTAGCGCACTCCGCACTGTAGGTACGAAGCTACAAGTACATAGCCGGACACCGACGGCGGGTCGCGCGTCGTTACATGTGCCGCGTCAGAAGAGATAAGATTTATGCGATAGGAAGAGAGGCGCTCTGTAGGTTAATATGACTGGTAGGTATGCAGCGCTACGCGAGCTGAATTGAATTTTATTGCGTCATAGCAAGAGTCGCTATTTGTTTGAATTTCTTTGCGGAGTGATTTATTTATTTTATTTATTTACAATAAGAACGGCACAAGCCAATTACACTTATTATTTTAGATATTACATAAAAAAAAAAACCAATTAATTAAATTACATAATGTCAAATATTAAAATACAAAATAAATAACAATAAAAAGAAGATATAGAGTGATGCTTCTGTACCTTAGTATTCTGTGGTACTGCATTAAAATTTAAGAAATATGTTCTTTTTCTATTCAATCCATTAAAAATGCATTCAACTATTAAACTTTATTCAACATATCACAATGTTAACATTTATACAACTTAATCAAAACTTTTCATTTAAAATAAATTAACTAAACTCACAACATTTTTAGTAACCTTTATGTCCCCGGAACCTTCTCCGATTGTCCAACTGGAAATAAAAATGACAATTGAAAAAGGTTCAATAAGCTCTAAGTTTTTTTTTATGGACTTTTTATGAGACAAGCATCGTTGGCGTGATGTTAAGCGCCACCCCTGCTTATAACAATTGCAGTGCCACCCAGAAATTTTAATACCATAAAAAGCACTGCGTAGCACTGCATTGCGCTCATCACCCTGAGACATCAGAAATTAAGACTTTGCCCAGTAATTTCACTGGCTACAATACATTCAAACTAAACACATATTGTATTTATACTAATAATTAATATTGGCACGTCTTATAGACAAATTAATGCTTTTCTCTATTTGTTTTTATGACCATTACCTACCATATAAGTTTTTAAGCTATCATGGTCACTATCACACTAGTATTGTATATATTACTAACGGGATATTTACCATGTTTAGTATTTTGATTTGAGTTTTTGATATTTCAGCACAGTTACAAGCGCCATGATCACGAATGAACTGTTGTAACTATGCCGAAATATTGAAAACTCAAATCAAATAATAAACATGGTAAATATCCCGGTAATAATATATACAATATTACCTACCATGTTTTTATGCAAATAAATGTTTTATTGACTGATTGATAAGCTGCTGATGAGTGCAGCTGACTGCAAGTGCAAAATAAGTTTACTTATAGGCATGGATCATAGAATCAATGGAGAGTTAGTAAGCCAATAATTTCTCCTTAATACATAGCTAACCACTGGGGGACAGGCAGGAGAAAAGGCATGATTAGTATTGGCCAGAAAAAATTTGGAAATGTAGGTAGATAGCTAGATAGATACCTCTTTATGATACACACCAAAAAGCCACCTCTTCCAGAGATAGGTACATTAGATAATGAAACCACAAATGGGTAAAGGAGGCCCAATGAGCTATCAAGTGGTTTCATAACTTGTACATATATAATGGTATTTGCTTGTTAAAGAGAAAATAATTATGATTAATTGATATCTGAATTCGAACCAGCATCTATTAGAATTTACAACATGCCTTCACTTAATTTCTTTGCATCATTAACTCTTCGAGCACTTGTTTACGTAAAATGAATAGATTTAGGAACAAAAGTGGGCCCAATGAGTTTCAACTAGTACATTTCAATTAAGTCTAGGGATATGGGTTGTTTTCATGAATATGAACTTACCAAGGACCGTTTACATTCAAAGAAAGACTGGCGCAGCTGTATACACTCATTTGGCACGTTTCCACCCATTAAACATTCTCTGGGGGTCTTTTTATCCTGAGAAATATAAACTTTAAGGTTAGCAAACACCTCCAAGTTGCAATAAAAGTTTAATGTGTAAATAAACTGTAATTTTTTAATCAATAAGATGTGAAGGCGCTTTGGCGTAGTAGAATTAAGTATAAGAGGGATATAAAGTAAATAATGTAGGAAACCGACCTTTTTACAACAATCGCTGGCTAGTAAACACATCTTGAGATCCGCTCTGATACCGGCGCAGGGTGATTGGTCAGCCAAACCTGTTTCATCTGGAGCAAACGTAACCATTTTCTTCCTAAATGAAGAGCTCTAGATTAAAGAAATCAAAGAAATTATAATTTTTTGCTGCAATGATTTGTTATCAAACAGAATGTCATTTGCGAGTTTTGTGACATACATGACAGATGACAGTGACAGACACAGGTGGCAGACTGACTGACTGGCATTCGTTTTATTTCTGTCACCTTCTGTTTTAGCTGTCAAATGATAACCTTTTGCCTTTTCAATTTCATTTTTATTAGCTGTTTAGCTGCCGGCCGATCAGCTGTTGTAGTGTCGTGTGCTAAAAACTCCGCCAAAAATGAATAGAGAAGTTACTAAAATATTCCCTTTATTTGTGAGAAGACTATCGCACGTGTGCAGCTTAAAACCTTACAAAGAGACGAGATGGCTCATGCCGAACGGGAATCCAACCGGCGCGTATGTTTACAACTGTGTGGCTAATGAGAAGGTTCCGGTTATCCTGAGCGACCCTCACGTCGCCACCTGGTACTCCTGCGGCCCCACGGTGTACGACTCGGCTCACATAGGCCACGCCAGCTGCTACGTCAAGCTTGACATCATTCAAAGAATCCTGAAAAACTTCTTCAATATAAAACTCGTCACTGCAATGGGCATCACAGACATCGACGACAAAATCATCAAGAAGGGCATTGCAACGAAACAGCACTTCACAGCGGTCGCAAAACAATACGAGCACGAATTCTGGCTTGATATGTCTGCACTGAATGTTGAGAAACCACTAATAATTACAAGAGTTTCGGAACACATAAATTCCATTGAATCCTTTGTGAAAGGCCTGATTGATTCTGACATGGCTTATATAGTGGGCAATGATTCTGTTTACTTCGACACTAGTAAGTTCCCAGCATATGGAAAACTGCAGAATATGCAAGAATCAGGTGAGCCATCTGATGATGCCAAAAGAAACAAAATGGATTTTGCTGTCTGGAAGGGTCATAAAGAAGGAGAGCCTTGCTGGGATGTTTCTTGGGGAAAAGGCCGGCCCGGTTGGCATATAGAATGCTCAGCTATGGTCAGTAAAGTATTTGGCTCTCAGCTAGACTTCCATGCAGGTGGTATTGATTTAAGATTCCCACATCATGAGAATGAAGAAGCTCAATCATGTGCCTTCCACAACAGTAGGCAATGGGCAAACTACTGGATTCACGTTGGTCATCTTCATACCAAAGATGATGCCAAAATGTCTAAATCTCTACAAAATACTGTATCTATCCCTGATTTGCTGAACTCGTACAGTGCTGATAGTTTCCGCATGGCCTGTCTTCTGTCGCGATACAGATATGAGATGGAATACAGTGATGACATGATGAAAAATGCTGAAGCTGTCTTGAACAAGTTCAAATTCTTTTTAAGAGATGCTGTAACATATGTAAACAATAATGACAACAAAGCCAGTGGAGACTATAAAGATAAATTGCTACACAATCTGCAAAAGGTTGAAGATGCTAATTTTGAAGCTCTAAAGTCAGACTTTGATACAGCTTTTTGCATAAACTCCTTACTGAGCCTTGTGAATGATACTAATAAGATAATCAAAGGGGACAGTAAAGATTACTATCCTGTACCTATCATGTTGATAGCCGAGTATATACTTTGTTTACTGACTAGATTTGGCATTAAGTTGCAAGAAGCGTCACAAGACAGTTCTGTGTCTAACTCTGTCATAGATACACTAGTAGAATTCAGGCATACAGTAAGAAAAAATGCCCTTGCTAGTAAAAATAAGGAGTTACTAAGTGCCTGTGACATAGTTCGAGACAAAATGAAGTCAATTAAAGTTCAAATCAATGATAGCAATAAGACACCATCTTGGGTCTTCAACAAATAAATATTAAAATTAGGACACTGAAATAAACTTTTGAGAAAACAGTTGTCACTGTTAATATAAATAAATTGTAATTAGTATCAAAAATGTTTAAGATATTATTCTTAGTTTAGATATTACTAGTTTAACATGAAGTCTCCGGAGACGGTACCAAAGCCGCCACAAACACTGGACACTGCCACCGCCCGTGGTGTCGACGCGCACACCAAAGAGAATGTTACCACTACGTTTAGCGCACACTGCCGCAACAGGGCAAATTGTGCACGTCAATGAATGGATTTTAGTCATCTATAAATATATTCTTTATAAATTTAATTTAATTTAAAAATGGTTTGTAACACAGCATGTGTGTGCGCCCGCACTTGCGATTGCAATTATTGTGTTGTGTCCTTACATGTATGTCAGGTCATGTACATAATTGTGTTCAATATTTTATGTTTGTAAGTGTTAAACACTGCAGACTTACTGTAAAGGATTGGTCAGACTGGTCACATTGACACGGGTCACATTGTCGTCTTAAATGGTCCCCCATTTAAGATGAAATGGTGACCTGAGTAGCCTCGAGTAGACCTGTGAAATATGTCTTTTCTTAGAAAAAACATAGGAAAACTATTGTATCTCAAAGATAACGAGATTGCTAGCAAAATCTTTTACTATTTAAGGAAATAGTAGTGTCTAGTACAAACCGGTATTACTATAATATATATTACAAGGCCTAAGGCTACATCTGAATAAATAACTGTTCTATATAAATTGTATTGATATTGTAATGTTGAGATTATTTTGTATTATCTATGTATATAATATTTTTGTTTTTGTGTGTATTAGAATGTAAATATTAGCATGTATGTATGATTATGTAGGTATTTAGTTGTAATTAACAAATTTTGTTGTACACCGCCTTCTACTTCTTCTTCCGATACTGTCCATCCAAAGGTTGTCTGGAAGAGATCGCTTCAAGCGATAAGACCGCCCATTGTACTACCATAGTTAAGGACTGTGTCATTGTCTATTTCTATAAATTGTTATACAATAAAGAGACTTTCTATTCTATCTATGTAACAACATTATAAGCTAATGTAAATTGAATAGGTAGGTATGAATATACACAATATGTATTTCTCGTTCAGTTTCTGTTAAATAATTCAGCAATTTCAGCATATGTCACTTTGAGGGTAGGCCGCAGCCGTGGCTCTTGAGTCTGGTTAATCTTCTGCCTTAAAATTGATTCTAATTCATCCGAGAGATTTAAGCCCGAAAAGTTCAAGGTTTTAATTAAAATGTTAACTTCACTGATGTTGGAATGTGTTCTGTTCATTTCTTTATTGAGTTCTGTCACGAATTTAATTTCGTCATTACGTGTGCCGTTTTCTGAAAGTTTCTCGCTTTCACTGATAGCTGCATTTATTTCCTTAACAAATTCTCGTATAGACTCTTCCCGCTCTTTTGTAATGTTAATTTTACCACTTTCCGCGTTGAGTATTTTTTCTTTATTGTTTTCCTTAACTATATCAGTTTCTGCCCCCTTTATAGTCTTGTTTTCTCTAACATTCTCAATTTGGGACTCGTTTCTTTCTTGTACTTTATTTTCATCTTTTAGTTCAAGAGAAGTATTTATGAACGCGTGAAAGAACAAAAATCCTATGATCATTTTCGAAGTTGAATAAATCATTGTGTTTATTTCCACGTGCTATAGAATATTGTTATATCAAGCATTGCTATTGTTTGATTTTATTACTAGTAAGTAATAAAAATGATTTATAAAAAAATATATTGTTTCGTAAAAAATACCTACTACTATTTTCTATTTTCTATGACGGCTCGTGTTGAAATAAAAATATTATGGACTTTATAAAGTATAGTATTAACGGAACAAACAAAAATCCGTCATTAATTAAAAATTAATCTAAAAACTACGTTTTTATGGATTTAGAATGCATTGTCATCGAGTTGTGAGCGACCCTGAAAGTTTTAGCCGGATAGCTAATCAGGAAGTGCTCGAAATTTGAGTTGCAAGATTCCACCCGGAACGACAGACACACAAACAAGAAAGTGACTTGAAAATTCAATGCGTTGCACATCTGATATGTAAGGAGTTAATAAAATAATATATTTAGTAAGAGCATTTCTTATATTCAAATGTTTATTATAATTACATTCATGTCCACTGACTAGACGATGATGAAACGAGATTGCAGGTTTTATTAACTTATTACAAAGTAAAAGCTGAGTACAAGTTAATTCTTCATGGCAAGTATTTATACAAAAATTGTTGCAGTCAAAATAATGTGGGTGACCAAACCTTATGGAACTATTTTGTTCTTTTGCTGTGATGTTAAGTAACTTTTTAAGAAGTTATAAATATAAAACATTAAGTACAAACGACAGCAAATAAGTTGTTCACAGTTGTTTCACCAAGTTCAGTGTTCCGAGAATGGAATGTTTTACCAAAAAATGTGATTGACCTTCATAAAAATCATTTATAAAACTGGGCTTTTTTGATAATAATCACAAAGTTAAATGATAATACCCAGCTTTTAAGTACACATTATATAATTACTAGCTGACCCGGCAAACATTGTTTTGCCATATAACTTTAAAAAAAATGTTAAGGGTGAACAACCCTTATCACTTAAGAGTATGAAACATAGATAGTAGCTGATTCTCAGACCTACTGAATATGCATATAAAATTTGGTAAAAATCAGTAAAGCCGTTTCGGAGGAGTTAGGTAACTAACATTGTGACACGAGAATTTTATATATATGAAGAAGAAGAAGAAGATGAAGATGAAGAAAATAATAGCATACTTATCAGAGACTTGGTGAAACATAAGCTTAACATTGTGCGCAGAGAATCCAATCACAGACACTTAAAGTACAATTTAGTTGGCCAATTGGGTGCTATTTTTATCTTGTATCATGATCTCTGCTTTATAGACCTTGAAGGCTATAAGATAGTCTCGTATCATCTTGAAGAGAGTGTAGTAGTTGATGAATAGAAGTATGACGATGGATAGGAAATTGTGCCACGCTATGGAACTGAATAGCAGACACAGTTGGACCACGATGAGGGCCAGTTGTGTACACACGTTGCAACACATTAGTGTGGACGGGTTGTAGAACAGCCCCTGGGGAAGAAACAAATGCATTCATCAGACAAGGGTTGCTTTATTTGGAAACTTGTCTTCCAGTTGTTTTTTTTTTTGCCTAACTATCACATACATCCTCCTGGATCCTGGCCCCGAACTAGGATTCCCTGTATATAGGGAACCAGGATCTATGAGGAACATGGTCCCACAACACCCAGACACGAATAAATGCTTGCATTTTTTTCTTTGCACAAACATATGGGCCGACGCGGGAACTTGCAACCTCAGTGGTGTATGAGATTTAAGCCAACCTGCCCAACCACTACACCACAGAGAAATGTAACATGTATTGTGTCTTTTCAACTTCGCGGTGTGAATCGAGGCTGTAACTGTGACCGAAGTATTAAGAGGCTGCAGCTAATGTAAGCCAGGTAAACGGCGACATGAAAACAGCCAGAAATGTTAGAATGTCTTTAGGCAATAGCCTAACTTAGAGCTAGTAATACCAGGCCTAGCGCACTCCACACTGTAGGTACGAAGCTACAAGTACATAGCCGGACACCGACGGCGGGTCGCGCGTCGTTACACGTGCCGCGTCAGAAGAGATAAGAGCGGCGCGATAGAAAGAGAGGCGTTCTGTAGGTTAATATGACTGGTAGGTATGCTGCGCTACGCGAGCTGAATTGAATTTTAAGAGTCGCTATTTGTTTAAATTTGTTTGCGGAGTGATCCTTCTGTCCGTTAGTATTCTGTGGTAATACTTACATAGAACCGCTCGTGGCGCGGGTTGCCGGGCTCGGCGGCCACGGCGGGGTGCGGCGCCGCGGTGTAGGCGACGCCCGCGTGCCGCACCGCCGCGCCGCCGCGGTACAGCCGCGACTCTGACCACGGCTCGCAATCATCTGAGGAGATAATTAACAACTGTATTAATAGAACTTTTCCTTCCGTCTAGAACTTCGGCACTAAAGTTGGCCACACCCACAAGAAAGACATGTCATAAATACGACAAGTGCACGCAGTGTGCGGCTGAGAGCAGCTGGCTCGCGTACCGCCCGAACACTGCACCACACGAGCGCTGCTTGTTGTAACAATAGTTACCTGTGTGCGAGTGCCGCTTGTGCCACCTCGCGAGATGCAGCGCGGCGCGGTGCGCGGTGTCGCAGTGTGCGGCTGAGAGCAGCTGGCTCGCGTACCGCCCGAACACTGCACCACACGAGCGCTGCTTGTTGTTACAATAGTTACCTGTGTGCGAGTGCCGCTTGTGCCACCTCGCGAGATGCAGCGCGGCGCGGTGCGCGGTGTCGCAGTGTGCGGCTGAGAGCAGCTGGCTCGCGTACCGCCCGAACACTGCACCACACGAGCGCTGCTTGTTGTAACAATAGTTACCTGTGTGCGAGTGCCGCTTGTGCCACCTCGCGAGATGCAGCGCGGCGCGGTGCGCGGTGTCGCAGTGTGCGGCTGAGAGCAGCTGGCTCGCGTACCGCCCGAACACTGCACCACACGAGCGCTGCTTGTTGTTACAATAGTTACCTGTGTGCGAGTGCCGCTTGTGCCACCTCGCGAGATGCAGCGCGGCGCGGTGCGCGGTGTCGCAGTGTGCGGCTGAGAGCAGCTGGCTCGCGTACCGCCCGAACACTGCACCACACGAGCGCTGCTTGTTGTAACAATAGTTACCTGTGTGCGAGTGCCGCTTGTGCCACCTCGCGAGATGCAGCGCGGCGCGGTGCGCGGTGTCGCAGTGTGCGGCTGAGAGCAGCTGGCTCGCGTACCGCCCGAACACTGCACCACACGAGCGCTGCTTGTTGTAACAATAGTTACCTGTGTGCGAGTGCCGCTTGTGCCACCTCGCGAGATGCAGCGCGGCGCGGTGCGCGGTGTCGCAGTGTGCGGCTGAGAGCAGCTGGCTCGCGTACCGCCCGAACACTGCACCACACGAGCGCTGCTTGTTGTAACAATAGTTACCTGTGTGCGAGTGCCGCTTGTGCCACCTCGCGAGATGCAGCGCGGCGCGGTGCGCGGTGTCGCAGTGTGCGGCTGAGAGCAGCTGGCTCGCGTACCGCCCGAACACTGCACCACACGAGCGCTGCTTGTTGTTACAATAGTTACCTGTGTGCGAGTGCCGCTTGTGCCACCTCGCGAGATGCAGCGCGGCGCGGTGCGCGGTGTCGCAGTGTGCGGCTGAGAGCAGCTGGCTCGCGTACCGCCCGAACACTGCACCACACGAGCGCTGCTTGTTGTAACAATAGTTACCTGTGTGCGAGTGCCGCTTGTGCCACCTCGCGAGATGCAGCGCGGCGCGGTGCGCGGTGTCGCAGTGTGCGGCTGAGAGCAGCTGGCTCGCGTACCGCCCGAACACTGCACCACACGAGCGCTGCTTGTTGTAACAATAGTTACCTGTGTGCGAGTGCCGCTTGTGCCACCTCGCGAGATGCAGCGCGGCGCGGTGCGCGGTGTCGCAGTGTGCGGCTGAGAGCAGCTGGCTCGCGTACCGCCCGAACACTGCACCACACGAGCGCTGCTTGTTGTAACAATAGTTACCTGTGTGCGAGTGCCGCTTGTGCCACCTCGCGAGATGCAGCGCGGCGCGGTGCGCGGTGTCGCAGTGTGCGGCTGAGAGCAGCTGGCTCGCGTACCGCCCGAACACTGCACCACACGAGCGCTGCTTGTTGTAACAATAGTTACCTGTGTGCGAGTGCCGCTTGTGCCACCTCGCGAGATGCAGCGCGGCGCGGTGCGCGGTGTCGCAGTGTGCGGCTGAGAGCAGCTGGCTCGCGTACCGCCCGAACACTCCGCACCATACGAACGCTACTTGTTGCGACGCCGCGTATACGTCGTAGTATAAATATGACTGGAATAGATAAATAAAATAGTTACACAGGGTGTGACAAAATTTTGGGTAATTCCTACCTTTTCCTTTGCATAGAGGGAGTTTTGTTCTGAGGAAACATCGGGTGCATTTTTGGAAAAATAATAATTGCATATTTGGATTTTTGAATAAAGGTACAGTCAGGCAGGTATATTACATTTCTCAAAAAACAACATGGTCTTAATCGATCCTATTTCCCACGGAATGTTACCCCTAAAGTAACTCATCAAATGAAATCTTAAGCTTTTGTGAAAATACTAAAGAAAAACGTTTTCATGTAGTGCCATAGTGTCGATGCTGGTAGCGTACCACACTAGAAACTGCCCAAAAACTCAAGAAAAATATCTCACCTGTGCAAAACAGCAAGGAATAAAGCTCGAGTAGTATGCCTCAAGCACTGAATTAAATATAATTTTCTTGATTCTCATATTAAAGTCCTGCCTCAGGGTTTCTACCTCAGCCCTGATTGCTTCAGGGTCTGAAGAGCAACAGTGTAGCGGAGGAGTCTCACTGTTCTTTAGCTCGAGGAATGGACCCGGAGTTAGGCCGAAGAGGAAGAAATAGATTACAGCCCTGAAATCGAGAAAGATATTAATGAGATACTTATCACAAATGTTTTTGTTTTTAATAGTGAAATTACAAGCCAGATATTTTTTATTAAGCATAAAGTCAAAAACATGAAGATTTGCCGTTTCTTTGCATCAATGTTGCACTCATCTGTCCCCGAGAGCCAACACCGAATTATTATGCTTATAACAATCTAGTATTATATATATTACACTGAACTAAAATAATTATTACAATGTACTATATTAAATAAATGTCTTTTCTTTCTGTATTTATTTACAGAACCAATTAACAATTATGTACAAATATATAGAATGATAAAAACTAAACTAACCTACAACAAAATTAAAAAATGAAATTAAATATAAAACACAGAATTTAGGTCACCGTCCGCAGGCAGGGTGCCCAAAAAGCTGGCAACGTTACCTCGTTGAATTGCCAGACTAATTCGTTGGCCGAGGTAAGCGATCTAAGATTTTCTTTCTTAGAAAGTAATACTTACGGATAACATAGGAAGAATATTTTGATGAGCGGGTGTTTGAATAACATCACATAAGTGCAGAACATTAGTATACTTGATATAAAGCCCAGCAACAGACCATGCATCAGTAGTCTGAAAAAAAGCAGTAACATTTTTCAGAATTACCTTGATGGTTATAGATTTAAGATAAAACTTTCGAAACATAGGTAAGCAGGTGCTACTAAAACTTTGTAATGATGTTACTGTCTTGGTTTCATAGAAAAGTTTTAAGAAAACAGGCATTCGCATTTTTGTTTGATAGGCGTACTGTCTGCTTTTTATCATTCAGTAATAAATACGCTTTTTTGTAGTTTTCCCTAGTTTTGCCCTGCATGATACTTACATTGACTTTTAATTTCCAAGGTTAAAACAATCTTTTATTGACAAGAAAATTCATTGTTCTTGTGAAGAATTATAAGAAACCACAAATCAGGCAACCACACTAAATATATTTTTATTAAGTACTAATTAATAATATAGCTTACCGCGTAGCTGATAATGCATGTGGGGGCAGTTTTGGGGCCAGGAAGCCCTTAACAGTTTCCTGTATTGCACACAGTATAAATCTCCGACTTATCAATGTCACAATGAATGCTACTAGATGTATGTCGATCATATAAAAGTTCTGGAATAAACCACAAGTATTGATAAACAAACCACAATACCATTATGTTATTAGAGTATATCAAACTAATAAAACAAATATATAATTGAGTTATGAAAATGAAGTCTCAGTAATGAACTCTTTATCTATGAAACTCTATAACTCTCTCTCTCTCTCTCTCATATTGTATTGTATATATATATATATTGTATTGTATATTTTTTTTTGTTTTTTACCCCTTATAGGTCTATGTTTGGCCACTATCTCGCCTGATGTGAAGCGATGATGTGGCCTAAGATGGAGCACATAGATCTAGAAAGAGACGGTAGTTGAGCGGCTGCTCAGACCCGTCTCCCCGATGGTTCACCGAACATCATCCCGAAACACGACTAGGTCGCTTGACAGCATGGCTTTGTTCGGTGGGCGGTATTACAACCACGGCCAGAGCCTACCACTCCAAAGCGCGTAAGCGGGTTTCATCACGATGTTTTCCTTCACCGTTTTAGAGTGAGCGTGCAAAATCTGCACTTAACTATAAGTCATTGGTGCAGGGCCGAGTCGGGATTCGAACCCAGGTGCGTCGGATCGAAAGGCGCACGAGGTCCCGCTGAGCCACACTCGCTCTAAAATATATATATATATATATATATATATCTGGGGCACTTGGTGCAGTGTTAGTACTATAGTTCAGTAAAATTATCGACTGCAATAAAATACTATACTAGTTTTTAAGTTGCATTATTGTATATTTTCATATGCCAATCAAAGGCTTGTTTTACTTGTCGAAGTCGTAAAGTTGTAGTGTTAATACTTCTACTGACTCCTATTGGTTATTCCAAACACTTACCATTGCCTGATTAGTGTATGAATGTGGTAACCACCATGCCGTCCTGTACAGATTAAGGAACTGCAATCCTGTTGCAACCAGTACAAATACAAATGTCATAGCTTCAAACAGCAGCGTCCCATCCTGTGGTATGTAAGGGAATGGAACATGCTTCGGATGTACAGGACCTTCAGGTATCTTAGTATCTGATACGGTCACTGTAGGAGTGTTGGATTGCAGACGAGTGGTACGGCCGACTCGCTTACCACCATTCATTTCCTCATGAGGCTCTGGAAGTGTCACCTGTAAATGAATGATTATTAATGTATTTTATAATATATCCTCAGGATTGCGTATGTTTTGATTATAATAACAGGAAGGAAAACCACTAACTATCTTAATAAAGGTATTTATATAAAAACACGACGTTGTTCAGTTACATATGAGACATATAAAGTCACATTTCTGTAATTAAAAGCCCAAAATAGGTGGTGCAAGGCATTTATTGTTTCGTATTTCTTTGCGAACCTTTTTCATGACCCCCGTGGTCTTTTTCGGCCCAGGAGGCATCATTTTACAGGCAATGGTCGGCAGGGGCCGCTTTATCAGCGGGTCTTTGATGATCTTGCGCCGTCTGGAGACGGCGGTCGACGAAGTATTGCTAACTTGAGAACTAGCCCAGCGTCGTGCCAGGAGTATCGTCAAGCAGCCAACAAGCGCTGGTAAGAAGAACACGACAAAAGAGCCACTTTCATTTTCCGTACAACTCATCACTCACATGTTAAAATGTTTGTAAATTATCACAACAAAACAATTTTTCAGGATTTATTTTTGATCGCACAACACACACTCGTTCGATATTCTTGAAACGTCAGTATTTTTTTTTAATCTCACGATAACGTGAAACCAAAATCGATCACGCAGCCAAATGTCAACAAATTATTTTTTACATATGGCAGCACTAAGTGTGTACTGTCTTAAGTCAATGACATATAGATTTTTCTTTTCCTGAAATGTCAGTGTCAAACCGGCTTTTGTGTATTTTCGGGATTTTCTTTTTCATATGATTAATTTAGTTTTAGACTGAAAAGTGAATATCTATTTATAATAACATGTCTTTTACCATTCTATTTACGTTAGTTATAATATTTTACGCATTAATTTGGTTCTTCGACGCACTTTTCAAGGTATAGATAATTGTTTTATGATTATTTCGTAATAAAATGCGATTGTTTCATGTTTAATTTATTATATTTGTATTTCAGAGTTGTATGCACTATCCTTACTTTGCGTTCATGGAAGGAACAGGACTCAAAATCGGACTTTTACATTTTTCATGGACAACATGTGCTTTCAATAGATTCATATACAGATGGAGCAAAAACCTTACGCCTCTCTTAAGAAAATGGTACACATGCGGATATATGATCACAATCTGGCTATTCCTACCATTTTCTTTATGGACGTTGCTGACAATCATATTTGAGCATTTCTATGAGAGTATTCAAATCAATAGTGTGCCAGAAGTCAAGGCTATGCTACCTGGAATCAATATCCCAACATCAGATTTCTGGGTATACTTTTTATCTATAGCAATAAGCACCATCATTCATGAGCTAGGCCATGCATTAGCTGCTGCTCAAGAAGATGTCCAGTTAGTTTCTGTTGGAGTTTGTGTGTTTACAATAATTCCTGTAGCTTTTGTGCAATTGAATACAGAGCATTTGAACAGTCTCGCTGTAACTAAAAGACTGAAAATTTATTGTGCTGGAGTTTGGCACAACTTAGTAACTGCTTTCATAGCATTATTACTGTTCTTTTCTTCACCAATATTATTTAACATTGGATATGAGACAGGTGTGGGAGTGAGAGTTACAGAATTCACAGCTGATTCTCCGCTCAAAGAAGTCAGAGGATTAGAACAAGGAGATGTTGTGACATCAATAAACAACTGTGATATCAAGAATGCATATGATTGGTTCTACTGCCTCCAGATGGCCCATGAGCGCTATGGCATTTGCACCAGTGCAGAATTTGTTGCTCAAAATGATGAAATCATGATGGAAAATGTAAAAGAGAACAATGTCGTGGAGTGCTGCAGAAAAGATGATTACTACAGCTTCTGCTTTGAATACATGGAGCCAAAAGTAGTGGCAGATTCGGTGTTGCCAGGACAATTTTCCTGCCTAAAACCTAGGGACATGGTGAAAGAAAAATTCTCAAAATGTACTGAAGCATCTGGATACAACTGTCCAAGAAACATGCACTGCATGAAGCCATCTTTGAATAATCATACATACCTTATCATAATTGAACGAAAGGACAATAATGCTGTTCTGTATTTGGGGTTACCATATGACTTGCATAAGACTGTGTTTGTTGATCAATACTTTCCTAGAATTGGATTATTTTCTGTATTTTCTCCATCACAGTTTGAGAAGCTTCTACGATATGTGTTCATATTTTCAATGGGCATTGGTTTTCTTAACATTGTGCCATGCTATGGCATGGATGGTCACCACATAGCCAGGAACTTAATTCAAATATTAGCAAAATATTTTAATAGGAATGGGGATTTCATCACCTTTTTCACAGTCTTTACTGTTGTCATAGGAACAGGGGTGACAGGACCTATTTTAATATATTTGTTTTACAAGGCTGTTTATATAGATAATTAGTCTTGAATTTAGGCTCTAGTGATTTGAGTGAGATGTTTTATTATCCGCCTATGTTTGGATTAAGGTCTGCACAGATAACATTACATTTTCTGCAAAGAATTGTATGCGGATATTTCTTCTGATTGACATTTATTGATTGTATTGGTTCATACAGTTTAAAATATTCGAATTTCACGGAATAACAAGGAAGTTGCAGACTTTTCCTTGTCTGTGCAGGCCGGAGCACTAGCTTTTTATTAATTATAAGCAAAACACACTGCCTTATTATTAACATTTATTGCAATAAATTATTCTAAATTATCTAGTTGACTAATATTTACAGTAAATAGCTAAGCCTTACTCTTTTTACAACATACCTATAATTATAAAGGAGCATTGTAACACAGAAACATAATATCGTCGGCTAGCAAGCAACACCGCTCAAGTCGATATTTGGCACCTATGACTTTCAAATGCCATAGGATGTAGTTGTTTCCAGTAAAGTAGTGGAATATCACTTGTTTGCTAGCCGACGATATGTTATTTATAACATTTGTCATTCACTTTACAGCTTCAAAATTGTTTTTATGTACATAGATAAGTTGTATTTAGATAACAACATTAGTGTAGAATTGTATAAAAATCTATTTCACAATGTAATTACTTATTTTTATTCACTTTCCCTTGAAAATCTAATGTCAATAGGTGTGTACTATGTAGGTTTTGTTAGGTAACTTTTAGATTTTACTTTTAAGCTGATATTGAAAATGAACTGAAAGAGTTTTTAAGTGCACAAGGAAATATGACTGATTTTATGAAACTAATTAGTTCCTACATCAATTTAATTACTAGTTCTTGCTCAAAGCCAGTGACTGCTGTAAATCCTTCAATGACTTCTTTCCGTAATACAGCATTGACTTGATAGCGGTTTCATCCGTAAGGTGTCTGTTATTCTTAAAGTCAGCCCGAGCCCAGCCCTGGAGGTCAGAACGTGTCGATTCGTCGGACACTAGTTTGATTGCCCGGAAGATTTCCCTATAGAGTTTTAACACCTCTTGCCGTAGCATGAACTGAAAAGACAATAGACACATGAGACAGGCGAGATATACTAGGATTAATTTCGTGTTGTGTTAGTCGAATGAAGAAAAAGTACAACGACATCGCATAAGAAAATTATTATGTTTTATAGTTAGATACCTGTTTTAAGCTCAGAGCTGTATTCGGCAGTTTAGAAGACATTTTTCTAAATTCTGTAAAGAGACTAGAAAGATAAGATCTCTTATTTATTTACAATTTCATCTTACATCAGTCTCAAGCCAAAACATAACCTCAACTTACAATCAGCTGATAGATGACTGACATTGTGTTGTGACATTGACATTTGACAATAACCATTGAAAAAAAACTTTTGATCAAAATAACTACCTATTAAAAAAACGTTTTGAATAATCACACATAATTGAGTAAAATTCGCACACGTTTTAGTACCATGCACTAACAACTGATGAAATCTTACACAATCGGACCTTTAACCACAATGCAAAAAAAACTAAATTAAAGGTTATTTTAAAATCAGTGAATCAAATAGGTACAATACTTAGACAACGAAATGGAAGGCTAAAAATCAAGACGAAAGAATAGCTGCAAAAGGTTGATATTATGCATCTTTTGACCATCTCCAAAGTTTTACACAATTATGTATTTTGAACTGTAATACAACAAGTTAAATGCAGCCACACGTACCTATCACATCACTTCTGTGGTGCTATCCTCTAAGCTCCAACAACCTTCGAGTAGACAGCCAAATACTGGATACTTTATCTGAGCCAACAACCTTGCAACCTTGATTTCAACGTTGCATTGCAACGAAGGCGAAATGTTCATTTGGTATTCGGGCTGGATACTTTATCTGAGGGTATTCGCTAATCTAATCATTTACATCTAGCGCCCCAACGATGTCGACGGCGTGAGAACGAACTAATCTATGGTATAGCATTTGTTCTGCCCCCGTACCCATATGGCCCTCGAGTGCCAATCGTATATCGTGTTGAGCTCAGATTAAGGTGTAGATTCACTGCGACAATGTCTTATGATACCATATAATTGTCCTATGAAAGTTTATCTCAACTTGTAGTTGTCGTATTTTGGTGTAAATGAATAAGATTAATTCGATTTCTTGCCTGAATGGACAATAATTAGACCGTACCTCATTAGTTGCAGTGAAGCTATGCCTTAATTTGAGCTCAACACTATATACGATTGGCGCTTGAGGGACATATAGGTGAGGGGCTGTTTTGGCTGTCTACTCGAAGTGATACGGTAATAAACAAGACACGATATTGGTATGATTTATGCGTGGCAAGACATAACCGTGATAACTAAATTGACATACTGAATTGCCCTAATGTTTATCCAGCAATAATTTGTTAATCTTCGTTTTGTACGACATAATACAAACAAACACTTACGAGCACCAGCGCCCCTAGCGGGATAAAGTTACGTTCTCACCTATTATATCACATTTGTATAACACTCTAACACACAAAATGTACCTATAGACGCATGTTATAAGTCCATCCTTTTATTTACTTCTGATCTATTTGCTAATACAATTTTTTTGTACTCTTTTGGACAATACTATTTAATTTTTATGCTATGTTATATGTTATTTTATTATGGTCTATTCTACTGTTATGCCTAGTATTATAATTTTAATTATTTTAATATTTTATTAAAAGAGGCCAGAAATACTAAGCGGCCTTTATTAAATTGTTAAGCGACTTAAGCGCATTAGTCCATTGAATTCTGCGCTCGCTATGTAGGTATATTACGCGTCATCGTAAGGAATTCGCTCTCGCGATGCCATTAAGATAAAGCACCAATGTTAAAAACAAACTCCTGAAAACGTATTTGCGTAAGTACGAGTACAAAGGCAATGTGTTCAAACTATTTTTTGTATGTCCTATAGTTTTATACATAGAGATCAGATTAAATATCTGTGGTTTTATACCTAGGTAGGTACTTACTTAGTTATTATTAGGTATGTTAGGGTATGTCATCAGCTGCTGCCCGGGACTAAATGCCCGTTAGATTTGATTAAGATCATACATATAAAATTGCCATCTCTCGGGAATCACGTGTTTCAATTTTATTCAATTTTATTGAATGAAAATTATCCTGTTTCCTTGTCCGGAACAGCTACAGGCCCCCTACCCATATGTCCCGCAAGCGCCAATCGTATACCGTGTTGAGTTCAGTCAGTAGGGTATATATTCACTGCGACAATATTTTATGATGCCATTTATTGTCCCATTAAGTTTATGTCAACTTTTAGTTATCATATTTTGGTATAAATGAATGAGATTAATTCGATTTCTTGCCTGACTCGATAATAATTAGTCGGTATCTCATTAGTCGTAGTGAAGCTATACCTTAATTTGAGCTCAACACGTTATCCGATTGGCGCTTGAGGGATATATGGGTACGGGGGCAGGTTACACTACAGGCAAGAGTCGCTATTTGTTTAAATTTCTTTGCGGAGTGATGCTTCTGTCCCTTAGTATTCTGTGTGTGTATATGTCCTCTTTCTATCGCATAGCTCTTATTTCTTCTGACGCGGCACGTGTAACGACGCGCGACCCGCCGTCGGTGTCCGGCTATGTACCTACTTGTAGCTTCGTACCTACAGTGCGGAGTGCGCTAGGCCTGGTACTATTTAAATCAAATCAAATCAAAATCTCTTTAATAATTTTGGCATCACAGACGCACTTATGAACGTCAAATCATCATAATGACTCTACCACTTAACTCCGAGGCCACAAACTTGTGGCCTTCGATCAAACCTTCTTAAATTGATAGAATAAATTAATATAAACAATAAATGATAAGCCGCGAAGCATTCAAAAGTGTCGCATTTCCGAGATAAGCATAGAAGGTATAAAATGTCCTTAACGTTAGAGCTTAAATTATGGCATATTGCCGACAAGGACGCTGACAAGATCCAGCCAACGCCTTCACCGACGCTTGACGCCGACGTCTTTTAGCCGACTGTGATATCGATGGACCGAGTGTGGCTCAGTGGGAGAACGTGCGACTTTCGATCCGACGCACCCGAGTTCGAATCCCGCTGGTCTCGCACCACTGACTTTCTTAAGTCATGTGCGGATTTAACACTCGCTCTAAAAACGGTGAAGAAAAACATCGTGAGGAAACCGGCATGTCCAAGAATTTATCACAAAAATTCAAGGACATGTGACATCCACCAACCCGCACTGGGCAAGCGTGGTGGATTATGGCCCATACTCTATGAGAGAAGGCCCGTATCCCAGCAGTGGGAACGTGATGGGCTGATGATGATATCGATGAGGACGATGACTAACACTCACATCAATCATTGATATCAGTATTAGTCAAAGCGTCTTCATCAGCATCGGTCGGCCTTTGCCGACGCTGATGCTGATGCAGAATCCAAGGCCGCTGCGATTGACGCCAACTCTTGCAGCAAACCAAAAATATTGCCAACACCAGTTCCTAGCTGTACCTACCTATCTGGCTGCAATCCACCAGTAACTTTGGACTCAGTTCAAGACTTTTCTATATTTTCATAGCTAAGTAGGTACCTACATGCCTACTAATAGGTTGGGTATACTAGTAAATTAAGCTTTTAGTAAAACGTCTCTATCCAAAGTTCAATGTAAATTATAAAAATTGTTTTTCCAAGCGATATGGAAATTTCAGTAAATCCTGCAGCAAACAAAACTTATCCGCCCCTGTACTTTGTTCATTGAGTAAGCTCCGCCCAAGGATCGAGTTTGCGCGGGAAAATGAGCTTTTTCTCGGCGAAGGGACCAATCATGGAGCCATGAGCGCTATGATCTTGATCAGTCGCGCTGCGAATGCCGCGCGGTGCAGACGTGTTTTGAGAACGTTGTTTTCGTTTACGTGAGAAATGTTTACGCGAGTATCTTGAAAAATATTTCGAAGTTATAACTTTGTTCATGAGACATTTTTTATGTTTGTTATTTGATTGGACTTTCAAATTTTAAAATGGATGGTAAAACGCCTGCGAACCAGCCCTCTCCCCCGAGAGCTCAAGTTAAAAAGGAAAACGAAGAAGAAATCAAGGTAAGATTTCATCCCAAACATTTGTGACACTGACGCGGTGTTTCCGTTGGAAAACCATCATCTGGTTACGGTTTCGTGTTATTGGCAAGCGGCCTGTTTCAGCCCATCTCGTAAAAGGAGACGACGAAATCGTATTTTAAATTCGATATGATTCTCGTTGTTTCACGAGGGGCGCCCTACAAAGGATCAAGTCTCGGGGTTACTCCGAATAAATTATTCGGCATCCGATTTCAATATTAATTACATTTTGCGATACACAATAAAACGCGTGTAATATCACGTTTTCGAGGCCTTTTCCAGCCATTAAAGTGTGTAACGCGATATCCGAAGCGCGCTCGGATCGCTGTAACCAGAGTCGCTGGATGTTTTGATAATAGATATAGGCGTTGCTGTTGTGTTAGTGCGTACGGACTGGTGGCGAGCTCAGTGTGTGCGTGCGGGTAATTTTAGACGTTCCTTTGCTCAAAACGTAACTCGAGACCGTCCCAGGCCACAATCCGACGCTTCAATTTATTGTTTTCATCTGTTTGTTGTAATTCTGTATTTATATAATGTTTTAACACCTAGGCTGTCATGACTTGCGAACATTGCCTATGATTTGGCGCCTGTCAAAGCGCGCGCTTTTATTTTGGCGCCACAGAAATAGTTTGGCATGTCAATAACCCCATTGAATGTGTCCACGCGTCGATGACGTCACGGGACTCACGCGTAGATTTGACAAAACATTTGAGGTCAATTTAATTTATTATACTACATTTTGCTTGTCCTAGATTGTTAATATCTTTAGTAGATATTTTTGTATCTTTGAGCCCACTAAAGTAGTGTAGGTATATTGTCTTACAGCGCAGTGTACCTACTAAAAGAAATTTAAAATATCCGACAGACGAACAATGAGTCGAAGTGTTTGGCAAAACAAAGCAATGTTTCTTCAATCTTTAGGAGATGCTTATAGGTAACCTTGTCGCAAACTATAAAATACTGATGTAGGATATTTTCTGTTAAAAAAAGATCAGCTATATCACACAAACATAAATAAATGGAATCTTTTTTACAAATTATAGATACACGAGCTCAGGTCCTGTAACACAATACGCTCCACGGTAGCAATAAATTGAAACAACGATCTGATAACATTTATAAACTCTTTGGACCGGTTATTACGGCGCCATAAATACGGTGCAGTGCAACTTGCCAATGTGGATCGAAACACGATACTTTGATAAGGATATAATATTTTAATGGGCATCTAGATCGCGTTAAATTTGTAACCTTTAAAATATTTGCCGGTAGCATTTCTTGAATCCTATTCCAAACGTTCCAAAGTGTGTATTATTATAACATGGAACAAGTAACTCACTAATTTTCATTCACTCACTGTGGTCTGATTAATTGTCAAAAATAGTGGGCGAGTCATCGCAAAAACGCCCTAACCATATTGTTATGCATTACCAAATAGGTGATGCTGATGACTTAGACATCATTGACTTAAGACCATTGGTAAATAACATCAGCATTAGTTACTTATACGTTCCTGTTGATGGTTGAATGGCGTTCTATTACAAGGAGAGAGTACTAGGTACCTATCATAGAAGCCACAATCCACCTCGCGCGCCTGTTACAACTTAGCGTTCTGGCGATCCTTCTAAGCATCCTTTAGCACCATTGCGGACTTTGAATTTCCACTACAGATATAGAAGTTGGCTGATTCACCGTTAACATAATTCACCATAAAGTACATAAACTGCTTAAATATTCACTGCAGAAATAGAACCCTATTTTCGATCTAAATGCAAATGTCTGATGCATAATAATGCATCGACATATCGTGTCTGTAGTCTGTCTGCGATATTCCCAGTCATATCATGTCGTAAAGGATGTTGCGGAAAATTGACGGAGTAATTCGAAAATGACGCGAGACACGCGAGTGGTAGCGCTTCAGAAATTGAAGTTTGTTGTACTTGGTCACTTATCTTGTCTACTAAATTGGAACTTGGTTGGAACTCTTAAAGAAAGAAAGGGAAAGGGAAAATATGAGAGTGGGAAAGTTAAACCTGTTTTTTGCGATAATTCATAGTTTTTTTTTACTTTTTTTAATTCATTCAGGTTTCAGATGCAAAATTCATGATCAGTCAACCAGCAAACCAAAAACATCATTTTATCAATTCCTAAATAAAACACAAACTGACCATATCCTACACAGTGTTCCACAAAGCGTTTGGGAAGTGCAGCAAACTTGCGGCGCAGAAAGCTCTCATCTTCATTCCCACTGTAAGACGACCCGCTAGATAGCTAACAAACATTTGCTGCAATTTTTATTTAAATAAAACTACGTCTTGACGGGATTTAAACGTAAATACCTTCACCTTTTCACTCATCATTAGTCGTAGTTACTTTTCCAGAAAGGTTGTCCCCTAACAACAACAATCTCCAACGCTGCTTAAATTTACGCGCATGCAAGCTATTTACAGCTTGCAATAAATCAAAAACATCTAAGACAAAATAACAAAATCTCAATAATGTATTAAATTACACAATGCGTTCTCAATACTTAAAATAATAATCATGCCCTAGAAAGTGTTCCGCTACGCTTGCGAAACCCGCTGCACTTGCATGCGCCCGCGCAGATATCGGGCCAAGGCCACATCACACTTTATGTAGCGTAAGATCATCGTGCGCTTCCCTCTTTATGAACTAAAAGGTCGTACTACAGTGTCATTTAAGAGCAACTGTATAATGTTTTGATATAATAGTGTAGTGTCCAAAACAACAAAACGCACGACAGTTAAAAAATGATCATTTAGTTTTATATTTATTAAAAAATATATATTTTTTACTGAGTGATGAGACGAGCAAGTCGTTCGCCTGATGGTAAGCGCTACTCCTGCCCAATTCATCAATCAATTCAAAAATTAAATTAAATTCATAACTTTAATTAAGTTTTATTTTAATTAAATTCATTTATTTTCAATTTCTCTTCTTTTGTAGTCTTCCTCCTGGAAGTACTTACCTACATGTTTTTAATACATATAAGGAGTAAAATGAATAAAAACTGGACCATATTGTATACTTACGATCTACTAGGCCAGCTGACATACAAAAACTTCTCGGCACCTTTAGCTTTTAAGCTTCTACAATGATCGCATATAAACTAAAAACTATTAGTTATCGTGTTTTTTTTTAATGCAAATGATCAATGAGACAAGTTGTTCGTTATACGCCACCCTCGCTCAAAACAGTTGCAGTGCCACGCAGAACTTTTAATACCTACCCATGCGATGTTCTCCTAAGAAGTCAAAGCCTAAAGAAAGCCTAAGAAGTCTCCTAAGAAGTGCTTCAAGCAAAGTTTGACCACTTTACTGAAGCGCTGGGGAGATTTCTGGACTAGAGGGTCGTCATGTTGCTGAATTTAGCCGATGGCCCTCACCTCAAAACTATCTACTTGGAGCATATTTATAACTTATTATGAGCAAAACCATTTGTAGAGAAAGATAAACTAGGTACTTATAAAAGTGGGTCTAGTTAGACCAGTGGTGGGCTTCTCCATTTACTATGGATGAGGCATGCTGAGTTTCTAAAATGATACCGCAGCCTAGCCTAAATCGTGCAGGATCTAAAATCTTCAGGCTTCAGACGGACGTCCTTTTCATGATGCTTCATCACTCGTATTGTCGTCATCTCTCATCCGCAATTTTAATTATATATCGCAGCTTCATTCTTGGCGATTTTGTTGACATATTGTAGTCGAGTTCTCACGTCACAGGCTTGCATACATATAATTATGTATGTAGTAATAGCGTAAGTAATAGTATCCTTGGTACTATTAAGCCTTCTGTGATACAGGTAAGTTCATTTGATCTTATAAGTAGTTATCAGAGGTAGATTAACGTGTCGAGAAGTCTTTTTATGCATATATAGAGATTTTCAGCCAGATAGATCTGGTGGAAAATCTTAATGAATCTCAATTTTATTTACGTACTAAAACGAACTAGATGCGTTTGATTTGATAGAAAGGTCACATGCGCACGGCACGGCCAAGGAAATAATCTTTTAATGCCCACTCGCTGCTCGCTGGCATCAAACTGCGAATTCTGAGATGCAGATGTGTATGCAAGAATTTAATTGAGAAGATTGTTTCTGGTTGAATTGTTCCGGTATAAAATACCGCCTAATTTTGGGTACCTACATACCCGTTCAGATTGCATTATAGTTATCACATAATTATTAATACAAGACAGTATTTGAGGTCGACTGTGGTGAATATATATTATATATGTTTATATAATATATGTATATTCGGTGTCATGTATTTCGGTAGGCGTATCGAAGACAGGCATTGCTGACGCAGGCTTTAAAAGTGCAAAACTAAAGTGGGACTGGGCGGGGCACATGTTTCGCATGCGTCCGGAGAGGTGGGCAAGTTAGCTTCGCTCGCGGAGTGGTCCTTTTAAGTATGACTAATGCCATCCTTGATCGAAACTGTCTTAACAACTTATAGCATCTTTACATCAGTGCCAGTTTAATGGGTAATGTCTTATACCGATCCTATTAAGCCAAATTATAGCATACATTTTGGGTTAATAGGATCGGCTTTAATGTAGCATGTCCCATTGAGCTAAATCGGATTATAATCGGATACGGACAAGGACAAGTATATACGAAGTTACTATTCGGACGAAAGGGTACGATCCGAGGCCTATTCCTATCTCAGTTGATAACGTACATACCTAGTGAAGATCAAAATCATAATCAAAAATTATTTGCAAGAATACAACATATGAAATACTCAGGTCTCAATGGTTAATTTATTGATATCCGTGTATTCAGCCTGCAAGCAGACGTGCAAATATTTCTTAGTTTATTTATTAGTTTTTTTTTACGCCTAAAGATCTATGTTTGGCCACTATCTCGCCTGATGTGAAGCGATGATGTGGTCTAAGATGGAGCACATAGATCTAGAGAGAGACGGCAGTTGAGCGGCTGCTCAGACCCGTCTCCCCGATGGTTCACCGAACATCATCCCGAAACACGACTAGGTCGCTTGACGGCAAGGCTTTGTTCGGTGGGTGGTATTACAACCACGGCCAGAGCCGACCACTCCAAAGCACGTTAGCGGGTTTCATCACGATGTTTTCCTTCACGGTTTTAGAGCGAACGTGCAAAATCCGCACTTAACTATAAGTCATTGGTGCAGGGCCGAGTCGGGATTCGAACCCAGGTGCGTCGGATCGAAATGCGCACGAGTTCCCGCTGCGCCACACTCGCTCTGGACTCGCACACTTGCACAGAATCTCAGAGGATAATGTTCTTCCTCTGAGCTCAGAATACTAACTTATTGTCACAATTCTGCCAATGTCCGTCACCTAAAGATTTTTTTAAATCTTTATGTCACTAAATTTTTATTGTCATTTGGTATCAAAGATGTCTTTGTTTGGTATCAAGTTATAATGATATTATAGGATGGGTAAAAAAATATCGCTTTTGTCTGGAAATAACTGCGCATTTTAAAATAATCCGGATGAGCTTTGACAAAAAGGCACACTTCTCTAATGTACGAGCAAGATAGAGATGGCACATGTTTTGAATAGGGGCTTACAACTATCCAAGAAACAGGCTTCGTTAATTACCTGAATACAACGCTTCTGCATCTTAAAAGTCTGTCCATGTTCACCTGAGAGATAGCTTTATTTTGGGCGCGTTCTGAATCCGCAACGCACGCGTCTACCACTGATGCAGCATTAATGAAGCCCACACCATGACCGCAACGTTACGATTCTACAAGCATTGATGACAACGATGATGCAACATTGCCCACCCACAAAGACAAAGGGTATTTTACCGAAACGGTAAATGGTCGAGTCGGGCGCCGCCGCCGCAGCGCAGTCCCTTTTCGGGGCGCGTCACATATGATGTGATCATAGATTTGAGATTTGAACTCTCAATTTATTGTTGACATCCCTTCTGCTCGCACCAAGCGCTTTGCTTCGACCTTCATAATGCGAACGGCCAAGGAGTGGAACTCTCTGCCGGTATCTGTGCTTCCGGATAGCTATAATCTGGGTGTCTTTAAGACAAGAGTGAACAGGTTTCTTCTAGGCCAGCGTGCTACATAGTCGACCGCATCGTCACTTAACAACAGGTGAGATAGCGGTCAAAGGCAATAATTAAAAAAAAACCAGTAATTTTTTTTAGTTACTGGGCATTCGGAACTATTAAGCTGAGGGTGTATGAGGCTGGATGACACTGCAATTATGGCGTGTCGATCCCAGTTGGTTTTATAAAAGTATAGAAAAAGTGTGACCTATAAAGTGTTCATTATAATTGCAGTAACGTAGGCAGTCGCGATGGGAGTCATGCGATACCCGGTTGTAATACACACCGCCATGTGATGCGCTGCATTGTATACCATCCTCCATAGATTACCGAGTTTCAGAAGGGACACTGTTGCTGACACTGATAACTTGGCTAATTACATTACTCTACTGGTACTATAAAACCTGTTATGGAACACAATCAATTGAGCCAAACTTTGTTTTTTAAGAGATCTCGATTTTTCATCATACTTAGAAAATGTTTTAAAAAAGTATTTTGCATATTTCTCGATTTTGGGGGGTACGGTTTAAGTCACTTTGCGGATAACATTCCTACTGAGAAATAGAGTTGATTGAGCCCAAAACATTTTTTGAGTAATGTTTATTTTTTGAAGGTTCACTTTTTTTAAGCCGGTCATGGTGTGTTTATAGAGTCGATTGAACCCAAAATATTTTTTGAGTAATGTTCTATTATTGAAGGTTCACTTTTTTAAGCCGGTCATGATGTGTTTAAAGAGTCGATTGAACCCAAAATATTTTTTTAATAATGTTCATCTTTTGAAGGTTCACTTTTTTTAAGCCGGTCATGGTGTGTTTTAGAGTCGATTGAGCTCAAAATATTTGTTGATAATGTTAATGTTTTGCTGGCTGCACTTTTTTAAGATGGTCATGATGATTTTATTACTGGGCATATATCTCGAGGTGATGAGCGTAATTCAGTGGTTTGCAGTACTTTCTATGGTATTAAAACTTCTGGGTGGCTCTGCTATTATTATAAGCAAGCATGGCGCTAACCATCAGGTGAACGATTTGCTTGTCCCATTACTTAGATATATAAAAAAGAAGTTTCCTAAGACCATTAACAGAAAGTGTACCCTTGATACTCAAAAATGTTGCACTACCCTATCGTTTTAAGGTGTAGTACTTTTCTAGGTACCTGCAAATGCAAAGTTCTCACCCGTCTGGGTCCAGCATCACCTCATGGTGTCACTAATATTTTATTGCTAAAACTGTTCTAAAATAGCATTCAACTATCTGTCATCTCTTTATTCTTTGCCGCAGGGGGTGAACAAACACCACCTCAGTCACGGGAGGCGTGCGTGAGCGTATCAAGTGTACGTTCTCCGACTACCCTCACCAACCCTTACTATTTTCGCCCTTATTAGTAGTCGCTATAAGGCTCAAAATGACGTGACGGTGGTAGTTAACTTTGTCAGAGTCCAGTAAATCTAGATCAGGGCTTAGGTTTCTGAATCGGAGATCTGAAGTTTGTTTACTGTTCTATACTGTACACCTTATCTGTATTGTGGTTTATTTAGTCCTGTAATTGATAGGTGTATTAAATTGCAGTTTGCAATTTATTTTGGTGTTATTGGGACAGTTCTCAAGAAACTACTTGCGGCAGTTTTTTTGTTTCTAGGGCACTTTTGCCACTACTTGGAAGATATGGCAAGAAACTGAGAGGCATTTTTTTAAAGATTGTGTTAAATTGTTTTCATTTTCTACAATAATTATGTTTCTTATGTACCAGTTGGCTACTATGTAAAGCGTAGGTACCTACATTTTGCATAGCCACGGATTTTAGATTGCAGTGAGCCACACCAACTATTATTTATTATCAGGCCACACTTGCATAGCGACCAAAGATATTTTTATAATGGCGTCTCTCTAAAAATCTACCTAATTAAGTAACATTACAATCTAGCCTAATAATAAGACTAATAAGTAATTTTAGTTTGACTTACACTACTAAGTTATAATTTGAATGTGCCCATCTATCCTTTAACACCATTAGTCCATTGACTCTACGGCACAGTCTAGTTTACACTGCGACTACGGTAACGGGTAGCTACGATAATAATATGTATTATGTATATTTTTTGTGTGTATATATTTTTTTTTGTTTTGTTTTACATAATTGTGTATGTTATTATGTAATTTGGTGTGCAATAAAGTGTTATTGTATTGTATTGTATTGTATGTATATTGTATAAATGCCACTTCACCATACCACAAAATTTACCAAAACTTAACTCAAAGGTATAATAAGATAATAACCTATAATAACCGTTGGGACTTAAGATTACGCGCTGCACACTTTGTGCATATCTTAAGTCTTAAGATAAAATGATAAATTAGTCTGGCTGTAAAAGGTATGGGTACATTAGTTAATTTAGAGATGAGCCGCAAACTGTTGTGGCTGTCGGTATACTCACCCTGCAAAATATCACCATATTCTTATTCGTATTGGTAGTAGGTACATTAGTAATTACGACACCGAATTCGGTTGAAACGCAGTAGGTAACTAAAAGCAATAATTCTTTTTATTTTAGTGACTAATTAAAACACAAATATGATATGCCGCCTATCTGGCCGATCGACTCTATCGATTACTAATTGATATAAAACAAATATAGATAATTATACTCTGCCAGCAATCAAACGCATCGTTAACGCTTGTAAAACAAGAAGGGACTGTCGGCTGCATTACAAAAATACCCATAAAATTGTTTGACCTAAAAAATTACACACTGTAAAATTATCAACTAAATTGTAAATTATAGGCAGAGACCTATACACGGTGTAACTGGAGGGATAGATCATCGGTGGCCCGAGGGTGGGGGACGGTTAAATACGGAAGAAAAAATTCGACACTCGACTTGGTGACCACCGTAGCTCAATTGGGCAGAGCACTGAGGGAAGATTGAGATGCGATTTCAAGTCCCAGCCGGTGCGGTGGTCGTATTTTTTCTTTCGGAAAAATCTTGTTTGTATTCAATATAGATAAGTACAGATAAGGTACCTATCACTTTGTAAGACTTACCTTATTAAATAGTTGCAATAAAATCATCCTGAACCGTATATACCTACACCTAATACACACCCAACATAGGTTTTAAGAAATTACTAACCATACACGTTAATTGAAATGTTTGTTGTGATAAATAAATAAATAAAGTATTACAATAATTTATGATTAACCCTAGTGTTATAAAGATTATAGCAAGTTTCCCGGTGACATTCGTTCTTTAGATGTTAAATTACAAACGATCGATGGGTTCGGCGAAAAAATGATTGACGTCGTCGCAGGTTTTTTGACCTAATGATTATTTTTCACGTTATGCGTATTGGCTTTCGGACAAAGATGGATAGCTTTTTAGGGTTCCGTACCCAAAAGGTAAAATAGGACCTTATTACTAAGACTCCGCTGTCCGTCTGTCTGTCTGTCCGTCTATTACCAGGGTGTATATCTCATGAACCGTGATAGACAGTTGAAATTTTCACACATGATGTATTTCAGTTGCCGCTATAACAACAATAATAACAATAAAATAATCAAAAACAGAATAAATAAATATTTAAGGGGGCTCCCATACAACAGTACGGAACCCTTCGTGCGCGAATCCAACTCGCACTTGGCCGGTTATTTTATGGTACTGAGTGATGAGACGAGCAAGTCGTTCGCCTGATGGTGATCGCCACGCCTGCCCATAACAATTGCAGTGCCACCCAGAACTTTTAATACCATAAAAAGCACTGCGTAGCACTGCATTGCGCTCATCACCCCGATACATCAAATATTAAATCTCACATGCCCAGTAACTTTGCTGGCTACGATGCCCTCCAAACAGGAACACAGTAATGCTTGCGCACTACTGCTTGTCGGCAGAATAACTGGCAAAGCTGTGGTACCAACTCAAACGGCCTCCCACCTACCACGAGTAGCTCTAACACGAGTAGCTTAATATAGCTGACTGTACCTACTCATTATTGGCTACACAAATATTGCGCCAGCGCAGTTGTAAAACGTCCATTTAATAAATAACATTATTTGTAAATGTTCGTTGAATGTGTTTACCAAATATCGCATGACATAAAAACCGCGGATCGTGTTGCAGACATTCGATTCTCATGGCTGCATGTTAAATTTTGTAGTGGTGTGTCTGTAATATAATTTTTACTGGCACTAAAAGCGCATGGAGTGTCTTGAGTATTTTAGGCGCAAATATTAACTTGGGAATTTGCGTGAGTCATGTGAGAAACTGTTGGAGTTTCCTCCCTGGAAACTATGTTCTTCTGTTCTTTACGGGTAGCACTAATATACTACGACATATATAGTACAGTCATTTGGTTCGAAAACAGTGGATACCTGGAAAGTTTTCCGGGAGTAAAAAGGGAATTGGTAACTTTATAGATTTTGATGTGCTCTTTCTGAATTTCAACTTTGCCACCTCTGCCCACCGTTTTGTACACTTTGCGACACTCTTACGCCAAAACTATTGACTTTATGAAAAAGAGGTAGGAACATAAATTGTAGGTAATTGTCTCTAGTTTCATCTTGTATATAACTTATCGTAAAATAAGTTGGAAAAGAGGTATTGCCAAAAAACTGCTTTTAGGCAGCATTCTTCCAATATGGCGGCGCGAGTGGTAAAAAAACGAGGTGGCAAAGTTGAAATTCTGAAAGAGCTCATCAAAATCTATAAAATCACCAATTTTCAAAACTCCCGGAAAACTTTCCAGGTAAAGTTACCAAGTAAAGCTATGACGACTAATACTGTCACCACTAAATTAACTCAAAAGGTTTTGTCACCTTAATAGAGACAATAACAAAAGTGTTGATGGACATATTCTTAGTATTACCATGGACCAAATATATTTATTCGATGGTATTACTCTACCTAGCAGTTTAAGTTAAATCCAAATTACTTATTAGTCTTATCAGGCTAGATTTTAATGTTTATGTAGAGTCATTTTAGGACACAATGTAAAAAAATACCTGGATACTATTACGTCACGTGTCTGGCCTTAAGTCAAGACACACAGGATGCGTATACTCGTACACGCCCGGTGTGTCTTGGCCACAGTTTACTGTAAATGTGAGTCGTTGTGTCTGTGGTCTTGGTCTATACCCATTAAAATGTTACAAATGGGCAGTATTTTAACTACATTATGTATACGTATCCTCCATGTCAAATCGGTGGTATACACAAAAAAAGTAAAAAGCATTGGCAATTTTTTCAACAAGAAACTTCATGTAATATTGTAATAGAATAGAAGAGAATAAAATGTATTGCATAAAAACTGTGTACAAAGATGTTACATGATATAAATAATAACCAACAGTTTGTCCTCTCGGACGTACAATATTATTTACAGTTAGTAATTGGTACCTATACCTACAACACATTTATTAAGCATTAATAATTTTATATATTATTATTAATACTCTAATGAGATCATAAGCCTTAAAATTTATAATTATTAATAATTTTTTATCATTATTAATATTTACAAAACAATGACTTGACATTTATTATAAAAACTGCATTACAAAATGAATAACTAGTTTATGCACTCAAAATACTCGGTCATATTATAAAACACCTTACCTATGAGCCACTGTTTTAAGCTATTTTTAAATTACTGACCATCTTTGGATTTCAAATTAAGTGGCAAGTGATGGTTATATATTTTTATTGCAGTGACGAATGAACTTTTGTCACAAAATATAGACTAGTACAGAAATCAATCAACATAGTAAGTGCGCTCGAGCAACGCACACATAGACATCGCTCACGGACACGATATCTCGAATGAGCGCGAGTGCCATCCGCTTGAGACACGCGACTGTGAACTTTTTTATGCAAAAATGGAGCAACAAAGCAAAAGTTACTATAACTGCTCAGTGGACGGTTGTTTAAATTCAACATTAAACGGTGAATTGTCATTTTTTAGGCTACCAGTTGTTTCAGAGAGGTAAGTAGGTATTTGCTTGTATTTCGATGGTTCGTTTTCACGTAACACAGTACAGTTAGGTAGGTAGGTAAGCGCCCGGGCCCCCGGCTTCGCGGACATGATTTTGTGGCCTTGTCATATTTTAACAATTTATATTAGATATTTATTGTAGTATAAGCTGTATAAGCTCAATGTTCAATAATTTAATGAGGAAGATGTAAATGTAATTTAATTGCATTTTTGTCTTCAAAAAAACTTTATCCAAGTATAATAAATCAAACAACTAGATACGAGTGCCACTACTACGATAGTTTTTTGTGCATAAGCCAAAGTTGACAACCGTGAAAAGTGAAGTGAAGTACATACATGAGATTGCCTTCTGTACTACTTAGTCTATATTTTGTGCTTTTGTGGTACATTGTATTGTTTACTTGATATACATACATATATTTAACTTGTGCTTAGGGCGTAAACTGTCGGAGCGAGTAGATTTCTTTTCAAAAAAGCACCTTTTATTATTTTTTACAAACATGATATTTCTAATATGAAAATACTGGCTAAAGTGAGTTTTTATTATTCATTAGCTTTAAAAATGTTTCGAAGTTATTCCATGCTCTGTAGCTTGTAAATGGCCCTTATACATCTTTTTTGTAACATTGTTTGAATATCAACTGAATTACCCCAGAAGATTATACCATAACATAAATGAGGGTAAACATAGCTATAATATGCATTTTTAGCAATTTCTTTAGTAGAGATGTTGCTTAACATTGCTTAATATCTAAAAATATCCAATAAAACAATATTATAAAGTGATTTCTCAATTACCAACATTACCTATTAAAGTATAATATACAATTCATACTATTAATTATTCTGTGGCCATTGGCGATACGCGTTAACAGAATTCGCATTCGCGATGTAGGTAAGTAGTTGCAAAGAAATTAAAAATAAAACATTCAGTAACTTGTTCAACTACTTTTTTGCTTGTTCATATTCAATCATTTATTGACTCATACATGTTACAGGGATCTTAAATATTATCATACAGTCACATATGTACCCAAATTAGGGCATAGCAATATAATATACTCTCTATCTATGAGGGAAGGCCCGAGTCCCAGCAGTGGGAACGTGATGGGCTGATGATGATGATGATGAATATAATATGAGCGGACCGATATATTATTACTAATTTCGTCAAAATGTATCCTTAAACAATTTGTCAAACTATAATAACTTTTACTACATAGGGGTTTTAGTTTTATCTCAAACATTTTATCTTTTTCTTGAGCTTTTATAGTATGCGGGATTTTATAATAAATTTTTACAGCCATGCGTTCTATATATATATATATATATATATATATATATATATATATATATATATATATATATATATATATCTGCGTTCGTATTACGCATATACATATGTACAGCCATTGATATATATGTATAATACGGTACCATTGATATATATGTATACTTCGGTAGAATATATGTCAATGGGTACATCATTTTGTTTGTACCCGTTGCCCGTTGCATACTATATGGCACTGGCAGGCGCGGAATGTTCTGAAATTGAATTTGAAAGAAGTAACTATTTTCCACCAATAACAGCCGTTTCTCTGTAACGGAACACTCGGTGTAGGGTGTCCACATTCGGACGGCGCTTTTAGTCCGCTATCGTGTTACCGAGTTCTCTTATTTCGTACCGGCCATTTTGTCCGACTAGTTTAAAGTTGTGATGGAAAACGTTGTTTCTTGCTTACAAAGTTATCTAGTATAGGTACCTGTTATACTTTTGCTTCGTTTGTTATACTTTTGTTTTTTTTTTTTGTTGTGTTGTACTTTGCAGTCAGCTTCTCAGTTCTAGCGCAGACAGTGCTGTAATCCTTGGTAAACATATTCAACTTCAAGTGGTTTAATTTTCTTTATTGATTTGCTTTTAGCGTTAAGGCCGACCATTGTAAAACGTTCTTTAATTGTTTTTATGTAATGACTTTAATGTAAAGTTTGCAATAAAACGGTCATCTATTCTATCTATCTATTCACCTTCCCACAATTTTACTAGTTTCTAGGTAGGTATGTAGTAGCCCCCCGCAAGGGTACCTACAGGTCATAATAATCATAACCAATTGTATATTTGCCAGAATACACATAATATACAATATTTCAGATGTCATAAAATCAAAAGTCTCGGTATTCAACCTGCCAGCAGGCGTGCAAATATTAAGAATGAATTTAAAGAATCTAATGTCAATTTGACGATAAATAGAACTACATAATATATGACATTTAAAATTTAAATATTCAGTTACACTATAAACTATACATCAACAGTAAGATAAGATGAGAGAAAAGTGAAGCGATTGACAGTACGCTAAATAAACAAGAAAATAGATGCGCGGGAGTTACGAAAATTAGGAACAGAACAAATGTATACATAATATATATAGTAGATAGGTACTAGTTAGATGGTACAGCAGAAAAATTAAATTTTTATAAGTAACTTCCAAATATAATTTCCTTTCATACCTCCTAAAATGTGTTTAGGATCTACGAAAATAGATCTTCATAAAGTTTCATTAGCATAAACTACTTCTCTCGGAAAATTCAAATACCCCGAAACTCTAACCTTATTTTGGGCAGATATTTTTCAGCAACATAATACTCGGTGTAGTACGAGTAATTTGGTGGGTGTAATTAAAATATTTTTAATTATATAATTTGAGAACATCGGGGGTTCGATCGCACGTTTAATTATGATCGCAAGATGTAGACACCCGACGCGGGGTATCGCCTCTTCGTTAATTCTAGTGTAAACTGAGCTGAGCCGAGCGAGCGAGCTTTTATAAGAAAAATGAGTTTTCTATGTAAAATATTGGATTTTATTACAAAAATCTATAAATTATCTATAAATTTATAAATCTAAACACTTTATGGCTCATAACTCATAAGTCATAACCTTTTCTAGGGGCTTTTTAGTCATAATAACATGTTTTGTCAGTCTGGTATGGAATGTAAAACTTTAGTCATAATAATAATGTCTTGGGACGATGAGTTTTCAGCAGGCGAACTAAGTTTAGGAATTGCCTACTCGTAAGAGCTCACAGAACCACTAATATTTATGTTGCCCGAACTTCTAGCTAGACTTCTGCAGTCATAAAATAAAATATCCGTTTACTTCAAGACGTGAAAACCGAACCTTGCAGCTAACAAAGCGTCCCATACGTCATAGAGTATAGGTGTAAAAGTACAGACGCGCCAGACGTTTCGCGTTTCACGAAAATTAACGTCGGCCGGGACGGGCGTGACGCAACCGGGTCGGGTGACACCGGCCGGTTAGCGAGAGAGTCGAGACACGCGTTAATTATACCGTATCGTGTGTACAGCTATGGGGTACACGCTTGTGAAATTAACCCTTTTGTGGGATTGAAGGCTGATGGATTGAATCATTGTTATTCCCCGTTACATTTTATGTATAACAATATTCTCATACGATCACCAGTAGATGAGTGTTCAGATGAATTTGCATTATATAATAGACCCTCTGAACTTCATTCCGCCACGACACTAACTTCGAAAAAATATAGTTCGACAAGTCATTGTTTCGACTGAATATAATTCGACACGTATTACTTCGCCAACACAAACATTCATCTGGCGCTTCGCCGGCCGCTGCCGCGGCACGCTCGCCTCGCTCGCGTGGGTGGAAGTTACCACATATCGAGCGAGACACTCCATAATACCTAGTCTTTGAGGTCGAAAGCATTGAAAATAAACATCAGTCGGGACTGGCGTGAGGCAACTGAAGTCTAGTGGCGGTGCCCGGTGCAACTTGGGGTGAATCTTCTCAACTTCAACTTCAACTTCTTATATATGGCTCCTGCGGGGTTTCCACAATTTCGCCAATGTCACGTGGATAGATGTGAATCTTCTCTTCACTTCTTGTTTGAATGGCATTTGTAGAGTTGCCATACTTATAACTGTGATTAGACCTGTGAAATTTTAGAAACACGTCAGTTTATGTTCGGCATTTTATTTAAGTGTCTGCCAGCATCACTTGTTGATGCGTTGCCTAGAGTTGGCGCAACAGCGAAATTGTCTCCGATTAACGTCAGCCGGGACGGGAGCGACGCGACCGGAGTCGGGTGACGGCTGACAGCGGCCGGTTAGTCGAGAACTCGAGACGCGCGTTAATTTATACCGTATCGTGTGTACCAGGGTGCTGTTGTTGGTACTGTTGATAGGTATTTAAAGTTCTGATGGATTCTTAAGTCGTCTATACCAAACCAAGGGTCGTAAGCTTTCATTTTTATTTTAGTCTTTACTCCTATGTACTTATTGGATGGAAAAATCAATTTTTAGAAATATACCAATTACGACCAATACGACTCGCTGGTCTCATCACTGTACCATGAAAAAAATCAAGGGTCCCTTGGATATATTAATTAATCGATCTTTTATATTTTGTTCGTTTAACCCCCGACACGAGGAGGGGTGTTATAAGTTTGACCACTATGTGTGTCTGTGGCGTCGTAGCTCTTAAACGGGTGAATCGATTTGGATGCGGTGTTTTTTATTTGAAAGCAGGTTTTCTAGCGGTAGTTCTTAGAAATATTTTATGTAAATCGATTAAGTAAATTTACTGTTTATAGGATTTTTGTGTCGGGGGTTTTATACATTTTAGTTTACTGAAATACTTTAATTTGTTCGTTTTATTGGTACATCGAATCGAATACTAGCAACACCGATAACTTTTTTATGACAATTGGCAAAGGTCGCTATCACACATAGGTTCGTACGTTATAATATTACATTCTCGTTCGCGAACAAAAAGCCGCGGTGTTTGATTACTGAGATATGAAGAGGCGACACGTCTCGGATAGCATCCAGCTCCGATTACATGTGGCATTGTTGTTTTATTTATAAATAGGTACCTACTTTAGAATGTTAGATAATTGTGTGATTGCAACATTGAAAAATTTTCTAGCATTTTCGTTTTTGTCTCAAGGTTGTCTGAAAGAGATCGCTTTGAGCGATAAGACCGCCTATTGTTATGCTGATTACTTTGAAATGTACTCGTTTTTCATGTACCTATTTTTAATGTTTTTAACAACAAAATGTTTATTTTAATTTTTAACCCACTTCAAAAAAAGAGGAGGTTCTCTGTTCGATTGTATTTTTTTCATTTTTTTTTTATGTTTGTTACCTCAGAACTCCGTCATTTATAAACCGATTTGAAAAATTCTTTTTGCGTCGGGTTCAGTATAGCTACGAAGTGGTCCCATATAAATTTCATCGATATGTGACCTTGGACTTCGAATATACATTGAAGTCAGTTTTTGATTTTTTCTAAAAATTAATTATTTAATTTATTTATTTCGGAATAAAAAACAACTACATTATACATGTTATATAATCACAATTTCAAATGTATATAATATTATTAATAATGTAGTCCACTGCGTTGTCCACATTTAAGATTAAATACGTATTAATAATAAGATTAAATACGCATTAATAATAACGATTTTAATGTTATAAAATCAAAATTAAAATTAAAGTAAAAATCAAAATTAAGTTTATCTATCTTTCTTTGTTAAAATGAAGACAAGTTTATTTAAGTAAATTTGCGATGGGACTTGAAATCCAAGCCGTTTGGCCCGTGCGCGTTATTGTACCTACAACTTTACTATAAGAACTACCTATACTTACTTATTTTTGAGATGGTTATTCATGTATAAGTAGACCAGGCACAAACAGAAATTTAATTAAATTGTTAGCGGTATCTAATTTATCTAAACTTATCTAATAAACCACTATCAGTGGGCAACGTTCCCAAAATGCTGGCAGCATTGCCACGTTGAATGACAATGCTTATTCTTTGGCCAAAATATAGGCCAGCATTTTGGTCAACTTATTTTTTAATTTTATTCAATCAAACTAACATACGTACCAGTATAAACTTTTAGAAATTAAGCTTTTGTTAGCCTCAGTCGTCTATACTCGACTTACAAACAAGTTATTTTAACCTTAAAAGGGTTTTTCGCACCCTCATCGATTAACACCAAAACCAAATAGATTTTATCACAATGGCATAAGATTGGAAATGGGAATAAAATCATTGAGCAGTGTCTGATTACGAGATATCAAAAGGCGACACGTCTTCCCTGGCTAGCTCGGGTTACGCTGTGGCCTCTACGCAATGACATTGGTGAGTATTATTATGTCTATTAAATTAATTGTTATTTTTATAGAACTTAGCGAAGGCATGAGCAAGTCGTTTACCTGATGGTAAGCGCCACGTCTGCCCATAACAATTGCAGTGCCACCCAAAATTTTGAATACCATAAAAGACACTGTGCAGCACTGCATTGCGCTCATCACCCCGAGACATCAGACATCAGACTCAAATGCCCAGTAATTTCGCTGGCTACAATGCCCTTCAAACCGGAACACAGTAATAATTGCACTGGCTTGGCAGCAGAATAACTGGCAAAGCTGTGGTACCTACCCAGACGGCCTTCCGCATACGAAAGACCTACCACGAGTAAGTTTATTACTTCCAACTTTTATTCCTACTGCAGTTGGTATAAAATGTGAAACTGTGAGATCTGTGAAAATTACAAATTTAAAACTAGGGAGCGGTATCAGCCGAATCTTATGTTATGCATATCTAAAGCACGAGAAAGATTTTTTTGAAACTTTGTGTACATACCCATAGCTAAATGATAGGACTTTGGATAGGACTGTAAAAAATTTGCGAGCTCCAGGTCTAAAAAAGCTTAAAATGCGTTTAAAATATGTCACGTAGGTTTGGAAACCGTTTCTGCTGGTCGGCTTCAAAGTATCAGAAAGTCAACGTCGCCGCGTCGTCGCCAATACGCGACCCAAAATAAACAGTCATCAAAGGTATCATGTGACAAAGCAAATATTAATAAGCCGTGTCGCATGTGCCGTACGAAAATACTTCTGCACTCGACTTGTTTCTCTTTTGATATAGAGTACGTGTGAAAATGCACTCGCAAAGCTACAGTGAAATTAAAGAGCACACGTCACAGAGTAAAAACTTTTTAGGGTATTTTTTGCGTGCAAACTTCATGCACAGCTTCAATTATTTTATCACTTTACTGGCACACTCTCATTAACCAGCCAGCATTATTTTACAAAGGCGCGAAAGCATCTAATGCTGCCAGCTAAACAAGTCTTCCCCGAAAGTGCGGTGTTCTCGCATGACCAAAACAGTCAGCTCCCGCGCTCGGGTTGCCAGAAGAGTAATGCACGTAACCGGAGTCGCTCTTTGTTTCGTACCCAGACGATATAATGAGAAACATGTGAAACATAATCGATAGGTTATAGGAGACGTAACGTAATGCCGCGGTTTTGTACGCCTTTGTGTTCAGCTCGGGATAGGGTTTTATTTGAGCTGGTAATTGTGTGAAATGTCGAATAAATCTTTGTGTGAATGTGTCGTTAGAGTAACTCGTATTATAGTCTATAGAATATCATTCGAGACCGTGTAGGTATTGTCCCTTCCCTTGTTGTCAAGTTTATTCTATAATCTGTTCTCTTTGGTCAAATGCCATTGATTGGCGTACAATTTAAAAAAAATCGTTTTAAGGCGAAACATAAAATAAATATTTTAATGACAATATTTTGAAACTTGTTATTTTTACTGGGGACTTAAATATATGTTGTTATCGTCCTCGTAAGACGATATAAGAAGGATAGAAGAAATTTGGTTGGTCAAGCAGCTGGCTCGGTGGCCCAGTGGTTAAGGCGTCGGGACGGTATTCTGTATTCCGAAGACGCAGGTTCGATCCCTGCCCGAGCTATATAATTTTTCTTCTTCCTAATTATTTAAAATCTTAAGTATAAGATTTCTTAATTTTATCCTCACTACATAGTATAAAACAAAGTCGCTTTCTCTGTCCCTATGTCCCTATGTATGCTTAAATCTTTAAAACTACGCAACGGATTTTGATGCGGTTTTTTCTAATAGATAGATTGATTGATGTATAATAACCGTGCGAGGCCGGGGCGTGTCGCTAGTTGTGTATAAATTGTATAATGAGTATCTATAGATTCTTTGTTCATTTACTTTACATTTCACTTTCACCCGTTAGTGCCCACCGGACTCCACACGTTCTCGCCTATTTTAGAATATTCTCATATGCTATTTCTGGGTACTAACTAATGCCTGTACCTACTCGGATCTCGCATGTAACATGTAATTCTACCGCGTACGTATTCTCTATTCGGCTACAATACCGTTCGAAGTCATGTTAAGAGAAATGTTAAACAATTTTGTTGTTATAAATAGATAGATAAACACTTTATTCAAAACGTTGTTAAAAACGTTTAAAATACAGTACATACAGGTAGTACTCCTTGACACGGCACGTATTGTCAGGAGGTACCTCACTCTGCGGCACTGACCATCGATCGTTAGTTTGAGCCATGCCCCGCTGGTGCGGAAAAAAAATTAAAAAAAACCCAACCATATAGATTTTTGGTATATTTGTTATATGTTTTTATAGGAATGTTGTAAATAACGTATTATTTATTTAGGTTAAGAAGAAAAATTATTTATTTTTCTTTATTTTTTCTTTAGAAAAATAAATATCTGAATAAAAATAAAGAAATTAAGAAGAAGTCAGCAATGCCGTTTGCTTGTCGGCAATGGTATTAATTTTGGGTGCGGCTCACTGCTTGTCTCACTACAATCAACTCATCCCCAAGGGTCAGAAATCCAAAGAGTTTAAGATGACCAACCGGTTTCGCACCTCAACTCAAGAGCTCAAAGTGCCCACTTCCCACGGTCACCTGGAAACCTGACACCAAAACATGCGCAGACGCAGCAATTTCATCAGAATGCGCGTTTGTTTGATTTAGTCAAGGGAACTGGTGATTTCGGTTTGGGATTTGGGAGTCCCCGAAACTCTCTAAATGCGTACTGGTGCTGGTTCTAATTAATTTCCTGTTTGATACGGTAACAATCACTGCATATGACTTGGCACGATATTCGTGAGTTTATACCTTGCTTAAATAATACTACTAGCCTGAGTAAATGACATCAGCTATATTTTTAAGTTATAAACTTAATAAATAAAACTCTAATGACTCTAATATTATTAAAAATTGGCACTATTGCGATATATTATTATTTTATTTATTGGGCCAGCGAAATTGCTGGGCATATGACACTTAATATCTGATGTCTCGGGGTGATGAGCGCAATGCAATGCTACGCAGTACTTTTTATGGTATGAAGTTCTGGGTGGCACTGCAATTGTTATAGGCAGGCGTGGTGGTTACCAACAGGCGAACGACCAGCTCGTCTCATCACTCCTTATTATAAAAAAATCTAAATAGGCATATTATATACTGTACCGAACGACGTCCCGCATGTGGTTATGTATTAGGTATAACTTGAACATAACTAATTATAACTATTAGCTGAAAAATCCTATTTATGTACCTAAATCATAGATCAATGTGTAAGAACACGCCGCTTATTTAATTCTAATTCCTACCACACGTAAAAGACATGAGTTATGACGTCAAAAGCCCCCATATCCCATATCTGCCCCATATCTGCCTCAATTCACGTTATAGAAGCGTCTACCTTAATAGAATACATATTGAAGCTCGTCCATATTCCTACATTAGCAAGGCGATCGGTTTACACGGCATTAGGTAAATTATAAGCTCCACTAGTCGACGACACTCGATATGTTTGCCGACGGTGCCGTCTCGGCTTCACCCTTGACGCAGTGGAGCGAGCGCAGTACGACGACTTGGGGATTTTCATTTGTGAGATAACCGGTTTACTTTTTCTTATTCACTATTTAGATGCTTTTTAATTATGACAGCTTTTAAACTTTTTATTTATTTTTAAACTATTTATGTGTGTTAGTAATTGATAAATATCTACTTATACGAGTGTTACATGTCTTAACCGTTTATATAATTAACGTACTTAACTGCATAGAGTATGATAATTCATTGAAATACCTATATTATTGAGGTACCTACTTTGGATTCTTGATGACATTTGCTGTGATGGAAGACCACTTCAATCGAAACACTTTAGAGCTCAGAAAACAGTTTAAATACTGTCTACAAAACTGTAAATTTTTGTCCTTATCCAATTTATTGATAACACCTTGTATATTTGGTCCATGATAACACCTATGAAATACTATGAATGGTCACGGAACGGACCATTCATTTTTTTTGTCTGGGTGTTGTGGGACCATGGTCCTCATAGTTCCTTGTTCCCTAGATACAGGGAATCCTAGTTAGGGGGCATGATCTATGTATGTGATCGTTGGGCGTTATTTATTTATTTATTTTGACTTCAATTCTGCTGTATCTTCGAAGTTCAAAATCGAATATCGATGAAATTTCCAAATCAGTTTATAAATGACGGAGTTCTGAAGTAACAAACACAAAAAAATACAATCGAGTTGAGAACCTCCTTCTTTTTTTGGGTTCGGTTAAAAAGTTGAATGCTACCTCCTATCGTCATTTTGTTGCAAGTTAACCTACCGCACTACCACTGTGGTCTTGTCCCAGCCCAGCTCCGCCTAATGAATGACGCTGCTCCAGGATGTCGGGACATGATATCGGGTGCGTGGGCGGCGCGCCGAATGGCCTGATTAGTTCTTTGTGCCCCGCACTGGGTCACGGATAGCTTGGATGTAATATGAGGTCATCTTTATTCTTTTTTATGTAAGAGTCGCAAAGCGTCTGAAGTCCGATTGCCGTCACCGTTTATGATCTTTATTTATAGCAACTTCAAAATATACACCTTTTTCTATATCAGTAATGAAGAGAAGTGATCATATTTCTTAGCTATGTATATAATTCATATTCATTTATTAATTGAAGTTTGAAAACTATCTGCGCCGCGATTCCACAGCGTAAACTCTTGATAATTAAATTAATTGTCTAATTAAATTAAATTAATATTATATTTCAATTATTTAGGAATACCATAAGATACTCATAGCTACTCCCCTAAACTTACTGAAGTATAAGTACTCGTATATAACAAAGAGAAATCTGAAGAAACATCGACCTTTTGTTTGATGAATAAACTTTCACTGTTTGATATATTATTCAATAATCGGACGATTTTTAGTAGCGGCAAAAAGCTGGTTGCTAAATACGAAATCGTGTTGAAATATTTGATATTAAAACTCAATCATCAATCGATTAAATTATGATCCACCTACTGATAAAATATTATGTCTAAATCTAGTCGGTAATCGATCTTTCGAAAACATAGTTTGAAACATAATACTGTGTCTGTTTGGGCATAATTTATGTACTTTCATAATATACCTTGCATGGAGAGAAAACTGGGTAGTGTTCGGCAAACGAGAATATTCGGTTACAATTTCTCAATAACAATATTATGTTAAATACTTGTAGGTAAATGGATGTCTAGCTTGTCTGATCTGATAAGTCTTATTGAAAAGCGTTCATGTTACAGGTTGATATGGTTTTCTTGATAAGCGCCACCTTGTAAACCGTCCCCGTATGGAATAATATCGGGTTGGCACGTATCGAAGTGTGTTTTCCCGGGATTTTGACGAATTATTTTTTTAATAATTTACAAAAAGCCTTTTTTAGATGAAGCTACGTTCTTGCTATGTGAAGGAAAGTCTCTTTGTTATGTCCGTAGCGTATTGGTTAAAGTGGATTTTCGAACTTGTAAGTGCGGCTTTGACTCCTGTCGAAGAACAAACGTTTGCACCGAAGGAACTCCAATTGACATTAGTGGATTGTGTCTGTTAATGCGTATTTATACCTTCACGTCTGATCTAGATAAATGTTTAACATTTTCAAAAATTGTTAATGAAATAAAAATCATTTTTTTAATACTTAATAATATAAAACTACTGATAGTATGTAAAAATTAATTATTAAATTACATTGTTTAAGCCTAGTTCCTGTCAAATCATAATTCTCAAATATTGTTATTATTTAAAAAATCAATTATTATTAATTTTAAAATGCATACTTGAAAACAAATTCTCATAATGCAAGAAATAAATAAAAGGTATTTTTTATTTAATCAATATGAATGTTTTTTTATTATTATTTTTTGGCTTGCGTTTGATCGCTATCTCACCTGTTGTTAAGTGACGATGCGGTCGAAGATGTAGCACGCTCGCCTAGAAGAAACCTGTTCACTCTTGTCTTAAAGACACCCAGATTATAGCTATCCGGAAACACAGATGCCGGCAGAGAGTTCCACTCCTTGGCCGTTCGCATTATGAAGGTCGAAGCAAAGCGCTTGGTGCGAATAGGAGGTATGTCAACCATATGTTGATGACGGCTTGCCGTACGCCTGGTCGTCAGGTGATAGAATGGAGATGGCGGAATAAGTTCATGTAATTCCGTCGCACACTCTCCGAAATGTATCCGGTAAAAGACCAATGCGCAATTTGCATCCTAAATACAAAAAAAATCCACTTATTGCAATTTCCACTTCAACTCTCAACTTTTCCCTACTGGCAACACCGACGTTCTACGCACGGCCACGACGCGACGGCCGGCGGCGCGGCGTGTCGGGTTGCGAGCGCTCCTAAATTTACCTTTGCCAAGCTACCATTAAAAGCATTTATGTTATATTGGATATCACAATATTATCTGGGGTCGTGTTACGCTTTGACCACGTCTTTGTGTCGATAATGCCAGGTTTAGGTGCTTTGACAAGGGAACCACGCAAGGTCTCTTTGCATTTGAGTTTGGTGCTGCTCTAGGTTTAAGGTTCTGACTCCTTCTGACGGTGACGGTCTAAGAATATAGAACTTAAATATAAATAAATAAATAACGCCCAACGATCACATACATAGATCCTGACCCCTAACTAAGATTCCCTGTATCTGGGGAACCAGGAACTATGAGGACCATGGTCCCACAACACCCAGACACGAAACAAACGCTTGCGCTTTTTTTTCTGTGCACAAACATTTGTCCCGTCCCGGGAATCGAACCCGCAACCTCAGTGTGATACCTATATGAGATTTGAGCCCACCTGCCCAACCACTACACCAAAGAGGCTGTCAACTTGATATCCAATTAAAGTAGGGGCAACTACCTAAGAACATGAATACTTTGTCTTAGGTCCCTGTTATCTTGCTTTCCTACTAATATTATATATGCGAGCCACTTTAGAAGTAAACATCCCGGCTCTATCTATTAATCTAGCGTTGAAACGAAGTCTGATCGCCGAGGCCGAAACCGGCCAGGATGAATATATATATTAGAAAGTTTTTCATGCATGTAGGTTCTTTAGGTCCTGGAAAAGAACATAGGATACTTTTTATCAGAAAATTGTGGGTTAGCCGCGGATCGCAGCTAGTAGTTAATATTTCAATAAGCAAAAAAAAGCTTTCAGGTTTTACACCCCCGACTCAAAAAGTAGGGGTGTAATAAGTTTTACCGGTGCCACAGACGGACATACATTTAGATATGTATGTCCGTCTGTGGCACCGTAGCTCAAACGGGTGAATTTGGATGCGGTTTATTTTTGAAAGCAGGTTTTACTAGCTGCGGTTCTTAGACATGTTTTATTGTGTGGGTTTTTATTAAATTTTTCATGACAGAAAAGAACTCATAAACAAATTAAAACGCTTACGTTCCATCAACTAAATTGCACGATGAACGGTAGATACTGTAATCCGTTGTTCGTTAATTACGTAAGCGTATCCTGTATTAAAACCCGAAAATACATGTAATCGATATTCGTGCAATATTTGCATCAATAATACATTCGATTTCATCGAATATTAATTAATGCCCACAGCGTACGAGATACGAGGCGGTAAGGTACCCGTGCACAATTAATATTTCGTAACAAGGATTCGTACCTTACCTACTGGATGCGTTGGCAATGCTCACTATCGCTCACCGAGTAGGTATATCGCGAGTTTCGCGGGTAGGCTGAATGTAATGGGCGGTCAGTTTTAAGTTACCTACAGCGCTACGGGCTTACAGTGCAAACTTCTACCAAAGAATACTAAATATTACTCTATACTAACTATATGCTATTACCTGTGCTATTACTTACGTTCTTCTACGGTCAAACGCTGTGGTGCAAAGACAAAGTATCGTGGTGCATTCGTATGTGGAACAGATAAAATTCAAATTTAATTAAAAAATAGGTTAGGTAGTATCAGTGTTATGACAATGAGTTTAAAGAGCGTCGCCGCAAAGTGCCGCTCGCACCTTTTGAAAAAGCACATTGCCCTGAAAAATCTACAAACATGGGGATTTAAATCAGTACTGCTAAACATTTTTTAAGGAAGTAGTTACATACTTAGCTTATTAATAATTTGATTTTGTAAAAATTACGCTCCACTCTAGATTTCACCATAAGGTTGAAGTATTTTTTTTTACAGAAACATCGCAGTTACAACCTCTCTGTCTGTAGAAGTTTATACTTCTAATGTAAATTATATGCATACACAATGTCAATGTCAAAAACTTTGATTTTTTGAGATAACAGTGGTGGATATTCTAAGTGTAGGACTTTTGTGGCGGAACCAAATCATAATAAAAAGCTCCGAACCAGACTTATAAACTAAAGATACTATACATTGCTATTACAAAGATATTTGAAACGAAACTCTGTGAAGGGGTGGTGCGTTCAGAGTATCGTGTTTTCAGCGCCGATAATTATTACGCAACGTTACACTGGCAACACAGGCGCGGCGCGGCGCGGCGGTAAAACGAACCGGCAGCGCTCGGGTTCCGCACGCTTTGTACCGTGCCTGTGGTCTGCCTGCGCATTAGAATTTCACATAGCGAGGAATTTCGGCTTTGTTTCCTGCACTACTGGGAAAATGCTGAAGTTTCAAACAGGGATAATATAAAGGGAAATTATAGCCAGAAACTAAAATTAATTCTATAACTTAACTGTTGAGTATAAAATACTTAAAATGATTTTTCAATCTATATAATAAAAGAACAGGGTTTTTTCCTACAATCATCGCACAGCCGAAACCGCTTAACATAGAAACCTGAAATTTGGATCACGTATTCTACAAGTAGTGAAGGCGTCATTTAAGAACGGATTTTTCGAAATTTGACCTTTAAGTGGGTCAAATGGGGTCATAGAGGATGTATGGGGAAAAAAAAATCTTTTGTCGCACGGTCACGAAACTTTGGCAGTATACTATGCAAAAGAATTAAAAGAGTACGTGTATCACAGTTTTTTGAAAATCAACCCTTAAGGGGGTTTTAATGCGGTTTTTTAGATTGGAATGCGGAAACTATAATGTATGCTACGGTGATTGTTTCTTGACCAGTAGATATCAAACTTTGCTTGAGCATTAAGCATGTAAATACTAGAAACTTGTTTTCGGCATTTTGCGAAATTCAACCCCTAAGGTCATTTATTGGGGTCGAAAATATTCCATGGTGTAGGTTTTTTTAGTAAAAATATGAAACTTAGTAAATTGACTAAACATAAGAATATAAAAATAAATTTTCAGTAACTTTTCAAAAATCAACCCCCAAGGTCATTAAATAGGGCCGCAAAGTTTGTATGGTTTGTAGGTTTTTTTTATTAATGCGACACTGTAGTAACAGTAAAGAACTTCTAAAAACGTTAAACAAGGTGGAATTTAACATTTTTTTCTAAACGGTGAAATGACGGTGAAATTTGGTACAAGTACTAATCGAAGATACTATACGCACATGTTTCACCAGCATTTAAACATCTTAAAAGGTCGAAACGGGATGGCAAATATTTTTGTGAAAAACCTTTGTTTATACGGTGAAAACAAAACTTGGTATATAGACTAGGCAAAAGAAATGAATTCTAACGTAATGCAATTTTTCGTAATTTCTTTATTCGTACAAGACTTTAATAGAATTTTAAATGCAAGGTGTAGTCTGTCGAAGATTTTCAAATATTCAGCAACATTTTTCGTTGACCGTCCGTGTCGCAAATCGGGAAATGAGGATATCTAGGATTTCGCGAAATTCCTAGGGTTGGTATAATCATGTATAGGAAGGACCACTTCTCCGCGGTCCGACTAGCTTTTACCTCTAGAGTGTAGGTATATAAAAAGCGCGGAGCCAGAAGCTCGCGAGGAGTTCCTGAGCAAAACGAGTGCGCAAGGCCAGAGCGAAGCGAGGGGGAGAGGTGGCGAGCGTAGCGAGCCGGCGACCTCCCGAGTGGAGTGATGGTCGAGTGCGCGAGTGGAGCGAAGGGATGACAAAGCGAGAGTTCTGGCGAGAGCCTATTTATTAAAACTGGACGTCGTATCCTGAGGGATTTCGTGAAAACCCTGGTATCCTCATATCCCTGCGACGTACAATATTTTTTCCGGAGCTACGACGATTGACCTTTGGCCAAAATACTTACATATACTTAGCCAAAAAAACTATTGACACATGTATTATTACCATTGTTTTGAATACCAACCCTTGACAGGTTTAAACGGGTGGTAAAGTTTGTAAAGTAAATATACCTATGTTTACTAGCTGATCCGGCAAACGTTGTTTTGCCATATGAGTTATTTCTAGAGTATGAAAATATATTTTATTTATTGAAAGTGTGTTCGTATGTGGTATATGAGTGGAAGAGGCATGGACCGCTGTGAACGATGACGTAATGTGAAAATAACAACACAACAAATACATTTTTTTTAAATTAATTGTATAACTTTTATTTTTAAATTATATATACAACGAATTCTGTAAATATTAGTCAACAGTATTATTCTTTTATTGCAGTGAAGTGTACAATATAAACTTGCTATTTTGCTGCTCCCAAGCAGAGGAGTTTGGCAAAACGGAACTCATTGATCAGCTATCGACATAGGTTACAGTCTAAAAAAAAAAAATAAAAAAAAAAAATAAAAAAATTGTTTGGGGTGAGCCACCCTTAACACTTAAGAGTATAAACATTTGTTATAAACCTATTCTCAGACCTAATGAATATACATATACGTACGGTACGTTTGATACTTGGTCAAAGAAACTATAAACACATGATCCACAATTGAAATTAGGCCTAGAAAATTTGGTAATTATATCGGGACCAGAGTGGCACGATAACGGGTTAGGAAGGGGATGGTAACGGTACAGGAGGGGAACAATAACACGATAGAAGGTTTGCTAAGGAGGACGATAAAGGGTTAGGACCGGAATAGGATCGGGAGCAGAGAGGGACGGTAATGGAATAAGAGTGGGACGGTAATAGGATGGGAGCGGAACGGTAACGGGATAGGAGTGGGACGGGGAATCAGGACCAGAGCAGGGCCCCAATTCACTATGTCAACTTGGAAATTTCTTGCTTCGAAATCACGTCGATTCCTTTATTAATAAACGATATCTCTATGACGCATTCATATATTCATATATATGACGCGTCATAGAGAATACAAATTTCGCAGATGTCGTTTATTAATGAAGGATACGACGTTTCCTCGAAGCAAGGAATCACCAAGTTGTCATAGTGTATTGGGGCCCAGTACAGTAACGGGATAGGAGCGGGACGATAACAGGATAAGAGTGGAAAGAAAACGGAACAGAAGCGGTACGGTACGGTAACGAGATATGAATAGGAGCGGGACGGGAACTGGAACGGGAATATGGTGGGACGGAAAATGGTCGGAAGCAGGATGAATACTTCACTACGCGTACGAAGTCGCGGGCTTCAGCTAGTCCTTAAATAAATGGTAATAAAATTATCTAGCATGCACTTTGACATGTGGAAGCGAGATGCACTTTTGCTGCATTTAAAAGATCAAGAAAATTACAAATATGTTTTACGGTTAGTGATTTATCTGGCCATTCCAATATCTGTTTGTTTATCTGAGCATTAAAAAATCGGTCTTTAGACAGAAGGACCAATACACACTAAAGTCATTTACCCCAATGTTGAAATGACTACGACTCTAGTAAAAAATACTACGACTCGCAAGAGTTACTTGTAGTAGGTATTTATTTATTTAGCAGCTCGTCTCTGACGCTTGGGCTAATGTCGATATCGCTTGAAGTGTCGCCATAAACATTCTCACAATTACCGTGAATACAATAAAATATAAGTCCAAGCAAGACTGCTAGTGCTAACCTCATTTCACATGATCAAACACTCATATCCTCTTACACGTTTGCAAACACTGAAAGACTAACGAAGACGTTCGTTACCACAGTAATCGTATCTCCCTGAGCATCAAAATAACTTGATAATTAATAGCAGCCTCTGTGACAACACTCGCAACACTGGCGGCTAACGTTTCAGGGACAAGATGACCAGACGTGCTCAGTTAATTGGGCTCCAGTTACGGAAAGAACGCTGATGGATAGGACGACAAAATATTTTACAGGGTCTTTATAATTCTTGCAGGGTTTCAAAGATCAAGTCAAATTACAATGTCCTTAAAGACGGTGAAAAATAGTCCTACTGAGTTTATCTTTCACTTTGCTCGGCTGAAGGGTATAACAAATCTACAAGCTTAAAATTACTTTTCAGTGACACAGATAATCTTGAGACTATGCAGTCCATCACGCACGAGAATTTTAATTTGACCGTGGCAGTTTTGGAACCAACTGAAAATATGTAAGTGTCACAGAATAACCAATAGTGTGTACAAGCATTGGCGCCCTGTGCTGCCCAGATAAAACTGCCACATTGTATAATATGTTCACAAGAATTTACAGTCGCGATCGTCAGCAATAAAACTGCTGTTAAGGAGGTCATCCGAAGACTCATTTATATTGTACAAATCGTGGGTTTATTTAAAGTGGCATTAAAAATAACAGTGTTATTTGTGGCTTCGCCGAGGGTGTTATCTTTGTGTGATTTATATGATTGACATAGCGAGAAAATAAAAATGTTACAAAATATGCTTGAGAATTCAAACCGGGACAGGAAATGTGTATCAACAATGTGTGAGGACAAGGTCTGAAATATTTAACTATTTTTAGTGACACGTAGAAAATATAATTAATAATATCTACGTGTCACTACAAATAGTTAAAAAAGATTTAAACAAGTATTAAAGTAAATTAGTTTCAATAAATTAATAATGGTTGCAAAAATATTGGGGAATTTTTAGGTAATGTGGTAACATTTTCTCTGTGCCAAAGCTTAAAATATGTGACTATGTTAAAAAGTATTTTAATTAAACTTTTTTTTTGGCCTAGGAGTTTGCGGAGACCGCAATGAACGAGCTGCTTGGCTGGTACGGCTACGAAAGGCTGGAGCTACGGCGGTGGGCGGCATCCCGCGCCCGCGACGCTTCCAGCCCTGAGCAGGCGAACGAGCAGAAGAACAAAGGTAATTTTGAATTTTATTAATACCTACTTTTTATTGGCACTTCCGCCTGTGTTCGTTGGTAGGACAGGTTGAAGCATAGCGCGGCTACAATTCCGCAGCTACAAGACGCAATAATATGGTTGTCACATAAAAAAAACCCGCAATTATAAGCGTTTGTTTCGGTCTGGATTTCGTTGGACAATTGTACGTGTGTAATCCTTAAATTAATCTGACATAATCCTACAGAGTTATTAACCGACTTCAAAAAGGAGAAGGTTCTCTATTCGATGAGTTTTTTTTATGTTTGTTACCTCAGAACTCCGTCATTCATGAACCGATTTGGAAAATTCTTTTTGCGACGGGTTCAGGTTCAGTATAGCTACGAAGTGGTCCCATATAAATTTCATCGATATTTGACCTTGGACTTCGAAGAGACATTGAAGTCGGTTTTTTTTTATAAAACGTATACTTGTTTTAAGTAGGTATTTCAATACCAAATGTGCTTTCTACTTATACCTACACGTACCTAAATCAAAGTTTCATTATCTATGTAGACTTATATATTGGAACATACCAAAGTGCATAGTAAGTAGGTATGTTTGTATCATGATTCTATTTTTAGGAAGACTTTGCCCTCAATCTAAGAACTTGGTAGCTAGCTACCCATTTTAGAATTATAAGATAAGTAGGTACTTAGGTATAATTAGACATACTTACCTATTTAGCTATTATATAAGTAAGTAAGCAGTAGAGGAATGCGACAGCCAAGATAAACCTATTTAAAGTTTTAAAGGTGTTAGTTAGATAAGAGAAATCGTAAAATGTAATTAAATAAATAAAAAATATTTTAGATGGATGGCACCTTTTAAAATACAATACGTTTCTCAGAACCCAGAAAATGTTGATAATTCTGAAGTAGGTAGGACTACCTACCTACTTACCTACCTAGGTACTAACCTATCACAAATCTAGGCTAGTTCACCTTATTTTTATTACATGACTATATTTCCGCGTACAATTTATTAACTCAAATCAATCCATACAAGTTCTCAGAAAACGAAATTTTATTCATAACGTAAACAGTTTGATAGGGGATAAAGATAACCAATAACCAGAACTTGCGGAACCCCACTTACCTGCCTGCAAGGTACGTATCGGTTTAATTTCCCGCCGTTTTATGTGTCATAATAAAATGCACGAGGGTGCGTTCCGAAATACTACTGGTATTCGTAGAAATACGTACAGCTGCAATGAAAGAGGGTTCGGAGGGAGAGTTCTTAGAAATTTAATACGATTTATTTATCAATTATACCTAATTAGGTATATTTTATTACTGATACCTATCAGATATGTTTGGTTCAAATCTTCTCCATGTCGTAGAATAGGTGATTATACTGAGCATGAACCTATTTAGATAGGTACATCAGTTTCACATTATTACAACATCGAAGTTCACAGAAAATTATTTACGAATTTGATACTCTAAAGCCGGTTTACTATTCCTAATGAACGCGCGGCGAATACGCACATAACTATCTACCTAGGTATGTTCACAGAATACTAAGGGACAGAAGCATCACTCCGCAAAGAAATTTAAAAAAATAACGACTTTTGCTATGACGCAATAATAAAATTCAATTCAGCTAGCGTAACGCTGCATACCTACCAGTCATATTAATCTACAGAGCGCCTCTCTTTCTATCGCATAGCTCATCTCTTCTGACGCGGCACGTGTAACGACGCGCGACCCGCCGTCGGTGTCCGGCTATGTACTTGTAGCTTCGTACCTACAGTGCGGAGTGCGCTAGGGCTGGTATGTCTTAGAGCTGCAATGGTTATCCGGCAACCTTATTTGCTAGTCTGATAATATGGGATACAGTATCGTAGTAAAACGTGAAGGCACTAAAATAAAATACCTTTTCTGCTCAAAAATGTACTCAAGTAGGTACGTATTTTGAGGATGTCAAATCGTAATTCTTGCAATGTTGACTATATAGTCGTTGATCCAATAAAAAAATGAGAATGTGAAGCTAAGTATAATCTGTGGTATAATGGACTTTTATTTTCCAAACAAGTGTTATTTCGAGTGATCATGTGTAATATCGGTGGAATATTAACCATTATGTGTTCGTTAACGTGCACGAGTGTAGGCAAATGAAACAAAATAGGGAAAACATTGCTTTTTATGTTCTCACAAAAAGTCCATGGAAAGTTGAATAAAGTTCCACCACTTTATTGAAGCACTAGGAGAGGGTCCGGCTTGTTGCTGTTAACCCTCATTCTCAACAAAAGTTTAATAAAATGGAATATTAAACTATCAAATAAAAACTACGTAAGACATGGCGGTATGGTCCTAGATACTTTAGCCTGCCCTAACGGGCTAATTAAAAAAAAAAACATTTCGATTTTGTTTTATTTGCCAAACCAGTGTTATTTCGAGTGATCATATGTAATATCGGTGGAATATTAACCATTATGTGTTCGTAAACGTGCACGAGTGTAGGCAACTGAAACAAAATAGAGAAAGATTATGTTCTCCCAAAAGTCCATGGAAAGCTTGAATAAAGTTCCACCACTTTATTGAAGCACTAGGAGAGGGTCCGGCTTGTTGGTGATAATCCTCATTGTCAACAAAACTATAAAAAAGGAAGATTAATCTATCAAATAAAAACTACGTAAGACAAGGCGGTATCAAACGGCAGGTACAAACGGGCGTTATTAAAAAAAATGTATAAAATAAAATTAGGTTATTTTTGATTATCAAAACGTTGATATAGGTAGGCACTTACTTAACAAGTAGGGAGGTAGGTACCTGCCATATATAAAAAAAAACATTTAATTTTTTTCATGCAAAACTTACAGATTTGCGAGAAATTGCGTGAAATTCGTGAGCTTTGTCGGATAAGCCGGAGAAAATTCCGGTTAATTCGGCCAAAACAAGTATCGACTCTTTATTACACCTATACTAAAAGATAAAATACTTATTATATACAGAGAAATACGTGAGATTTGAGGCAGGTACATACCTACCTACTTTGTGGTTAAATTGTGATGATTAGAAAAATGTAAAAATACCATTGTCATTCCTCAATGAAAAATACCATTGAGGTCTCACACTATTCCTCAATGAAAAATACCATTGAGGAATGACACTAGACCTCAATGAAAAATACAATGACTGCCGATTCCTGATCCCGATCGCTTTCAGCTTCAAATTTGGAACGCGTTAGTATCTATATATTCTGCAATAATCGATCATATTTTAACCGACTTTTTTTTTAATAAAATGTATGCTTTTTGTAGGCATGTTTGTTACGCCATTACTCCTTCATTTATAAAAACTAATTTTGAAAAATATTTTCGCTTTGTTCAGTATCCTTCAAGGTCCATACATTTCATCGATAGACCTTAGACTTCGAAGATTCATCAGAATCGATGTCGGTTTTTTTTGTATAAAAATGAATTATAGTGATTGGGATTGGGACGCGGACTTTGAGTAGAAAAGTTCGACAATTCGACTGACAAATACCGATCATAAGACACTTTTTTGAGCGATCGGGATCGGTGACGATTCCCCTGAAGGCCTGCTGTTTGGCATTCACGTATTGACGATAGTGTTTTGTTTGAGATGGCGAAATATACACTGAAGACTGCCGATTCCAGAAAACCAGACTTTCCTCTATGGACAAGACCTCACGACTGACCTGACGAGTATAATAAAGAAAGACTACGACCACGTCTTCCCTTTTCATATGCCTTTGTTCCAATCTATGTACAACGACTTTTAAATACTAAGATTGTTTTCTTTTAATTTTACTTTGGTTTGAGCCCAAACTCTTAAAGCCAGAGAAATGTCTGCTTAAAGCAATACGTACGCTTTTCGATATACTTTAATTAATTATTACGAAAGAGTGGAAGAACCACTGAACACTGATTAAGGTCGCATAACGCGACTTTGAACCGGTGTCATTTTGATTTGAATCTACGAGTATAATAAATTATTATGTAGGTAGCTATGTATAGGTACTTAAATAACGCTACAGAACAATTAACTAACGCGTAATATTAATTATTCTGTTCTTACGCAACGTGAACTTAAAGTGATGGATTAAAAAAAATATCTAATAACCACACGTTTTTAACCCCCGACGCAAAAAGAAGTACCTATATATAGAGACGTTCCTCCCTCCTGAGTTTTGGCCCGAAGGCATAGTATTCCGGCGCTACAGGGAGGCGAAGCCGAAGTTAATTCCCTAATCGTAGCTTTAGTGTTAATAAATTGTAAATATGCTAGTCTGTAAGGTATATATTTTATGTGCCTCTGGTACTTTTAATTTGTTAACTGAAATAAATGAATTTATTATTGTTATTATAAAAAGGAGTATAAGTGTGTCTGTCTGTGGCATTTTAGCTCTTAAGAGGCCGAACTTATTTGGATGCAGTTTTTTTTATATTTGAAAGCATGTATTCTAGCGGTGGTTCTTAGACTATCAACATTGGTTTAAGCGTTTTTTACTTTTGTTCTATAAAAATCGGTTCAGCCGTTTTTTACTTTTTATAATTTTTTTGTGTCGGAGATTTTTTAAATTTTAGTTTGAAATTCGTTATTATGCGCCTTAAAAAGAATTAATGGATTTAGAATGCATTGTCATGGAGTTGTGAGCTACCCTGGAAGTTTCAGCTGGATAACTAATAGGGAAGTGCTCGAAATTTAAGTTACAAGATTCCACCCGGAACGACAGACAGAACAAGAAAGTAATTTAATAAAAACGTGGTAAAAAATAGTAAAACTAACGGGAAAATTAGACGAACAACAGCCCACGTACCCATATGTCCCTCAAGCGCCTATCGAATATAGTGTTGAGCTCAGATTAGGGTGTAGATTCACTGCGACAATGTCTTATGATGCCATATATTGTCCCATTAAGTTTTTCTCAACTTATTATCATCGTATTTTGGTATAAATGAGATGAATATGATTTCTTGCCTGAATCGACAATAATTAGACCGCATCTCATTAGTCGCAGTGAAGCTATACCTTATTTTGAGCTCAATACGATATACGATTGCCCCTTGAGGGACATATGGGTAGGGGGGCTGGCCCAGATATTAGTTTCTGAATCGTGATTACATAAGAGGTAAACTGGAAGATAATGCTTACTAGCATTAAGTTCGCATATGTACCTACAAATTTGTTTGTGCAATAAAGAATTTTCTATTTATCTATCTATATACATACGTGGATCCGCCGAGTAGAGCTGGCAAGGGCTACTTGAGGATCACTTGAAGCATGCCCTAAGGAGGTACAATCGCAACAACAACAATGAGTCAGATAAATGTATCTGACTTACTGTTCTTTACATTGTTTTATTGAAAATGTATTGATGCTTATGACACAAAATGGTGGTTACATAATTTTTGCTAATTTTGTTGTGTACATTTTTATGAAATTAAAAACTGTGACATCATTTTGAAAATTATTTGTGTATATATCTTAGTGCAGGCGACTGTACTTAGGTTAGAGGTGATCCACCCATTTTTTTATCTATTTGATCCAATGCTTTGCAAAGGTCTCCATCCAATATTATGCAGTATTATTTACCTTATACTCAAATGTCTATAGAATCCAATAAGGAATCATTAGTTCTCTGTAAAGTCCATAACGAGCTATCATCTGCTAAACCTACCCCTGTAATGAGAATTATGAGAAGCCCGGTGTTCCGTTACGCGTAGCTTTTTTCTACCACTCGGTATCATTCACAAATTAATTGGAGAGATATTCGAGAAGGTTCCCGATATTTCGAGTCTTGTTTATTTTCAGTTCGCATTCATACGAGGCGCAACTATAATGTTTTAATCAAATCAAATCAATTCAAATCAATTTATTTCGCTTCAGATATGGTTAACAAAGGTCTTAAATTAAAATAAAAGTTCAACATATCTTACCTATTGGCATGCGAATAATAGTAATGTTTGGTAACATCAAATAAAATATAAAATAAAATCAACTACCTGTAGAACATACCTAATAATAAACTTATGATACCTTAACTGTTCTGATTGTTCTTTCACAACAGCAGATTCTGATGATTCTTTTTGCAGTGTTGATGACAAATTACTAACTCTTAACGAAATTCTTAAATCTCAATTTGGACCTCTCTCTAAAAATTTTAATGCATGTCATATAAACGCACAAAGTCTACCTTCCCACTTCGCTGATGCCCTAGAATCTTTTAATCTAGACTCTCTTCACGCTATCCTCATATCTGAAAGCTGGTTAAAACCCTCTCTTCCCTCTGCCTTCTACCCTATTCCTAACTTTAGTCTTATTCGCAATGAACGTACGGGGAAAGGAGGAGGGGGTGTTGCTATCTACATCAAGAGTCACCTTCGATTTAAGACAGTGCTGCAGTCTCCGTCGGCATATAATGCTGGACCAGAATATATATTCGTGGAGGTTGACTGTGGAGTTAAACTGCTTATTGGAGTGGTTTACTGTCCCCCATGCATTAACTACGTGTCCACATTCGAACAGGTCTTAGAAAATCTTACAGCCGATTATGAGAATCTACTTATAATGGGAGACTTTAATACATGTTTGATGAGTAAAGATCAAAGATCAGCTCGACTCCGAATCGCTGTTGAATCTGTCAACTTAAATATTCTGGACCTTCTTCCGACTCACCACACATGCACTTCAGCCACACTATTAGACCTTATTATAATCTCTGATATAGATTTGGTGGCTTGTCATGGGCAGCTTCCTGCCCCGGCTTTTTCTCATCACGACCTAATCTACTGCTCTCTTAAAGTCAAATTTCCGAAGCCCAAACCACTAATTTTAAAGCAACGTAATTTCTCTCGTCTCGATGAATCTAAACTACGTAATGATGCCGAGGAGTTAAATTGGTCACTAGCTGAAGACTTACATGGAGTTGAGGACAAAGTTAACTTTTTAAATTCTAACATCATTAATTTATTTGACCAGCACGCCCCAATTCGGTCAGTGAAGATCAAACGTGCACCCACTCCCTGGATGAATGACATGATTCGAAGAGCAATGGCCAGGAGAGATCGGGCTTTTCGCAAATTTAAACGTGAGCGAACACCAGACAACTGGGACGCTTACAAAAAAATGAGAAACCGCTGTAATCAACTGATTCGCAATGCTAAGCGACGCCATATCTCTGAACAAATCGAGTTAGCTACTCCTTCAGGCATCTGGAAGTTCCTACGAAGCTTAGGCTTGGGAAAACCAAAAGCTTTAGATAATAAAATCTCAATAGACCTTAACACCCTCAATAAACACTTTTCTTCTAGCGTCAAACTTTGTCCTCAAATAAAAAATCTCACTCTTGCCCAAATTCAATCAGTTCCTACTCCATTAACCGACCCATTTAATTTCTCTTATGTAAGTCAAGACATGATAAAAAAGACAATACTATCCCTTAAAACCAAGGCTGTCGGAACTGACAGCATTGGTAGAGTTATGCTACTGTATATCCTGAACGAAATTCTCCCTACAATTACACACGTTATCAATCATTCCCTTTCATCTAGCTTTCCGCCGCAATGGTGCAAGGCACATATAATTCCGCTCCCCAAAGTCTCAAATCCTACACTTCCAAATGAATTTCGACCAATTTCTATCTTACCTTTTATGTCAAAAATTATTGAGTCGGTAGTGCACAAGCAATTGACACAGTACTTATCCAAGGAAAACCTTCAAGATTCATTCCAATCAGGCTTCAGAGTAGGCCACAGCACAACTACAGCCATTCTGAAAGTAACAGAAGACATTCGCCTAGCTATGGAGAATAGCATGGTGACCATTTTAGTTCTTATTGATTTTAGCAACGCTTTCAATGCGGTCGACCATGATTTGCTTCTCGCAGTATTATCTCGCCTAAATTTATCACCGGCTACGGTGACCTGGTTTCGGTCTTATCTTCAAGGTCGCTGCCAGCAAATCCGTAACGGTCAAGACTTTTCTGATTGGTGCGACGTGGACGCGGGCGTACCACAAGGCGGTATCTTGTCACCACTTCTCTTTTCTATATTTATTAGTTTACTATCCCCAAATATTCAATGCAATTATCATTTTTATGCAGACGACCTTCAACTTTATTATTCCACTACTACTGAAAATTTGACTAATGCTATCGACATTCTGAATGACGATCTCATGCGTCTTTGTAACTGGTCCGATAGCCATGGAATTAAGGTCAATCCCAACAAATGCCAAGCTATTATGGTCGGCAGCACACGCCAGCTTGCAAAGGTCTGTGTCTCCAATCTTCCTCCTCTATCTTTTAATAATTGTCAAATTCCTTTTTCGCCTACAGTTAAAGATCTAGGTGTCATTATAGACCCTAATCTTAGCTGGACTGCGCATATTCAAGAGATTTCTCGCAAATTCTATGCCGCATATCATTCAATCATCAGGTTAAAACATTTTCTTCCTATTAAAACTAAGATCTCTCTAGTCAATACACTTCTTCTCCCAATAATTTTCTATGCGGACATCTGTTTCTTGGATCTTTCTGAAGAACTTCTCAATAAGCTTGATCGCTTATTAAACTCCTGTATCCGCTTCATTTTCAACCTTCGGAAATACGACCACGTCTCCGAATATCGTGCCAAACTAAAATGGCTCCCAATTCGTGAGCGTAAGAATATAAGAATTCTCCGCCTCCTTTTTACGGTACTAAAAGATCCAAATTCTCCTGAATACCTGAAACAAAAATTTCAACTTCTTGGGGACACTCATGACCGACAGCTAAGATCCTCAAATAATTTACTTCTCGCCACTCCTAAACACTCAACTGGTTTCATGGATAATTCATTTGCTGTCGTGGCAGTAAGGCTGTGGAATGCGTTACCAGGTAATATCCAAAAAAGTAATAGTAAAGACATTTTTAAGCGTCTCGTCCATGAACATTTTATTAAGCAAGTTTACCCTAATGACTAACATTATTCATCAATACTGCTGTTTTGAAAAGTTCAATCCGCTTTTTCTTACCTATACCTAAACCTACATGTGATCCTATCACTTTATAATTATATATATATGTTTATATATATATATATATATATATATATTTATATAGTTACATAATATAATTATAAATATAATGTGATGTTGTATATATTTTTCTATTGTTATACAATTTATTATATTTATTTTGATGTCATTTATTTAGTATCTCTCAACGTACTTTTGCTCATAACGTAGCTGCACACCCACTATATTTCTTTCACGACCTGGAAGACTGGTAGATAATGCTAAATAGCATTAAGTCATTCCTTGTACCATTTTTGTGCAAAACTATTAAATAAATAAATAAATAACTACTTCTGTCGTACAAATTTTTCTTTCCTATGCTCGAAAAAATCTTTTACAGCGTAGAAGTTATGCTCAAGTAGCCATTGTAATAGCTTTTTTCGAAAACTGGAATATATTTGTGTTTTTAAATATTCTGGGATATGATTGTATAATTTTATAGCCATCACAAAGCAATTTCTGTGGAAGAGTGCATTGTTACACTGTGGTAGCACTAAATTATTTGGATACCTACAATGGTAGTTACAATTATCTTTATTTTTTTTAAAGTACTCAGGGTGCTTTCTTACAAATAGACACATTTCAAATATATACATTGATGGAAGAGTAAGAAGCTTTAGCTCTTTAAAGAGTGGCTTACAGGAGTCCAGGGGTTCGGCACCACAAATAGCTCTAATACATCGTTTTTGGGCTATAAATGCCCGATTTAAATCCACAGAATTTCCCCATATAACAAGTCCATACCTTAAGACTGAGGCCACGTAGCCATGGTAGGCCATAAGAGATGTAATAATGGATTGGAGCGTTTGCTCGCATCTCCAGTTTCTTAGAAAAATATAGGTAGGTATATGCATGGACCAAATATACCTACAAGTATATTTTTGTATATTTGGTCCATGGTATATGATACTGTTAATTATTCTTTTTTACCGCAATATATTTCGGATGATGAAAATTAATTAATACAAAAGGTTAGCTTACATGTTTACGAAGTTCGGCGTATTTATTCCAATTAATAAATTCGATATTTTATCAGTCATTCTATGAAAATAAATAGGTAAAGCCAGCGACAACAATATGTGCTTACACATTCGAAAGTCGAAAAAGTCAAAAGATATTTTACTCGTGGTAGGTTTCTCGTATGCGGGAGGCCGTCTGGGTAGGTACCACAGCTTTGCCAGTTATTCTGCCGCCAAGCAGTTGTGCACAAACATTACTGTGTTCCTGTTTGAAGGGTATTGTTGCCAGCTAAATATAACCGTGCGTCTGGTGGTCCTATGATGGAATGGAGACGGTGGTATGAGGTCATGTAGTTCCTGAGCGCTCTCTCCAAAGTGCACCCGATAAAATACCGCCAAACTTGCAACTTTACGTCTATGGACGAGACTCTGTAAATGAGTCTCAAACAGGTTCTCGCCTATGAGCTTCTTGGCACGTCTTTCGAAGAAGTCTAAGTATTCCAGTTGGTATAGCTCTCTACGCCGAGGTCGGTTTGACCCGACTAAAACGTACGAAAATTGCGTTGCGTAGCTCGGTGTGGGAGGCACGACTTTGTTTATACATATAGCGCGGCACTCAGAGCTTTTTTATTGGTAAATGGGTTTAACGACATCTCGCCTAATGGAGAGCGAAGATTTTTATTATGATGAAATGGGCTTACGTTTGACAACAACTCACCTGATGGTAAGCGTAGTTGCGGCCTAAGGTGGAGAATGTTTGCCCAAGAGGTGTCTATTCACTCTAGACTTAAAGATACACAAGTTGTAGTTGTTCGGAAACAATGACGCTGGTAGAGCGTTCCATTCCTTAGCAGTCCGAATGATGAAAGAATCTTCGAAACGCTTAGTACGGATAGGTAGGATATAACGACGTACGGGTGAAACGACTCTCCCCGCCTGGTTGTCATTACCTTACTACATAGAGGTCTATCCCTTCTTCCAGATGAATGTTCCTGGTGCAACAAGTCCATCACGAGCGAGAGCGGTGCTCTGCAGCAGGCGGATGCCACGTTTTGCTCGGAGCTGTGCTTCAGCCAGTCGAGGCGGGCCAACTTCAAGCGCGCCAAGACTTGCGACTGGTGCCGACATGTGAGGCACACGGTCGCTTATGTGGATTTCCAGGTAATTCTTTTTTTTATTGGTGATCGGTTTCTCGTATGCGAAAGTCCGTCTGGGTGGGTACCACCGCTTTATCAGTTAGTCTGCCGCCAAGCAGTAGTGCGCAAGCATTACTGTGTTCCGGCTTGAAAGGCATTGTAGCCAGCGAAATTACTGGGCATTATGAGACTCAATAGCTAATTGTCTCAGGGTGACGAGCGCAGTGCAGCGCCTTGCAAGATTTTGATAAACAAAGTTCTGGGTGGTGCGGTTATTGTTATGGGCTGGCGCATTGCTTACCATCAGGCAAACGCCCATCTCGTCTCGTCATTACATAAAAAAAAAACAACTGAGCAATGAGACGAGCAAGCCGTTCGCCTAATGGTTAGCGCCTCGTTTGCCCATAACAATTGCAGTACCACCCAGAACTTTTAATACCTTGCAGTTGCGTAGCACTGGATTGCGCTCATCACACCGAGACATCAGATCCTACGCCCAGTAATTTCGATGGCTACAATGCCCTTCATACCAACACCGTACCTACTAATACTAGCGCACTACTGCTTGCAGCAGAATACGGTGGTACGAACAAACCCAGATAGCCTTATTCAAATTGTATCATCAGTAGGTATAGATACATAACCCAAGAAGAGAATGACTTGCTACTGCATCATTGCCAAAAGCGTTGTTGTCAGTACATCGAGGTTTGTCGTCCAGTGGGGCGCAACTCAAAAGATACTAGATACGACATTCCGCACTTTTGAGAATTAAGCACTTTGACGCCTGCGTTGTGCGTTCTGTATAGGATTGGGTGGACAATTGGGCACAGACACTCAACTTAAATGTTACCGAAAACCTAAAAACCTTTATAGCAGCTGATGGCTAGTAGCCACAAAGTATAGCTAGTTTATATAAGGTAACTTTGACGTGACATAACTGATATCTAACAATAGCCTCTTTTCAATTTCAGGATGGAGCAACGCAATTACAGTTCTGCTCAGACAAATGCCTCAACCAATACAAGATGCACATCTTCTGCCGCGAGACGCAAGCGCACCTCGATCTCAACCCCCAGCTGGTGAGCGTGTCTTCCACATCCAACCTCATCACCCCAGAGCTCTGGCTCAAGAACTGCAAGAGCAGATCCGTCTCACCCAACTCCGAACGCTCGGGGTCTCCTAACTCTGAACATCCGAAACAAACCAGACAAGACTCAGAAAAGACAGAAGCTTCAAAGACTCAAAAATCGCCGTTGCCGCTAATCACCATCGCTCCAACGGCGAAGTTGATGAAACAAAAGCGCCCCTCAGAGGAGTCGCCTGTCCAAAAATCTCCAGAAGCAAAGAAAGACGCTAGGAATAAAATGAATTTGCGAAAGCGGCGGACTTCGAAATGCTCTGCGACGGTTACTTCTCAGACCGTGCGGCAGAGGACGTCGACACCGAAGGCGCAGGATCTACGCATGTGCAGTCCTTCCGAGGGATCGTCACCGGCTTCGACTGCGGGCAACGCTATCCAATCGCCTCCGAATCCGATTAACCTTAGAGCCGATCACTCCGTATTACCGCCTCCGTTTCCTAACCCGATGTTTGGGATGCCACCTCCAGTATTTATGGACAATGCTCATCCACATATGAGCGAACTGCGACACCCCGCTATGTTCCCGCGAATGCCCTTCATGCCGCGGCCTGGTATGCCGATGCCTCACGAGAGACCACGTCTGCCTCCACATATTAACTTCCCTCAGCCTTTGGGCCAAGCGCCTCCGCCTGTGACAGTCCTAGTACCGTACCCAGTCATTCTACCCCTACCGATTCCCATCCCTATACCGATACCTTTCTCCGCCTTTTTACAAGCGCACAGCGCTAATAAAGTAAAGACGGAAACTAAGACTGAGGATACAGAAGGACCTCTGGATTTCACCATGAATAGCAACAAAAGAGACGAGATCGTAACGAATTCTGCTGATTGTGAACCAATTCCAGTCGTACCAGAAGTCTTATCAGAGACGAACGTAGCTACTGAGCCAAATACAGATTTAAGTGAACGACTAGAAGACGAAAAGGTTGATAATGAGACTAGCGAGACTGGTAATCCTGAACAGAGGCTGCCCAAGTTCAAAATAACGAGACTGGGAAATAAAATGGCGAAAATCGTCACTAAGCCAAGGGAGCCTTCAGAATCGACTAGACCTTTAAGAAAACGTCGGAGACTCGTAGAAGTGGCTACCGAAGACGAAGCTCTCATTCCAAAAACCAGGAAAATCGTTGAAGTTTAAACTATGTACTCAGTCCGTCGTACATAACTCGTCAATACATATCACAAAGCATGATAACCCGAACAGAGTTCATTTTTCATAATCTTTCAGATTGCTAGTCCTAGTTTTAAGATTTAATCTTTGTACTTATTAGAAAATAATAATTTTACTATTTAATAGGGCGCACTGTAAATGTGATATTAGTAATTTATTCAACATACGTCAATAAATATTAAGATGCTAGCTTGTTTGTTTTTGTTTTAAAATTTATATGTATATTGTAGTAGTCTTCATACTTGACGACGGTAACCGCTTACCATCAGGCGTGCAGTCTGCTTGTTTGCCGACATTAATTTAAAAAAACCTGAGCTTTTTTATACAATGCTACGCATACCCTTCCAATATTCTTACCCAGCAATCTGTATATAGATTGCTGGGTAAGGAAATAAGTTTAATGACGTATAGCAGGCTTAGAGCACTCCGCACTGTAGGTACGAAGCTACAAGTACATAGCCGGACACCGACGGCGGGTCGCGCGTCGTTACACGTGCCGACAGAAGAGATAAGAATAGAAAGAGATAGAAAGAGAGGCGCTCTGTAGGTTAATATGACTGGTAGGTATGCAGAGCTACGCGAGCTGAATTAAATTTTATTGCGTCATAGCAAGAGTTGCTATTTGTTTAAATTTCTTTGCGAAGTGACGCTTCTGTCCCTTAGTATTCTGTGCTATAGGCTCTGAGCCTGTACAGTAGGAAATCAACAATGTAGACTAATGAAATCAGTAAAAGTATATAGTGTACACATGTACATAGAGAATATGCCACATAGAGAGGTATTTCACATCACAGTTCAAACATGCTGTTAAAACAATGACTCAGTCAATATAGATTCAGATGCCGCTTGATATTAGCGAAAACCAAGGCACTGACGAGAATTAAAACAGTTCATACAATTTCATAGGCTTTTAATGTCTGAATTCTGAAAATAATCACTAAAAAGTAAAAACATTGGAAAATATTTATTGCTCTATCATCATTTTACTTACTATCTAACAGCTCGGCCACACAAAATGGATGGTATGCCTCTATTCAACAAAATTTGTACATTACTTGAGATCCAATTCACAAATATAATCAACATTTGCAATTTATAAAATTATTATGTTACGAAAGAAATGCATTGAACATCAGATGTGTCACAATGCAATAAACAATACCAATAAATCTGATGGGTGATGGGAGAATCTACCTGAAGTAACAAATGGGTAAATGCATTACTTCTTGGTATTGTATAAGTCCCACAGTGTTATAGCACCATCTAACCCTCCCGCTGCCATGATGTGGGCGTTCCAGAGAGAAACCTTTTCTGTAGAATAGGCAACATCCTGAATTGCTTGCTTATGCTCAGTCAGAACTACGAGCGGGCGTAAAGAATACCATGAGAATATACGAATATGGCCATCCCATCCACCAGAAGTGAATACTTTACCATCCATGCGAGACCGTACCCTATTTATACCAGGGTTCTTGATGGTTATATCCATTTTATGGGCCAAGCTTAAGTCTTTTCTCCCTATATTAAATACTTGTATCACATTTGATGCATTCCCAATTATTCCTTTCTGCTGCTCGAGGTAAAAGTCTAATGACATGGGACATTCTTTAGTTTTCAGTGAACTGATGCTTTGACTAGTGTTGAGATCCCACAGATGGAGCCAGCCTGCCTCATAACCAACCAGGAGACAAGGCCTGTCGCAAGGAAACTCCACATACTTCAAGCACATGGGATCTCCGAGCTTCACTTCCCCTTCTGGCTCCAAACATCCTACTTTCTCTCCAGAAAAATTGTAGATGCCTACTTTCGATTCTTTGTCAGGTACATAAAGGTTTTCGAGTTTTGTGTTGGCTTCAAATCGGCAGAACCCAGGGTAATCTGTGTCAATAACAGTGTCTTCCACATAACCGGTGTTTGTCAAATCAAAGATTTTATACTTTCCACCTTTCTCTTGAGTGATGAGCTGGCTGCTGGTGTGAATGAGATGAAGGATGGGAGCTTGACCAACTTGAATCTTCTGCTGCACTCGATTAGTCTGTAAAAATAATTTATAAAAATGTATTCTTAGCCTTTCTAAATAGAATATGCGTGCCGTGTCGATAGACAGAATTTGCGATAAACTCATAAACAGCCCGTCGTTATCTGTTCTGATTGGGCGGATTGGCGAAGCAGCCAATTTTTTTCTAGGTCACATATTGAGGGTACTCCAGTAAACAAAAGCGCTGCGTAATAAAACGGAAACTATATGACTCTTCGCTACATATCTGCGCAGTTCTTTATGGTGAATAATATCCTTGGAATAATGTGGTCTCACCTGAAGGTTGTATGCATAAACATAGCCGTTTTTAGAACCGGCTAGTAACCTCTCTAGACCTCCCGGTAAAAAGCTGAAAGCCAGTGAATAAACCGGAACGTTGTTGACATTTCTAATCGTGTAGACTGGGTCCGGAGGTAGCAGTGCCATCTCTGGTCAAGCTCGAACCGAAATATCGTGTTGAAATACGAAATTATAATTTAACTAAAATAATTAAGCCATCAGAAACTCAACCACAACTACGCACAACACAAAACTGACATAAAAACAATAATCTCCAAGTTGCCAGTAATATCCCTGAATTTCATACAATTCGAAACAAATTCGCAGACTCTATTTTACCGATTACATATAATATTATTAATATTTATATACAAAAAACTCAGATAAAATATCCAGCATTTGGCTGTCTACTCGAAGACAAAAAAAACAAAATTTTATTTTAAGGCTTTTAAGGCTGGTAATTTGTGTTGTAACTTAATAAAGGCATAATTCTATTTTTGCGATTCTTTTACTGTTTATCACTGACCTTTATTATTTTTGTTCCCTTTTAACTCTTTACATTTCTAACTAAACTTCCGTGACTTTGTGGCGTTTCAGAATGCCATGCATACAATAGAATATATTATGTAAGTAAATTACATGATTGTATATATTGTAGATCTTTGTGTTACTAGGTGACGTCTGTCATCTCAATTGATTATTGATCAATGTAATTTATAATTTAATTTATAATGTAATTTATATATTTTTTTCTTCTATATTTAATTAATTTAATTCGATTGGACTGATAACTGATGGATTTTTGTAGATTAAAGTTTCCACGAGACATTTCTGATGTTTCTTTTCATAGCAGTATCAGGTAAATGGGATCCAGGCCGCTCACGTCTTGGCGATCCCAAAAATTCACCCGAGTATAGCTAAGTTCGAAATCACACTTCCATGTAAGGCAAATAATAAACTTATTTATTTATTGAAACACACAGATAATTTAAAAAAAACACAAACAAAACAAATTAAAAATAATTATCTGAATGATATTTATAACATGCTATATGCTAGAAATGTTTTTGACTTAACGTAATAATTAATCCTGCCTGAATATTCGCACTTCGCATCTAATAAGTACCAAAGAAATAGGAGTTCTTTTATATCGGGCAGCATTGTAAGGTGCGTTCAAAATATTAGTTACGTGTGTGTTTTTTTTTCAGTATTATCACAGAATACTGTATTATATGAAAATTATAAGATTTGTCCATGAGCAAAACTGTTATAAATAATTTGCGTTTGCTGCAATTTACATTATCAATAAACAATTAAAAATTAAAACACAACTACTTAAATCCAATTAATATTGGAAATAAAAGTAAACGTGGAACGTGTCTGTGTTTTTTTTCTGCAAATAAGTGTTGCACAATTTGTTTTGCATAATTTTTTCGTATGTTGAATCGACTCGATGCCATATCCGAATAGTAACAATATTTGAAAACTTATTGAAATGAATCCTTAGGTTTTTTAAGCTATTGCATAGCTTCTATCGCGGCCTTAGCGTGGAGACCGAATCCAGAAATTCCGTAACGAAAATAACCTAACACCCCCCACTCCGAATGCTATGCAATAGCTTTACCGCGGCAGTCTCCGAGTGCCACACGTCTTTTTTTATTAAACTAAAACTAAAAACCTTAAAAAAGATAATATAATAACTAAAATATATTATTAAAAGGAGTTCCTTTAGGCAAGGTTCCAAAGATACTGGCAGCGTTCCCCCTTTGAATAGTTAGACTAATTCTTTGTCCGACGTAGCTGCCAGCTCTTCGGTCTCCTGTGATGTCGACTAACCTTTTTGCTATTTCCTTAAAAAGCTTTATAGCGCTAGGATCAAGGGTCTCGACACACTTAGGTCCACTTACGATAACGCTTAATGACAGATGGCAGGTTGAGCTTATACCTATACCTGGAATATTTTTATACAAAAATAGCAATTTACAATACGGACGGGCGGGACGAATAGCAATTAGCGAAGCGAATAGCAATTTACAATACGGACGGGACGACCGTTTTTTTTTTACAAGAAAAAAGTTGGCAATCAAATGCAATGGCAGGCAATGGCGCAGTGTAGTTAATCTAATCGATCATATATCAAGATATCATCGATTAAATATTTTAATATCCATCGCCTATCGATCTACCGATCGCTTCACTACCACTTCATTAAAAAAGTGTATCTATCTGACTGTCACGCATGTCAGCTGTCAATTTTACAATTACTCATCTTGTCACTGCTGCTGTCACTGTCAGGTCAGTCACTCGACTCGCTCACTGCGTCAGTTTCTCGGTACGGCAGTGATATATCGCGTTTTGCACTTTCATGAATTTTTGAATGAGAATCAATTGATTTTGCCTAATAATGGGTGCCATATGTAAACTAACAAGATTAATTTAATCGTCGAAATCACAAATGGCTGGGGAGTTACTCCTGAAAGCGGGCAAGCACTCGAAGTATACATCGTATAGGAAAATATTGTATCATAGGTTTTTCGTAGGCCTACTCGTGTTTATAGTAATATCTTTAGTGTTTACTATAGTGTTTAATGTGTTTTCTGGTGGCTCGCAGCGGACAGAAGTGTTTAAGCCAGTGAATTTAGAAAAAAGTGTTGAGATAGTGAAGTTAAAAAAGGATAGGCGAGTGTCTTTACCTCGCGCGTCTAATTGTACATATTGGGACTGCTTCGACGTCTACAAATGCGGGAGAGGCGGCCACGAGAAGATAACTATATACATTTATCCACTGAAAGACTACCAGACTGAAAATGGGAATTCTATATCACAGTTTTCTAGGGAATTTTATATAATTTTAGAGACAATAAAACGTAGTAAATACTATACGCCCAACCCCGACGAGGCGTGTTTACTGGTGCCCAGTATAGACACTCTAAATCAAAATACTTTCTCAAGTGAATATGTATCAAGAGCATTGCACTCTCTCGAGCAGTAAGTATTGCATGAGATAATTATTTATTTATACCACAATATCAGAGCCAAATACCTATAATATGAAGAATACATATGTTGCTATAATATTAATATTCAGTTTAAAAATTAATCAATACTCTACGTAAATGTGAAGAACTTGTACATCGCTGTAATTATTTAAATTATTATGTACATAAATTATGTTTTGGACCTCTCAATTATGAAGATTTGAAACTTATTTAAAAGTCAAAAGTTGAAGTTGTGAACCTACTTATTCTACATTCAGTACAAGCTCCAATTTACACATAAAACATTAATATTTGAAGTTAACAATATGTTAATATTGCATTTAGTTAAAAAATAATGTATTAAATGACATTATATTATCCAATAGTTGGAACAATGGCGAGAACCACCTCATCTTCAACATGCTGCCGGGAGCACCACCAAATTACAATACTGTCATTGACCTCAACACCGACAAGGCGATCCTTGCAGGAGCAGGGTTTAACACATGGACATTCAGATATGGTTTCGACATATCCATACCTGTCTACAGTCACACATCAACCACGATTGATAGCACACAACCGAAGCAAAAGAGCTACATGATCGTATCATCTCAACTGAACATTCCACGTACATACTTAGAAGAGTTACAGAGCATGGCATCGTCATCAAACGACTTATTACTTTTAAACAGATGTAAGACTGACGGAAAAGTAGATCATACGAAACGATGTGAATATATCACAGGTACAGAATTTGATTACCCAGAAGTATTAAAAGAGGGTATGTTCTGTTTAGTTATAAGAAGTGCACGGTTGATGCAGTCGATGTTGCTAGACGTAATAGCATCACAATGCATTCCAATAATCATAGCAGATTCAATTGTCATGCCGTTCAATTCGCATTTAGACTGGAATAAAATTGCGATTATTATACCTGAAGGTAATATTAAAAATCTACTGAAAATAGTGCATTCAGTGAGCAACGAGAGACGTGGGGAGTTGTTTTGGCAGCTGAGATGGGTGTACGAAAGATACTTTGCCAGTATAGAGAAGATAACGCTAACAGCTTTAGAGATAATTAACGAAAAGGTGTTTCCGTTGGCCGGAAGGATGTACGAAGACTGGAATATGCCTGAACATTTGGTAAGCAAGACTTATTTTTACCTGTTTTAATATTTATAGAGTTGCTATTTTTTCTTTTATGGCTTTATATATCTATGTTTGACCACAATCTTGTACTCTATAGTATGCGGGAGGCCGTCTGGGTAGGTACCACAACTTGCCAGTTATTCAGCCGCCAAGCAGTACTGCGCAAGCATTATTGTGTTCCGGTTTGAAGGACATTGTAGCCAGCGAAATTACTGGGTATGAGATTTAATATCAGATGTCTCTGGGTGATGAGCGCGATGCAGTGCTACGCAGTGCTTTTTATGGTATTAGAAGTACTGAGTGGCACTGCAGATATTATGGGCAGGCATGGTTCTTTCAATCAGGCGAACGACTTGCTCGTCTCATGCTTAAAAAGGTCATTGTTAGCTCAATTACTGGAATGAAGGAAGGAAAAATAAATCTTGTGATGTGGTTGAAGATAGAGCACATAGATCTAGAGAAAGACGACAGTGAGTGACTGCTCAGACCCGTATCTCTGATGGTTCACCGACCATCATCCGAAATACGACTAGGTTGCTTGACGGCAATCTTCGTTCGATGTTTTATTACCACTTCAAAGCACGGGGGTTTCCTCACGATGTTTTTCTTCACCTTTTATATAGCGAGCGCAAAAAATCTTTTATTCTATGTGTGTTTTATTCTATTTGTCCTTAGTCCGCACAAGTAATGGAAATTATTGCTATTTTTCATTAATTTCATTAACATGCGAAATATAGTTCGTTAGCATGATTATGTGTTATTGCGATGCTAATTGCTAATATAAAATTTCGCAGTTGTGAAGTCACAATTTCGGAAATTGAATTATTACATCACGTGTTTTATGAAATTATTGAAAAATTTAAATTTTTTGGCCTCAAATTCAATTCAATTCATTTATTAATAATTCAGACATAATATCCATATTTCTTAGTAAAAATACAAGTTCATAAAAATTTTAGTAAGTAATTAATTAATCAATTTGTTTCATTAAAATGTCAAAATAAGATTAATAGAATAATCAATAAAATCAATACAATAATCAATATGTCAACAAGTAATTTTAAAAATGACGGAGCTTGATAAGTTACAACATATAATATATAATATCGAACAAGATTGATTTAAAAATCTGGCAGTCGATTAGCAATCACGACAGCATTAGCAGACCGCCGATGGAATTCGCATTCTTACGGCATGCGAAGTGGTGTGCTAAGCGATGAGTTTCAGCTTTCTTCAAATTTCGCAACTAAAATTAATTTGATTACTGCTAATATAAATTTAGCAGCTTATTTATGCTGCGAATGCTACTTAATCCAACATTAGTCCGCACGAACGGACGAACGAACAACTCAGAGTAGGTCCCATGCACTGATGTCTCGCATGGGGAGTATTGTAAATTTTATGCATTTTGGGCTCTCTCGGCATTTTATGCTGAGCTGAGCCCATTCGGCACATATTATATTTATTATCTTTCTTTCTTTTCTTCTACCCAAGCCGTTTAAACTTGTACAACACAGCTCCTGTGATGTAGTGGTTGGGCAAGTTGGTTCAAATCTCATAAACCACTGTGGTTGTGGGTTCAATTCCGGTTACGGGACAAATGTTTTTGTTTGGTGGGACCATGGTCCTCATAGTTCCTGAGTTCCCTAGATACAGGGAATCCTAGTTAGGGGCCAGGATGTTTGTGATCGTTGGGTGTAAATAAAAGTAATAAAAAAATAACGGAGTACGACTACAGAAGAGACGCCTAATAGTATTTTGGTTTGCTAGCTTTACCAGGCCTAGCGCACTCCGCACTGTAGGTACGAAGCTACAAGTACATAGCCGGACACCGACGGCGGGTCGCGCGTCGTTACACGTGCCGCGTCAGACGAGATAAGAGCTATGCGATAGAAAGAGATGCGCTCTGTAGGTTAATATGACTGGTAGGTATGCAACGCTGTGCGAGCTGAATTGAATTTTATTGCATCATAGTAAAAGTCGCTATTTGTTTAAATTTCTTTGCGGAGTGATGCTTCTGTACCTTTAGTATTCTGTGGCTTTACTTATAGCATAGCTGCTACAGTAGCTTTGTTGGTGGTGATGATGATGAATATGCGGATAAATATGATATACATTTGCAATCATAGTACGTATAAAGTTAAAACAAAATCTTGTGAACGTGCCAATTTCTGCGCAGTATTTGTTTATCTCTGCACACGTTCAAAATCTCTTTGTATACTAGTTTCTCGCTTTTCGTCTTTTCCTCCTAAATGTTCTGTTTCGGCGGAATAAGACCTCATGAGATGAATAGGTAGGAATTTAGAAGAATAATGAGAATGTGAAACTATTTTTTTTATGTAATTAGATGACGAGACGAGCTGGTCGTTAGCCTGACGGTAAGCAATACGCCAACCCATAACAATAACGGCACCATCCAGAATTTTGTTTTGTAAAATCTTGCGTGGCGCTGCACTGCGCTCGTCACCCTGAGACAATTAGCTGTTAAGTCTCATAGTTTACTAATTTGCCAGATTTCGTTGAAAACAATGTTACAGTTAATCCATTATTTATATTGTTACGACGAATGCTTTTCCCGGGAATCGTACCAGCACCTGTTTTAAGCCAACCGACCAACCACCCCACCTCAGAGGCAGTCAAAACCTGTCTTTTATCATTTGTAGTGCCACAGAATTGTAGAAGAGCAACTTGAAACACTACATTCAACTCTAGGATTATCTAACGGTTTTGCATGAAATTGCCCGATAAGGCTCTTATCAGTTAGTCGAGAACGGCCAGTGACCTTCTTACGAGCAGGTAGAATCAGGGCATGATGATTAGACATATCGAGTGCTTGTTATTTACTAGAACTATATACTGCCTTACGCGTTTTTGATAAACTCACCGTTTCGTTACTCCTTTAAATAAATAAATACGCCGAACGATCACATACATAGAACCTGGCCCCTAACTAGGATTCCCTGTTCTAGGGAACCAGGAACTATGAGGACCATGGTCCCATGACACCGTCACGAAACAAATGCTTGCGCTTTTTTTTTCTATGCATAAACATTTGTCCCGTCGCGGGAATCGAACCCACAACCTCAGTGGTGTATGAGATTTAAGCCAACCTGCCCAACCACTACACCACAGAGGTTGTCAAATGGCGGTCCTTTGTTACGCAAGTTGTTATTACTTCTTCATTAATTAAAACTTAATTATACGAGCTTATTCCTCCATTTCCTTTCTACCATCGGACAACAAGACGCACGGAAACTTGACATCCGTACATAGTTGACATTCCTCCTGCTCGAATAAAGCGTTTTGCTTCGACCTTTATAATGCGAACAGCTAAGGAATGGAACACCTTGTTTCCCGAATCTAAGTCTTCAAGTCTCGAGTGAATCGATATCTTCTAGGCAAACATGATCCATCGTCGACCGCGTCGTCACTTTCCATCAAGTGAGACTGCGGTCATATGCTAGCCTTCGGTAATAAAAAAATAAAAAACTTCGTACACCAACTGACCGCAATATTTTTGTCCATCCATTTTGCAACCTTTGTCGCAAAGGTTGCCTGTAAGAAATTGCACATAGCGATGAGGCCGCCCATTGTTCTACCACTATTAAATGTAACTGTAAACTTGTTTCCTGTTTAGGTGTTGTACAATCATCATAATTAAGTACTGTTACATCATAATTGAGTCTTGTACATACCATGTCACAATGATTTCACATTTATAAATCTCAAATATATATAAATACCTTTGTTATTGAAATAGGGGATCGGACAACTTTTCAGAAAGTGCTTTAAATTAACTACAATGAATATATATAGCCATGAAAAATACTATTTTAATTAAATAACGCTCTATAAGTACCTAAAACTATGTTTAAATATTATGTTTCAAATATTGCCGCGCAAAAGGTCACCTCAAAACTTGTGACGTTATACTCTTCGAAATAAAACATGCAAAGAGATTCTAATATGTTTTGTGAAGTTTGGGGACTATATTGTAGTAATGGAACAAGAAAAATGGCAAAAATACATTTTATGAAAAGCAAAAACGTAAAATAAACACAAGCTTGACTCACGGCATTTGCCTACAAATGACGTCATGCGCTGTGATTGTTGTTTCGTTTGAGATGTAGAACAGATTAAAAATGTCAGAATTATTTATTGATTTAAAAATATAAATCCTTATTATTTCACAAAAATATTGATTGAATTATCTCTTTGGTTCTAACTACATTTTAGATTTTTTCTCGATTACTGTCCGATCCCCTATTGATACTGTGACATGCCACTAAGATGTATACCCTACTTATTATAGATGTACTATTGTACTGTATCTATTTTACAAATATTATGAGCAACTTAAAAGTCAAAACTCAAAAGATATTTATTAAATAGGCAAAAATTCCACTTTTGAAAGTGATGTACACATAATACGAATCAATTAAATTAAGTTAAAAATTGTAACTTAAAATATTATGACTGAAAAAAAAGGTAAGCATGTTTACCCATTTGTTACCCATAGGTACTAAAATTGAAGTCCGGGCCCAGAAAAGAAATGCGAAAACTGACTACCAGTGCTTTGGAATTACGCCAAATATAAAAAAATATCTTTGAATTTTGCCTATTAAATAGTTTTATGCCTGTAAATTGGATACTGCTAAACAATCAATTGTATTCGGTCAATTAAGGTCAGCTGAACCAGTTGAACAATTGCTGCTCAATGATCAATGTTATGAGCAACTCACTAAATTGACACAGCACAGATAATATAAGCACGCGAGTTAGTTCGGGCCATTATAATATGAGAACATTAGAAAATCAACTGCATATCACTGGTGGTAGGTTTCTCGTATGCGAGAGGCCGTCTGGGTGGGTGCCACCGCTTTGCCAGTTATTTAACCGCCAAGCAGTAGTGTGCGAGCTGTGTTCCGGTTTGAAGAAGCCAGCGTTACTGGGCATTATGAGGCTCAACAGCTAATTGTCTCAGGGTGACGAGCGCAGTGCAGCGCCGCGCAGAATTTTGCAAAAGAAAGTTCTGGGTGGTGCTGTTTTTGTTATGGGCTGGCGTATTGCTTACCATCAGGCAAAAGACCAGCTCGTCTCGTCATTCAAGTTCATAAAAAAAATAGAAAATCAATAGGTACATTTTTTGTATGATATTTTTTTTTATTACGCCACAAAATAGATATTTATTTAGTTGTTACGCCATGACGCTTTGCAACTTGGCCGTAACGTCGAGGTAAACAACCCGATGTTTTACCGAGATTAAGTACCGTAATCTTAGAGTATATATAACCTAGTAATGTAAACTCTATGACCGTAATAATACTTGTTCTTATAACTAACATTTTTACCCGTATGCAAGGAAGGGTTATGTTTTCGCGCGTATCTTGTATGTTTGTAAATTTCTTTATTACCTCGTATCTTCCACACGGATGGATTTCGACAGTTAAATTATCGTTATACTTGTCTTACTCTTTTTTTTACTCTTTATATATCTATATTTGGCCACTACCTCGCCTGATGTGAAGCGATGATGTGGCCTAAGATGGAGCACATAGATCTAGAGAGAGGCGGCAGTTCAGACCCGTCTCCCCGATGGTTCACCGAACATCATAAAAACCCAAGAGTCATTAGATAGGTGTTTGAAAAAAGAAATGGCGGATTTTTGGCGCGAAATAGTAATACGTTATTAAAAAACACCAAACGTATCGATTAGGGTACAACAAAATAAAGGAAACTAAAAGGGGATTACAAAAATATATGTTATATGTTAAAATTTAATTAGAAAAATTAGTGCAATATTTTTAAATTATCTTTTTTACAGACGGGTTTTTAGTTTTTTAAATTATTGCTCTTGTTTTAAATACATTCTTAAATAAATTAAATGACGTCCAACTACTACATACATAGATCTTGGCCCCTAAATAGGATTCCCTGTATCTAGGGAACCAGGAACTATGAGGACCATGGTCCTACAACACCAGACACGAAACTAATGCTTGCCCTTTTTTGTCTTTGCACAAAATTTTCTCGTCGCGAGATCGAACCAGCAACCTCAGTGGTGTATGAGATTTGAGCCAACCTGCCGAACCACGACACCACAGAAGCTGGCAAATTTTTGTTTCTGGATTTCAATGTGTTGCCCCAATAGGCCGGGTATGGTATGTGTCGAGTCACTAAAGCCGCCCTTTTATCTAAGTAAGTTGTGTAGGGTCAAAAATGTACTATGACTTTTCATGGCTATAGTCATCGCTGACTGAGACACTTCCTTTGTTTTTCCGTTGTTAAAATTCTCTTCAACACTTAAAGTATTCAGCATTTTTCTAACAACGGCTCATTAGACAAATAGACGGCTTGTTAGTCTTCTCTACATATACAGGGTGTGGATGGCAAACTCCGAAACTATGAGGTGATATAAATGACGGTTTATAATTGACGGAGTTCTGAGCTAACAAACATAAAAAATATAAATAAAGCAATCGAATTGAGAACCCGAACGATTTTCTTCCTAAAATGACCCCATTGACACCTTTCTATTTATTTTAGCATCAACTATCAAAAATGGCCCTCAAAGAAAAGCACAAGATAGGTATAAAAAATAAGATTAATATTTACTGTACGACAGTTGATTGATGATTGTACTTGATACGACGGGTTGACGGGTTCAAGCTCCTTGATTTTACCTGACCTTTCTGAATCTTTCATATTTCAACCTTAAAATGAAAACTGTAAAAGGCAAACTCAATAAACTATGCTCTTAAAGTTTACAAAGAATTTAAAATTGTTTACATGCAACAAGGTTTGTGAACATTTGATACACGCAAATGTCTGAGTTAATCTAATCGTTTAGACTGAGAAAAATGAACAAGTCCTTCATGGGCAATTGCGTACATTTTTACAATATAATTCCAAAATGTATAACGGAGCTCACAGATAGTAGATTCCAATTGCGTGTGAAAAATATTCTAATAAAAAAGCATACTATCCAGTTAGTAATTACGAGTAGGTACATAGAAGACTACGATGCATGGAAAATTCCGTTTCTGCCAAGTAGCCAACTGGCGTTTAAGAAAAATAATATTGTCAAATACAAACATAGTTGTGGTTCTTTTTCCGATACGGTGGTAAGAGTAATTGTAATTCATAATTGACGTTTATAAGTGTGTCTTAACTGATCAAAGAACTTTTGAAGTTAACTTTTAACTCTTATCCATATTTCTAAAATAAGAAGTCCTGACTGACTGATTGGCGATGATATATCAATGCAGAGCCTCTGGTTCTAGAACTCGTGAAAGGGAATGTTTTTTTTAACGTAAGGGGTGTACTACGAAATATTTATTCGTAAAATCATCCAAAAATTGGGATTGAGAACATTGAAGAAAAATGTAGTCATTCCATCTATGTTGGTACTGAAGTCCACGCGGACGAAGTCACGGGAGAAAACTAGTACGATTATAAAAAAGAAGTGTGCAAAGTGCATACAACGACATTAAGTACATATTATGATGATCATACGTAAAAGCCCTAGACCAAGTACTGCACCAAGTCTTGCTATGATTAAATAACATTTACGTAGGTAGCTATATAACTAATAGTAGTCAGGTCACACTCGCGCAAAAATAGCTATGAATCACTAAAATATTACCAGACAAGCAATAATACGCAATAAATACGTAGGTAATTACTTGATAACATTATTAAAACTTTCAACTTGGATGATCAGCTTGATATAAATGACATTTGTTTTCATCACAATATATTCTGGTCCCTAACTTGGACCCCAGATACAGAATCATATTAAACTTGCTCTTTGTTTTTCTTTTTACAATTCCTGCCGTGGTGGAATTTCTTCCCGCACTTTCCGTGACTCGAGCTACTACGATTACTTACTATTATTTATTCTGTGGTTATACTCTACTAGCAACTGGCCACGACTCAGTGAAATATTTTTTTAAATCGGTTCAGTAGTTCCAACGATTACCTCCTACAAACCTACATACAAACAATTTTCACTCTTTATAATATTATATGGTAATATAGTATAGATGTATATATGTTGATATATATATGTAGATATATATGATATCGTGAAACTAGCATAAATTCATGTCCTCGTCTTCCTTCACAGTACGGTCCCGTAAACCCGTTGTTCCTGCCAGTGACCGCGCCGAAAGCGCCGGGCTTCACAGCGGTCATATTGACCTATGATCGCGTGGACAGCCTCTTCGCACTGGTGGGCAAACTGGTCAACACGCCCAGTCTGGCCAAGATCCTCGTCGTGTGGAATAACCAGAAGAAACCGCCGCCGCCATGTGAGTATATATACTAACAAGTAGGAAGAAGATCGGTCCTAAGATACTACCCTGAGGTACACCGAAATGTTATATGCTGAGTTTTTCGCTACTATATGTACAGTATAAATAATTTAAGTTACTATCATGTATCAAAATCCTTACATGAACTCCTAAGACAGAGACTGGGCCTCCAGAAATAATTCTAAAACTCTTGGCTTAATTTTACGCCGTTTTCCCTAAGGTCTCAAGACTCTTAAGTAATTGTTAATAAATTAGATTATACTGTTAAGAACCAAATATTAAAAATATTTTTTAAGTCTGATCCTTTTTATAAACTTTGTATTGATTCAGTTTCGCTCTCGACGGCAATGTTTTAACGTAGCTCTACCTTTAGGTAATTTACAGAATTACTCAAAGCTACATAAATTATTCTTGCAAATCTTGATAGAACCTTTCTCTCGCTTGAAATTATATTTTTTACACTTGAAATTATAATACGGCAAGTCGGCTGAAATTTTCCCCGAAATTGTACATTTGTTATATCTCGTCTGCGCTCATTTAGTGTCACAGTCAGCATAATTGGCTGGTGTTTCATCCAGTTAATTATACATCTGCATTGGTTAAAACATAATAGGATATACGTGGTTTTCCCTCGTGGGCAATGCGTCATTGGGTAAAATAAACCAACATTCGTGTTATGGAAACACTTGTATAAACCTTGTGTAATCATGTACTACCGTTGTTGGGGTCTCCTTGTTTCAAGATGACGAATGCCGCATAAAGTCGTTGACTCGTAGTCCCGCAGTTAATGCGTTTTGTCTACAAACGCTGTCGACAAATTCAAAGTTGAAAAGTCGCGTAACTTTTCTTAGTTCGTATTTTTCGTCAGCGATAAAGTTTGTTTAACAAAATTGTGCCGCGTAAGGGCTTCGTCGCACAAGGGTCGTATTTAAAGGTATTCTAGTTAAAGTTGTTAACTCTTTGAAAGTGCAAAATTAGGCACTTTTGATAAGATTCAAAGACACGGCTTTGCCTGGCTACTTTTCTTTAGATTAAGGGGAAGTGCGATGCGACTTGCGACTAACTTTGTTGGGAATTTTGAAATGACTAGATAGTTCGCTAATTTAAGCCCAATGTAGTTGTTGAAATTAATGTGGCCCATCTATTCATAAATCTTTGGTTATTACGTAATTAAGCGCTCAAATGTTAATATAGTATACCCAATACCCAACTTAGTATGTACCTATGCATATTTTTTCTTAATCCCTAATAGGCCAAGTTTGGAAGAGGTGATTAACATCCGACGTAAAACAGTACTAAAGAAAATCCCCGCCACACGCCGCGACTTTAAAACGGTCCCCAGCCTACTTTTAGCGTTAATCGTGCGTCAATTAATCTACGGATTAAAATATTCAAATGGAAAACGCGGCAAAACAGCGCTCGCCAAAAATGTGTGAATGAAATTGAACCCAATTATGCGAACCGCAATTCGCTTTATTTTATCTTTTATTCTTGTTTGTATTTGCCGTGACCCCGCGGCTTTTTGTATGCTAAATTGTAATCGCATATGACCGCTTTTTTTGATGCTGTGACGTGACGATGTAGTCGAGGAAAGAGTCTAAATGCTATACATATATGCTGTAGGTAAAAAGTATCCTATGTGTTAATCCAGCGTATAACCTATCTCCACTCCATTCCATACAACCCTTACTTATAAACTTTCGCATTTCTAAATAACTAAACAACAAAATAAGTGTGTATAACGTGATATAATGATGTTAGAGCAAGACCGGTAAGTAGCTTATGACTTCAGTTTTAAAGGAGAGTGTGCGTCGGAATTGCACCAACTAATTCGCCCATCCCCGTTTCATCATCGGACTACAAGACATATGACAACACGCCACCGTTTCATGGTGGACATTCCTCCTGTGCGTACTAAGCCCTTCGCTTCCACTTTTATTATGCGCACTGCTAACGAGTGGAACTCCCTGTCAGAGTCAGTCTTTCCCGATAGCTACAATCTAGGAATCTTCAAGTCTCGAGTGAACAGGTACTATCTTGGCAAGCATGCTAGATCGTCGACCGCATCGTCATACATAGTGGTCAAATTTTATTAATTGACATTATTATTAATCGACATTATTATTAATTGACATTATTATTAATTGACATTATTATTATTTGTATTCCAATATGTAATTGGCCCGCTACACGCTTTGGTTGTAGTGCTGTAAGTGTAACGGGCACGTGTATAAAAAAAAAAAATGCAACACAATTCACAATTTTATAATAGAAATGACTATGAAAATTTATTCACTGTGCATTATTTAATTTCCACAGCGGTTAATATTTAACAAGCAGCGATAGCAGCAAATTGAATGCGTACACGTGCAAATCAACTAGACAAACCAGATTATCATTAGTACTAACAAAGTATTTCAACCGGAAAATCAACCTTATTTGCATATGACAAGGATCATTTTACTTTGTAATGCTGTTGTGCCAGACACATATTTCGCTCACTATGATAAGGTTCCATGTTCTACGTATGTTTACTAGCATGCGCGACTTTGTACGTGATGTTAATGATGCTTAGATAATTAATGATGATACTTAGTTATAATAATAATAATAAATTCATTTATTTCAGACAATAATACAGTTAACAAAGTAAAAGTACCAGAGGCTCATAAAATATATACCTTACAGACTAACATATATACAAATTATTGAAACACTAATATACACTAGACACTAGGATAAGGGGCATTTCGGTTTAGCCTCTCTGTAGCGCCGGAACACTATTCCCTCGGGCCAAAATTCGGGAACCAGGAAGAACTCCTTATATTTTGCAGGAAGCCGCAGCACGTAGGACTTAAAACTCGTAGTCCTCGTTGACTCCAGCCTCGGCAAGTTCAGGAAAATATATTTTTTAAGTTTATTTTATTAACCGACTTCCAAAAGGAGGACTTCCAAAGTTCTCAATTCGACTGTATGTTTGTTACGCGATTACTCCGTCATTTATAAACTGATTTGGAAAATTCTTTGCGTTGGATTCAGCATAGCTTTAACGTGGTCCCATATAATTTTCGACCTTGGACTTCAAATATACATCAGAATTGAATCGGTTGTTATTGTTACAAAATTAACGGTGCCACAGACAGACACACATAGTGGTCAAACTTATAACACCTCTCCTTTTTGCGTCGTGAGTTAAAAATAGTCAATATACAAAATCACTAGTATCTTAAGATCAATAGAATACGTACAGAAAAAGGGTAAGCTACAATTTTTTAACTGTAGTCTGTATGTCAGTAGCAATTAAACCTTGTCACAGTAAATCAGACACTAGATGGCAGAATTTAAATTGTATTTTGCAAATAAATTAGTTATAATTTGCATCGGCGCCTGGCGCTAGTGGCGATGGCGATAGATAAACGTGTTCCGCTCGCGAGCAATGAATTTAAAATTCGTATTCGAATATGGAACGCAAATTTTCACTTTTGTTTTTACTTATTGAATTGCAGTGGCCAGTCGCTGATATTGTACGATTTTTATAAGCTTTTATTTAACTTGCAATGTTTATTATTTCTTTGGGTAAAATCTTGCAAGCTGAATCAGAACCACTTTCTCTTATCCTGTGAGTTGAAATTTTGCATACTTGTCAAAGTCCGATGACAATGCAAAATTATGGTGACAGACAACTGATCTGATGACAGAAGGTGGGCACTGGAACTCCTTGACAGATAATCGTACACTACTATCGTTTGAGCTCATTTTAATTTGCTCGTGGTTCCGATTACGAATTTGTTAAAAGCTTGTCTCGAAAAATATTTTTTTCAACTAAAATCTTATTAAAACTAACGTGAGTATTTTTCATATTATTATTTACTAACCGGTCGAGTGTCTCGACTTATACTCGTGAGTTTTATTGCAGTAGCTTCATCTTACCATAATCGTATTTAGTGAAAAGCGGTAATGCGGTTGATGATCGAACAGGTTTGCTGAATGTTTGCCTCTTTATTGGAAAACAACTTTATTCTTTAGAAAAGATAAATTTATTTAATTTCCAAACTAGGAGACCTGTGTTTTGACATACAAATACACCCCGCCGGACAAAGTTTAAAAAAAATTAGGAACAGATTACAAAATAGTTTGTTTGTACTTAGTAAGGATAAGGCTTTTATTTTTTGAATCACAATGGGCATTGTTACCCCTCATTGTCATTCTGCCTTTAGAGGTTTGTATCATGGTGACGAAAGCAGGGCAGTGCCGCCTAAGACTTTGCAAAAAGGCTCGTCTCATCACACAGTTGTATAAAAATATATTACATACCTTAAAAGTTTATCTACAAATATTTTTCTTCGTAATCTTTAAGTAATTTTCAACTCTGACAAAGAGTTCCATTCCTTAGATACAGCTACCATTTATAGAATACCTCGTTTCCGTTTCTCGTTCGATACTAGAATGAAGATGGGGGAATTATATGTACATTGTCTATCGTCCTGAGGAATATTTATTTATGACTGCACCGTTTGTGCATACATCCAATGTCAAGAAAATATATAATTCCAGTATTTATATATTCTTCACGTATTGATGAGGGTCATTGGTCACAAGTCACAAGCCAGAAGCAGCCAGTAGTCTTTCCCTACACTTATGTTCAAGTAAAGTGTTTGAACTTTATTTGACTTTTATGGACTAAAAACAACTTTTTAAACTGTTACACTAGTCTAGTCACTTCCCGCCTATAAGTATTGGGTTCATCTAACCCGAAAACGTCTGTAGTGTCACAAGGGCATAAACACGGACCGGGGGCGCTCTGGGATATTTGGGAAAAATATCCCTATTTTTCTGAATATTGGACCTTTAAGCCACGTTCTTACAAATCCCTGCCGCACTGTAGAGTTTATATTCAGAACACTAATATCTTTTTCTTTTCAGCGTCCGAGTGGCCAGTGATAAACAAGCCGCTGAAAGTGATCCGAACCAAAGAAAACAAACTGTCAAACAGATTCTTCCCCTACGACGAGATAGAGACTGAATGCCAGTTGACCATCGATGATGATATTGTTATGCTGACACCTGATGAACTGGAGTTTGGGTACGTTTTTTATACCGGTGCTGCTCAGTCGTTATTGGTCTCAGCGTTTCAGTTTATAGCTTAAAATTTACCCAGATATAGCACATACAGTTTAGTGGAAACTGCATGAAAATCAGACTAGTGTTTATCGAGTAATTGACGGTCAGACTGAGAACAGAGCTTTTAATTTTGAAAGAATAAAACAACATTGAATTTTATACTTTTCTTAGGAAAGCGAAATACGACATCCTCGTAGTCTTTAAAATTATTACACCCAAAGTTGTTTTTAAATTCTTAAATGTATGGTGTCAAAGAACGATCGCGATCTGTCTTTGCACTGTCTAATCTCAACTCGCAAGCGGTTGATGAGCGATTGGAAAATACAAAAAAGTGGAGCGAGATTCTTAGCGCTCGCATCCTCTTTAATTCTAAATGCTGCTAAAATGTTAGCAATATCCACTTACAAACAGAAACTTGTCAATTAAATGCTGTATAATAAAATGAGATCAACTCAGCGTCTATAAAATCACGACGGAGCTATAAAGCCACTGGACCGGTAACGGTGATTAACTGCTACGCCAACCTTTTATAGCTCTTCTTAGTGATTTGCGTGAAACGGTGTAAAAACAGGAAAAGTGACGTTAATAAACGGCATTTTCACTTTGATTGCTTAAGATAAATACTACAGCGGCTGATACTAAAGATATAAATAAACATTACTGGGCATTATGAGACCCAACAGCTAGTTGTCTCAGGGTGACGAGCGCAGTGCAGTGCCGCGCAGGATTTTGCAAAACAAAATTCTGGATGGTGATGTTATTGTTATGGGCTGGCGTATTGCTTACTATCAGGCAAACGACCAGCTCGACTCGTCATTCAGTTTCATAAAAAAAATGTATTTTTATGACTTGTGACGAAACTAGACGATCGATTCTTATTATATCTGTATGAAGGCATTAATGAATGCCAAGCAAAAACAAAAGTTTTTCAGAAAGAAAAAATACGGCCACATACTGGGACTTGAACCCGCATCTTCTTCATCTGAAAGTGCTCTGCCCAATTGAGCAACGGTGCGCCTCTCGGCGGCTCTGTATTGGGCTTCTTTCTTTCGTGGTCGCTATCGCCTATGCCCTTTTCGTTTCTTCTGGCGGCGGGAGAATGTCGTGGTGCAAGGCGCGTTTCTGGGTTTCGCTTATTATGGAGTGACTGATTCAAATAGTCCATAAATGTCATACAAACATTTATGGACTATTTGAATTTTGTTGTTGGAGGATAGTATCGTTTATTTAAAGTTTTCGCAGCTTATTTCATTGCGCTCCAAAACCATTGTACTCTTATTATCCATAGTTCCACCGAGCTCGGCCACAAACTAATTGTAGGTACTGAAACTAAAAGGAAAAATATTTACGTACTTCTATTTCTCCCAGCTCCAAAACAGTTGGTTTATATACAGGGTGGATTTTTGAGACGGGGCACTAAGGGCAGGTACCTTAACCTATATAGTTACAGGAAAACGTTCCTAGAGACCATCCATAACTTTTTGAGATATTCTGAACTGCATTCACAAATTTTGGAAAAAATGTACAATCAACGAAAAAAATGCTAAATTACGAAAAAAAAAAATATGCCAATCGATCCTGTTTCTTGTAGGGATCAAAACACTATGGGACCATTTAAGGTATCAGTGCTAGAAATGACAGAAATCTCCAAAAACTTTCCCCATACATTTTGTACGGAAAAACGATTAATCAACGCGAAATATTTTACTGCACTCAAACTTCAGTTGGCTTCAAAGAGTCTTTTGATACTTGACATCTTGTAAATCCTTCTAATATAATAAATGCGAAAGTTTGTGAAGATGGATGTGTGTTTGTTAGTCAAACACGCAAAAACAACTAAACGAATTTTGATGAAATTTAGTATGTAATAGATACCTAAAGAAGGAAAAGGACACTGCTATTCATCCCAGAAAACCGTGAGTAAAATTGCGCGGAGCAGCGCGTCTTTTATAGCGAAAACATTTTGCGACGCTTTGTAGTTCGAAGTTCTGATAGAAAACTTCAAAGTAAGTTAATATTCACACACTCACACACACACATAGCATGTTTTTTATTTTTTCTTAATTTTCTCTTTGTTTATTTTAACCACGTATTCAGATTAGGCATTTCTATGTATCTAAATTGCGAGAAGGAGCTAGTCCTTGAAACACAGCGTCAATTTACGTCGAGGGCTAGAGAAATGAAATGAAATAATTTATTTGCAATACATGTTAGTACATAGATTAAAGATGTTATTTTAAATACGATTAGTTCCAAAACACATAGTCAATTATCAGTGGCATGCAAATATTTAATAAATAGCAGGCCTAGCGCACTATAAGTACGACGCTACAAGTGCATAGCCGGACACCGACGGCGGGTCGCGCGTCGTTACACGTGCCGCGTCAGAAGAGATAAGAGTTATGCGATAGAAAGAGAGGCGCTCTGTTGGTTAATATGACTGGTAGGTATGCAGAGCTACGCGAGCTGAATTTAATTTTATTGCGTCATAGCAAGAGTCGCTATTTGTTTAAATTTCTTTGAGGAGTGATGCTTCTGTCCGTTAGTATTCTGTGTAAATAGAGACTTCAATAATAAATTGTAACACTTACTAGATCAATAAATATTTTTTTATGTTTTAGTTATTCGAATCAATCGAGCGTGTAATATTGTGCCATACAAATTTATTGCGTATCCCGTCATTTAACGCCACCGGACCGTCGCCGTCGCTGTACCGTACTTAATTCTATATACTCTAAAAATCGATTGCCGAATTATATTGCTTTTTCCTACGAGGACAATCGAGCTGATAGACCTCGCATGCGAGAACGAAGGAGCTGCGATACATATGAAAGAAAGAAAGTAAAAAACATTTATTACAGGCATCACACAACATTACACTTAACATACTTAATTAGGGGCAAAACAAAAACCAATAAATTTATACAACACAGTGAAATGTTGCGCCATGTCAGGAAAAGGTTCCGACTCAGCACTCGCTAAGGTGTTTTAAAGTACCTTAGCACTGGCTAATTTACTGAGCACAGACTTGAAACTATTAGGAGTACACTATCTAGATAAAATTATTAAAATATATTTTCCGCGGTTCAGGCAACTTGGACTAAAAATATATTAATTCCGAGAGAAAATTTATTCATTCGGTACAGTTCACTGGACTGAAGAATAATTATTCATTCCGCGGTACAGGTTACAGTATATTTATTTAACCGAAGTCCAGTCAACTGTACTACCCCGAAAAAAAAAACCTATTTATGGTCCAGTCAACAGGACTATCACAACTGTACTAATGACAAGAAGTGTACAAAAGGGCACTGCCGCCGAAGACGTGCCTTAGCCCTGCCATTCTGTGACTTGGGGGTGTGTGAGGGTGTGTGGGGCTAACCCCCCCACACACCCCCAAGTCGCAGAAGGGCAGTGCAGCGGCATTATCCTCCATTAAAAAAAAATGATTAGATAACGCTTTATTGTCACACAAAAACAATAAGTAATTACAAAACAATACTTAAAGCTAAAGTATTTCAATGGGCGGTCGTATCGCTTATAGCGATCTCTTCCAGATATACGGTATCCATTGCCGAAGTAGTCCGTTGTACTAAAGTAGAAAGCGCCCATTTAGTGATTGATTTGTCCCAAAGCTTTCGTTAATCTTCAAGCAAGTCCCAAATATCATATTGGCGAGCACTTTCCCATATAAAGTTATTACTCCGGTATACTACGGATTGACGGCCTGTCTCAGTTTACTGGTATTTTATCTGTCAGATAAAGTTTTTGAATAAAATTTTTGTCGTAGCAGGCCTAGCGCAGTCCGCACTGTAGGTAGCTACTACACGTATATAGCCAGACACCGACGGCGGGTCGCGCGTCGTTACACGTGCCGCGTCAGAAGAGATAAGAGCTATGCGATAGAAAGAGAGGCGCTCTGTAGGTTAATATGACTGGTAGGTATGCAGCGCTACGCGAGCTGAATTGAATTTTATTGCGTCATAGCAAGAGTCGCTATTTGTTTAAATTTCTTTGCGGAGTGATGCTTCTGACCCTTAGTATTCTGTGGTCGTAGTCAAATTTGAATATAGAGTAAACATTTTAATTGGTTTAGGGTTCAGGTAGAGCGATTTTGGTTCAGTGAGAGTAGGTGCGACTTTCGATCCGACGCACCCGAGTTCGAATCCCGATGACCACTTTCTTAAATTATGTGCGCATTTAATACTCGTTCTAAAAACGGTGAAGGAAAACATCGTGAGGAAACCGGCATGTCGAAGAATTAATCAAAGAAATTTAAGGATATGTGACATCCAACATCACCAACACGCACTACACCACCAACCAGCGTGGCTGATAATGGCCCATACTCTCTAATAGAAAAGGCCCGTGTCCCAGCAGTGGGAACGTGATGGGCTGATGATGATGATAATGAAGAAATATTATTTAATTTCATTTAGAACTCGGATCGTGTCGGATCATAAGGCGCACAAATTACAAGTAGGCCACACTCACTCAAAAAAAAGTACGGCATTTATTCAGTAACTAGCTGCGCCCCGCGGTTTCACTCACGGTTTCCCGGAATAAAAAGTAGCGTAAGTGCTATTCCAAGTTCTAAAGTACCTACATACCAAATTTCATCAAAATCGGTACGGTAGTTTTTGCGTGAAAGAGTAACAAACATACATAGAAGAAAATAAGTTTACAATCTAATACTAAATACAGAGGTAATAGGTACCTATAGTTAAATGAAATTAGATGGTCATAAAAGGACACAACTCAGCATAAAGCGCCATGACAGCGCGCTAATTTTCAGTTGTGCCCTTTTTCTTGACGAGTAGTTGCAAATTAACTTATAAGTAGATATTTACATACGTATTAAAATAAAAAAAATTAATACATACATTCCTACGAACTTTGCGTTTATTATATTAGTAGGGTTAATAGGATTTCTAAAGTTAACAAGTCTTGTTATGTCATAAAAACCTTCACTTATATTTATTGATTTTCCACTCTATAAGTCCACTATATTTACACTTCTTTTATCTCTATTTATATTTATGTTGTCATTAACTTTCACATCACCATCATTGTTAGCGGTTGTTGATTACTCTCGTTTAAGAATTGCCTTTTGATTGCGGGTTTTAATTATTGGACAGATTCGCTCGGCTGTGATCATTTACTTGTGTCCAGTAGCTAGATCTAGGAGCTAGCAGCTTAAAAGATATAATCGTTTAGTTGTCTAGTAGATATTCACACTATGACACTAATATATAAATGCGAAAGTTTGTGTGTTTGTTTTGTGAGCGAGTGTGGCTCAGTGGGAGAACGAGCGAGTTTCGATCTGACGCACCCGAGTTCGAATCCCGCTGGCCCCGCACCACTGACTTTCTTAAGTTATGTGCGGATTTAACACTAGCTCTAAAAACGGTGAAGGAAAACATCGTGAGGAAACCGGCATATCCAAGAATTTATCACAAACATCCAAGGACATGTGACATCCACCAACCCGCACAGGGCCAGCGTGTTGGATTATGGCCCATACTCTCTCTATGAGAGAAGGCCCGTGTCCCAGCAGTGGGAACGTGATGGGCTGGTGATGATGATGATGATGTGTGTTTGTTACTTCCTCACGCTGTAACCGCTCAACGGATTTTGTATGAAATTCGGAATGGATAGCTTATACCTTGAATTAAAATATAGGCTTTTTACCTCGGGAAACTGCGTGGAACCGCGGGGTGCAGCTAGTAAGCTCTTGATGTGATTACGAAGTGTGTGTCGTCTATATTTTGTAAAGATAAGTAAAATAAGACAAAAAAGAGGAGGTTCTCTGTTCGATTGTATTTTTTCATATTTTTTTTTTTTATGTTTGTTACCTCAAATGTCCGTCATTTATGAACCGATTCGAAAAATTCTTTTTGTGTCGGGTTCAGTATAGCTACGAAGTGGTCCCATATAAATTTCATCGATATGTGACCTTGGACTTCTAAGATACATTGAAGTCGGTTTTTGTTTTTTTCTATAAATTAATTATTATGTACAAGCTTTTATTTAACTTGCACTGATTGCTTTTTTGGTCAAATCTTGTAAGTTGAATCAGAACCACTTCCTCTTATCCTAAAGAATAGACATTTTGCATACTAGTCAAAATCTGATGACAATGCAATATTATGGTGACAGCCAGCTGATCTGATGATGGAGGCGGAAGGTGGGCAATGGAACTCATTGACGGATAATCGTAAACTACTAGTGTTTGGGCTCATTTTAATGTGCTCGCGGTTCCGATTACGAATTTGTTAAGCTTGCCTTGAAAAGAATATTTTTAACTAAAACCTTGTTAATAGTCATTTCACTCATTTAAAATTGGGCACAGACTAAAACCAATCAAAATAAAATTTACATGCATCATAAAACTTCTTGACTTAACCAACGTTGGTTTAAATATAGGTGTAGCGGATTTTTACCCTATTAATAAAAGTATTTCGTGACCGAAGAATATTTTAAACAAAAATCTTGTTAATAGTGATTTCACTCATTTAAAATTGGGCACAGACTAAAACCAATCAAAATAAAATTTACATCCATTATAAAACTTTTTGACTTTAACCAACGTTGGTTTAAATATAGGGGTAGCGGATTTTTACCCTATTAAAAAAAGTATTTCGTGACCGCTGGCCGGTGACCTTAACAACCTCAACAATCAACTTCAACTATTTAAAATAATGATAAAATAGTATTAACGCCGACCGATCAGATAAATAGATCCTGGACCCTAACTAGGATTCTCTGTATCTAAGGAGCCAGGAACTACGAGGACCATGGTCCCACAACACGCACTAAACAAATATTCGCGCTCTTTTTTCTGTGCACAAACATTTGTCCCGTCACGGGAATCGAACCCGCAACCTCGGTGGTGTATGAGACTTGAGCCAGCCTGCCCAACAACTACACCATAGGGGCTGGCATATTTTTGTTTATGTATTTAAATGTCTTGTCCCAATGTCCGAGTATGGTATGTGCCGAGTCACTGAAGCTGCCAACAAAAGGCTACAAACCCAAAAATGTCCTATATTTTCAGGTTTATACTGCGATCCGATGAAGTATTAATTAACTAACATATTTACCGTAAATATTTACAAATTTAAATTAAAATAAAAATAAAAATTAAATTAAATTAAATTACCAATTACATTAAACGGTCGAATAAATACGAGGAGGTCGGTACAGCCGACCACAGGTGGTACAAAGTACAATTGTGCTTGTTACATCTTCACATAATTCCAGTACTAGCACCAGTCTGCTGTGTGATGTCCGGAATAAATGTATTTTCTTTCTTTCTTTCAGTCATTTACTGGTGGTAGGTCTCTCCATCGTATGCGCTGTCTGGGTAGGTACCACAGCTTTGCCAGTTATTCTGCCGTCTAGCAGTAGTGCGCAAGCATTATTGTATTCCGGTTTGAAGGGCATTGTAGCTAGCGAAATTACTGGGCATATGAGACTTAACATCTGATGTCTCGGGGTGATGAGCGCAATGCAGTGCTACGCAATGCTTTTTATGGTTTAAAGGTTCTGGGTGGCACTGCAATTTTTATTGGCAGGTGTGACGCTTACTATCAGGTGGACGACTTCCTCGTCTCAATACTCAGTTTCATTAAAAAAAATATCATTCCAATACTGGCACCAGTCGTTGTTAGCTGGAATGAAGGAAGGATTCCATAAATCTTTCATTAGAAGTGCAACGATCACAATTTTAAAAGTAAACGCTGGGAAAGTGACTGATAGTCGGCATTAATAAGTATACATCATAAGTGTCATCTTCGTACCATGCCACAATCACTGCTTTATCATTTGATAGTCTCAAATACCTTGTCATACATATTGTTATCCTGACATGGTACTAAAACGGTTATTGATACTGGATCTACTGCTGTTCATCACGACATGCAGTCACGCTATCGTAGCTGCTACATTGAACACTTGCAGTGTGAGGAAAAAGCAAACCCCGCTACGGGACTAACGTTTGTGCACAGAAAGAAAACCGGACAAGTGCGAGTCTGACTCGCGCAACGAGGGTTCCGTACAAACTTGTTGGATCGAACATTGCTTTAACGAATAGATAAGTCGGATTGAAGGACAAACTTAACATTACCGTTGGAAAACTAGTGTCCCCATACATCGACATAGATCGCGGTGAGTTTACCAAGTAGTTTCAAGTTCATACAAAAAAAATAAACCCACTACGATGAAAAATAATTAAAACTACAAATTTACGATTTTCGGATTTTCCCCTCTACTTGTGCTATAAGACATTTGCCTCTTGCCAAATTTCATGATTCTATGTCAACCGGAAGTTATCATCATCATCAGCCCATTACGTTCCCACTGCTGGGACTCGGGCCTTCCCTTGTAGAGAGAGTATGGGCCATAATCCACCACGTTGGCAAGTGCGGGTTGGTGGATGTCACATGTCCTTGAATTTTTGTGATGAATTCTTGAACATGCCGGTTTCTTCACGATTTTTTCCTTCACCGTTTTTAGAGCGAGTATAAAATGCGCACATAACTTAAGAAAGTCAGTGGTGCGGGCCAGCGGGATTCGAACTTTGGGTGCGTCGGATCGAAAGTCGCACGTGCTCCCACTGAGCCACACTCGCTCTTCTGAGCCACACTCGCTCCTCCGGAAGTACCGTTTAGCTTTTGATTCCCTTGCGAGTGTCAAAACATGCGGCATGAACGGCCGTATCTTTTGATTGTGTTGATTTAGAAGTTTGTTTTTTTCACAGTTGCAAGGGATTGCATACCTGAGTATTTGATATTAGTTTTCACCTGATACCTCCACGAGTTTCGATCTAATTTTCTGTCGTCGAAATTTTATTATTTAATAATTATGATTCGCAATCGCAAAAGCGTTAGCATTGGAAGAACGCCGCAGTTCGCATTCATGCGTGAATGCAGTAGCACCCATGCTGCCATACGTCGCGTGCTAAACGATGAATTTTAGCATTCATCGAATTTCGCAACAACAATTAATTTGATTAATGCTAATATAAATTTAGCAGCTTAATTCTACGAATGCTAATTATTCCAACATTATTCGGTAGCAGTATGCTAAAACAGTGCAGCACTACTGTGAGAGCAGTTTATCCTCTTTTTCGTCCAATTACAGACACCCTTTATAATTGCATTGTTCCAGTATTTAAATCCTATCCAGTCACTAAACCGTCTAAACAACGTTTGTCTGCATAGCTCAATGTAAATATTCTAACCCTAAGTATTTCGATCAAGCTATGTTTATTAAGTTTCTTAGTTTTGTCCCTAGTTGGGCGCCATCAAATTTGTATCTATGCCCGGTTCGTATGCCGTAAAAATGCTAAATGTAAGCGTGATAAGCCTTATCGATGTATTCCCTTTCGGTGCTGTAATCTACGCCACAGCACAGACACAGAGATTAAAAAAAAAAAAACACGACGATAAAACGCGATACAGCAGCGACGCAGCGTAAACAAAAAGTACCAAGCGTGCGCTGGCGCTTAACGACTGTGTTTACATTACATAGTGGAATGGTTAATTAATAACCTCCAACGACACGTACACGTAATTGATGCTTTGATAATGGACGGATGTATGTTTGACGAATAGGCGTGTTTTGTACTATGATAGGCATTTGACTTCCGATTCCTAGAAACATTTAAGGTTATTAAGCCTGCCCGATACACGTGAAAAGCTTCAATGATAATTTTTATTGAAATTAATTACGAATATCTTCAAATCGTGTTAATGTACTTTCACAACTACATTTGTGATTATTTTTAACCGACTTCAAAAAGGAGGAGGTTTACAATTCGACGGTATTTTTTTTTTTTATTTTATTTTTTTTATTTTTTTTTGTGTGTTTGTTACGCGATTACTCCGCCAATTATGCATTGATTTCGATGATTCTTTTTTTGATTGGTAGGTAATACTTCAAAGGTAGTCCCATATAAATTTTATCGAAATTCATTCAGTAGTTTTTGAAAAAAATAGCAAAAACAAAAAAATATAAGTTTAATCTTCAAGTCGGTTCTTGTTTTTTTCGTAACCAACTTTCTAAAGGTGGAGGTTTGTATTCGACTGCTTCACCTGCTTCACCCAGGGTTGACTTCCGGTGAGGGAACTCCTCAACGGTGAATAGTACAGACACAACATTTCGTAAATGGATTTAACCATAATAGCCTGTTCTAAATTCCATCATGACATGGCAGATACACCCAGGATTGACTTCCGGCGAGGGAACTCCTCAACAGAGAATAGGACAGACTTGAAATTTTTTTGTACATGCATTTAATTGTGATAGCCCGTTTTAAACTTCGTCATGATGTGGCTTCTAGATCATAAAAGCTTGTCTTTAAAAACTTTTTGAATTAATTTAATTAACTTGTTTTTTACTAAAAAGGTTAAAATAAATTATTTTTCAAAAAAGACTAAACCGACTTCAAAACCACAAATGGCACTCAAAAGTAAAAAATAAATTAATATAATTATCATAAGCGCTACCCACTCATATATTTGAAGTCGGTGCCAGCCAAGTCTAAAAGGTAGTAGATAAATACTACCTACAAGTAGTACTTACTATATACATGGTATTTATCTACTACCTATTAGACTTGGCTGGCACCGACTTCAAATATGTGAGTGGGTAGCGCTTATGATAATTATATTAATTTATTTTTTACTTTTGAGTGCCATTTGTGGTTTTGAAGTCGGTTTAGTTTTTTTTGAAAAATAATTTATTTCATTTAACTTGTGCCACCCGCAAGTTCTAAGCTGCGCTTCCTCGTCACCCAATCCTGCCAATGCCCATCCTGCCCAATTCTTTTGAGCCGGTCGGTCCAAAATCAGTCATCCTAAGCAAATACTTTGTCAAAGTCAAAGTCAAATATCATTTATTAAATAGGCACAAAAGTGCACTTTTAAAGGTCATAAACACATGATACAAATAAAAAATGTCAAAAATTGTAACTTATGTTAACATGACTTTGAAAAAAAGGTAAGTATGTTTACCCATTTCTTTCCTATACTCAAATTGAAGTCTGAGTGCTGAAAAGAAATGCGAAAACTGACTCTACCAGTGCTTCGGAAATACGCCCGCTAGAGAAGATAGCACCAAGAAACTCTGCGGGGATGTCTTTTTTCAGCACAATTACGTATAAATTAGAATTAACAGAATGTAAAACAAGAAATGCGAGTGAGATGTCCCATAGTCATAGTATCAGTAACAGAAAAGTGTAAATAAAATATAAGTAGGTATGACAGTAGCAGTAGGAGTGACTAGAACAGACCAGTCCCCGCAAGCAGCACCCGTTCACGAGTATGACTTGTGGATTGTGATTTGGTTGTCGGTACCTACTTTTATAAAAATATTTACCAGTGCTTCATTCTGTGTATAGATTTTTGATGGCATAATGTATGAAACGCAAAGATCGATTCGTATTCAGGCTCCGGCCGTGACACACAAAGCTTCTATTGTTGAAGCACGATGTAGGATGTTAGCACGTTTATCGCCATTCTTACAATACCCAAAAGCGTTGTACGGTTATTGACAGAGTAACCTCTACAAATCCTGTTTTGGTTGGTTATCTATGTAGATGTATCTTATGGAGTTTTGACAAACACATCCTAATTTATACAAGGAAAGTGTCCCAAAAGCAAGAATGTCTAAATTTAAAAAACAGTAAGTAACGTCAATAGTTTTTTCTATGTAACTGTGTGTGTGGGACGAGCGTGTCGTTCGCCTGATGGTAAGCGCCACGCCTGCCTATAACAATTGCAGTGCCACGTAGAACTTTTAATATAGCACTGCATTGCGCTCATCACCCCAACAACGTCAGATATTAAGTCTCGTATGCCCAGTAATTTCGCTAGCTACAATGCCCTTCCAAACGGAACACAGTAATGCTTGCGCACTACTGCTAAGCGGCAAAATATCTGGCAAAGAGGTGGTACCTACCCAGACGGCCTCCCGCATACGAGAGACCTACCACGAGTAAACTCTACAAATCCAGGTTGGTTATCCATATCTTATCGAGTTTTGAAGAACACATCCTGATTTATACAAGAAGACTTTTACTCGTGCTAGGTTTCTCGTATGCAAGAGGCCGTCTGCGTAAGTACCACCGCTTTACCAGTTATTCTGCCGCCAAGCAGTACCTAGTGTGCAAGCATTACTGTGTTCCGTTTTAAAAAGCATTGTAGCCAATGAAATTACTGGGCATATGAGACTTATAATCCGATGTCTCGGAGTGATGAGCGCAATGCAGCGCTATGCAGTACATTTAACGGTATTGAAAGTTCTGGGTGGGACTGCAATTGTTATGGGCAGACGTGGCGCTTATCATCAGGCAAACGACTTGCTCGTCCCAATACTCAGTTAGGCACATAAAAAAGAAGTGTCCCGAACGCAACAAAATATTCGCTAAATGTAAACAACTAAGTTATATATATGTATCCATTCAAGAATTGAACCAACTAATTCCTCTGTTCCCGATTCATCATCGGACTACAAGACGTATGGCTCAGTCTAGCCCGATAGTTACAATCTAGTAGTATTCAAGTCTAGAGTGAACAGGTACTATCTTGGCACGCGGTCTACACCGTCGACCGCATCGTTTCTTACCATCAGGATGAGATAGTGGTCAAACGCAAGCCAATAAACTATTAAAAATCGCATACGATATTTCTCGCACCCTTCATAAACTTTCCTTATGTAAATCAGGCTTTAAAGTTCCTTCATCATCATCAGCCCGTCACGTTCCAACTGCTGGGACACGGGCCTTCTCTCATAGAGAGAGTATGTGCCATAATTCGCCACGCTGGCCGAGTGGGGGTTGGTGGATGTCACATGTCCTTGAATTTTTGAAATTCTTAGACATGCCGGTTTCCTAACGAAGTCTTCCTTCACCATTTTAAGAGCGAGTGTTAAATCAGCACATACATTAAGAAAGTCAGTGGTGATGTAGCGGGATTCGAACTTCGGTGCATTGTATGTAACATGTTCTCCTCTACGTTTCAGTTTCGACGTATGGCGGGAGTTCCCCGACCGGATAGTGGGATTCCCCAGCCGACTCCACGTGTGGGATAATGGCACGCACTCCTGGCGGTACCACTCGGAGTGGACCAATCAGATATCTATGGTAAGTGATCAGGGGTGTTCCCATTTGATTGAGGGAGTTGATGAAGTAGTCACCCTTCAATAGGGGATCGGACATTAATCGAGAAAAAAATCTAAAATGTAGTTAGAACGAATGTTCGTTGCACCAGAAAGATCATTCAATCAATATTTTTGTGAAATAATAATGATTAATATTTTTAAATCAATAAATAATTCTGACATTTTTAATCTGTTCTTCATCTCAAACGAAACAACAATCACAGCGCATGACGTCATTTGTAGGCAAATGCCGTGAGTCAAGCTTGTGTTTATTTTACGTTTTTGCTTTTCATAAAATGTATTTTTGCTAATTTTTCCTTCCATTACTACAATATAGTCCCCAAACTTCAGGTGACCTTTTGCGCGGCAATATTTGAAATTTTAGGTACTTTTAGATTGTTATTTAATTAAAATAGTATTTTTCATGGCTATATATATTCATTGTAGTTAATTTAAAACACTTTCTGAAAAGTTGTCCGATCCCCTATTCTATTCTAATTGAATACCTTTACTTACCTACTTGATTACCTCATTATACATATGTATTATTATGTTAGAAATACGTAATACACTCGAGAGCAATGAATCCGGGTCACTTAAAGAATGTTAAAAATCTCGGAAACTAAAAATGATAGGTTAATGCAATAAATTGTATTTAATAGACAATGTAATACTCCTTAAATGAAAGTAAAAAAAATATGAGTCAACATACATTTTATTAACACAAAATTACATAAAGAAAAAAACTGCTGATCTCTCCTTAAAACAAAAATAGGAAACATGAAATTTTTGAACTTTATTACGATTTTCTTGAATTTTAATACTTCGTATTGCCTCCTCGTGCTTCCATTACTGCGTTTACGCGGTTTGGCATGCTGTACACCAAGTTCCTTATACGATTTTGGGGAATATTCTCCCATTCCTCTGTGAGAGCAATTTTGAGCTCACGAAGCGTGATTGGGGGAGGGTTTCGTTGTTTTACGCATCTGCCTAGCTCGTCCCAAGCATGCTCGATCGGGTTGATATCCGAGCTGCGCGCTGGCCACTCCATACGAGTAATGTTCATCTCTTGAAGGTAGTCATTCACAATCCTACCTGTATGAGGTCGGGCATTGTCATGCATAAATATAGCATCCTCACCTAAATTGACCATAAATGGACCAACGTGATCATTGAGGATTTCTTCCACATATCTTACGCTAGTTAAAGAGCCGTTTTCTATGATCACCAGCTCTGTGCGACTTTCAGAAGAAATTCCGGCCCACACAAGTACAGACCCACCACCGTAGGCTACTTTTTCTTCGATGCATGCTTGCTTGAATCTTTCCCCTGGTCTTCGATACACTCTGTGTCTTCCATCGTGCTTGTAGAGCATAAATTTTGATTCGTCGGAGAACATAACTTTTGACCAATCTTCAATACTCCAATTTACGTGGCTCTGGGCATATCTTAGTCTCGAAATACGATGCCCACGCTCCAGTTTAGGGCCGTTTGCAGGTCTAAGGGGTTTTAAGTTAGATTCAGCAAGCCGACGTCTTACTGTCCATGCACTTGGGTTACTTCCTCCGAGGCGTCGAAACTGATTGGTGAGTTCAGTTCCTGTGAGAAAGAGATTTCGAAGCATGGTGTTCACCAAGTATCGGTCTTCTCGTGCTGTGGTACACCTGGTTCTGCCCGTTCCTGGTCTGCGTAGGTTAGAACCAGTTTCTTCGTAACGTCGGAGAACTCTTTGTACTGTTGACAGCGACACATCGACAGTCCTGGCTGTATCGCGCTGACTCCGGCCGGTTTCCAGCATTGTAAGTATTCTGGTGCATTCTTCAGGCGTAAGCGACATAATTTCAGCTTGAATAATGAATATAGAGCACTATCAACATGGTTTATGTACCCACATAAATGACAGATTACAAACAAAAGCAAAACCAAATGCTGTAATTTCGTAGTTCCATCTTCGAAAGTGGCCCTTTTTCAAATTTGATTTTTTTATGATATAACTTTACAATAACTAAGAAGTTTTAATACCTTCATTTAAGGAGTATTACATTGTCTATTAAATACAATTTATTGCATTAACCTAGCATTTTTAGTTTCCGAGATTTTTAGGATTCTTTAAGTGACCCGGATTCATTGCTCTCGAGTGTATTATCGGTTACAAAAATTAATTAATATTATGGAGCTACGGCATGATGTCGGTACTTATGTGTTGAATTAATTAATTTAAAATACTAAAAAAATAAAATAAAAATATTATGAGTAGTCCTTATAGTCGAAATAAAAAAAAAACCGACTTAAATTCTGATGTATCTTGTAAGTCCAAGGTCGAATATCGATGAAATTTATATGGGACCACCGTGTAGCTTTACTGAACCAAACGCAAAAAGAATTTTCTAAATCGGCTTATTAATTAAGGAGTTATACAAGCATAAAAAAATCGAATTGAGAACCTCCTCATTTTTCAAGTCGGTTAAAAATCATTTGCAAATGTGTTTTCTAAAACATTTTAATCAAACTTATTTAACTTATTTGTCAACTTTGAGCACGTAAGGTACGGCTTGGCACAAAAACATTATCACCAAAACCAATTTGTCAATATGAATGTAACACCATTTCAATTTGCAACTGCCTTCGCAAACTATTGAAGTTCGCAACTTCCCTTGTAAAACTCCACACTAACTCATCCTTCTACAGTCTAACATTTGAAACACGCACATTGTTAGTAAACATCTAATCCAGGAGTCGAACCCGTGACCTCGCGAGCCAACGCCGTCAATCACGATGCTAAAATAGACCTATCAAACAAACTAACCTACTCGTTTGAGTTGGCCACAGAGCAAGCAAACCCAGAAGGATGCGTCATATCAATGTTACCAGAACTTCATTTGTTTTTCATTCGAATTTCAAAAAGTTCCGAACGTAACACAAAACAGGATACAGTCAGAAATAGTCAATATATTCATCATAGTCAAAATATACATTATAATAGCATTTAAACATGAAGTTGTGAACTTGACTCCTAACCATGTGTATACAGCATGATTAAACAAGAGCAGTAATACAATTATAGATAACAGAGACCATCACAAGACACAAGCGTAATGGCCATCTGATTCTGATATTGAAGAAAATGAAGAACAATATTATTGACTCCTGCTTAGCAAATTACCAATGCCGATACCATTGAGGTGGCTGAATACTAAAGACGTAATTTAGATTGTTTTAACCTATTTAAATCTAGAATCGCATTCGAACTCAAAAGAAGAAAAAGAAAGGTTAATTAGATGCTACAACAGAGACTTGTATCTATGGGACATTTTAATGTTATTGTCTCTGAACTGTGACCGAATCGTAAAGTTTACTGTCCAAACAATATAAAAGCGTGCCCTTAGGACAGCTTTTATCCCTTATCAGGAAGTGGACTCAATGTCAAGTTCTTATCGCAAACGCGCTCCATAAAACCAAGCTGTATCCTATTTTGGACGTTAACTGATTAATCTCAAAGAGTTTTTGTACGCACAATCTAAAAACGAATATCTGGATGTGTAAGTTCTCAATTAATAATTTGTTTTGTAAAATGTATTAAATTTTCTCTCATTAATAAAGTTATTCTATATAGAATTACTTTATTGATTAACAGTTTCAAAATGTCACTTATACACTTTGTTTTGGTTTGGCTAACGAAATTACTAGTAAGTGGTACGGTTGCTGATAACCCTCAAATCTTGCAAATAAAGGCAAACAAGCATGCGGTGCGCCTGATGGTAAGCGGTCACGCAGGTAATTATAGACTTGTGCAACACCAGAGCGTTGTTGCATTGCCGACACATCAATACCCCTTTTCAAGGACTCCATGTTGTAGCTCGAATGCCATCTCAAATTGACTGTATGTTCTTTCTGCTGTCCCTACACTGTGGCCCCACAATTATGTTCCAACAAGTGTCTGCAAGCTAATTCAATGAGCCAATTGATTTGAACTAGGGGAATTAGCCGAGAGTTGGCGCCCTATTTTATCGAAGCGGTTATTTTAATGACTATATCTTTTCTGTGCCGCGATCGTGCCGTGCCCTTTTGTGCCTTTTAGTTAGCAACTTAAAGTCCTTAATCCAGTTGATATTTGTGAGCGTAATCAAAAGACGGTTTCTGGAGTCCTTGACCCTCCAATATATCAAATTAATGACAATTATGTCAGCGTCTCTGGTGTAGTGGTTGGGCACATTGGCTCCAATCTGATAGACCACTAAGGTTGCAGGTTCGATTCCCGCGATGTTTGTGCACAAAAAATCGCAAGCATTCGTTTCGTGTATGTTTAAAATCTGTAGACAACAAAAACTACTAAACGGATTTTATTTCGATTAAAGTTTGGAAACTATCGTGAGTTGAAATATTAATTATAAATATAAACGGCTACACTCACGTTATGATTGTGTCGGAATAACTCCGACCAGGTTTCGGACAATTAGGAGCGTAAACTCCCGGAAGAAGGACATCCTAATTGTCCGAAACCTGGTCGGAGTTATTCCGACACAATCATAACGTCAGTGTAGCCGTTTATATTTATAATGGATTTTATTTCGGTTTTCAGGGTTTGGTAGCATTAGTTCCAACTTGGATTAAAGGTATGTTTCATCAAAATCGGTTGAGTGACTACGAAGATACAGCTCGAACTGTACATAGTACGCGCTCTCATATTATACTGGAGAGGTCTTGCTGGGATAGTCTTGAAAATAATTCATTTTTTAAACAAAAAAAGAAGCCTTCATTTCTGATGTACCTTTGAAGTCCAAGGTCGAACATCGACGTAATTAATATGGGACCACCTTGTAGCTATACTGAAACGCAAAAAAAATATTTCCAAATCGGTTTATAAATGACGGAATTCTAAGGTAACAAACAAAAAAGTAATAAAAATAATTCATTGAGAACGTTTTGAAGCCGGTAAAATAAGAACATGGTCTTCCTCAGTCATTTACGCGGACGCGGGAAAAAGATAGTTCTTTTTAACCGACTTCAAAAAGGAGAAGGTTCTCTATTCGATTGTATTTTTTAATATTTTTCTTATGTTTGTTACTTCAGAACTCCGTCATTCATGAATTTGGGTTGGAAAATTCTTTTTGCGTTGGTTTCAGTATAGCTACGAAGTGGTCCCATATAAATTTCATCGATATTTGACCTTGGACTTCGAAGATACATTGAAGTCGGTTATTTTGTTTGATAAAGCGTATATGTACTTTTATAAATCAAGCCATAACACATGACAAGGTTATAGAACATCTGTGTGCCAAGGTTACTCCGTCTCATGGAGCGTTAACCTAGTCGATAGTTGATCAGAATCAATTACTTTGAGAGTACTATATGTATAGCAATTACACGACCTCCTAACCTCCTGAGACTTTATACTCCGTCCAACCATTTACAGTGACACAAGAATCTAAATGAACATGGATGACAAATATTGACAAGATTTGTCTTGACCAATCATATTGCAAGAAACAATAAAGTGTAATTGTATTGTATTGTATTGTATTATGAGGATGGATGGAAATAAACCATTAACACTTGACAAGAGTTACGTTTAAGATCACATAAAAGCGTCTTTACAGATGCTCCACAACGCGCATATTGACAAGTGTTTACAAGGAGTAAAAACCTCATTAAAATAATTGCAGCAATTAAAGTAGACGCCAACTCGCAGCCGACGAACTGTATCGCATCTAAATTAATTGGATTGAATCATATATAGTGACTATAAAACTGTCGCGTGTTAAAACCAACTTCTTTTTCCTAGCTTATGCTGTCCCACTGCTGGGCACTGGTGTGGTCTGGTCACTCTAACTGCTACTGTATCTATATACATGTAGGAATGATTGTGAACGCATGTAATGATGACGGATGACTAATTTATGAACGCAGCTGAGTGTGAGTGAAAGGGAAGAGGATGTGAGAGAGAAGGAAGATGAGAGGCAGATTAGAACGGCCATCACCGGTGTACATTATTGCAATTTTGGAAGAAGTAAAAATAAAAGAAACTACAAGAAGATTTATTTTTTTATTGCTATAACCATCGATCCCACATACATATATCCTTACTAATATTATTAACGCGAAAGTTTGTATGTTCCATACATATGTACGGATGTATGGATGTTGTTACACTTTCACGCTAACTACTGAATGGATTTTAATGAGACTTTACAATAATATAGATAGATAGATAAACACTTTATTGTTAAAAACCTTATAAATAGGTAAATGAATAACAAATACATTATATAGCATTATTAGTATATAGCTTATACATCAGAATAACACATAGACTATTTTTATCCCGGGAAACCGCGGGCGAAACCGCGGGGCGCAGCTAGTTATTCAAATTTTCATGTTACTGAAACTATGACTACGTGACATCTAAGTCGCACTTGTAGTTTGACATCGTGTTATGTTAATCATCATCATCATCTTATACATATATATATAATCCTCGTGTCACAATGTTACCTTACACCTCCGAAACGGCTTTATTGATTTTTACCAAATTTTTATGCATATTCAGTAGGTCTGAGAATCGGCTACTATCTATTTTTCATTCCCCTAAGTGATAAGGGTTGTTCACCCTTAACATTTTTTTTTAATTTATATGGCAAAACAACGTTTGCCGGGTCAGCTAGTCATTTATAGTTTTATACCTCATTGTTTAGTGTTACATTTTTAGACATTTTAAAGGATTAAAAAAGAGACATCCCCGCAGAGTTTCTTGGTGCTATCTTCTCTAGCGGGCGTATTTCCGAAGCACTGGTAAATTTAGTTATTGCATTTTTTTTCTGGGCCCGTACGGCAATTTGAGTATGGTAAAGAAATGGGTATGGAATGCTTACCTTTTTTTCAAGTCATGATATGATTTATGTAATATGTATGACGTTTAAAATTGTATATCTTGTGCCTATTTAATACATATCTTGCTAGGCAAAGGCCTCCCCCTCCCAAACCAACTTACATATAATAATTAATATAATACGCGGTTTCACCCGCGGTTTTCGGGGATAAAAAGTAGCCTGATATAGACCTTTCCTAGGACCAAAGTACATACAAAATGTCATCAATCCGTTAAGTAGTTTTTGCGAGTTTTTTTTACTCTCGTTCCAGCTTCGGCGAGTCGACACCTGATGATGCCTCGTGCAGACGGCGAAACACGTGTCGTACAAAGAGTGTTGTTGTTAGGAACTAACAACAACCTACATTATATTCAGCGAGATTACACTATATATTTTCATTGCGTTTCAGTTTCGAGTTTTTTTTGTTAATTAGCTTGCTTTGACCACTATGTCACCTGATGGTAAGCGACGATGCGGTCGACGATCTAGCACTCTTGCCAAGTACCTGTTCACTCGAGACTTGCAGATTCCTAGGTTGTAGCTATCGGGAAAGACTGGCTCTGGTAGGGAGTTCAACTAGTAACAAAAAAACATCCGTATATCCATCCTCACCTAGGATAGTAGGATTGTTTGCGTGACATCATTTCCGGAGCGAACCACTAGTAAACAAAGCAATCTAAATGTTGCAGGTCCTGACCGGCGCAGCGTTCCACCACAAGCTCTGGTCATGGTACTATACATACAAGATGCCGCAAGAGATCCGCCGCTGGGTCGACGATAACTTTAACTGCGAAGACATCGCTATGAATTTCCTAGTCGCTAATGTCACTAGGAAACCGCCCATTAAGGTATGTACCCTTCACTAAGTTGATTTTGATCGAGCTATTGTGATGCTCTAGGTTTCTTTTAATAGTGGAAATGTTTACGCTATATTATTCAGCATTGATTAATTGATTGAATAACTCTTTACTCGAAGTACAAATGAAGCAAAATTACAAATAAAACAAAATTAAAAGAAAAGAAAGAGTTTTGTATGTGCTATAATAGGCTTATCACTAAAAGCAGGCCTAGCGCACTCCGCACTGTAGGTACGAAGCTACAAGTACATAGCCGGACACCGACGGCGGGTCGCGCATCGTTACACGTGCCGCGTCAGAAGAGATAAGAGCTATGCAATAGAAAGAGAGGCGCTCTGTAGGTTAATATGACTGGTAGGTATGCAGTGCTACGCGAGCCGTATTGAATTTTATTGCGTCATAGCAAGAGTCGCTATTTGTTTAAATTTCTTTGCGGAGTGATGCTTCTGTCCCTTAGTATTCTGTGCTAAAAGCGCTCTTTGTCCAGCAAGCTGTTCTAATTCACCGGGCGTTGGGTTATAGTAATAGTAAGAAATAAGTTTTTAGGTGTCATAGTTACGAATTTAAAAAATATTAATCCAATATCAATAGTTATTCTTGTGTTGTACAAATCTTTTTAAGATTCACACATTTCTTTACGAACTTTGGCACAGATGATTACTACAAAACAGAACATCATATAGAACCAGCAAACATATCAATTGTCACAGAAAACAAATTCCTACGTTATTTCCTACTACATTGACCATGGTCCGACGCCCATGCATGTGACTTACGGCTCCTTGATTTAATTGACAAATCGTCCGGTTACATCTCCCGAAGGTAAAGTACCACTACGTCGCCGGGAAGACATTTATCAGTGACGCGCGACACGCCTCCAAGAACTCACAAATTGGTAGGAATGCTTAGATACCAATTTGGTTAAATGGTTTCCTTGTAAAATAGATAGTGTGGATTCAGTTATAACAAGAACTCCGTCATTTACAAACCGAATTGGAAAATTCTTGTTGCGTTGGGTTCAGTATAGCTACGAAGTGGTCCCATATAAACTTTACGATATTTGACATTGGATCGGAGATACATCAGAATTGAATTCGGTTTTTTTCTTTGTAGCCTCTCTCAAAATTAATTTTACCCTCTCCATTATATTTTCAGGTGACCCCTCGGAAAAAGTTCAAATGTCCGGAATGCACGAACACCGAAATGCTGTCAGCGGACGCGCGTCACATGACGCAAAGGTCGGCGTGCATCGATCGCTTCACCAAAATATACGGTCACATGGCGCTCAAACCTATCGAGTTCCGAGCCGACCCGCTGCAGTACCGAGAGACGGGGCCCGGCGTGCCGCACGCTTATCCGGATATAGGTGCTTTGTAGTGGTATGTCAGCTTTTAACCCCCGACGCAATAACGAATTTCAGTAAACACCCCTGACACAAAAAACCTATAAAACTAAAAAAATAAAACTGAACCGATTTTAATAAAACATACCTTTAAAACATATGTTTGATCTTATGTTGATTGAAAAATATTAATGAAATTGAATTTAATATCTAAGAACCACCGCTAGAAAAGCTGCTTTCAAATAATTAAAAAACCGCATCCAAATTGGTTCACCCGTTTAAGAGTTTTAACCCCCGACGCAAAAAGAGGGGGCTATAAGTTTGACCACTATGTGTGTTTGTTTGTCGCACCGTAGCTCTTAAACGGGTGAACCAATTTGGATGCGGTTTTTTAACTATTTGAAAGCAGCTTTTCTAGCGATGGTTATTTGACATGTTTTATCAAAATCGGTTCAGCTGTTGTTTACTAGTTATAGGTTTTTTGTGCCGGGGTTTTTAAATATTAGTTTTCTGAAATTCGCTTATGTGAATTCTTTCCGTACCCATGTAAACGCACCCATGTACCCATGTAATATTCATTGCGTTTCAGATTTCACATGTAAAGAACTACTGCTAGGTACTACTACTAACTAAAACTACTACTAGACTGTTTATGGTAAAACTAAGATTCTAAACTGGTGAGACGAGCAGCTTGTTCGCCTGATTGCAAGCAACAAGCCTACCCAATAACAGTTGTAGATAAGACTTAAAATATTCAGAATAAAAAATATCGTGTTATTCGGGCATGATTTGAATCTCCGTCTTCGTTATATCGCCGCGACGCCTTACTGGCCACCGAAACGTCTGCTCGAGTAATCACATGTATTCTATCCTTTTATCTCGTCTTAAGGATACGATACTTAATTTTTTTTTCTAAAATGTATATCTCGTTTTCGTGAGATGAAGAAGATAAATATTTTAGATGCCAATGTGGTAATAGAGTTAAATTTCTTAGTTCATTACCATCACCAGTCTAGTTGCACTTTAGAGCAGTAAGCCTTAGGTCGCTTCCTCATTGGGTCGATACGACAGCCATACGACGCCTTCCTTGTCGATGTCTTACAGATGTCGTACTGCGTACATTCCTTCATTTGTCGACACGATGCGGTGTGCGGCGTGCGAATTTTTAACCGACTTTAAAATCTCTCAATTCGATTGTTTTTTATGTTTGTAACCTTAGAACTCCGTCATTTATAAACCGATTTGGAAAATCATTTGTCGTTTTGTGTTGGGTTCAGTATAGCGGTGGTCCCATATAAATTTCATCGATATTCCTTTAATCGATATACCTTGGACTTCAAAGATACATAAGAATTGAAGTCGGTTTTTTGTTTTAAAGTGATTAAAATTATTACTTCAAGTAACATGTAGTAAAGTTGTTTTTAGCGACAGAAATAATGTCGAAATGCGATTTGTCGAGAACGCGTCGTATAATTGTCGTATCGCTGTCGTGTCGCATTCGTACTGACCCAATGAGGAAGCGCCCTAACTCTTGGTAGTTCGTACATAGAAATTCAAAATTATTGACCGACATAATTATAATTTGTTTGTAGTTACGTCTACAACCAAACATAGTAACTAGCATAGAATTGGACGAAGTATCTGCACTTTGCAAAGATATCTTGCCTACGTCAAACCTTTTTATAAATTTGCGAAAACCTTTGGCAAAGTCTGTGGAGTTTTCTATGATATCTATAGAACATAAATCAGGTTAAATTGACATTTAGTTAAAAGGGTTCATAATTAATTGTATTGTGACATAATTTTAAACTTTCAGTGTAATCGATCAAATAATTATCAAATTAAAGTAAGGGAAAGATAGGCAAGTAAGTAAAGTCGTTCGGGTACCCTTTAAAATATTAATAGGGAATTTATTATTTATTATTATTATTCTATGGGATTGAGTGTTGAGACGAGCAAGTCGTTCGCCTGATGGTAAGCGCCACGCCTGCCCGTAACAATTGCAGTGCCACCCAGAACTTTTAATACCATTAAAAGCACAAAATGTTATAGGATAGTTTCGTTTTAGATCAATACGCTCTAACGAATGGCATTAAAAAAAAACCAAATTAAGACAAAAAATCGTAAGTCCCTATTTTCTCAGTTTCGACCCAATGTGCGGCCTCCCGCGTACGAGATCAGTAAAAGTCGATGAATAAGTGTATATGAAAACCTGTCCAGTCTGAGTCTCTTTTTTTTAACCCCCGACGCAAAAGTTTATAAGTTTGTGTTAGTCTGTGGCACCGTAGCTCTTAAACGGGTGAACCGATTTAGATGCGGTTTTCTAGCGGCGAATTTTAGACATGTTTTATTGTGTCGGGGGTTTTTAAAATTTACTGAAATTAAAATTAATTATTTAATTGGTATTTCGAATGCACTGATTTAAATGGTTTCGTTTTTGGTATCTCGAAAAATTACATAGTTAATAGCATTAAAAGTTTGCAAACGGCTTCATAACTTATGAAATCATCTGTTGTCATTTTTTACATTTTAGTGATGAGACGAGCATGCCGTTCGCTGGATGGTAAGCAACATGCTTACCTATATTTAAGTTGCAGCTTCACCTAGAACATTGTTTTGCAAAATCTCGGGGTGATGAGCGCAAAGCAGCGATACGCAGCACTTTTTGTGATATTAAAAATTCTTGGTGGCACTGCAATTATTATAGGCAGGCGTGGCGCTTACCATCAGGCGAACGATCTGCTCGTCTCATCACTCAGTTACATAAAAAAACTTGCGTGGCACTGCACTGCCCTCGTCTCTAATAATGCCCAGAAATATCGCTGTCTTGTAAAAATATTTCACCAAAAGAGGGTACCCGAGCATTAGCGTGTAACGAACTTAGGAGATACGGACAATAACAAATTGAAAGAAGGCTGTAAGAGATTAGAATGGGATTTCGTCCCCCAGTACCAGGGTAATGTAGAATAACTGACATTTTCATTATGTAACCGACATTTTTATTATGTAACTGACATTTTCGTTATATAACTGACATTTTCATTATATAACTGACATTTTCATTATATAAATGTCATTTTCGTTATAACTGTCATTTTCGTTATATAACTGTCATTTTCGTTATATAACTGACATTTTCGTTATATAACTGAGATTTTCGTTATATAACGGTCATTTTCGTTATATAACTGACATTTTCGTTACATAACTGTCATTTTCGTTATATAACTGACATTTTCGTTATATAACTGTCATTTTCATGGTATAGTTGACATTTTCATTATGTAACTGACATTTCCATGATTTCTACCCCAGTTTTGCCAGTATTAGATCTCCAGTCATTGTTGAAGAACATTCGCTTTATGTTTAGACTAGATCTATTTTTTTGGGTTCACAAAGCCGCTATAAGGCCATTTCCACCTGCAAGAAATAGAATCTTGTTGGCTTGGCTGCGCGCCTACGTCACACATTTTGCAAGTCCGACAGACGGGCTGAATTTTTTAGCGGCATTTGTGACCGATTTCATGATCAATTTGACGCAGACGGCGATGCCTTAGCTCATACCCTTCGAATCTTTTCAACCGACAATCGGCCAAGATGCATCTATTTCTTGTAAGACCGACTTTTTGTAGGACGTGTGTCTTAAACTTCATTTACAGATTAAAAAGGCGTATTTGTTATTTAAATTCTTGATATCGCCTCGTTGACAGTGGCGCTCCACTTAAATATTATTATCTCATTTCATTCAAATGTTTATGGCTCTATGATTTTATTTTACTGGCGAAACTGACGTATTTTTTTAAATGAATGAACTATAAATTGTTTTATACTCTGTGCCATGAATTATAAGTTCAGTCCAAAGGCAAATTGTATTATGCTTTTAATTTAAGTAAATCATGAACAATGTTACATACCTTTTAATTCTAAGATTATTTTGTAATAATTTGTAAGACGGCTTATTTATTTTTTAATAATGGCAATACCTAACGGGATCTACTATCGATGTAGTTGTGTTGTAGCAATTTCTTCCTTCGTTTATTAAATGTATTGAACGCAGTAGTCTGTCTGGTCAGTAGATCTTCTCTTGCTAAGCCAACTACAATTTTGTTGATGCATTTTTACATGTTCTTAAATAATACATATCTATCAACTCAAACAATAATTTTAGAATGTGAATGAACAAGCAATTTGAGTCATAATCGTTTTATATCTATAATTAAGACATAGCATGCGTGTCCATAAACAACAGCCCGTATTCACCACCAAGACTTCGAAAAATTAGGCTGAGTGAAGAAAAACAACCAATCAGAACACGTGCTAACGTGCTCTGATTGGTTGTTGGACACGCTCGGCGCTGCTCCCACTAAAACTGTTGTCATATCACTGTTAATAGGGAATATGCATGTGTCGTCGAAAAATCTAGAAATTACTTTTTACTTTAGGTTACTTCTGTAAACATTTAGTATAGTGATATAATTATTATTATTAATTGCGTAGGTTATTTGTATTTCAATATTTCATTTTCTTATATTTGGAGAAACGGAACATAATCGCAAAACGCTTGAGTACGTGCAACCACTATCTGACGTCACGCGCCTCGCTGCTTATTGGTCAATTTTTTACATAGAGCCTGCCCTGTTTGTAAATTATTGACATACACACACATGTATATGCTATAATATGGGGCACTTTAAAAGAAGGGTGAAAAGGGTCCTTAAAGGTAGGCAACGTACCAGTAATGCCCCGAGTGTTGCAGGATTCCATAGGCGAAGGAACACGCAAATGGCGCTTCAAGTGCTTTATTCAAATTTTTATTTAGTTATTTTATTGACAAATGATGCCGTAAAATTTTTAAACATTTTTTTTCATTAATAGTTATCAATACTGAATCGATTCATGCATTAAAAAAATACATGCATATTCCCTATTGCTGGTACTTCTGATTAATGTAGAATGTTTCCATTCTCCGCTTTGGCTGATGCCTTTTAAGTAAACCTCATAACTTGCCATTACTCTAGTAATCAGGGAATGATTTGAACGACAATAAGTTTATAGTTAGTATAAAAATCCCCAATTGCTTTCGTGTCAATTCTTAATACGTTAATGATGAAATATTAATATTAAATATTTAAATCAATTCTGATTTTTTATCAAACATTATGTATAGTATGTAATACAGCATTTTTTTAAATTATATTTTCACTTAGCACGGTTTTAATATAAGTTGTTTTTGACAAAAAAATCTGAATTGATCTAAATATTGCAATTTGTACCTAATTGAAGATGCCATCTGTCCTAGGAACTTAATATAAAAAAGATATTCTAAAATGTTAGTGAACGTAAATAATACTAATAATTAAATAGAATAATAGTAAATTGATAGTCCATTTTGACATATCGGTGCTTGAGCGAAAGGAAAAACTAAATGATAGTAATGAAATGATGTAGGTACCTATATTTATTTGTGAAAACACATCTTGCGAGTAGAAAAGGTGCGTTCGTAGTTACATAGATGGCATAATTGTAACGCTAAATTAATATTTTTTGTATGTAAATATAATTACATTTTATAGTAAATGGCTCGGTTTTGAGCTGTCCCTTCCTGTATCGATTTTGTAAATAATTTTATTATTAAAGTAACGTAATTTATGTTTTAATGTTAAACTCCAAAGTGACATAAATCAATCTCAAAGTACATACATTTATACATATAATATTTTATGTAGCCCGTTTTATTTGATGAACAATTTTATTAGTCTGTTTATATTTATTTTAAACAGTTTATAATAGATTTATTTAGGTATTTTTTTCGTTTATAAAATGACTAGCGAAAATTATCATTTAGTATTGAAAATATTAAAGAAATAAATATTCTTTAATATTTTATGATTATTATTGACGATTGTTTATTTAAATAATTATTTTGTATGTTTCGTCAGAGTTGTTTGAGATTAGAGAAATGGATTAGATTTTAAATATAGATACTTTTATTTTCTATATAAATTTTTATAACTAAATCTTTTTTAAGGAATCATAAGCCAAAGACGTCAATCGCTAGTCTGTGAGTATATATGATTCTTACGCATTTACTAATTATTTTATTCTGTAAGAAAATATTTAATGTATGAGTGTTACCGACATATTTACGCTGGACTGAAGGGAATTATTTTAAGTGTATTTTTTAGGTTATAGGTAAATGTAGTGGAGAAGTTTGTATTTTTTCATTTACAAACATTACAAGCTTCTTTGTTTCAATTCGAACAATGAATGAAAAATTTTAACAACGTGAAAATTAATTATTCGGCCTAAATAATTTTAATGGTTACTTTTGGGTAAATTATTTATTTGGTGTCTGTAATGTATGATTTTTTTTTATGTTACTGAGTGACGAGACGAGCTGTTCATTTGCCTGATGGTAAGCAATACGCCAGCCCATAACAATAACGGCACCACCCAGAACTTTGTTTTGCAAAATCCAACGCGGCGCTGCACTGCGCTCGTCACCCTGAGACAATCAGCTGTTGAGTCTCATAATGCCCAGTAATCGCTGGCTACAATGCCCTTCAAGCCGGAACACAGTAATGCTTGCGCACTACTGCTTGGCGGTTGAATAACTGGCAAAGCGGTGGTACCCACCCAGACGGCCTCTCGCATGCGAGAAACCTACCACCAGTCAAGTGTGTACAATTTTCGTAAAATATTATGTATATTGTACAATTTTTAAATATGTTATAAGACCTGAGAGATAAGTATTAATATTGCAGCCCTATTTACTATTGCACTCAACTGTTTTGAATTATTTTCATCATCATCATCAGCCCGTCGTTCCCACTGCTGGGACACGGGCCTTCTCTCATAGAGAGTGAATAGGCCATAATCCAACACGCTGGCCCACTGCGGGTTGGTGGATGTCACATGTCCTTGGCTTTTTGTGAAAAGTTCTTAGACATGCCGGTTTCCTCACGATGTTTTCCTTCACCGTTTTTAGAGCGAGTGTTAAATCCGCACATAACTTAAAGTCAGTGGTGCGGGGCCAGCGGGATTCGAACTCGGGTGCGTCGGATCGAAATTCGCACGTGCTCCCACTGAGCCACACTCGCTTATATTATTTAACTGTTGAAAATAAAAAGATCAATTCTAAATACAATTAAGTTACTTTTATGTTTTAAATATTTGAGTAATCATCAAATTATGTTTTATATAAATTGAATGGATCATGAGTAATCACTTATCATGCGGTAAAAATTATCAGGAAAATTTATTTTAATATTAATTTCAGTAGCAATTTTGTGTGCTATATTGTAATAAATGGAATTGCTCGTCACTGCCAAAATTAGCTTGTGACTGTACAATAAATTTATTGGCTAGTTTTTTTAAAATTGTCCCCTGTTTTACCACCTTTGAGTAAATTTTAAATGACGGATAGCGTATAAATGCAACTTAAAGGTAAATAGGCCAAATCGAATCTGTGACTTTCGGAATACATCAAAGAATGTTTTTATTCGGTTTTTTGAATTTGATTGTATTTTTTCAATGTTTGTTACCTCAGAACTCCGGCATTTATAAACCGATTTGAAAAAATATTTTTGCGTTGGGTTCAGTATAGCTACGAAGTGGTCCCATATAAATTTCATCGATATTTGACCTTTGACTTCAAAGATACGTTGAAGTCGGTTTTTTTTTTAAATGTATATTTGTATTGCTGCTGTATTTTTGTTAATATTCAGTAAAAATAAAAATCAATTTGTAACCGGAACAATCTTTACGTTAGCTGTCATTTAAAATTTATTCAAAAGTTGTAAAACTAAGAGAAAATGTGATTTTGTTTAGAGGCATATTTTATTAGTTGATTCTGCTAAATATAATTGTATTATTTGTTCGTGAATGTAGATAGATGTCAATAGTTATAAATTAAGTACTTAATAGGTGTATCATTAAAAACATTCGTTGCGATTATGTACAGCATGTAAATAGTACACTTATATGGAGAATAAAAGAAGACATATCAGTTTGTATAATTTTGTTTTATTTGATTAATAAAAATACCCTTTAAACTATTGTTTATGGAACTGAATAAGGAGCAAGTCGTTCGCCTGATGTTAAGCGCCACGCCTGCCCATAACAATTATATAAAATTAAATGATTAATTTTTGATTTTTAGCCTCCGAAGACGCAAAAGGGGGATGTTATACGTTTGACGTAACACTGTATGTATCTGTCAGTGGCACCGTAGCTCTTAAACTGGTGAACCGATTTGGTTGCGGTTTTTTTTATTTGAAAGCTGGTTTTCTTGTGGTGGTTCTTAGACATTTTTTTATCAAAATACGTCGGGGCTTTTTAAATTTTTAATTTAATTGGTATGATACATAATTATATGTAAGGAAATATTTCGTCATCACATCGTTACACAAATGTAGAGTCGCACCCAAAACATTTTTAGTCATACATGTGACTTCGACACTTTGTTCAGGACCTTGTCGCCTGTATTATACTGCTTACATATTGGTGTATCATGTCTCTTTATTCATGACGAAGTCATGACGAATAAAATATTGTTACTTGCCATTTACTATTGCTTTTATTTTATTTTACTTACTTCAAAAAGGAGAAGTTTCTCTATTCAATTGTATTTTTTTATCATTTTATTTAATGTTTGTTACCTCAGAACTCCGTCGTTTAAGAAGCGATTTTACCGACCCAACGCAAAATTATTTTTGCGTTGAGTTCAGTATAGCTACAAAGTGGTCCCATATAAATTTCCTCGATATTTGACCTTGGACTTCGAAGATATACTGAAGTCAGTTTCTGTTTTTTTTTTTTAATTTATTATTATTTAGGTATTATTAATAATAATTAACGGGTGACACTCACGTTTAAATTGAAGTAATCCAACCATTCACCCATTGGATTACTCCAATTTAAACGTGAGTGTCACCCGTTAATTATTATTAATATAGTATCCAAACCACGTTAATTTTCATAGTAAAATTATTTATGTACTTGAAAATAGGAAGTTTTACTTCTTAATGTAAAATTTTACTCATGTATGTTTAGTCAGAATGGTGTCCAAGAGACGGGCGTAGACTAGTAAGCAGACCACCGGCCAGATAGTCCGATGTTGTACTGAAGGGGGTAGGAAATGTATGAATGCGGAATGCACATGACCGGAACAAATGGCGTGAGGGAGGAGGCCTATAGGCCTCCATTACATTTTTCCATTTAGGCTATCATTAAATCCCATGTCTACCCACCCACATGTACCTATACCCAACAGTGGGTGGACATGGAATGTAATGATGATAATGTTTATTCATTCTTATCAGTTCTTAACATTTTGATTTTGACCGCCACGCTATAGAGCCGTTTTATTCGGCTAAAGCCGACCTTGGCGTAGAGAGTACTTATTGTGTGTCGAGTATGGCCGACTTTGGCTGTCAAAAGGGTTAATCCAAACATTTATCTCATACACTACTGAGGGTGCGGGTTCGATTCCTGCGACGGGACAAATGTTTATGCACAGAAAAAAGCGCAAGCATTTGTTTCGTGTCTGGGTGTTGTGGGACCATGATCCTTATAGTTCCTGGTTCCCGAGATATAGGGAATCTTAGTTAGGGGCCAGGATCTATGTATGTGATCGTAAGGCTTTTTTTTGCAGTGCTTTTTTACGGTGTTAAACGCTCGGTAGCACTGCAATTGTTCTGGGCAGGCGTGGCGCTTACAATAAGGCAAACGACTTGCTTGTCTCATCACTCAGTCCATTAATTTTTTTTATTTAAAAATGATTTTAATTTTTCATTATTTTTGCCTCTGCACTGCATTACGACTGTACTTGTATCTAAAGACGCGTTTTGTTAAGGTCTACAGTACACCTACATAAATCTCTACAGTTAAAAAAGTAAAAAGCTGTGGAACGCGCGACTCTGTGTTTTGTAAACTCGGCAGCATGCGATTTGCGAGTTACCTACACGCGCCTGCATGCCGGGAGGAATTGTTACATGGGCCTAAGGATGATACTGATTTTAATAAAATCGCTATTAATAAAACTAGTGGTTCGCTTAGAACTGAAGGAAAGACTATTATTCGAGACAGCACGCAACATGACACAGAACCATATTACCTAGGTTACTATAAGTTTTTTTTATTCATTTTTTTTAGGGACTTTTAAACAATGTTTGTTTGTATGTGGCCTTATATATACTATAAGTCTGTGCCGCGAATCCAAAGCGTAAACTCCCGAAAGAAGGACATCCTAATTGTCCGAAACCTGGTCGGAGTTATTCCGACACAATCATAACGTGATTGTAGCCGTTTATATTTATAATGACTATACTATATGCATAACAAATAATATTATACCAGAAAAAGATACTATTTACACAATAATAAATACATAATAACTATAATTATAGTACACTGAAATATTGCGCGATGAACTGATTTCCAATCAATCATTCTGGTGATCTTCTACCTCCCCTGGGGGGTGGTAGGGGTGGGTCTCGGGCTGGTCCTCTTTACCCAGGCGTAAGCGCGCGGGGGTTTCTAGCTCCGGGGAACTGGCACGCCGTTGGTGGCTGCTCCGCTAGTCGGTGCGCCTCTCAGCGGCTCTGTATTGGACCTCTTTCTTTCGTGGTCGTTATTTCCTCTGCCCTCTTGAACTGATTTCCTCATGTACCTTTAATCATCTGACTCTCAATCCGGGGTCTGTAGCTGAGATTCTCGTTTTCATTTGTCATGTAGGTGGGTATATATTTATTTTATTCGCTTTAATTTGTAATTTATTAGCATAGAATAAATGGTTTCTGTCAAAAGTTATTTTTTGTCACTAAAATCTAATTGTGTACTGGTAGTGGGCTGGAGGCATTTGGGCTAGATGTCTTTTAGCCTGTAATAGTCAAAAGATTGTCCAATTGCTTCTCAAACCAAAAACTAAGTTTTAATTTTAATACGTAGAAGTGTTTTTAGTCTACTTGTACTAGTTACTAATATTATAAAGAGGTAAAATTGTTTGTAGGAGGTTAATTCAGGAACTACCTAATAATGGCATTATTTTGTTGCAAAAACATTGTGAGAGTCCCACAACAAAATTAAATGACAACGGCTGTCGGGCAGCCAACTGAACGACCTGGAAATGTTTTTTTTTATTTAAAATGTCGACAAACAATCAGACGACTCGCCTGATGGTAAGCGGTAACCGAATCTGCAGTACCAGAGGCACTGCTGATGCGTTGCCGACCCTAAGGGACTCTACTTTTAAAAGACTCCATGTTGTAGCTCAAAGGAAATACCTACGAAAAAACCACCGTCCTTCCAAATTATGTTAGTCCTTTCTGTTCAAAGGTTGTCTGGAAGAGATCGCTTTGAGCGATAAGACCGCCTATCGTTATGCTGATTACTGTAAAATTTACTTGTTTTTCATGTACCTATATTTAAGGTTTTTTAACAATAAAGTGTTTATCTATCTATCTATCTATCTACGAAGGTAAGACGACGAAATTAAATGAATACTCGTATTTCGCCATCATCATTTACATACAATTACCGAATTTTTTTAATCACAATTATGCCTTATATGCATGATGAAGTAGTTTAAGCAGGTGAACTACGGAACAAATTTCAGACAATTAGTATCATTTAGTATGAACAACGCACGGTAAATAATGTTTAGAAAAAAAAACAAAAACCGACTTCAATGTATCTTCGAAGTCCAAGGTCAAATATCGATGAAATTTATATGAGACCACTTCGTAGCTATACTGGACCCAATGTAAAAAAATTCCAAATCTATTCATAAATAAAGGAGTTTTGAGGTAGCAAACATAAAAAAAAACCAATAAAAAAATACAGTCGAATAGAGAACCTTCTCCTTTTGTGAAGCGCAGATAACTCCGCTTCAAGAGGCTGACTCACCGCAGTATTTTTGTAAACAAACTTTAAACTATAGGTCTAAACTGTGTCTAGACATTTTATTGCTCCAAAGCGCTTACATATCGCGGTATCACAAACAAATGACAAGAAAACCGACAATAAACCAGCATTGAAACAACAAACCTATTCTATTAGGCGGATGCGATGCGATCGCGGGCGAACAAAGCCGCCGGGGGGCCATATATTGAAGATTACCTTACTTACGCGCTAACGTACCGTATACCCTTGAAAAGTGCAAGAGCAGTATGGACAATACGCGAAATTGCATCGTCAGCATAGGCAGTCTACCTACCGTCGCATAGTAAAAATCTTCAGGTGTAAATAGTAAAAACTAAGTTATTAATATTCTACAATTGTAAAAACAGGCTGATTTTGGAAAGACGCTGTCTTTTGTATTGTAACACAGTTTTAATAACTAAAACAAAAAAAAAGGCAGAGTTAAAACAACCACATGTAACACATATTTTTGCAATAAAGACATTTGTTATTTGTTGTAATTTGTAATTTGTAATAGTACTTACTTACAGATGCCTTCTAACTATAATAGTCACAGAATAGTAAATCGAGCGCATGGGAGTTTTTTTTAATCCTTTTTTTAGGGACTTTTACATGTTTATCCCATCGTGGCCTTATCATTAGATAAAAAAAATACTAACTTACATACTATAAAAAAGACAATAAAAATGATACAGTTGCGTAGATATGATTCACTGATCGCATGGGAGTTGCTGTGTGAATCAAAACTCGCTGCAAAAGCTGAAGTGATTTTTTAGGGTTCCGTACCCAAAGGGTAAAACGGGACCCTATTACTAAGACTCCGCTGTCCGTCCGTCTGTCTGTCACCAGGCTGTATCTCATAAACCATGATAGTTAGACAATTGACATTTTCATAGATGATGTATTTCTGTTGTTGTATAGGAACAACGAATACTAAAAAACAATAAAAAATATTTAAGTGGGGCTCCCATACAACAGACATGATTGTTTTGCGGTTTTTATTATTAATGGTACGGAACCTTTCATGCGCGAGTACGACTCGCACTTGGCCGGTTATTTAAAGAAAATATCTACGATCATATATTGACTATCTGATGAGATTATCTACTCAGGATCTTGAGTAGATAATCTCATCACTTATTTCTCTACATCACTATTCAGAACTCAATGGGGTATGTTAGTCCGAATGGACAACGTCCAGACGGTCTCATCTACCTAAAGTACTTTCGTAGTCATAATGTGCGAATTCGTCTTAGCGAGTCGATTCTTCGGCTTTATATTTTTTGGACCAGTACTCCGCCACAAGCATAGCAGTGTCCGTGGCATTGTACAGGTCCTCGCGTGTACAGATGGCGGGACACGCAGGGCAAGACAAAAGGTGTGCCATAGTTTGGGGAGAGACACCGCACTCGCATTTATTTATCCGAGCTGTAGCCCCACCTGCACATGTTATCCTTGCTGCGGCCGACTTGGGTCCGTAGTCTGTTTAAAGACTTCCATGTCGGCCAAGGCAGATTGGTCCAGGTGTCCAGGGAGGTTTTCGGAAAGCGAAATTGGTGATGCCGTAGGGTATCTCTCCTGCCAAAGACTTAGTCGCGCCTTCTGGAGGCATCTTCATCTATTGAACGTGATCCTGACTTTTAACTAGAAGTCGGGACTCTTATCAGGCTTGGCAAACAAAGTAAAGTTTAAGTGGCTAAGAGCCAGTGTGGCACAGTGGGAGCACGTGCAACTTTCGATCCGATGCACCCGAGATCGAATCCCGCTGGCCCCGCACCACTGACTTTCTTAAGTTATGTGCGGATTTAACACTCGCTCTAAAAATGGTTAAGGAAAACATCGTGAGGAAACCGACATGGCCAAGAATTTATAACAAAATTCAAAGACATGTGACACCCACCAACCCGCACTGGGTCAGCGTGGCATACTCTCTCTTTGAGAGAAAGCCCGTGTCCCAGCAGTGGGAACTTGATGGGCTGATGATGATGATGAAAGAAAGAAAGAAAAAAGAATATAAAAAGTAAGTAAATGAATTAATGAAATTCATGGAGAAAATTATACTACCATGTCTGATTCTACTGTGCTCAAAATTAATACTATTTTACCCATATGTAAGCTACAGAACCTTTAGGAGTGGGTAGGGTCTGGTCCTACCTACCTACAGGTGACACAGAGGCAGGGTCCATACTGCCGCATACCGTGTCACACAGTGTAGTGCAAGGCGATATATTTAAATCGTGCTACCTCGCAAATCGTCGCACTAACCGTCCTTTGTCCTACCACCGCATTGAAAGCTCCGGAGGTGTTACCGTCAGCCCGCCACAAATATGTAGCACGCTAAAAACAAACCAAGATGGCGGAACGCCGAACAAGACCCTGAGCGCTCCCGATTTATTTACACCATCGGAACAATTTTAATTAGTATGGCCGCATTTAATCAATAGAGACATAAACTGTGTTCTCGGATTCCACAGATTCGATTCCCTATTTGTGCGATCCGCAATAATTGGCTACCAGATGACGATATTTGCGAAATGTCGACTATTCTTGCGCGCGATTGTTCGGGTAAGTTACGTTCGGTCAGGGAAATGCATTGTGTTAAAATATAAGGCCGGCACTTTTGTTTGCTTAGTGCTGGTTAGTTAAATTGGCTGGTTTATGATTTGAATTTAAATAAAGAACGTGTGGGTAAAACTAACAAGTTAGCTTAAAAATATAGTACCTATAGGTACTTTTACTCGTGCTAGGTCTCTTGTATGCGGGAGGCTTCTGTGTAGGTACCACCGCTTTGACAGTTATTCTGCAGCAAAGCAGTAGTACGCAAGCATTACTGTGTTCTGGTTTAAGGGACATTGCAGCCAGGGAAATAACTGGGCATATGAGACTCAATATCTTGTCTCGGAGTGATGAGTAGAATGCATTGTTACGCAGTGCTTTTTATGGTACTAAAAGTTCTAGGTGGCTGCAATTGTTATAGGCAGACGTGGCGCTTACAGCAGGCGACTCGCTCGTCTTATTACTGAGTTCTATAAAAAAATGTATCCCACTTTAAACCGAACTCTACGTGAAAACGCGGGTATAAGTTAGTAGAGACTAAGGCCGCGTTCAGAAATCACCCAGTTAATGTAATTATTACCCTAACGCCGTTCAGAAATGACTCAGGTGAACTTTGACATTTACCCTGAGCCGTTCAGAAAACCAATTGGGGAGAGTAAAAGTTCACCTGACAGGTGAAAATATTCACCGATATAAAAGCGGGTTACGATTCTCACCTGTCAGGTAATAGTTGTCAGTTGTCATTTTCCTTTACATTTTGCAATATTTTTGCATTGATTTTTTGTACATACAAATAAAATAAGCGATTCGTGTATTTGAAGCAAAATATAAGGTAAAATTCCGATATTAGCCAAATTAACGCAGTTAAATCTGATAAACAAAAGCGCGAGAAATCTCGGTCTTGAAAATGATTGGTTTTGATTGGCTGGCTTATTGTATTACTCGATGCCCGTTCAGAAAGGCGTTAGTTAATTTTTAACTTGACATATCACTGAGATTAACTGACAAGTATTCACTCGTGAGCATTTACCCATTTCTGAACGCGGCCTAAGACAAACTATATAGACGGCAGTTTTTTCTGCTCTAGTCATTCTCAGAACTAATAAACACCTACCTACGTTGGGTACCAACCTACATAATTCCAAGAGGGCTTGGATGACATCAAGATATGAGAATATAATAATAACACTGAAACAATAGCCTCCAGTGACGCAAATTCATTATATTTTAATACCAGTAACCACCTATGTACTTGCATGTAACTACTGTGAAGACATCGCCATAGTCTGGTCATGAATCAAAGCCCACGGGTCATCGACTCTCGGTCTATGACAGCTACCCCTGGTAAGGTGACCATGGTTGCGATGGAAAATTTGCAAAATTATTTTTATACAATAGCATATATGATAATTATATATTAGTACCTGGATGACAGAGCTCTGCTCGGCATTTTTCAGATGGCTTAGTACTTAACAACGCCATCTATTGTCAAGTAGCTTTAGTGATGCTGTGTCGGTAAAGCAGTTTAGTTGTTGTTTAAGCTGATGGCCCTAGTTGCCAAAGCTTAAAAAAAATAGTATAACTACTCGCCAATAGATGTCAGGAAGAGTCATATTTTTCAGTTTATGTTTAAAACGATGTTTTCTAAAAATGAGACCTAGCTGAATTTCATGAAAATCGTTGGAGCCGTTTCCGATCAGATCAGATTATGTATATATATATATATATATATATATATATATTATATATCGTATGTGACAATTGCTATGGTACTAATAATTATTTTGTGGTGGTACTATGACTACTATAACATAAATCAGCACAAAGCTAGCGTAGCTTTGCATCAAATTACGCTCTAAACCTCTTCATTACATCTTATCCCCGAGTACTTTGTTCATAAAGTATGGTGGAATACTCGTAATAGGTCTTTTCTACGACTTGCTCGTCTCAACACGCAATTCTATAAAAAAAAGCATCGATTAAGTTTTAATTTTGATTCAAGCACTAGCGTAGTGGGTGATAGCGGTGGGCCAGACTCCTGTATTTATATAACTGATTTATATTTCCAATAAAATCCTACTAATATAGGTAAATGCGAAAATTTGTGATGATGGATGGATGGATGGATGGATTGATGGATGTTGTTACACAATCACGCCAAAACCACTGAACGGACTGACTGGCGCGGATAGTGAATCTCAATAAATGCAATAAGAATCATATGCCCCATACACCGTGGGGCATATTGATTGGCGTTGCGTCAACATTGCCATCTCTGGAGCGAGCCACTGCCGATTTTGGAACGGAATGCGCACTGCCAACAGCTTGACGTGATGGCTCCTACTCGATCGATGTACCTACGGATTTGATAGTGTTTTTTATGGAACTGAGCAACTAGACGAGCAAGTCGTTCGCCTGATGATAAGCGCCACGCTTCTTATAAATTTTTTATTGTTTTATAGCCGTGAAAAGCACTGTGAGGAACTGCATTGCGCTCATCAACCCGAGACATCAGTTATTAAGTCTCATATGCCTTGTAATTTAGCCGTGAAAAGCACTGTGAGGAACTGCATTGCGCTCATCAACCCGAGACATCAGTTATTAAGTCTCATATGCCTTGTAATTTCGCTGGCTACAATTCTCTTGAAACTGGAACATACCGTGTTCCAGTTCATCCTTGCGCACTACTAAAAATTACCTCGTACTTACCTACTACATCTATTTTGTGAAAAATCCAAGTGCGAGGCAAGCCTTGGTTCCGTAAAGTAGGTACCTATTATGGGTCGAATAAATACACTGAAGTAGACACCATGCGTCGTTGTTGCTTAGAAAATAATTAAAAATTATATTTTAGTAAGATATTTTATTTTTACACTTAATAGGTCTACGACGGCAGTATTTATTAAGGCAATCACCAGCGTTACAGAAAAAAGCATAAGACGGACATGTACATGTTAGCAAATAAGGAAAATTATAGATTACCATAAATTAAAACAAAGCTTAATTAGACGTAAATGATGTTATACTCGTACATACATAAGTGCACCAATACATAAATGCTAATATGGGCATCATAACTACACCATTATAATTTAATGTTTAAAACTATTTAATACATTGTTACTAATAACTTGAAACTAAAACTAAAAACCTTAAAAAAAATTAATATAGTAACTAAAATATATTATTAAAAGAAGTCCCTTTAGGCAAGGTTCCGAAGATACTGGCAGCGTTCCCCCTTTGAATAGCTAGACTAATTCTTTGTCCGAAGTAGCTGCCATTATAGTTATATTGTTTTAAGTTTAAAATTTAATGTAATGTATTAAAGCTGAGATATTACCTAAGTTTGATATTTTAATGGACATTGAAGATGAATTAAATTAAAAAAATTGAGTGACAATCAATTGAAGGAAATACAATATTATTAACCGACTTCAAAAAAGGAGGAGGTTCTCTGTTCGATTGTATTTTTTTTTATGTTTGTTACCTCAGAACTCCGTCATTTATGAACCGATTTGAAAAATTATTTTTGCGTCGGGTTCAGTATAGCTACGAAGTGGTCACATATAAATTTCATAGATATTTGACCTTGGACTTCGAAGATACATTGAAGTCGGTTTTTGTTTTTTTCTAAAAATTAATTATTTAGCGTGTCTGTCTACTGAAACTGTGCAGTGCGCAGCGGACACAATGCTAATTAATTAAAATGCATTAAAAATTGTAAATTATTATATCACAACTTTGAAAAAACGGTAAGCATGTATACACATTTCTTTGTCATACTCAAATTGAATTAAGAAAAAAGATTTTTTTAAATTTAATATTTTTATTACATTTTTATTTTTTCTGACCGTGACCTAATTTATTTAGCAAAGTATTGAAATTTAATGTGAAATAAATAAATAAAATTATGTTTGACAATAAATCTGTTTAAATATTTGTACGCCTACAAAGGCCGAATTTCGTAACTCTCACTTTGAGAAATTCTAACAAATAAATTTATTTCATACATTCATTCATTAAAAAAATATATAAATACAATCGAACAGAGAACATTCTCGTTTTTTGAAATCGGTGAAAAATATTTTCACTTCTCATGCTTGTAAAATGCGCCATTAGATATAAATTTAAGAGCGAGTGTGGCTCAGCGGGAACTCATGCGCCTTTCGATCAGACGCACCTGGGTTCGAATCCCGACTCGGCCCTGCACCAATGACTTATAGTTAAGTGCAGATTTAGCACGCTCGCTCTAAAACGGTGAAGGAAAACATCGTGATGAAACCCGCTTACGCGCTTTGGAGTGGTAGGCTCTGGCCGTGGTTGTAATACCACCCACCGAACAAAGCCATGCCGTCAAGCGACCTAGTCGTGCGTTTCGGGATGATGTTCGGTGAACCATCGGGGAGACGGGTCTGAGCAGCCGCTCAACTGCCGTCTCTCTCTAGATCTATGTGCTCTATATTAGGCCACATCATCGCTTCACATCAGGCGAGATAGAGGCCAAACATAGATCTACAAAGCGTAAAAAAAAAAAAATGCTGCGTACCTAAAGCAGTGTTTGATTCGAGGGTTGGTCCCATTTCCAACAACCTACCTATATACTAGTAGCACAGTTAAACAATTGTAATACTGTGCTCACTTATTTAATGCCTAATTAACAAGTAAGCCTAATTTACAATTAGGTATAAGTAAGGTAAGGTCTATGATGTAATGGGTTTTCCTCATTTTAAATGGGACATAATTATATGTATATATCTGTCAATTCCCTTATAACATTTCCGTCCGATAAATTGTTTTAGGGAAGTACCTAGAACTTTTAACTGCCACGTAGACTGATAACATTTATATATATACAAATTAATATATATCCAAATCCATAAATTACAATGAGGAAACCTGCATCTGTAATTCGTTGCAACACAATTAATTTTAGATTATATATTAATTTAAAACCTACGTTAATTAAAGAACATTAATTAATTAAATTACTGCCGATGGGTTTTCCAAGCACTACCTAGCAATAAAATTAAAATGTTGACTGGCCAGGAAATCGAGAATTTTCTGCTGATTTGAACACAGAGCGCCTAGTGACCTATATTTTTTTATTGATGACATTTTAGGGAGTTAGCGCGAGCCCTGCATCAGCTGAACCCAACATTCAAATTCCTTTCAAGACCACCAGAAAAGAAGTCATGTCAATTTTATAACAACAAAAACTGACTTTAATTTTGATGTAACTTCGAAGTCCAAAGTAGAATACCGATAAAATGTATATGAGACCTCCTTGAAGCTACTGAACCCAACGCAAAAATAATTTTTTGAATTAGTTTTTTTTTTAAGTTCGCCCTTTAATGCAGGCTAAAGTCTCTAGGACCATACCGCCATGTCTTACGTAGTTTTTATTTGACAGTTTAATATTCCATTCATTATACTTTTGTTGAGAATGAGGGTCAACAGCAACAAGCCGGACCCTCTCTTAGTGCTTCAATAAAGTGATGGAACTTTATTCAAGCTTTCCATGGACTTTTTGGGAGAACATAAAAATCAATGTTTTTTCTCTACTTTGTTTCATTTGCCTACACTCGTGCACGTTTACGAACACATAATGGTTAATATTCCACTGATATTACACATGATCACTCGAAATAACACTTGTTTGGAAAATAAAACAAAATCGAACTGTATCACTTTTCACTTCCCGCCAAAAAGTCCTTATCTAATCTAATCTAAAAGTCCGTGAATTGCCTGATAATGTGGATGTTGAATACAATACAATATAAAAACTCTTTATTGCATAACTACAAATAACATAAAAACTATTACAGATAAACCTTATAACTAGGGTAGTACAATGGGCGATCTGATCGCTTAGGGTGATCTCTTCCAAGCAACCTTAGGATGGACAGTATCGGAAGACAAGGAGTAGAGTTTTGGAGTGGTAAGCTCTGGCCGTGGATGTAATACCACCCACCGAACAAAGCCATGCCGTCAAGCGTCCTAGTCGTGTTTCGGGATTATGTTCGGTGAACCATCGGGGAGACGGGTCTGAGCAGCCGCTCAACTGCCGTCTCTCTCTAGATCTATGTGCTCCATCTTAGGCCACATCATCGCTTCACATCAGGCGAGATAGTAACCAAACGCAGACATAGATCTATTAAGTGTAAAAAAAAAATACTATTAAACCATTGGATACTTATTTAAATATATCTAATATATACTCATATAATAAGCATAAACACAGTTTTATGCTAGCATTAGGAATTACAAACGTTAAATAAAATAAAATGTATATAAACCGAGTAAACAACTTTAGCTCAGAGGGAACGAACTCTGACTATGAGACCTATAAAAGATCCTCTAAATGGAGAAACAACGCAACGGTGGGCGGCACTGATAAACCGAGAAAACTTACAAATTTCCGCTAATGTCGCCATAAAATGGCTATAAAAGTGGCTAATTATTATTAGCCACTTTTAGTATTGTCTTCGGCCTATAAATCGTCCTAGATAGCTGGTGGGCAGGTGACAATCTCACCACTTTAGGTAAAGTTCTTTTAGCGGACCGTTAGGAGTTTTGACAATGGGTAGTAGGATAAGAATAAATTATATTATTATTTATTTCCAGATTATTATCATTATTTAATTCCATAGAGTATACATCTAAGTTTAGTTCTTTAAATAGGCGGTACCTACTACCATAAGAATAAATAATGTTATTATTTATTCATATTGTTTTAGAAATTAAAATAATATGTTTACATTATATATATATTTATTAATATTAGGTATGGAGATAGGTAGTTGTTCTTATATATATATATATAGGGCATTGTAGCCAGCGAAATTACTGGGCTTATGGGGCTTAATATTTGTCTCGGGGTGATGACCGCAATGCGAAGTGCTACGCAGTGCTTTTCATAGTATTAAAAGTTCTGGGTGGCATTGCAATTGTTATGAGCAGGCGTGGCGCTTACCATCAGGCGAACAAATAGCTGTCATCGCTCAGTTTCATTAAAAAAATGCGACCGGAAAATATTTTATGATATACCTACTTACTGAACCTACCTACATGTAGTGGTAGTTGGGTATTAAAAAATATGAAAATGGTGTTCAATGTTTAATGTTATTATGTTTATAATTCAATAATCTACTAAGTTTAAATAATTATTATGTCAATGAATATAAATATTTTATATTTTAACATAAAGACCTCTGTCAGGTACTATTTAGGTAAATAAAAATATTTTCTACTGTTAAAACGATCCTCCAGGAAAATTCTAAATAACGTTTTAGGCATTTCCAGGATGATAACAATGACGCACTACTCTACCCATTTTTGTTAACCTACCTACTTAGCAAACTGTCAACTTTTAACATGTAGATCTACACATGTAGGTTTTATATAATTTCCATTCCTTTTACAGTTCATTATTCAGCTTCTACACACGGAAAAATATTTTTCCTATTCTCTATATTCCTATTACAGGTATTGATAATTATACCTACTTATTTTATGCAGACAGCTAAGTTACCTAAGTATATCCATCATAGGTGTATCCATAGGCAGTAGAAGGCAATGTTTGTAATGCACGTATCATTCAAGACGTGACGGAGTTTTTAATTACGATTAGACGTGAAAATCGTCAGCTGCAAGTAGGAGGGATTTCAGTGGCCCCCATTTGACCGTCGAATGCCATATTTGGCACGGCTCGCGTCTAAATATGGCTCTGGCACGGCCCACCGCCCCGCCGCCGCGTGCAATCGCTCCACTTCCGACTCTATTATTTCTATTTACGAAATAAACTCAAAATAAAAGCTCTATTTTAAATACGGATTTCAGCCGCTGAAAACTGTTCGCGGGTTCCCGGTTTTTCCTACGGATGTGTCGGGTTACCGCTCGCGCGCGTCCGTCCTTGTCGCGCACGAGGCGTGGCCGGCCGTGAGAGCGAGACGGGCAGCCATCGAGGCGCGCGGGACGCAGCCGTGCGAAGTCAGTCGCGGTCCGAGCGGCCGACTCGTCAGTCCCGCCCTCGGTTGTTTCGCGTTTTCGGTCAGTCTCCGTTCGGCGATCGGACGGTGAGGTGTGTATAGCGCGTGTGCGCACCGGTTACTGTGGCGTACTGCGAGGTTATCATGGACGCGCCCGGCGGAGCGCGGGAGCCCCGCTTCGGGTCGTCGTACGGTATGGGACTGCTGAGTGAAATGCCGGAGATGTACGGCCGGCCGCCGAGCGCCCTGGGAGCCGGCGGCTCGCTGCGGCCCGGCATGCAGCCCTGTCCGATGCCGCGCACCGGCCTCAAGAGACCCTCGGACCAGTGCTACGAAGAAAGGCCCTCGCAGAGTGTCGGTTTAGAGCACTGCCCCATGCCTGACATCGCAGACGATGGCTACGCTTCCCTCCAACCCAAGAAGTCACCCCCGAGCAATGGCAAAAAGACCAAGGGCCGCGTTAAGATCAAGATGGAGTACATAGACAACAAGCTGCGGCGGTACACCACATTTTCCAAGCGGAAGACTGGCATTATGAAGAAGGTGGGTGACGAGTCCGCTTTTGGCAATATTCCATATGGGTCACAGCGAGCCCCGACAAATGTTTGTGGCACAGTGCATAAAACTCCTATAACTTTACAGTAAAGCTGAATTGGAGAGAAGCTAAAAGTGAAAGAAAACTGTTGTAAACATAAAAAAATGTGTTTAAAGTTTTACAATAACAAGCAGCGGGCTTTGAATAAAAAGAAATGTTTGATTTCTGTTTACTCTCCGAATAAGGAATGACATCCTTATAGGGAAATTGCTTACAAAATACATATTTTAATAACTTTATGGTATATTCAACATAAATAATAAAAAAAATTTAGAAAATTAACTCACAATAAAATTGTTTATTCTACAGAAATTACAATATAACAATATACAAATTGTTACAATAATTATTTAACTTTTCAAATATGAATAAGAAGAGTAAAGTTAAAAAACATTATGAATGTCTTCAAGTGTACATTCAATATTTTTTGTAACATGTTGCTTGATAAACATTCATGTTTATTGAAGAACTCAGCTGAAGTTTGTGGCTGTGAAAAATCTAACAAACGTTTAAAATAATACAAAATTATGAAAAACAGTTGATTCTATACATTGAAAATGTATGCCCAAGCCACTCCAAGTAGCTGAATTATATTTTTAATGAGTTTTATGTTCACCAAAAGCCAATGTTTACCTTTATAGGTTATGTTATTGCAACCGAGGAAATCATACGGAATATTGCCAAAAATACATGTAAATGCATTTTTACCGTATTATTCATGTAATTTATTGTTGTTCAGACCTGCAGTAATGTGTTTTTAACGAAATTACCGTGTTTTTGTGAACATTTGTGACGAAAGTTTTGACAGGTGTCAGCTGTTACAAGGTTAATTCGTGAGTATTTCTTTGATATATTTATACCTTCCCATTACACTATAACGTGATATCCACATACGGTTCATGTAAAATACAGGTTTAGTGCCTTTTTTATATAGTTACAATAATAATTTTCATAAACTATTCTTCATAATTTACGTAAATACGGTGACAGAGTTAAAATTCGTAGCCCAAAGATGGCGCCACTAGTAGCTGTTTTTGGAGAATAGGGAAGGGACGTTCAAAAGTTCGAAACAATTGAGCTGAATCGAGTTAATTCGACTTAATGTGCTAGCGTTGATAAGGTATTTGTATTGACTGAGTCACCAGCTATTAAAGTTTAAGTTAAATAGTGTTTTTGACCCGATCGATGTATTGATTATGTTGTCAAAATTCAATGTGTTGATAAATACATTTTAATTTCCCGTATGTAGACTAAAATGGTAACTCAATAAATTATATTACAATCCCCTTAAAAATCTCCTAAATTAATTATTATTTCGGTCGATTGGTACGCTACTTGTTAAAGTAAAATAAGATATGAAAAAAGTCAGTAATATCTAAAAGTGCGGCTTGTAGGTTAAAGCCGTATTAATCTTTTTTTTTTCAACGTAATATAACTTACTTAACTACAAGTATTTTTAAATTTAGAGTCAATTGAATGCACGCTATAATAAGGCGGCGCGGCGCCCCGTCGGGCTTAGAATTAAACCTAGAGCTTCTTGTATGCATTTTGCACTCAGTTCCGCCAATATCTAATTTTATCCAGATAACTTAGCTACTGTTTACTTTGCATGTGTTGTAATTGCTTAGAAAGAAGCTCGCATGTCGCTGCATGCGATGATTATTTTTTACAAATGTAGATGATTTAGATATGATGGACATTGTTGAATTATTGAATTCTTGAACGAACGACCACGTTTCAGAGATTCGTATATATGGGACGCCCATACCAGTCTAAAAGACAGTATCTTTCATTTTGAAATCCATATTAATATTGTAATTTATTTTAAACTAAATAGCAAGTTAAAATTATGCCATATCAGCCATATACACAAAGTTTGAATTATCCATATAAGTATTTATTCTTACTTGATGTTTCGGAAAAATAGGCTAACAAAGCAGCGATATCGAGAGCGGAAGGATGCGCGACTGAGCTAACAAGTAGGGGCAACAACGGCACGCGGTGACTTTGATACCCGCTGTGCGACAGGGCCCTTGCGTGCATATTACACTACGCACCATGTTATCTTTGTGTAAGTCTCAGTAAATGTGTATTAGCTATTTTTATTTAGCGAGATACCTATTCATATTATCTAATGTAGAATTAAATTTGAAAGGATAAATTTCAAAATTCTTAAATTCAAAAGCTCAAATTTCTAACATCTAACTCTTAACCAACAAAGAATAACCGTTGCCATCCTATCTAAATATGTTATAATTGAGAAGCGACTGAAAGGGTTTGGACAAAACGTCTCAATTTATGTCAACTGTAATAGGACTATTCTCTTATCTAGAAATATACTAAACTGCCTATTCTGTGTAATCTCTATTCTCTATATTTAGCAAAGTCAATCCATTTCCTTCATTAGATTGACGAGCATGTAACCAGGGGTAGGACATGGGTTTGCTGCTTGCTTGCCATTTGCATCCGAGCTTAATGGTGGATTTTGACGGACATCCCTACACGGGCCGCTTAGACATTTCTACACGCGCAGATTGACAATGTCTGCTGATCTGCTCACTTAATGAAGCTACCGTCCGGCATATTCCAGGGGCAAAGGGAAATGTACGAGCGGCATTTTTGTCTCGTCTTTCATTCAGGCAATCTTCAATCTGAAGTAGAGATTTGATACGAATTGCGTAGTTTTGTCAATCATGGTTTGGTTAATTGCTTTTTACGATTTGATATCTCTAAGCTACAATTTCATTGACAAGTAAAATCAAACAATTGAGATTCTAGTTTTAATTTTTAAAATGGTCCTTACACATAATTTTTTGATAAAATCAGAAGTTTCTCCTTGCTTATAGCCGAGGCGCCATGTTGCAGAAATAAGGCTCTTATGGGTTTACTGCGTATCCGTTCGTGTTTGTTATTCCAGCTATGCTATTCACTCCCTTTTCCCTTCACATAATCCGTAATTAAATTTGTGCACCGTATATCACTTTTTTACCGTGGGTGGATAATTGACCGTTGATTTCTCTTTAGTCTCTTGAACCTCGATTTTGGTAATTGATTCTAAATCACCCACGCAACGAATTTCGAAGATTTTTCTGTGTTTTCCATCTTGACTTGAATTGAGTACTGTGTCTATTATTGCTTCATTTAATTATGTGTAGCGTTAGTTTTTTTTTAATATTTGAGTTGATTTCTTCATCATCAGTCTTAAAATGTTCCAACTTCAGACTATATTAATCTAACGCCAGCTAGCTCGTTTTGATTTTGTGCTGCATTATTTACAAAGAGTATGTTTTATTTTTGCTTATAATATCGCCGTTGATGGCCCCAATAATAATTATTCTTAGTTTCTATCAAAACATCGCATAAATCTATTCTGCTCAGTGGTTTGGTAATTCATCAGCGGGATCAGGCGGTCACCTTGCCAGGACTTTAATTGCGACGCCCCGGGGGCCTCAGGCCAACACGACGGCATTTGTTCCCGTTGTTTGTATCCCGTAATACGAGCTGTGCCGACTTTGTCATGAAAATCGTTCCGATATGTTGTTAGAACAGCCTGACCGTTTAGTTCAACAAGCGTTTAGACGGACCCATAAACAAACATTTCCTGGTATTATTTATCAAAAGCAACGGAAAAGCTTTGTTGTGGATGCTTTATTCTTGAAAATATAATGTCCAATTGACCGAATTAAATGTGGCTTTTTAAATAATCAGTTTTTTTTGTTACAACAATGATTCGCTATATGCTTAGTTTCATCTATACAATGTTCGTTTACTAAACAATAAGTTCAATATCATCGCATCGAAAATAGCAATTCAGAACTGAGCTGTTTTTCTCTCTCTCTCTCAGATTTATAAATCAAAACGTGCTCCTTAAGAAATGATAATAGCCTTCATTGTTTAGCCGGTGCCTCCAATGCAAGAATAAATTATACAGTCCGATATAGGCGTTCCGATATAGTCCTTAAAGAGGACATTTTAATAAATTTAAAATAACGATTATCGTTGTCTTGCGAGTCGTGATTTCGTTAGGTTCGTGGTTCGTTCTTGGGCCGGAATAAGTCGTCACGAACGATTACTAAATTAATTAGGACCTAGCTTGGATGTAGATTGCGACTAAGATTATTTTCCCACACGACCTGACGACGCTTAGATTCTGAGATTCTGTAAGTATTGTTTATATTTTACTAGTTAACGTCAGCGAAGACTCGTGAAGCTTATAGAACAGCTCAATTAACGCTGGATTTTATCTTTCAATCGATTCCACATGAAGATGACATTTGAATCCCAACTTAATCTACTTTAAAGAAATGTCGCTCCACACTTAACAAATTCTATACGGTGTGGTGTGGCATGTAGGTTTATAAATTATTTTAACTAGTTACTTTATTGTTCTTTTAGAAAGAATTGATTAGAAACAATTCGTTTAAACCGCATAATAAAATCTCCCTTGATTGTTACCAGTCGACATTTGAAAGGTGTTTTGTTTTTTGTTAACATTTACCAAAATGAAACTTCATTTTCCTCGCAATTTTGCACAGCGGCAAAATGGGTAGGCCGTACCGAAATGAAACAATTATATATTGCGCTTGGCAATTACGCGAGCGAGCATCTGCGACCCATATCTCACGGTCTGCAGTTTTGTAATGCTAATTCGGATGCTGTGATCTGCAGCACCACTATTAAGAATTTCGGCTGATCCTTCACCACTGTTTTGTAATGTTAATTTACCTTACTAAGACCTAAACTATGTATTTTGGCTAGGTTGCTTTGCGTTTGAATTTTATTAGTTAAATTACTAACATCGTCATCACTTCACAGTATATTATATTGTGGCAAAATACCCCAAATCTTTTATTGTTTGCTGTTAAAGCTAAGATAGTGGGCACATATAAGCAACGTAAAAAATTCAAGTAATTTTAAAAGTTAGTTCAAGAAAATAAATAACACAAGCTAAACTGTTAAATAGTAGCTTATTTCCTAAATATATCTCACGTGCGTTTAATATGAACTATTTGAGAGATAACCAACAATATAGCCACGCTTCACATAATTATTTTGTCAAACGCTCACCGCACGAGCACTGTTCGTCGTCTTTAATAAAATCGAAAGTTCCAAATATGGCACCAAAAATACTAGGAGCTCATACATTACAAGGAGTTAGCTGAGATTCACGCCCCGCGCTCGCCCGAGCCGACAGTTTTGGGTTCGGGTTCGCTATAGTAAGTGGTGCATCCCTGTCCGGGACACAACTTTCTAGAATAGTAGCTAGGTGGCGCTTTAATAAATCATTCCTAGTATGCGATTTTTGATTCATCCTTTTTTACAAGTTAATTGCAGTGTTTGTTGACAGATTGTATGATTTTTAAAACCCAAAATAAAATACTAGTAAGTTAACAATATTTATTAAAATAGTACTGTAATAAATAAAGATCTAATGGAACGCAAAAAAATATCCATTCTGTCACCACCATTTTGTTTTGCAAGACTGCTTTACGAACTCCGCACAGCAGGGTTCGTTAGACCGCGCGATCTCGCCTCAATTACCAGGGTACCACGCCGACGATAGAGGTAGTCAGAGGTGACCATTATGCAAAGATCCCGAGTAATATGCCTCGTTTCTCCCCTTTACGATGTAGAGCATAGTCGCGCGGAGGACGGATTGGGTCTATAGCTGCTGGGCGGTGGGAAGGGAGCGTCTGGCGTGGCGGTCCGCCCCCTGTTACTAGCGTTAACGCCTTGTTGTTATGAGCGCCTGGTACTCGCTGGCCATTGCGATGCCAGTTACGTTTTGCTACCGGTTGATTGATCGCCACTATCGCCACCCTTTAGTTTTTATTATAATTACTGGCAACGTTATTATTAGATCGTACATTAATATGACGAAGAAATATTTCTCACGTTAAATGCATAGACATTTGTAATGTGAACAAAAAATACCTTAATGTGAACTAAATAACCAACAAAGTAAACTAGTTTTTATATTTCTTAACAACATTTTACTACATACCTATGTTATCTAATACAGAACTAAGTGAACCGATGAAATAAAACAAAAGCTGTGGTTCAACAAATTCAAAAATAGAACAGCGTAATCGAATCAATTTGCTGTTCTAAAACCAATTTGTTGTTTGTTCACTTTGATTGATAGCGATACTCGATACAGCCAATCGAGGAGCTGTACTAAACGCAGCACTAGAATAGTGAAGCGGGCGAGTTGTCATCGCGAATAGTTACTGATTAGTCGATAATAGTGACGTGCGTCCGTCATTCAAGGAAATCTGTGCTTATATTGATTTTATCGACCCTTCGTTAGTTGTCGGGGTATCAAAGAGTTTGGGGCTTTGGTTTGGGCTCACGAGTCCACTAAGAAGCGTTTTCAAGAAAACTCGAGTTATGCGCACGAATGTGATGTAGGACATTTAGTCGGAACTGGTGAATATGCGATTGTCTTTTGTCTAAATAGCCTTGATGTCAGCGTAATTTCAAGTTTAACTTACCGCGACGGACTTTTTGGCTTTGTCACATTCTACTTATCCCATTAATATTATAAATGCGAAAGTTTGTGAGGATGGATGGATGTTTGTTACTCAATCACGCAAAAAGTACTGAACGGATTTTCTTGAAATGTAGTATGTACTTAGTGTTAAACGGAATAAAAAACACGAGGAAATCACCTTTACAAAACTTTTATTTGTTTGTACGTTTCGATATTTTCTTCTCGCCGATAGAACTGTCAAACGCCCCACGCGTCACACTAGGGATGTACCATTCCCACTAGGGAGGTTTCATCACGAACGGCGAATCGATGATTGTCGGTAACAGTAGGTAGTTAGGTACATTGGACCTTGGAATAGACATAGACTACTTTTTATCCTGGGAAACCGCGTGTGAAACCGCGGAGCGCAGCTAGTTGTTTCTATTTCCAAGTTGAATACAAACATTTTATACTAAACATATTACAGAGAGGCGTCTACGCGTCCAACGGTTGTCTACCTATTAAAATAAATTGAAAAGGTGTTACTTTGTTTTAGCACAAACCTGTTCAGAAACAGGTGGTAGAAAAATTCTAAAACGACTCAGTAGGTAGCTATGTAGGAGAAAATATTTTTGTTGCTAGTATCGACAACTTCTTATGTTCTGGATTGGTAAAGGACCGCAGACAAGTTTGCGAAAAAAAACTATAAAACAAAATTTTAAATAAAAGAGCTTGGGTAAATTCCGGAACATTCAAATCCGAATGCAAAAGAATTAAAAAAAAGCAATAAACCGATCATTACCGAAGAATACTAACTTATCTAATTGATTCATAAAAGAGAGAGAGAGAGAGAGACAGAGAAACAAAAATAATATTAAAAAACAAAAATATGTAGGTACCTAACCAACTAGAAAAACTTTACAGACACAATTTCTTCTGAATAAATATACCTATCTTATCATTTACCTACCATTCAACACGTCTACATTTTCCAAGTCCACTACAGAAACACCTTTAGATAGGCATCTAACAAATAACACGTGAATAATTACAATTACTAATGCAAAACAACTAGTAAGTACGAAGAATCACAATTTATCTACATCTAATACAAAAGAACCTAAGTTACGACTCTCATACTACACTTACGTCTTTCTTCCGCCAGCGTAACACTAGTAATTTCAAATGGACGTAAGTCACAGGTGTTTATGCTTTTATATGACGTTTTTCCGCTGTATAGTAGTACGATTTATGGAGACCGTGCTAGCTGGATGGGGACACCTGGATACAGGAACCAGTCTGCAGCTGCGGTGGTTAGCCACGTAGAAAAATTATTAGAAGGAATGCTTATTTTTAATTAGGTATCCGTTATGTAGACAAATTGCCGTAAAGGGTAAAAGAGTGGTTATATGTATAGTTGGGGCAACGTTATTAAAAAATAACTCGACTGCATTACAAAGCTATTTTTGTCATTATTTATTTTTATTGTTAGTGGAAAGTTAGTCAGTTCTACGAAGCTTGTTGTTAAATTTTTATATAATTACACACAAAAAAACCGTAAATGCAACATGTTATCGATACCGATATTGTAACCGAAACCGTATCAAATTCTCGGGTTGGAATAGCTCTATAAGGAACCTACGACACAAAATCGATATCCAGTCGAATCGATTCGGTATTCGTTATCGTTAGGATCTGAATCGAGGAGCAGGTCTCCTTCACGTGACAAGTGCGATATTCGCCGCTGAGTTACAGGAGTCTTAATATTCCATTATTTAGACAGGATAGACTGCCCATACATTAGACACTGTTGCAACAAGCATGTTACTAGCAGCTCCGGTTAGCAACTAGTGACAGATCTTTGAAGCAGGGACTACTAAATATGTGTTAGGTTGCATTATAATATTTTGTCCATCATAATTTTTGTTACTTCATCATCATCAGCCTATCAATCATCATCATCGTTTTATGTTACTTGAATAAAGAAATTTTATTTATTTATTTAGAGACAAGTTGTAACTTGCAAGTAAATCGTAGACACACTTTAGCTAGTTAGGTGACATCAGTGACAAGTGTACAAGGCTGGTCGCACAATGCGTTGCGATGCGACGCGAAGATATCATTACACTTGCAGATAGCTGCAGCCTCTCATTATCGCTTGTAATGAGCGCCGTGAGGACAAACAACCGGGGTGCAGTGCAAGGTGCAGGCGTGAGCGATTTATTTTTAAAGTTTCTAATATAACGGTCGGGCTAACACAGTTAGTTTCGTGGTATCATCAGTTTCTTGCCGTTAATCTAACATATGTGGAATGAGTTTAGTGTTATATTTTGAGACATTTTAAAAGATTAAAAAAAGAGACATTCCCGCAGAGTTTCTTGGTGATATCTTCTCTAGCGGGCGTATTCCCAAAGCACTGCCTGGTAGAGTCCGTTTTCGCATTTCTTTTCTGGGCCCGGACTTCAATTTGAGTTTAATTTGGTTATGAGAAATAAATGGGTAGACATGCTTTGGTACCTTTTTTTCAGTCATGATATTTTAAGTTACAACTTTTAAAGTATTTTAATTGATTTGTATTATATGTATATGACGTTCAAAAGTGCATTTTTTGTGCCTATTTAATAAATCTTTTGACTTTTGAGTTTGAGGTTTTCCGCGGAGATATAATTTGAGGCACTTTAAAGGAAGAGTAAAAAGGATCCTTTAAGGTTGGCAACGCACCAGTAATGTCCCGAATGTTGCAGGTGTCCGTCGCTTGCCGTTCAGGCTGTCCGTCTGCTTGTTTGTATAATTATTTTATTGATATAATAAAACAATCATCCGCTCATTACTTTTTTTATCACAGAATTATAATTAATACAAGTATTTTTATTAGGATCTGGGATCGGGCTTTTTCTCAAGTGATAGAGACCATTTTATTTAACCAACGTGGAAGTCCTGAATTTTTTAGTTATTTAACTCCATCCAAGGCTGACTGGAAGAGATCGCTCTTAGCGATTAGTCCGCCCATTGTACTTTAGTTTATAAGCTGTTTTCATGTACCTACTGATTCTTTTTCTTTGGTGTACAATAAAGTATTTTGTAGTGTATTGATAAAAGTATGAAGCAATTTGCGGTCCCCGTTTCGAGACACTCTTTTGCTGAAAGATATCTTCGCTCTAGTTAAATAAAATCGATTAAAAATATTGATTCTCATGAGTTGGGCCTATAAAGTCGTATCGTAGTATTCCTAGTGATGCGCGCCACAGTACGAAATGAAGTGATAATGTTTCGCTGGAGAATTGGAGCCACAGTTACTATAGTGAGTAATGAGTAGAGATTTAATTAGAGCTTGAGTTAGAAACAGGGTATTTACCATGTTTTGTTTTGTTTTGAGATTTCGATATTACGGCACTGTTACAAGCACCAAGATGACGAAGCACCCGCCAAAACTTTACTATCTTCGTGATCATGGTATGGTAAATATACCGTTTCTAAATCAAATTCTAGTGTCAGTGACCATGATAGTTTAAAAAAGAGATTTAATTACTAAGTAATATTTTATGTTTCGTACAAATAAACAGTGCCCTTTAAACAGGAACACTTGGAAACACTTGTTATTAAGAAAACTCCCGAAAACATCTTAAAATTGTGTTTAAGTCAATACATGTATCAGTTCCCAATCTCTCATTAATGCGAGAAACGCGTGTCGCACATAAATCACGTGTTTTCGAACAAATATTAACATATTTAGGTGATTCCGGAGGTTCAGAACACGCCGTTCCGCCGTCGTTATTCCGCGAAGATCTTATCAGGTCCTGAGTCATCAGAAAAACGGTACCCGATCGGTAGCACCATAGAGATTACCGATATGTGTCGCTCCGTCAAAATTGGCAAAGCAGCCGAGCCAGCGGGGTCCCATCCATAATACATTGCCATCGGGAACGTCATACATAAAACATTAACGAGTAAAGTTTTTATTTGATTGCGATTCGAGACCACGACGAGTTATTTTTTGTATTTTTTTCGAACAATTAAAAAATCCACTGAACTCGAAAATTTCGGTGGGAAACCGCGGATTCGTCGTTGTCATGCAATTGGACAATACCGAAGCTTTTTGCGTGGGGTGTTGTTTTCCGAGGAATTCGCGATATTTTGAAACTGCGACTGCGTTCTGCCGAATGGTTTCGAAATCGATTCTGTTTTTGCGGTAGGCCTTGACTTGAGTCGCGACGCGAGTCGCGATCGATGAATCGAAAGTTGACAGCTAAGATAAGATCAAACCTTCGATGAAATAATGTTAGGAATTTATGATTGTTCAACAAAATTTTATTATGTTTTGCAGCAAAAACCCCTAGTTTAGATCTGAACAGCCATATTGTATACAATGCGCTGTTGGGTAAAAACCTTTTGTGATGCAGTTTTATTCATGCCTATCCGAATCATGCGATTGATCACTTATTTGATCGTAGAATCTCCTTACCGTGCAACCACCACATCTCAATCTCATACTATTGGGTGGGACATTTTCAAGAGCAAGGTTGAAAGGTTCCATCGCGGCATCCTTGCCAGTGTCTCGGTAGACGCCCACGCGAGCGGTTGTGCCGAGCCCCGCGCTGGTACCGCGGCACGCAGTCACAGTCACAGCTCACGTGCGCGCCCACCAGCCGCCTACAAACACACAACATTGCGAAAAAAACCAAATCTCTGAACGTAACTCTCGTCTCAACCTTGAAATTTAATGCCTTCGTTAAATTGCCGCACGTGGGCTACTTAGGACGACTCATAAGTTCCACTGTACCATTGTCCATTGTATTCGCTGACTTTCCATTTTTACACAAATAATTAAGGTGCATTGATCACTACATTTATTGGAGGCGTAAATAGTCGCTAATTGGAAGTAAACTGTAAAATATTTTGCGAGTAAGCGAACCATCATCCGATCCATCGAGCGGCGGAAGCCGAGGCATTCGGATTATCTCAATAAGTTACGCGTCGCATGTTGCCGTTAATTAAGCTATTTGTCCGGCGGCAGGACAATTTACATTTCTCCCGGAGTCCTGGGACCCGCTGGCTCCAGAGCTCGGAAACGACGTATTATTATCCTTTTAGGGAGGGCGGCATCTTCACAAGCGGCCTCTCCTAACCCTTTATTGAGCCCACCTGTGTTACCCGCTCGGACGTATGAATTGTCCAGTAAATAAGTTTAGCGGAATATTTGCAGCTTCAATGCTATTTAGTGGCACCGCTGGTCATTTGCATGGGACCGAGACGAGAATTAGCATTTAACACGGAGCGCTTTCCACGGTCGATCGCGTCGAATCACCTCCCGGGAATTAGAAATTCGATCGGGCAGGACTCGTCCTCATAAACTGTTGGGAGAAACATTAACATGTAAGCCAGAGGTACATGCTGTCAGACAGAAGTATAAAATGTCTCGCACGCAACACAATTCATGGGAACGGGTTCCGGAGGCGACAGGCCATCAAGTAGGTCCAGGTCCGCGTCGCAGGTGAAATGTATTGACAAGTGGTCTTCCTTGATGCGTATCGGCGTGATGGTATCGTCGCGGCGGCGCTTCAGTCGGCTCCTGTTACCCTCGGACCCGTTGCATTGTGGAGATCACAGATAGAGCTTGTTTATTTAGCGCTAAAATTTATTCAGCCATGAGAGCCCATTAAGAAAAGAATTATTAACAGATGGACAGGTTTACGTTCATAAGCTCGAGTAATAGCGTGTTGAGTTATGTTTGTTTTTTCTTGTTCCATTAACGAATTGAATGTTAATATATTTAATAAATTCATATTTTATGCTGGATAAGTATATACAATGTCTGATCGATTCATAGGCGTTAATCTCGGCGGATTAGTTAATAGTTAGTTCGCTATATATGAATGAAGTTCATTATTCAAGGTTGAGCTAGTCAGTAGTCTGCAAATTGACATAGTGCGTAAACAACATTCGATAAATGGTAATGACTCGAGCAGGAAACTTATAGAAGTCGGTGTCGGTGGCGTGGCGGGGCGAGTGGCGACAATAAATTAAGGATATGGTTCGACGGTCATTCATAACGCGGTCTTGTTTATGAATGAAGCTGGCAGTGGTGTGTAATTAACCGTCGCCATTGCCGCCCTATCGACGGCTGGATTTGCATACGGCTCTAAGTCTAAATACAGAGAGTAAACAGTACGGTCGCTCCAAACATAGACTCGACTCACACTGCAACAGTCCGCATTTACACCTACTCCATAAACAAATCTCGCTGCGCATATAGGAGTTACAACGTTATTAATCAACTACCCTAATTTTGTTCTGTTATCATTGTATATTCACACTTTTTAACCGAAGTAGAATCTAACTGTAAATTCCAAAGAGTTTTGAACCCGATTTATTATAAAAACGAAACATAATAATAGCATTTGAAAAAACCTATTTTCGTAGCCGGAAATCAAATAGGTAGATTTTGAAAAACAAATTATTTGCGGGTGTGTCGTATTGAAAGTCGCACGTACTCTCACTGAGCCACACTCGCTCTCGGGAAGTAAAATCAAACGGAAAACTAATCTTGTATAATGTATGTATTTTTCGTTTGAAATCCACCATCACTGCCCTCGTCTTTATTAATTCAGTACGCCTAGAGTATTTGTTGGGTTCCGTGCGTAACTTAGCGTTTGCCTGCGACCGTCCTACTGTTTATTTACTCTCAGCTACCACACTCGACTATATTGATTCAAGGATGGCCCATTGTTCGGTGGATTGGGCATTGTCGGCTATAGCCCCCTTTGTCGCGTAACATTCGGTCGTTTAATTGGATCTTCCTTATATTGTTCGCTAGATAATATCTTCGGAATGGCTCTATGGATTTTGGTCTCATCCTTATTACAAGTATTATCTTTGGCGTCTATTATGATATCAAAATTCTGTTCTTTTAAATAACTTCATTAATGTTTCAGAATATACCACACTACACGTCATCTTAATTATCTTTTCTCGTAATGGTCATATTTTATCAAGTGTATTCAAATTATCACCGTGATTCGTCATCAACATAATTATACCCTTAAGCCTGTAATAATTTTTGAAATTATTCAGTTTTGCTTCATCAAATGATCATCAACCCAATTATAAACATAAATATTTATAAACAGACTATCAAGAAAATTACTTGTGACCCATTAGAATTTTTAACACTCGCAATAGCTATTAATCTAGTGGCAATTCAGTCGCACTGCCGGTGTTACACCGACGATAATACACCGGTTCTAGTAATCGGTAATTATTGTTTAAGCGCCATTTAAAGTAATCGCCTCAGGGCAACGGCGCTAACCAGCCCTCGGCTTGACAGACACCTAGTGCCACTACTAGGGCCGCTTTAACCGCTGCTCTGATCATGCCCTGAATGACAATCTCAATATCCCTCATACAGATTTTTGCTTAATGAACAAGACTAACAACATTCACTTTGTAATTAACGCGATACTTTTTCATTATCAGCTAATTTAAGTCTCGCTTTGCGCAATTTGCTCCCTTTTGCTTTTCATTATCTTTCATTATTTTTACTGTGGCAACTGAATCCCAAGCCCAAGCAATGTTATTTTTATAAAATAAATGTTATGTACATTTTTATGAGGCACGAGTTACGAGTCCAAATATCAATATTCCGCTAGACGATTTCATATTCGTGAAATTTTTGAATTTCAAATCGAACCCCAATTACATATCGGGTGTATCGAAATGAGCTGGAAATTTTATTGTACCATTGTTGGTTTTAATAACACATTCTTCGTATGCGTAAGTTTTCAGCGCAGACTCCCGCGTATATCATCCAGGTCTTATTTACATATTATACCGCTATTCAAGGAAAGCTTCGACTGGTCCACGGTGAATCATTACTTTTTTTCTGTAATCAAGTTTTCGAACGCATCTGACGAGCGATCAAAACAAACAAGCCGCAAACTTTTCGCAAAACTCATTCGAGCCTCTGTTGAAACAAACTTTATGATTTTCGATCTTACGCAGTCGGCATTCCTCTTTGATGGCTATGTGGAACGGCACAGGTAAGTTGGCATCATTTGCAGTTGTATTCGAGTAGTCTTAATCGTGATTAAACGTGTGGCTTCCGATTGGATTGCGCCGATCGATAATGAAGCTTGAAACTTTCACTTTTCGATCATTACCAGCATCGCGGTTGACTTGAAGTACATTGATTGGCACCCCCTACAGATTTTCATATGACATCTGCAAGTTATGTCTATATTAATATTTTGTAGTAACTTTATCTGGAGAAGATGCCACTGCTGGAAAATTCGTAAAGATTAAACCAATGATATGATGTTAATATTTATATGGTAAATGTAAAGGTGAATAAACTCACTGACCTTAATGTAAATAGCAGGGCATCCTTGCCTTACAGGGTGTGTGATGACGTCGGGAACTGGCAAACAAATAAAGCCACGTGGCATCGCACGCTCGAGTAGGCAAAAGACGAACTCGGCCCGTTTAAACCTTTTACGACTAATCCAGTCGAGAGCCGCCCACAAATATGGCAACCTGGCCTTTCATAACCTGTTTTTGGGGTTTCCTTCGCCCCCGGTGCGAGGTGAGCTACGCTTTATTTTTTATTCACTAGCACGTGCTTCGCGAATCTTTTATCAGTACAATGTAATCGTTTCTTTCGTAACAAATATGAAAGTTCTGCTATCACGCAATGCGTTTTTCTTTCTACTCAATCGCTAATTTTCTTATACCAAATCCCGTATTGCACGTTATTCTATTGTTAGTTTTGGTGTTGTCTGTCGCAGCGTGATTAAAGCTCGTAGATAATCATTTAATAGGTATAATTTCCTGAAAAGAAATGAATTTAAATGCGTGTATTTAGCCTTGGTTTGGCGTCAGTAGACCTGTCCCAGTGACTCCGCCGCCTCGACTGATTACCATGCGAATGGCCATCGTCTAGCCGCTACATGATAATGGCTAACACCTTAGGGCACAGTGAAAGTGGTTCGGACCGTGTTGAAGGGCTGGGGAATCGCTCTGAATTCCGAAGATTACACAGCTTCTAGGAATATGGAATTTTCTATAATAGTTACAGAGAATAGATATATATTCATATAATAATTCATTATTATGAATGTGATTTTAGCCGTTTGAATATTAAATATTCGCCGCCGAATGTATTACTAGAATAGTTACATAGGTCAATGTGATGAACTAGATAGACAGAGAACGTCTAAGTAAACTCAATCAATTTGAACGTCACCATTCCTAAATAACTCACATAGTCAGTTTAATTTTCTTAATTGGCTTGAGTAGAATAACTTAATTAAAAGTCTGTCTTTAATATCTATGATAATGACTCTTTCTTAATTATGACTCTCGTATTCTTATCGCGACTATTTATAGCGCTACTAATATGCACTTGTAACTTGTAGTCCAACGTAATATTTCTTCTCGTCCGCTGACTCTGCGGCAAGATTAACATTTATGTCATATTTGATAGTTTTAATGCACTACGCATTTTCATTATCATTTCTCGCATCTGTCCTAAGCGTTACATTGAAAGTTATTGAAGTGGTCGCATCGCTTCCACATTTATTAAAGAAATGTCAATTCAGCCTCGTTGCTATAAAGATGTTAAAACGAAATTGCACAATACAGAACGAGGCAACGAGCGCTCTCGCTAAAATATAGCATTAACCAATAAAATTAAAACGTAATAAAACGTCAATGTGCACTGAAATCGACAAGAATCACGAGGTATTACTTATATTACATTATTATTATTCGGTTATTGCGTATCTTACGAGTTTTCTGGTTTCTCGTTTCTTCGAAATGTTACTGTTAGTGTGACGGGCGGTGCTCTGGGGGCCGAGTTCAAGACTGGCTTGCAATTAAGGACTGTTTACCGGGCATTAATTTTTGGCAATAAAAGAGGGGCACGCTCGAAATGATCGGTACGCATGGTCGGACGGATGCTCCGTGGGAAAAGCGGTCGCTTTGTACTTCATTGTACTCGTAATTAGCCGCTTTTTTCGTCCGGCGTTGTCGCAACTCGCACTTGTCACCGAAATGTCGCATATCGCAATGCCTCCTCCTTAATGTTTTTCGGTTAATTTGTGACTTACGTACCACAACTTATTCTACAATGCACTCGTTTTTGTCGAGAGTAAAATTCTCCCAAATTTTGCACAAAGCCACTTGAGTATCAAATGAACTTTTTGCGATTCATAAGTGGTTATTCACGTGTGGACGGTTTGACTGACGGTTTGAGTTTCCCTTTATGCTTTTTGCTTATTTGTTTTACGTTGATTGCTCGGTGCAGTATCATGCCGTTAGGATGCAATCTTCTTTTATTAATGGCGTGTCACCGTTCTTACAATAAAGTGTCTTGGATCTTAAATATAATTTTGTTTTCTTCGAAAAGAACATTCGCCTGGCATTGAATGTTCTTTCAGATTAAAGTTACGATTACTATTTTCTACATTCTTATTCGTGAACTAAACAATGTTTGAAATTTACTGTAAAACAATGATAATCAAAACAAAATTTTAGAAAAACAAGTGTCTTAAAAAAACATTACCTACTATGTTATTTCTCTACACTCGTAATATCTGGATGACTTATTAGTATTAACCAGCACATCTGAAGCTCAGTCATACTTTTCGCTTTTGTTTCATAAATCCACGACATGTTTCCCAGCGCTAACTAGCCGATTATCTTGTTTATAGAGCTATTAGTTGCTGGCTATCGGATTCTGTATCTGATCCGGCAAAAAGTGCCGTTTTCATCGCCGGCTAGGCACCGTGGATAGCGTTAGCGCCGTCGCGGAAATCTTCTCCAGGGCTGATGCTTTAAGTAAACAACGATAGTTAGATATATTAGTATTTATTTGATGCTTTACAATTAAGTCAAAGTAATATGTGGTAACACATAATTTTGTTACTTATGCGTTACTTCTAGGTATAATTCGTTTATACCTATTTTAACCGTAAAATTTGTGTGTAGCACTCCCTCCCGCACTACTTTAAGTAAAATAAGGTATATATTTTATTATATTCCTTACTCTTTCGGAATAATGCTGACATTTTATACCATCACGCGATCTTTTTATTGTAATTTATGTGTGATATTATTAAAATAATCTCGTCTTTAAATACAGAAGACGAGTTCCCGAGTTGTTATGAAATCTTAATGATAGCCAGGACACGCAACAAGGGGGTAATGGATTCATAATACCCAAGCATTAACCTGTTATGTTGCCTTTTAAAAAAAAAACGTACGAAGGTTACTACTAATGATGATGTTCAATGGATGGTGCCTGAAATTACTCAGCTGTATAAAATTGACATCGTGAATGTAATTGATGGTCAAATAGGCATATCACTTAAAGAATTAAAGTCGATAGTCGTATCTTAAACACTTGGGCTACAACAGACCACAGTTGACGATTTTTGCAAGATTGATTACGCCGTCCTCACGCGTATTATTACGCTTAATTTTGACAGGCGTAGATCGGCTTTCAATGTTGATTTGGCACCAGTTCAGACAGGCACGGCTCCGTACCCTCGAACGACTTTCTTGCTTCTTACACTTCAACAATCACTTGCGACTTAAGTCTTGTGACTTAATTGGAGCATTTATCACGTATGTTTTTGCAATATCGATTTTAATAATTCAACGGGAGCGATCGGATCTGTCAATCTGGCTCGTATTTTTAATTTAAAGATTATGATTGCGTCAAGGGATTATGGAGAAAGTTGATGTGTCATTTTAAGAAGGACTAACTAGATCTTCTTGTTCATAAACATATTGGTTGTAGGTAGTTAGAAACTTAAAATGGATCTAGGTGTTGATAGGTACATATTTGATGTCATGTCAGATTATAGAGCGGAACTAATATTGAAATGAACTAATATAATAATTTAATCTATAGGTATGCAATTTTTGAGGCTCTGGATTCAAAGCATCAGAATAATCGTAATTATTGACAGCTTGTTCACAAGCTGCTGATGTCGTATATAATATATGTAGTAGGTAATTGGTATAGATACCTATGGTGTTAAAATCCCATTACCTTATACATATGTAAGCTTCTGTTTAGTCAGTAGGCGAAGGGCGAATACGAAGCAAGAAACTACGTTTGAAAGTGACGACTTGAGACAGCCCTGAAATTCTCAGATCTTAGGTCAAGTGCTGGAGTCAAACGGAGGTTAGCCGATTGTTTGCTTCGACTAATCATCGTTTAAACTAAGCTATTGGTTTAACTTCGACAAAGTAATTTTGGAGTAACTGTAAATTTTATAGATACTCATCGTAATCGTAGTATTTATTCTCAATACCTGTAAGTTGGGAGTTGTGAGAAAAACAAACTACAAGGATATTTTTTTCGAACACTAGATTCAAAATCTCATTTCAATTAGAGCCAGGAACAATTATTACGTGATCACTTGCCGTTATTAACTTCTTTATCAACTTTATTTCACAGATTTCAAAAGTTTAAAGCCTTGTTTAAGCTTAATTACTGTTTTAATTTGATTAATGGCTATTTGCTTTGCTACTGTTTTGCCGCGTACAAATTTATTTACCCTCGAAACAGATAATAAAGTCAATTGAGGCAATAAACCCGATTTTTAATGCTTTCTGCTCAGTTCTTTAATCGTTTACACATTTATCTTTAGTACTTTTAATAATGATTTTAACGTTAATTTAAGAATTTTGAACTTTTGCTACAATGGGAATCTTATAATATCAACCTTTGAAAATGGCTCTGGAAATATCTTAAATTAAACGTTATTTAAATTAATTTTGTATCTTTATGCGGCATCTGCCAATTTCAGTGTAACCTTTAGAGATTCATAAAGTAAAATCTCGACTTATCACATTTAATTAATTTTACTTTTTTGTAAAGATCCATCGGGAAACATCAATGCACTTCGTCGTATTAATGAGATGTCCATGCGCCTCGTTACCAAAAAGAATATCTTAAATACAGGTTTTTATATTGAAATATAAAATATCGATCCTCTGAAATTTCACTGAAGATTCATTAATCATGTTTTAACAACAAAGCTCATTATAGGTGCATTTGTAATTGTCAATTTTGGCAGCACTTACAAACGTGATAAAGCTGTTGGTGACAGTCTTATCGCGAACGCAGTAAAGGTTGTTATTGATGAAACTGGCTTCGTTGTTGCTTTTAAAGATGCAAGTAGAGTTGCTAATTACAGAGTTATCATCAATCATCGGGAAGGGAAGTGCACTTAGGGCGCGGAAGCCGTCTCTCCGAAATGAAATTGAATCGTACTTTTGAGAAATGAATCGTCGGAAACAATTTGGTGTACAAATCAATTGGTGTTCCATCCATACATCTTGAATATGCTTGTTTTAGAGAAAATGATTATTGAGGATGACGTTTCGTCTGAAGTAGAATGCAAAATAGGAGAAACATGATTACACAATATGTATACTTACAGTATTTTCATGACCTGATTGATGTTTCGATATGTTCTTCTAAATATACCTAATTATATGTGAAGGCATTGCATATAATCATCAAGAAAAAAATAGTAAATATCATAAGAACATTTAAATAAACATCATTTACTCACTGGTAATGCTTCCTCAATTGAAATGGAATAAAGATAAAGAAAAAAATTAAATAAACGAAGAGATAACAAAGGTCAACAATGTTACAATTCAACATGGAAAAAAAAGCGGAGGGATATTTTATATATTTTAATTTTAATTCATTTTACATTTGCTATCCACCCCCATACATATTATTCTTACAACAACCTACATTATATTCAGCGGAAATAGACTACATATTTTCATTGTGTTTCTGTTTCGATAATTTTTTAAATTACATTAAACAAACATGCTGTCAAAAACAATAAAATAACATCAAAGTCCAACAAACATCCATCCACAGGGAATAATGGTAATTTTTTTTACGCTTAATAGATCTAAGTTGGGCCACTATCTCGCCTGATGTGAAGCGATGATGTGACCTAAGATCTAGAGAGAGACGGCAGTTGAGCGGCTGCTCAGACCCGTCTCCCCGATGGTTCATCGAACATCATCCCGAAACACGACTAGGTCGTTTGACGGCATGGCTTTGTTCGGTGGTAATGTTACTAAACAGTTTACACACAGCTCCGTTACTGCCGATAATAAGTGGGCGAATTGTGTCGCGACCACGACCATTATGCAATTGAAAAGCAAATTAATAAAACCAATTTTAATACAGCCAACATTCTTCACACAGGTCTCTATTGCCTACGCACTACGGTTACTATCTGGTTAACATCAATTTGAGGACGGCATAATATAACACCGCGGCTACCTGACTTTTGTCAATTGTCCGGTGTTTTGTCATGGCATTGTCACATAGCTCTTAATTCGAGAGCACTTGAGTCGAAATTGAAATGTAGTGGAACGGATAAAGGTGTAGGTGTCGGGGCGCCAGTGGGTGTGATAATTCGACGTGCATACACAAAGAGTGCCGTGAGAGAGTGATATGCTCCCGAAACCGAAGCGGTAGGTTTACACACGAATTAGTGGCGTGGGAGAGGTGAAAGGTCGAATGCAGCCCGGGACGTCTTCGTAATATACGGATTAACTTTGAAGTTCAGGTTCTCGAATTAGTAAGTAGTAGGTAGTAGTACTATACTTACACTACTATCTACTACTATTACGGTGCGGTACTAGGCACATGAACTCTTATGTCTCTATACCAGCCACTTTTACTGTGGAAGAAAGAAACATCTCATCTTGCTCGGTAGGTCACCTGAAATTCTTGAGAACCTCATAGACTTAATGGACACATTGGATTCTATGAATTTGCGGACCTTTAAAAAGTACCGTGTAGAGATGATGAAAGAGGCGGCGTAGATATGTCTACATAATTTATATTTTTAATCGTCGAAACTTTCACGAAACTGACAAATGTTCACAAAAATTACGTCTGACTTTAACCGTGCTTGACAAGACCATAATTCAGTTTAAAATGTGAGTCTGTATGTGTATGCTAATGAGGACTATTTCTTTGCAGGCTTACGAGCTATCCACGTTAACGGGGACACAGGTGATGTTGCTGGTGGCTTCCGAGACGGGGCATGTGTATACCTTTGCCACGCGGAAGCTGCAACCGATGATAACGTCGGATTCAGGCAAGCGTCTGATTCAGACTTGCCTGAACTCACCCGATCCGCCCACAACCAGCGAGCAACGGATGGCGGCCACCGGCTTCGAGGAGACGGAGCTCACGTATAACGTTGTAGACGACGATATGAAGGTGAGGCAACTGGCGTACGCGGGTTCCGCGCAGTACCCCTTAGAGCACCACCCGCTAGCGCCGTCGCCGCTGCAGCACTACCAGCAGCACCCGTCATGTCCGTCGCCGCTGCCCATCGGTTCTCTGGGCCAGCCGTACTCGCACGCGCATCTCTCGCACCCCCACATGTCGCACCACCCTCAACGGTAGTTCCACTTAGAGTCAATCCTGGAGATCTTACTCCTACACGACTGTTTTGACCAGGGCCCTTTTTGTCGAAACTTCTCAGCTAGTCTCCAGTTTTTATCAACTGCAGTTGCGAACAAATTTACCGCATGTCCTCAAATTCCGATTCCGAGTTTAGAGATGCGGTACTGCAGTACATAAGTTTATATTTCGGCAGAATTGTCAGTGTTTTGTATGACTTCGCAGAGCAACTTTCAAAAAATGGGGCCCAGATAGTCACAATCTAGATTAGCTTTTAAAGTGTAGTTAAGAAAAAGATTAATTTACGAGCGATAAACTATTTTGTTGATATATTTTGTAAATACCGTGTGAGTAGTTGTTTGCGATGTCTTAGCTGCGTGGATTTGAGTTTCGGAGCGAGCTTTAGAAAGTTGCTTTGATTTACGTGATAATGTTACAAACATACTACAATGTGAACCGTTTCATAAGCCCGATTGCGAATCGAGACTGACGGATCCATTCAGATCGAAAATGATAAGCGCCAAGAAACAAAATGAATTACAATGCGGGAACATTATTCTTAAGAAATTCTTCATTAGACATGACAGGTGAATATGTCGACTCCCACGAAATTATATTGATTACAGGTCACCATATTTTCTACTTGACTAGACTTTAATATTCAATTTGGAAACGAAAATGTAATAAATCATCTCACTAAAATAGCCTCTAAGAAATTGATGATGTCCATGAAAGAGATGTCGAAACAGAAAGAGATGTGTTCGGTAGCGAAATGATCAGATTCAAATCTGTTTATAATTAACGTTAGGAACCGGTTCCGAAGGCGCGGCGTCCCGGCACGGAAGCGCCCGTCTCGGCTACTGGATCGTCATTATGATCAATGAATCGGCCTTTATCCGCGCCTCTCAAAAACTCCGTATCTACACAATCGAAACGGTGCTTAATAGTCTTGATTACGAACCAAATTGTAGGAAGTCGCTCGTATTGATCGCGCTATTAGCATACACATCGCCCAGGACCTCGTTAAAATACGAACTGACAATCAAAATGGAAACTACACATTTATCTAAATTATAAAAGTAACAGAGTACCTATACGGCAGGTGTTATTTGTAACTAGAGTCAGTTTCCAATTATGAAGGGGCTCCACCGCGCTGTCGCCGCGGGTTCTAAGTCCTCTCGTCGCGTCGTCCGGATTATCAAGAAACTTAATTGAAAATTACTTTCGGAGGTCTCAACCGTGATTATTATAAATCTCGCCGTCGAGCTCGACGCTTGCGTTCATGTTACCGAGAAAATCAATCTGTGTAACGCGGTAGCTTTCACGTAGTAAACGTCGCGCCCGATACAATTCATCAGATAGCGTTTACTCGATATCTGGCTCGTGATATCGGCTTCCTGAAGTATCGATTCGATTCGGTGCGTATCGCCTCCTTCAACCAACAGCTAATCAATGAATCCATACAGCTGATCAAATAGCTCCAAATACGGCTCGCTCGACGCCTCGACTCATTGAGCCGCTCGGATTCGATTCATCCATTAAACCGTGCGCACACCTTGCGTCGCTAATCGGACACTATTTATTCATCGATTTGTACCCAGTAGCGGCTCTCGCCGCTGTCGACTCGATTGCACCGATCGATTAATTCCCGCTCCTCATTTGCATATCGTTTTAATTTCGAATCCATCCGGCGCCCACTGCGCCTTCGCCCCCGACCTCGAATATAGCTTGTCAGCTTCGATATGTTGAAATCGATTACGTCGATTCCTTCTTTTCGCGTTCGCGTCGATAAAATCTGGTCTTCGGGTGGTTTGTTCGGTCTCACCAGATCGGGATGACGTTTGACGCACGGAAATAATACGTCCTCGCCGATATCGATCATCATTGTTCGCGCATCGTCGATAAGTCGATTCGATTGAAATATTCACGCGGTAATTACGATTCCGAGAGATAACAGAGTCCCGCGACGACCGCGGTGCGCGCCCCGAGATCTTAATCGCTAGTCTCTGTGTTCTATCGTTGTTCATGTTTTCGTGACCGCGTTGTGAGTCGGACATATCGTATCTCGTTTTATGCGCTTTAATATTCAAAGGCGGCATTTTTCTTTCACTCTAGGAACAGTTTCACCTGTCATCGTAGTGCGGTCGTTTACATAAATATAAATCTTTACGTATTCTCGTCGTGTAGTATGCGTCGTCTTGTGCGCCTGTTTGGTGAATATAAACAGTATTAGCGGTTGGATTTGGCGTAACGTTGCGCACGGCCGCCGCGCCACGCTGCGCCGGGCGGGATGCAGGCAGATGCTGTTGTGCATGAATTAGCGGTATAAATGTGGAAGTCGGTCAGTGGCCTCACGTCGGCCGTATTCCCTAATCGAGCCCGTTTCGTAACATCTCGCACAGCTCTCGAGATTTCGCTTTCGGTGCGCGCACGTTTCTTAATCGCATTCTTGGGTGAATTCTCGTGGAGACGCGTCGGGATTCGAGGTTCAAAAAACGTCGTCGCCGGTATGGGTAGTCGTCGACACGAGTCGAAAATTCTTGGCTTCTTAGAGACAATCGTGGTTTCTGAGCTGCGGCTCGGTGAGTCACACGTCGGTAACGTATTCAGTCCGCTCGGCGTGTGCGACGCGTGTCTATTCCCGAGGCGGTGGTAATCGCTCGTTAGTCTCGCACCTCTCTTTATTAACTTATCAATACTATTGTTTTGATAAACGCTGGAGACGCAATTTCGTTGACTCATCGCATTGTACCACATAATTGTCCGCCTCTAAGCCGATTGGCCGTATGGTGCAACACGAGACCACAATAAAGCTAATTTGACTAATAGGTGCGTTGTAATCGTCGCCCCGTGTGGTTTTAGGATTACAGAGTGGTTTGTCTACGCCCCGCTCATACAGTGTCGGACTAATGAACGTCTTTATTCAGCTATTGTTCTAGTTTCTGTTTTTATTTCTCGTATTCTAATCCTAGAGTCAGATCGATTGCTCTTTGTTTCTTTAAAGCTTTAGAGGCCGCAGAATTTGTTTGTCGTGTATCATCGCTGTCGATGCTTTTAATTTATTATTCAGCGCGTGAACGCATCGCCGCTTCGATTAAAAAAAATATTTAATGTTAGCGAAATTTACGCTAAATGATCGGTTCTCCCTTGTAATTAACACGGTGCCGCCGACCACCCAGCCGCGAGATCGATGGACCCAAATCCGATATCCATAAGGGCAATATTTGTACTCCGCCTCCGCCGTGTCCTCGCGGACAAATGAAGAGATTCGCCGACACCGGTCCCACCCGGGAAGCGCCGCAATTTGGTGAAATTTTCACAAGAGCAATGACCGTGATGAATTCCATTCGCGCCGTCATTAAAGTAATGGATCTGCTTATTAATTTTGCTGGAGACAGTTGACCAAAACAGTTAATTGCCGAAATTTGGGCGGTTGCGTTACTCCAAGGCGGTCGTCGTATCCATATTATTTTAGGCGTGCGGAGAGCCAGTGGACGCTGAACACTGGGTGCACTATTACGAAGCCTGCGCCTGCGCCGCTTCTTGCATAATGCAGGCACGAGCCCCGCCGTTTGCATTCCGATACTTGATATGTGCTTTCACATGTATTTATGGACGAGATTTTGTGTCTCCGTAATGTTTGGCGAATAAATAAATTGCGTTTGAGGCATAAATACAATGGGTGAGCCGGCGGCTTCCCTCGTTACGTCGGCGAATGTAAAGTCCGATGCTTCTTGTGCTGTCGCTGTGTCAGCCGAGAGATATAACCGGGGCGTGCGCTTAAAGCGTTGTTTAGGGCCTTCGTTACACTGTCCGCGGTTTATGTCGCCGCTTACAAATTGGCGTGCGGAGATTCATCGCTCCTCCGCGTAGCAAATCTGAAGGAAATTATGCTCGGACGTTTACATTGTCCGTCATTCTTCCTCGCTCAGAATCTGACACGTTTATTAATTCCGTTCCCTTGTTTCGATGGTTCCAAGTCTTTTGAATACACCATAATTCCGCATTGGAGAGCGACTGCGCAGTTCATTTATCATGCAAAATCTGACCCTAAAAGCTCGGACAGTCCTCCAGTAAACATCCTGCAGCGCGCTGCCAACTAATCCGAGTCGTTCATTATCAGTACGCTGGATCAAAGCAAACAATTCCGCTCACATCTTACTTACCGCAATTCTAATGATTTGTGGCGGAGGTCCTTCTTTGTATGCACGGGAGGGGATCATTCTAATGCACGAGCGGCCCTTATCCCCGCATCTGCCGATACTTCCGCGACGACCGTCCTGATTGCTCTAATTGAAATTTATTCGCCGCGACAACGAACGCCGAACGATTACCTAATCCTTAATTCTTGAGCACATTGAGCAAATTCTTTGCATTAGGTATGCGGCTGCGCTTATGCGCTCTCGTTTACTGGATTGACGCGAGACGCGCCTCATCCATTATAGATTTAGTCCGAGTATCGTCTCGGAGCGGCCGTCTGTGTCATTTCGATAATTGGACCCGCGATTATGTTTCCACTTGCGCAACTCGCAACATCTGCGCTAGATCCTTTGATTGGCAGCTCTTACGTCATTCGGATTTTATCTAGCTCCAATTACGCTCTTTGTTCGTAATTAAATATTTATAGTTGAAGCGCGCTACTGATTTATATGTTCGTATTATCAATCTGTAATTTAACCTCCTCAAAATCCCTGTCTAAGTGCTTCATCACTATGAGCGAGCTTGGAGTGTTCGGTATCATACAAGTATCACCACTAGCGGCGTTTGTTTCGTTGAATGCGAATCGGCCCACTTCCTAAAGCTAGTCTGGGAGACGCACATGGTTAAAATTAGTCCCGCGCCGAGAATAGCGTAAAACGCGTCCCGTCACCGCGCACCGACCTGCTTTCGATATTGTGTTACAAATCAAATCGGCCGTTTGTTTGCACATGCCCATTACTCATAACACCACTCGTAAAGAAAACACTCGAAACCAGTTCCACAGCGCCACTCCGATACCGTTCTGGAGCCTAGCGAGATTTGTCAAGGTTGTCAACTACTGGAAAAACAGAAATAAATACATTTATCGCTGTCGTTTTGGGAGCAGCGCTAATAAAATTAATAGCTTTTATTATAACATCGACGACATAACCGTAGAGTTTATTCGCAAAAGATACAAGAGAATTGACATCATTAATCTCTAAAACGTCTCCGCACAAGTTTCGCATCGTAATTCCTTATCGCAGCATGACAGCGAATTTCGAGCATAGTTCAAACAATGTTTTCTTATGTTATTGAAAGAAGCAACTTATCGGTCATGCTTTTGTATCGCGATCTCTTTGCGCCGTTTCGGCGGTAACGATTTGCGGCGGTATCGTTTGTTCGCGCTACATCTCCGGTTTTATCGAGGAGGTCTCTTGCATCGTCGGCGAGAAGGTGGGATTGGATGTTGAAGCGGGCGATAGTTCCGCGAACATAAATTCAAACTAGCGTCCCGGTTGAGGCTCGACCGTTACCGCGTGGGAAATGATTGGGTCCCGCCGGTAAGGCTTTGTTAGGATGATTGTCCACTGGAGTGGTAGATGCAGCGATAGGCCGCACACTGGCTCCGCCCGCGGTGACAGCTACGTGGGAACGCCGACCGGGATTGTGTGTAAACATCGTGGTTATTTGGTAACAATTGTTATATCCGTTCGTTTGATTTATGCTGAGATCTTCTACCTCGTGAGCTTTTCCAATCTCATCGTTTACGGAAACTTGAGACATTTTGAGAAATCTGTTGTGACGCGAGACATCCGTCAATGCTGTCTCATTAGTATTACTATCATATTCTAAAGTAACGATCACAGAAATGTCCATAACAGAAAGTCGGTGTAACGGTGCCACTCTGCTTCAAAAGGCTTAGAAGTTCAATTTCCAAAGACATCTACGGCCGGGGCTGATACGTGGCCATGTGTATTCCATAAAGTGTGTTGCAACTTCATTTTTCCTTCGAGCACCACTTGTGTACACCGCCGGTCCACTTGAGCGGCGTGGAAATAGAGTGTAATGTATTCCGCTCGCGTCCGCGGCTAACTCGACGACTATTCAGTTCTGAAAACAAATCTTCGCTTTTGTGGCGGCGCCGATCCATCATACTTTTTCTATTGACCGGTATCACCGAGCTTACAACAAACAAAGAGCTTTCAAATGCTAATTCCGAGTACGTGTTGCGGATTAGTTCCGCGTGGATACGTGGGAAATTTTGAACAGAGAGTTCGGAAGTGTTCGTCCATGTTCGGCTCTAAAACATTAACCTTATAAGGCCACCTACATAAACGGTGATATAATCGACGTATTGGCTCATGGCTGCATTTGAATTAGGCGTGGGTGACGTCCTTCCCCGTCGGCGTCGCTGCTCTAATGCCGCGTTTGTTACACATATCGGCGCGTGCGCAGCTCAAGCGATACTCCGCGCCGCACTCCCGCGCATGATTTATGCATGATGGTATTCCTCGGCTCATTTAACTAGATATATTCCGGAATTATTGTGTTCGCAACGCAACTCTCGTACCTCCCCGTTCGTGTCGTGAATCAAAAGTACACATCGCATGCTCTGCTATCCGATCTCGTTCTCTTAATGCGTAATCGATGCCTGTCACCGTCACTTTAATCAGCCCCGTTACCAAAATTGCCTTCATTAACGAAAAGGGGCCTTTCTTTTCTGAAAATGTAAAAAAAACTGTATCAAAAAACCCGTTCGTTTCTCTAGAATCGAATGTTGCTTTCAAAACTGTAGCAAATTAAGCCGATGGAGTGGTTTCGAGTCATTATCGGAACCTGATTAACCTATAATGTGAGCGGCATTCTAACCGCGTCGAGTTTATTTCCAAAAAGCTGAAAAGGGTTTTCTGTCGTCGTTAATTGCGCATTAGACTTTTAATTGAAGGCCTGACTGCGTGCACATGGTGCGTGGTAGGAAATGTGGGATTCCTTACATAGTCGCAGTGGCGCGGGTCGCTATGAGCGGCGCGGATCGTAAATATGCGCGGGCGCAGGTTGTACTATCGATTAGTGTAATGCAGTGTTAGTAATTAAAGAAAAGCGGAAACATGACAAATAAAATCTTTAAAATAAATTAGGCCACCGAGATGATTAGAGAACAACAACATGACAAGAATTTGAACTTGTTACGTTTCTTATAAGTTGATCCAAGGCAGATGTTATAGATAAAGAAACTATAAGTTCGATTCGCGTCCTCGTTCGACTAGGTTTATTGCCGTACTTAGTGGAACCCATTGTTTTCTGATACGGCTGTTAACTTCTTGTTGCCTATCGTTAATGTTTGATATAAAACTTCTGTAAAACCGTATTTCAATGGCCCTTAAAATGCCATACGTCATGCCGTTGTAGTTTTTGTCTCCTAGTAACAAAGAATTATGGAGGGATGGTATGTGTATGACATCATTAGGCATTATGTAATTCTCTGATTGCTCATTAAATTCGCTTGTAAAGTTTTGCGTTTCATTCGACAAAATCTTTATTTCAGCTTTTTATTGGTTTCTCACAAGCACTTTCTACCTTTTACCCGCCCGCGACTTTTGACCATATATCAGAGTTAACGCCGTAAGCCGAGAAGGAACTTCATCAAAATACATTCGATGTTTCTTAAAACGCATTCATATTTTACTTCATAATAAAGTTATGCGCGCGAAATTTTTGCACGTGCTTTTAAGTATCCTGATTGATTAATGATATTGACTCTCCCTTGTGAGTAACGAGTAAGACGCGGCCAAAATTTAAAATTATACTCTCCGGAGTAAAGTTGATCGATAACTCTGATTCGAATCATATCAAGACCGAGGATACGTAAAACCCGTGTTTATTGCAATTTTTAAAAGTATTCACGACAAAACGTGACTCGCATATTGTAAATCTGCAACGGGCGCGATAATGGCCATATTTTTCTCAATGAAAGGCGCGTAAACTCGGAGTTACGAGAGATCCGACATTGCGTCACATTTGCGACCGAAAGTGGCCATAAACCAAAGAGCCTTGGCAGAGCCGACTGTTGTCTGTCAAATGGCTCTATCGTTTGTCTCGCTCGGGTTCAAATAGTTAAATAAACGCTAGATAAGGATGCTAAATCTCCGAGTTGACTCTCACTTCCGCCCGCCCACGACATCTTCCTACGCAGCCAAACCTACCTTTTTTTTGAAATTGCAAACCGGTGGTCTTGTCGCGACAATTGTTCTGCCACGGCTTTTATATTGAGTTTCTCGTTTTTGTAATTTAGCCCTTATCTTGAGGGCATGACGTCAGTCCGTAGGTGGTTCAAGATAAAATTTGTTCGCGGGCACTTTCCGTCGCTCAGCCTTTCCAAATGGCCATCTTCCTTAAATTATGACTTAATTCCGAACGCCTCTCTTTTATGCTGTTATTCGATACATATGTTTATTTCTTGTAACGGTACTCATGTGCCTACTTTGTGATCGGGAGTGCCACTATTATTGTTGCAGTAAAGAATCGAGTAGTGACAGTGCTGTCGTGGAGGTAAAGGACACGGAAATCGATTTTACATCGAAATCTTGTAGTCCGACAATAAACGTCAGGCTTCAATATTTAAGAGCGTAAACTGGTACGCTTTCACATCGAAATGTCGAATAAAACCGTTCGAAGCCCATCTCTAATTTCAGAAATATTTTGGAATCGATTTTTGAACTCAAATCCACGCATACGAAGACGAATCTCTAGAAGTCATTACAGTAAATCATAATAAATAGTCGATATGATAACCTATCGATACATGCGATGTATCGAGACATGAGGCAAACAAACATACATTACGTGACTCGATTTACCAAATCATGCGAGACGCGAGGCTTAGCATAATAAACGATCGCTATGTAAATTTTGTTTATATTTCGCGTTTTACATTAACTGTAAGTTTTATACTCTAATGCATTTTACTCATTAGTTCTCAGGCCATTAAAGAAGTGCCATCCTCTGTGTAGTTTATAAGTACAACGATCAATCTGAGCAACGAATAGATTTATAGGTCAGTTTACACGATCAACACACGATAAATTTTTGTAGTTGGTGCTATTTGGTGCTACTGCAGCGACGACGGAATCATGGGTGATCTCTATAAAAAAATTGTTTCTTAATATATTTTTTACTGTAGTTTGTAGAGGGTCCTTTTGGACATCCTGATATTGATACCTGTATAAGTAACGTAACATTCCCAGTGTGCTTCAGTGTTGTAACATGTTTGTGATCCATCCAACGTAACGAGAACAATTTAGTTTTAAGGCATGATGTGTGTGAGCGGGTGTTTACTACAATATTGACTGACACTTTATTGAACGCTTTCAATTTGATAAAAACACGGAAAAATCTGCAGACTGTCAATTTATTTGCCTTGCCATAAAAGTATGGTGTCAATTGCAAAATGCAATAAAGATGCGTCCATTTGTACTTATTTATCAGTATTTACATTATTTATTGTTTGTTATCAGAATAAAGCGTCAAATTTCTTATATTGGAACACAATGAAGCGTCAGTCGATCGTAACTTTCAATTTTACTAGGATCCAAATTAACGAATTACCTAAGTTTAGAATAGAGAATGCTACTAGTAAAATTGGATCTCGCGACTTTGATACATAATAATAAATTAATATATTAATTTCTAAGTAACGAATGTATCCTAACAAGAGAAGCGGCAGTGCAATTGGCTACAATACTTATGAACTATTTTATAAAAGTGACTCAAGTGTCTTAAAAAACTTAAATATAATAGTGCGTTAAAACTTGTAAAGTGTCTTATTATTAGTGCCTTAAGAACTCTGACGAAGGCTAAGATGGTACTTAAAATCAAAGAGTTAAGAGACGACTGTTGTATTTTCAGTATTAAAGGCGATTCCAGCCTCAGAGGTATTTAATTAGTGAATTTAATGAACTGGGCCGCGTTTATAGGGTCATTAGTCTCGATGCTCATTGTTTAAAAGATCTGAAAATCAATATAATTGTAATTTAAACTTAAGTTGTGGAGTCTGATGGGATACTAGACTATGTGTCACGGGTCAAGAGAAAGTGGAATGACTCATAAAATAGAATCACAGCTTGCATCACTAGTAAAATGGACAGAACAGCCCACTTTCGTATTCTTAAATGTGTTCAAAGTGTTTTGTCTCGAATATCATGTACTATTCTTTATCTCGCTTTCCACTTTTGTAGTGATGCAATCTGACGTCACACGTTCAGTGAAACTTGAGGCTCAATTATAAATCATCATGATCTGTTTATTTATTTGTATGAAAATGTTTAGTCTAATTTGACTGACCGTGTGAACGCTCCACATCAAACCATCAGATCGCCTGGCAGTGGGCGCATCAATCGTGTCGCAATCATGCGCGTTGACAGCACTGTTTACTACGCGCACGAAAAACTTTAAAACAAAAAACCTCGAAAACATATATTTAAATATGAAATTAAGTTTTTCGACGGACGCTCATTTCTGGCCGACGCGATTATTCATGTTGCCTGATAAATGTGCGACGTGCAATAATTCCATTCTCGTTTAAAAGCTTGTCCGTGTTAAGGCTTTTACACACGCCCGGCGCACGCAGGAGCGGTGTATATTTTTGTATAAAAATTTATAGCTCTCATTATAATGTTTATAGTGTTTCTGACGTGACTTTATCGTGTGTGTATCGCCTTAATTCACAGCGATGTACCAAATCAAAGGAATATATCAATACGAGGCTTGAATGAAGATTTATTAGATGGTCTAAGTTATTTTTGAACATCTGAATTTGCGTCGATATCTGTTTATATTTTATAAATTTGTCGTTTACTCCTCGTTCCGATCAAGGCTATTTCGGCAACTCTCGATAGTAATTTATTTAATAACATGTGTTGGGACAGTTTTTTCTGAAATATTAAGGTTGTGAAACGGCCGGTTATAAAGGTATGAGTAGAATGATTACATGAATTAGTTTTACTTCAAGTCATCGCAATTTCTGAAGTGACTCTTGTAAAAGCAATGTGATAGAAACAATACCTAAAGACGCTAGATCATTGTTATTGTAAAATACATTTTGTAAATATGTACAATAATATAACGAAATAAGCGAGAATAATTTTAATACTAGATGCAATGTTGTACAAGTTTTTTCTATTTAAATATTTTTTGAAAGATTTAATCTACTCTATTTTTTAATAATGACTTATTTTATCGTTTCGAATAATTTATATTATGTGTTTGTACAATGTCGCAGATGAAATCGGATGAGACATTAAAAAAATTATAATAAATAAAATGTTAAAAAATTTAATCAGGTTTTGTATTGTGTAAGCTCCTTCCTTCCCACTATCGGATCGTCCCGGACCGGGAACTGATCCCGTGCGCGTCTCGTGCCGGATATTGAAGTTCCAATCAGCCTCAGCCTCACGGCGGGCGTTTCAAGTCGCTTCACTCTCAGTTGAGTCTCTTTTGTTTGCCAACGAATTAGAACTTCAATGTGCGGCACCTCTCTAGAAAGTTGTATTAGGGGTGGCGATCATGGGGCCCCAGTTGAGAATCATCACTATTTTATCGATATTCGGCACATCACTTAAAGGCCTAAAGTGTTGTGCTCGCATCCGATAGAATTTTGGCGATGCTTGACTCGATCGCCGCCGCGGACCGTACGGATCATCCTCCCGTCGCGATTTCATATTAATTTTATTACAACCATTGCCGTAAAACATTCGATTCGACGTTTTTAATTTCTTTGCGAAATGAATATCGATGTTTTAAGGGGTGTGTCCGATAGTGTTTGCTTTTTATCGATACAGCTTGACGGTTTCGAACGGCTTCGGTGGCCGCGTGTGCGGTTCGCGGAGGTGTGTTTTCGAAATCGGTCGGTTGTTAGTCCTTAGTGAGTTCGATGCCAAAAGCCGTATCGCTGTCCCCATAATTACTTTCGCTGTTCGATCTCGAATATTACAATCATAAACATGCAATAATTGCTCAATGATCCACCTTCAGTTTTGCGAATCGCAGAGGAAAGGCGTTTTGGGACTTTGGCAGCTTTCTTTTGGCATCGATTCGTTTCACTCTAGAATACGATTGGCCAATCTTTCGCGAGAAGTGAATAAACAGAAGATTGAAGAACGAAGACTTCGATAAGGTAAGTGTAATTTTGTTTTACCTTTTGTTTCTATAACAGTTTGAAGATATAACAACTAACGTTTTACAATGTTTTTGCATTTTGTGTGTTTTTGATGTGTCCTTTCAGGTTGCCTACAGGTATCAATTAAAAAAATAAATATAATTCCATTCATTTGAATCGTATAAAACTGCTTCATTTTAAATTTAAAATGTGTTAAGATAAGACTTGCGTATATTCTCGAGCTTCTCGACCTAGGTTTGGAACTTAACCGATGCTCTTCGTCAGGAACGAGTTTACTCAGCAGAATTGCCACAGCAAAATTCTATGTGTATTAACTTTTCCTCCCTAAAATTACCAATAATTAAGCATAAGTTGTGTATTTTAGGATCACCTTGAAGTTACAATTTCTCCATTAGTGAATTTTTTCTATACTCGGGATAAACACCAGAAATCTTATACCAACAAACCACCACGCATATTTGTTTCATTCTTTACAGCACTATGACAAATAAATTATAAAAATATAACTTACGTACCTTCTACCAGTGATCTCACCAGATTTTACAAACATAATTTATATATTTGTTTGGGAATATATAAGTCGCTTCAACTTACCATCAAATAAAACCAACCATTTGTTATGTTTGTGTCCAAAAATAAAAATAATTTGTCTTTGTTTGTGTCACATTTGTGTGTCTTAATTGACAGTCAAACCAAACTGACATTGACAACTAAGTTTTTTTTTCAATTCGCCCTATTGGGCAGGCTCTAAAGTCTCTAGGACCATACCGCCTTGTCTTACGTAGTTTTTATTTCATAGTTTAATATTCCATTTATTATAGTTTTGTTGAGAATGAGTGTGATCAGCAACAAGCCGGACCCTCTCCTAGTGCTTCAATAAACTGGTGGAACTTTTATCAAGCTTTCTATAGACTTTTTAGGACAACATAATAAGCAATGTCTTTCTCTATTTTGTTTCATTTGCCTACACTCGTGCACGTTTACGAACACATAATGGTTATTCCACTGACATTACTCGAAATAACACTTGTTTTGAAAATAAAACAAAATCAATCTGTATCACTCTTCGAGTAGACAGCCAGTATCACTTTTCACTTCCCGCCAAAAAGTCGACAACTAAGTACTAATTGACAAATCAAACGACGACAGTAAAACGGATGCGTTCGTAGTTGACTAAATATCTACGGTAAAGGATAAAAATAAAACTAATTACACTCATTCACCATTTTAAGATACATCAACATTAGATTAGCATATTTGTGTACTTTTTATTTTAATTAGAAATAAAGAGTGTGACGTTTAATTAAAATAAGAATTACCGTTTCGCTTTGACTCAATGGATGGTTCTCAAAATGTATGTTTCTCAAAGTTCTCATATATAAACCCTTGCAACAAAAGTGACATACATTCATACGTTTTATATATATTAAGTTGACGCCCACGTCAACAGGTCAGGGCTTAATGGCCGCTTTTAAAATATTGTGACGTTACGTGAATAATCGTGAAGACGTGACCTAACGTGACCAATTTGCAAAAACCCTCCCTCCTGTACAGTCCTTCGTCAATGCAGGTCAGGTGATACTGGATTTTGACCTGGCTGTGAACCTTTTTCTATAGTACTGTCTTCACTTATTTACGAACGACACGTCATGTCCATGGTCTTGCGTTCTATTACAGTTGTACGAGTGAACTTCCCTAAATGATGATTTTCACCTATTTTATAAATTAGTTGCCAGATATAATAAAGTAACAAGATTTTCAAAGATCTTGGCGTTAAGGCTGTACGGCGTTGTTTGCCTATGATATTTATTTTATTTTATTTATTTAAGTAATCTAACGGCGTATCTGAATATAACATAAAACAGAAACAAATTTCATCTTCAATAAGGCTACACAGCTACAGCTGCAGGATTACATAGTTCAATATATATGATATACAAATGCGTTTTGCTAGCTTTAAAAAGAAAGATTATAAAAGAGAAGGTGACATAGAAGATCCTATAATTAAAATGCTGCATTGATTCATAATGTCATAAAATGTTTTATAAATATAATTACAACACAGCTATTATTAGCTAATAATCTATGACTATAAAATGACTACATACAGAAATGCCAGACAGGAAATATTAGCAGTTTTTACCTAACAATATGTAAATAAATAAAATAAAATGCTTTTAAAATAAAATGTTTTTACCTAACGTTAGCAGTTTATCCCCTATATTGCCGTGTTCAAAAATACGTTAGCATTCGCAGATTTTCTCTACCGGCCAATTACAATCGCGCATTCTTCCTCTTCCCCCGACCCTCAGTGGTGAGGCGTGTTCCAAGGAATAGTAGATTCTCACTACGTAGGTACATACATGTTTTATATATCTAATTTAGTGAAGAAACGACCACGTTTTTAACCTGACGGTACGCAATACCTGTCTATAAGAGTTGCAGCACCACCCAGAACTTTGTTTTGCAAAATCAGTACTGCACTGCGCTCATCGCCCTGAGACGATAGCTCTCTGACTTAAGTTTCATAATGCCCAGTAATTTCGCTGGATACAATGCCCTTTAAACCTGAACACAGCAATTCTTGCGCATGCACAGAGCGAGATAGTGGCCAATCATAGATCTATTAAGCGTAAAAACAATGCACACTACTACTTGGCGGCAGAATATTTTTTAACGCGGACATAAAGCATTCCCATGTCGATCTTTACCGATCGTTTGCGTCGTCGAAGAAAAAGTGTGAATCTATTGACATTTCCACAAGTAACGCTCCATATGCTCCGCGCTATGTAATATTCAATTCTGTCGATTGACGAATGAATGATTGTTTATGGTCGCATTATACAAATATGCTGAGTGAGAGCTATCGATCGTAATTAAATCACAGAACGGTAATTATGCGCAAGTATTTAACTATTTTCTTTACATTCTGTCATTGAATGTATTTTTACAAGTTTTTATTTAACTTACTATGTTTGTTTGGGTCAAATCGTGCAAGTGAAATCAGAACCACTTCCTCTTAACCTACGGTGTTGAAATTTTGCATACTTGTCAAAGTTCGATCACATTTTTTTTTAATTCGCCCGTTTGAGCAGGCTAACGTCTCTTGGACCTTACCGCCTTTTCTTACATAGTTTTAGAGTTTGTAAAAATTACAATAATTTCTTACGTACATCGTCGTATGAGGGTCATCAGCAACAAGCCGGACCCTCTCCTAGTGCTTCAATAAAGTAGTTCCACCACTTTATTGAATTTCGCTGGCAACAATGCCCGTCACACCGGAACACAGTAAGCATGCGCACTACTGCTTGGCGGCAGAATAACAAAGCTGTGGTACCTACACAGACGGCCTCACGCATACGAGAGACCTACCACTAGTAAAATGGATTTGTAGATTTGCACACAATAAAGTTTATAACCGATTTTTTTAAACCAAAACTTCCGAAACAAATCTGCTACCTTCAACACATTATTATTTAACTTTGACATCGTACAGTTACCATGTCTTCAGTACAGTGCCAATACCCGATCCTGTCTTCACTCAGAGATAAGGCGTACACGTTTTATTAATGCAAATTGCCGCATGGGCCGGCGTTGCGTTATCGAGCGGTCTTGTGCACACCGACAAATAAACTTGAAAAATGACGACACAAAAATTACGCTGGCACTAGTGTTGCCAGGTCCAGTGCACCAAATTTCGAATCGGAAGGTTAAAATAATCGGGATTTTGGTTTTCAAATCGGGACAAGTACAATAGCCACAAAAGAAAACTGTTTTTTGTGAATCTGCGTATATACTTTTATTAATTACTTGGCTTTTTTTAAATGGCAGAACAAATAAAGCTCTAAAATATAACAAAATTCAAACGTAACCATTTTGACTAATCATAATCATTAAGTGTGTGTCGTTTTTTATTAAAATTATCGGATAAAGTACAGACTAAAGAGGTTAGTGAAAAATCGGGACATTTGGCGGCCCGATTAAAAGTGAAACGGGACGTATCACCAGACCCTTAAAAATCGGGACGTCCCGCGCAAATCGGTACACCTGGCAACACTAGCTGGCACAGATGGTTGGCTGTATGATGACTGCGGCATTTGCCAAAAAAACAAAATAATACGTGTTCTTTGTTTTGTGCGCGGACTTTTTGGCGGGAAGTGAAAAGTGATACAGTTCGATTTTGTTTTATTTTCCAAACAAGTGTTATTTCGAGTGATCATGTGTAATATCGGTGGAATATTAACCATTATCGTTAACGTGCACGAGTGTAGGCAAATGAAACAAAATAGGGAAAACATTGCTTTTTATGTTCTCACAAAAAGTTCATGGAAAGCTTGAATAAAGTTCCACCACTTTATTGAAGCACTAGGAGAGGGTCCGGCTTGTTGCTGTTGACCCTCATTCTCAACAAAAGTATAATAAAATGGAATATTAAACTATCAAATAATAACTACGTAAGACATGGCGGTATGGTCCTAGAGACTTTAGCCTGCCCAAACGGGCAAACTTAAAAAAAAAAAATTGTTTTGTGCGCGAAGTGCGCGAACAGACGTGATAGATTTGTGAAAGTTACACGTAGGGCCGAAAAAATTAAAAATAAGTCAAAACGATATTGGGAACACATGTTTCTATATTATAAAATCTCAGCTTTGAAAACATCTAAAAGTTTTAAAAAGGTACTATCTAAATGGCGAATTTGCTGCAAGGGAAAATTCTCATACTCCAAAATATGCATGATTTTAAAAACTAAATTAAAAATGCATACCTATGCCTGTACCTACATATACATTATACATACATAATAAACATTTATATAAATAAACAAACGTACATATAATATACGCTATAACTTCCTTGGGCACATAGTGTAGCTTAAACTTCCTGCAGTTAAAAATAAATAAAAAGGGACATTTCAAACCGGACCATGTCAATTCCAATAGCAACATTTTACCCTTTAAAATATTATCCACAGCGTATAAACGCAACGTTTAAAATGTACCACTAATACCCTAAGTCTACTTCTTTTTGTTAAAATCGATCATTATTCACAAAAAGTCAATAGCGAACGCAAAAGTTATGGCTACGACTAGACGTGTAAATTATGGTTATGCCGTTGTAAATGCTATTAGGTATCTTGTAAAAAACTCCGTTATAAGCACTAGTGGGAAGGGTATGAGAGAATTATCGGTGGTGATATTAATATTAAACAGTATCGGTAGACAGGAGACGTCACTCGTAAGTGGAAAAGATCATCAAATTATCAAGACAGGCATTCGAGGCTACTAAATATCTTTACCTACAGCTATATACTTTTATACAGCCGTAGGGTCGCAACTTATACAGATACTAGCACCTGTATTCATGTACAATACATGTCGAAGCACTTGGCGGAGAAAAAAATAATAATTAAAATGCATTTATTTCGGGTTTCTTACGACCTATGGGTCGTACAATCATACAATTATCAAAAGCACAGCAAGCACAACAATCAGAACTCCATATTTGTACGCATGTGTTCTGAGTTCTGATTGCTTGGTGTCTTACTTAGCCAAGTGTTTCGACAAGTGTTGTTCATAAATACGGGTGTCTATATACTTAACAGCGCATCCTAGCTTTCCTAGATGCTACAAAAAAGTTTTTTCTTAAATACTACGTCAACATGGAAAATACGGATGAAGCCGCATAAGAAAAATTTACAAAGGTATTTAAAATACGGCCAAAATCGGAACTAACGCTTTTACCTTGGAATGGAACCCCTAAATGTATGGCTGATGTCACAACAGCGCCCCCAATCCATGTTCATGCAGACTGGTAATGCAAATTATTGCTATTTTTCATTAATTTAATTAGCTTGCGATATATTGTTCGTTAGCATATGTGCTATTGCGATGCCAATCGCTAATATGAAATGTCGCAGTTGCGAATTCACATTTTCGTGCAAAATTTCATTATTACATAACGTGCATTATGAAATTATTGAAAAATAGAAAGAAACTATTGGTTTTTTCGATCGTTAAATCTTTCGTGTTAGGTCTCAAATGAAAGGGCTCGATGAGATAAAACCAAAATTGATTTAAAAATTGCGCAGACGATACGCACGGGGACAAGACACTCCGTCGATTCGCAATCGCAAAAGCATTAGCAGCCCGCCTCTGTAGTTCGCATTCGTGCGGCATGCTAAACGATAAATTTTAGCATTCATAGAATTTTACAACTACAATAAATTTGATTAATGCTAATATAAATTTAGCAGCATATTTATGCTGCGAACGCTAATTAATCCCACATGAATGCAGACCCTTGTCACCATAACATTCCTATCTGTCGGATAAAAATCACGTGTCAAGGTGTACTTGTAGCCTAAGCATTATGTAGGTATTACGTTCGTCATTTACTTCTATGTGTTAGAAAATGACTCTTAAATTAGGGCTAAAATAAAAAGTAATATAAATATTTTTGGAATTTGAAATTTAGCTAAGTTGAATTTGGAATTGTGTGATGAGACGAGCAAGCCGTTAGTCTAATGGAAATCGCCACGCCTGCCCTTAACAATTGCAGTGCCACCCAGAACGTTTAACACCATAAAAGCACTGCGCTGCGGTCATCACCCCGAGACATCAGATATTAAGTCTCATATGCCCAGTAATTTCGATGGCTACAATGCCCTTTAAACCGGAACACAGTACCTACTTCTTGCGCAGTACTGCTTGTCGGAAAAATAACTGGCATAGCTGTGGTACCTACCCAGACGGCCTCCCGCATACAAGAGACCTACCACGAGTAAAAGTTAGTATCTAAATGACTTTTCCAGGAATCACTCATCTTTCCTCACAGTTTGTCGAGTAAAGCTACCCACCTTCACCTAGTAATTTTTTAAAGTTTCCTTACAAGCATTGCTTACACTCTACCATTTTCAATTATCTCATGATGTTTTATTTCAATTATATGTTGCGATAATTGATGGGCCGAAACCATCATTTATGAATTACGAGTAACTTACAGCATTATGAACAGTAAGGACACTGCAGAAGTGGTTCCTCTCGTACATACGCTCATCGCACAACGCATATAACTGATAAAAAACAAATGCTTATTACTTTTCCTAACTTCGCTTATAACATCTCTTTTCTCCTCAAAGTCAGTAATTTAGGAAATTACAAAAAAACTTTTCGTTTAAATCGAATGGAATCAGGCGTGACGTTGCGGAAGTTCATCTCTAATCTGAAACGCAATGAAAATATCTAGTGTACACATCTAGTGTAACGAATATAGAATGCCACTTATCATCGCATTCGTTGACTATGAGAAAGCGTTTGATTGGGTGGAATGGTGGGCTGTAGTGCCAGCCTTAGTCAAATGTAGGATCGACGAGAGATACATCCGTATTCTTAATCACCGCCACCAGAACGCTACCGCTTGCGTCTCCCAGCTCAAAAAAACTAACAAATTCCATCTAGAAAGAGGAGTTAGGCAGGGTGACACAATATCTCCAAAACTGTTTACTCTGACTCTTGAATATCTATTCCAGCAGATGAACTGGACTGAGAAAGGGCTGGTGATTGATGGAGAAAGATCTAAGATTTTCCAATGACTTGGTTATAATACCAGACAGCATCGAAGTTATGATCGACATGCTATCTAGTGTCATTCCGTGAAATAACACAAAATAATTTAGCGGAGTTATACTAGATATTCACCAACCCGCACTGGGCCAGCGTGGCGGATTATGGCCCATACTCTCTCTACGAGGGAAAGCCTGAGTCCCAGCAGTGGAAACGTAATGGGCTGATGATGATAGTAGATATTTTCAATACGTTTCAGATTTCAAATAAAAAATCTTTAAGATTTTAAATAATTAGGAAGAAGAAAAATGATATTGCTCGGGTAGGGATCGAACCTGCGTCTTCGGAATACCGTCCCGACGCCTTAACCACTGGGCCACCGAGCCAGCTGCTCGAGCAACCAAATTTCCTCTATCCTTCTTATATCGTCTTACGGGGACGATGCCCCTGCCCGACGAGTCCCTGCCTGAGCAATATCACTTTTCATCCTAATAATTTAAAATCTTAAGATTTTTTATTTGAAATTTGAAATCTAATGCATTCAATATCAGAAATAAAAAATCTTTGTTCAAGTGACATATCAGAAAGACGAAATTATTTCAATGACTGTACAGCGGTACAGTCATTGAAATAATTCGGTAAATGAAGTTCGTTTCGTATCGTTTAAGTAGATGAACGTGCTAGTGTGCGTGAGTCGAATCGATTGTACAGAGTTTCCCTTCTCTTTATAGTGTGCAGAGCAGGGCCACACCATAATATTTGCACTGGGCCAGGCGCGAAATCATATAGATTACACAAAATGTAGGCTGTTAAATTATAATTAACGTTGTGCGGTCCTTCACTACAAACCGTTTTTTTTCCGATGAAATCTCTTAAAATGCTACCGACACACACCAATTAAATAGAAGTTGAATTAAAGGATTTTATCGAATATATTTTGTTTTTAAAAGCTTTTCAAATAGGTATTTTTCGTGATCACAGTTGGGTAATTCAATTGTTTTCAATTAGGGAATCACCTTATATTTTATGGCAATTGAAAAAAGCAGTTCCTCTTAGTTTGACAATAAGGTTCTAAGGGAGTCGTTCAGGATGTATTAAATCACACGAAATTATTTATTAATTCATAAATTAAGACCCAAAAAAATCACGCAAAGGAATTACTTTGTAAATTTTTTGTCAAGATTTTTAACACCGTCGAAAAAGAAATTCTCCAACGAGTTTGGCATCAAAGAGGACCATTCGGTAATTACACTTGCCATTAACTCAGCACTTTCATTAAAATGCTAACATAATGCGGGGGAAATTAAAACGTTGCCATCAATTCCGTTTTTAATAACTGCTTAGTGAAGAAATTCGATTTTTGACGCTGGCAAATAAATACAACAGATTATGCGCAATAGCAACATTTCGCGCCAAACGAGAAGTTAACTTTTTAATATTACTTTTTTTATTCACCTTTCAATTTATTTTTTAAGTTAACTTTTTAATACGTTTTTCGCGCCATCATCTCGTGTCCCTCGTTAAAGTTTATGAATATATTTGTATCTGTGACAAACATGTGGGTTTGACCAAAGCGGTCCGTGGGTTAATTGGCGGTAATTCTCATATTTTGATTTGATATAACAGGTTTGCTTTAATATCTTAATTTTCTGTCGATCATTCGATAATTAGTTTAATCTTTTTTGATTTATTTCTCAATGAAAATGGCTGTCATTATTACGGGCAAGGTGTAATAAAATTATGAACGCTGTAAATTTAAAATATGCCTAGAGTTATTTTTTATGTTTTTTCTTAGAGCTTGTTATGTAAACTAAGTTGATGGGTTGCCAGGTTTGCCGTTGACAGGTGCGTCCAGGATTTATTGTCGTAATTACGTGCGCGGGCGCATTGTGGCAAGCGTTATTAAGTAAAAACCAAACGCCCGGTATCATCCGGTGTCGGATCGGAAGCGTGTTCGCGCCGTACAAAACTACACTCGAGAGCAATGAATCCGGGTCACTTAAAGAATGTTAAAAATCTCGGAAACTAAAAATGATAGGTTAATGCAATAAATTGTATTTAATAGACAATGTAATACTCCTTAAATGAAAGTAAAAAAAATATGAGTCACCATACATTTTATTAACACAAAATTACATAAAGAAAAAAACTGCTGATCTCTCCTTAAAACAAAAATAGGAAACATGAAATTTTTGAACTTTATTACGATTTTCTTGAATTTTAATACTTCGTATTGCCTCCTCGTGCTTCCATTACTGCGTTTACGCGGTTTGGCATGCTGTACACCAAGTTCCTTATACGATTTTGGGGAATATTCTCCCATTCCTCTGTGAGAGCAATTTTGAGCTCACGAAGCGTGATTGGGGGAGGGTTTCGTTGTTTTACGCATCTGCCTAGCTCGTCCCAAGCATGCTCGATCGGGTTGATATCCGGGCTGCGCGCTGGCCACTCCATACGAGTAATGTTCATCTCTTGAAGGTAGTCATTCACAATCCTACCTGTATGAGGTCGGGCATTGTCATGCATAAATATAGCATCCTCACCTAAATTGACCATAAATGGACCAACGTGATCATTGAGGATTTCTTCCACATATCTTACGCTAGTTAAAGAGCCGTTTTCTATGATCACCAGCTCTGTGCGACTTTCAGAAGAAATTCCGGCCCACACAAGTACAGACCCACCACCGTAGGCTACTTTTTCTTCGATGCATGCTTGCTTGAATCTTTCCCCTGGTCTTCGATACACTCTGTGTCTTCCATCGTGCTTGTAGAGCATAAATTTTGATTCGTCGGAGAACATAACTTTTGACCAATCTTCAATACTCCAATTTACGTGGCTCTGGGCATATCTTAGTCTCGAAATACGATGCCCACGCTCCAGTTTAGGGCCGTTTGCAGGTCTAAGGGGTTTTAAGTTAGATTCAGCAAGCCGACGTCTTACTGTCCATGCACTTGGGTTACTTCCTCCGAGGCGTCGAAACTGATTGGTGAGTTCAGTTCCTGTGAGAAAGCGATTTCGAAGCATGGTGTTCACCAAGTATCGGTCTTCTCGTGCTATGGTAGACCTGGTTCTGCCCGTTCCTGGTCTGCGTAGGTTAGAACCAGTTTCTTCGTAACGTCGGAGAACTCTTTGTACTGTTGACAGCGACACACCGACAGTCCTGGCTGTATCGCGCTGACTCCGGCCGGTTTCCAGCATTGTAAGTATTCTGGTGCATTCTTCAGGCGTAAGCGACATAATTTCAGCTTGAATAATGAATATAGAGCACTATCAACATGGTTTATGTACCCACATAAATGACAGATTACAAACAAAAGCAAAACCAAATGCTGTAATTTCGTAGTTCCATCTTCGAAAGTGGCCCTTTTTCAAATTTGATTTTTTTATGATATAACTTTACAATAACTAAGAAGTTTTAATACCTTCATTTAAGGAGTATTACATTGTCTATTAAATACAATTTATTGCATTAACCTAGCATTTTTAGTTTCCGAGATTTTTAGGATTCTTTAAGTGACCCGGATTCATTGCTCTCGAGTGTAGATGTGAAAATTAAAACTTTTGAATACGATAGTAAGTTGTACTTTCTTCTAAGCATGCATAACTTACAAAAAAATTACAATCTTTACTTTTTAGTACCTAAGTAGTAACATAACTGTACAGTCAGCGACATAAGTAGCTGATCTTTTACAATTTTTCAATTGTCAGTAACACCGAAAATATACAAATTACATGCATTTTTTTGCAATTTCCCTATTCGCACAGGATATTAACAGACTTTTGAATGCAACATTCAGTGAAATTAGACAAATATTGAAAGTGTAGTCAATCTTAAATTCACTTACGTTCAACTAATTTTATCGCTGACTGTTACTACCATCAGGTAGACAAGTCGCTCAACCGTGAAATGCAATGAAATGAAATAAGTTTATTATGGCAAAAGCATGAACAAATACCTACTTAACTAATTATTAATGACTTAGTAGGTATACTAGGTATGGCCACAAAACGGCCCTACTTAGCATTATGCCGGCTGAAGCAACCAGCGCTGATCTTCTGTAGGAGTCTCCCGGTGACATGTGCCTATGTGTTCTATCTTCGACTACCAAAAATGGATCTATGAGCGATAACTAAAACAAATGTTTTAAATTACAGAGGTCTATCAGTATCGCTATATTCAATTATTTATGTTTTAAAGTTTGAAAAATTCTTTTCGTTAAAAATGTGTATAGAATGAATGACTTTATTGGTAACAACTAATAAAGAGTTACTCAGCAATAATGTGTTCCGGTTTGAAGGGAATTGTAGCCATCGAAATTACTGGGAATTGTGAGACTCAACAGCTAATTGTCTCAGGGTGACGAGCGCAGTGCAGCGCCGCGCAGGATTTTGCCAAACAAAGTTCTGGGTAGTGCTGTTATTATTATGAGCTGGCGTATTGCTTACCATCAGGCAAACGACCAGCACGTCACGTCATTCAGTTACATAAAAAGAAATCATTCACCACAATACAGAAAAATTAACAGCTTAAACAAACTTAACAATATAAGTGTCACAAAGGGCGGCATTATAAAGAGATCTCTTCCAGACAACCGTTGATGGAAAGGAATAACATATAAAGGCTGGGTGTAGTTTAATTCCAAGTAACTATGAATGTCCAATGTTTTTCAACATTCATAGTTATTAGTAAATCCTGAAATGGGAGGTTTTGTGTCGATATTTATGTAATTTTTGCAGTCATATTTGATTATAATACAATACAATGAGTAAATGACACTTGACACGTAGTACTGTTCATATACTCACCGAGGTAACGTCACCAGCTTTTTGGGCACCTTACCTGCAGACGGCGACTTAAATTCTGTTTTTTTCTTTAAATTCGAATCGATTAAATCGACCGTATCGTCACTTAACAACAGGTGAGATAGCGGTCAAACGCAAGCCAATAAATAATAATAAAAAAAAATTTTAGTCATTCTCTTCTTTCTTTCTCCTGGCTATTGTCCTAATTTATTTGGGGTCAGCCTGTAGTCCGCGCCACACCGTACGGTGGTGGGTTGTCTCTTTCTTCGTGTTTGTGTATGTCATGTTATTTTTTATTGTTTGTAACCAGGGCTTTGGTGGTCGTCCACGGCCTTTCTTTTCTCTTCTATATTCATCAGTTTTCTAATTTTTTTTTTTAATTTTAGTCATTATCACTGTATATATTTATAAATAAGTTATTAAAAAGGTTTACATTCTTTTAAATCTATAGGCATCCGAACTAGCTAAAAACTGTGTTTAGGGTGCCAGTAGCTTCTCCCATATAGATTTACCTACTCAATTTATCAAGTATTTCACGAATAAAAGATATCAATAGGTTTATAAATAGTAGTACAAAATCTCTAAAAAGGCTCCTCAGTTTCTTGTCGTATCTTCAGAGTAGTGGTTCTTTTTCCGATCCGGTGGTAGAGTCATGGTGATAATTTGACGTTCATAAGTGCGTCTGTGATGCCATAAATGAATAAAGACATTTTGACTTTGACTTTGAGTAAAGCATACTATACAGTTAGTAATTACATAGAAGACAAAGATGCATGGAACATTCCGCTTCTGCCAAGTAGCCAACTGGCACATAAGAAAATAATATTGTCAAAAACAAACATAAAATATTGTAACAAAAGTTCTAAAAATATGCCTCTCAGTTACTTGCCGTATCTTCTGAGTAGTGGTTCTTTTTCCGATACGGTGGTAGAGTCATTGTAATAATTGATGTTTATAAGTGCGTCTGTGACGAAAATCTGAAAAAAAAAGTATTTATTGTTATACCTAGTTATGTTATGCGATGTAAGGTAAAACACGATCGTCCGGCCATACACATTTTACTTGCCTACATATGGTATGTCCTTATGACCAAGATTAGGTGTGGAACTTTCATAGTCAATAGGGAATATTAAGTCTCCTTTTCCTCGTCACAGTTCAGCATTTCTCTGTAAATTGTCGTTACTTTTTAATATATTCGTTAGTCTGATTCATTATGTTTGCCAAATACGACTGTACCTACCTACGTAGTTCACATTCAAATTCAAAATATTTATTATTTGGACAAGAATGATCCATAGTAGGTAAATTTAAAATTGTATTAGTAGTAACATCACAGAAAACACACAATTTTTTTTTTTATGATTAAATGGGCTCACGTTGGACAACAACTCACCTGATGGTAAGCGTAGTTGCGGTCTAAGGTGGAGCACGTTTGCCCATGAGGTGCCTGTTCACTCTTGTCTTAAAGAGACCCAGGTTGTAATTGGAAGGAAATAAGTATTCTGGTAGAGAATTCCACTCCTTTGCGGTACGTATGATGAAAGAGTCAGCGAAGCGCTTTGTGCGGACTGGTGGTATGTGCACAACATAAGGGTGAAGTGACTCACCTCGCCTGGTGGTCCTAAGATGGAATGGGGATGAAGGAATCAGCTGATGCAGGTCTTGTGCACACTCCCCCAATGTAGTCTGTAGAAAATCGACAGGCTTGCCACTTGTCTTCTGTGTTTAAGGCTTTGTACCTTCTTCCTTTCAAGAGCCTCATCGCCAATCAATCTAAGAGCACGTCGCTCAATCGAGTCCAGAGCCGCAAGCTGATATTTAGCTGATCCGTCCCATATATGGCTGCAGTACTTTTTTATTATTATACAATATACTATAATATATCATTATAAAGAGGAAAGATTTGTATTTGTGTATGTTTGTAACGAATAAACTCGAAAACTACTAGACCGGCTTCAAAAATTCTTTCACTAATAGAAATCTTTTTTTTATGTAACTGAATGAAGAGACGAGCTGGTCGTTTGCTTGATGGTAGCAATGCGCCAGCCCATAACAATAACAGCACCACCCAGAACTTTGTTTTGCAAAATCCTGCGTGGCACTGCACTGCGCTCGTCACCCTGAGACAATAAGCTGTTGAGTCTCGTAATGCCCAGTAATTTCCCTGGCTACAATGCCCTTCAAGCCGGAACACAGTAATGCTTGCGCACTACTGCTTGGCGGCTGAATAACTGGCAAAGCGGTGGTACCCACCCAGACGACCTCTCGCATGCGAGAAACCTACCACCAATATAAATAAAGCTGCACTATTCACAGGCTATTTATTATGTCGAGGCGAACGAAGTCGCTAACGGTTGCTAGTAACAAATAAAACAAAAAAAAATACCTAGCCAGCATGTCATGTACCTACAAGGCATTCCGTGTGGAGGAGAACCATCTTCTAGTTCATTCATCGCCCGCACGAATTGCCTCAGTGCAGGCGCATGCGAATCCTCTGCCACAGTATTCAGGATGCTGTTTCTATTCCCCCGCACCCTCCTCATCAGTGATGCCTTTCTTCCGAATGACGGCGAAAAAACCGTTAGTTCGGGCCTGGGCAAACATTCCTGAGGCACTACAAAAGCGGAGAAGTCTCAACATCATCCTGAAAATGTTTTTAATATTACACTCGTAACATACGGACGCGTAAGGTGTTCAGCGACATTTTGCCTATTTAACCGACTTCAAAAAAGAAAAAGATTCTCTATTCGATCGTAATTTTTTTTATAATTGTAACCTGAGAACTCCGTCGCTCATGAACCGATTTCGAAAATTCTTTTTGCGTTGGGTTCAGTGAACCTTGGACATCGAAGATACATTAAAAGCATTTTTTTGATTGATAACACGTATACTTGTTTAACCATAGACTGCTCGAAAGATTGTTGTAAGACAACAATCGGGACCATCGAGTGAACGCGCCCTTCGCAGCACGGTAGCGCTCAGACGTAAATTTCTACCACAGAAACGGTTGAAATGAAATCATTGAAATCATTTATTTGCAATACATGTTGGTACATACATTAAAGATGTTAATTTAAATATGATCAGATCCGAAACACGTAGTCAATTATAAGTGACATGCAAATATTCAATTATCCGGTTACCCATTTAAGTTAATGAACGTTTAAACAACCTAGCACATCTGTTACGAGCGGCTAGGCGAGCTACGCAACGAGCGCTACAGATATCGTGGAAACCTATGCTCAGCAGTGGACTGCTCTAGTCTGATGATGATGATGATGATGATGGATATGATTCGTTCCTATTTAGATCACGTTTACCTCTGAAATTCCATGTAAGTACTAAGTGCTTCAAGTTTGATTTGATTTTTAATTGTTTTTTATGTTTTTCAACGCCCTAATGTATTTTTTAGAACATTTATATTATTTTTTATTTGAGTTTCATTTTCTACACCGTCGACCGCATCATTGCTTATCACCAGGTGAGACAGCGATCAAGCAGTTATTTTTACTCAATTTGCGAATACCTGACCCCGTTATCTCACGAGCCCGTCGATATCTCGTCACTGTCGCTTAACCGGTACCCATCACTACACGCGGTGGGACAATTTGTTTTGTCGATAATATTGGGGAATTTTTTTTAGGGTCCCGCATAAAATTTATTAGCTTATGCCATTAAAATTTGTGTCTGACGTCTGGCCGTCTGATGAGAATAATATTGTTGTAAAAGATAATGCGAGTGAGCTAGAGTGAGTGTGGCTCAGCGGGAACTCGTGTGAATTTAGATCCGGTCCACCGGAGTTCGAACCCCGCTGGCCCCAAACCAATAACTTTCTTAAGTGCGGATTTAACTTGCTCTAAAACGGCGAAGGAAAACATCGTGAGGAAACCTAAACTTCCAAGAATCACAAAATTTAAGGACAAATTTGTGATATCCACCAACCCACTAGGGGCCACTGTAGTGGATTATAGCCCAAACCACCGATTAATAAAAGTTACTACCTCCCATACTTTCTCTGTAAAAGAAGATAAGATGTATGGATTATAATTTGTAACCAAATTAGGTGAAAAGAACTAAATTGATTTTGATGACATTTTGTAAGGTAGCTATATACTGGAATAGGTTTTATCCCTCAAAATTGTTCACGCTAAAGAAATCGCGGAATGCAGTCAATAATATAAATAATTTAAATAGACTACGGAACCCTCATCAATAGTGTCGATATTCTCTTACCCGATTATTTATCGATATTTTTTTCTCGAAGCGTTAATTCCCATCCTGTCGGCGGCCAAGATTGACGCCCCACTGCTAACAAGAAAGCTGTTGATAATTTTATGTGCGCCGCATTTTCAACAACGACCACCCGATGGTAAATTGCAAAGAGTGAATGCTGGGTACTTGAGGCGCGCGGAATGCTGGAAGCCTGTGCCAAGAAATGCAGGAGAGCGTGAGACTTTTTATGTAGGAAAAGCTTTAGTTCATTAAGTCAGCTAATATATGAAAAAATCTAGGTAAACAAGAATCAAAGAATTAGACAGCCTCTTTCGTGTAGTCGTTTGGCGAATCAGGTCTCATCATCTCGGAGATTGCGGGTTCGATTTCTGATAAGGGACAAAAATTTCGTACACGAAAAAATACCGCAAATAGGTATTAGTTTCGTGTCTGTTGTGGGACCACGGTCGTCGTAGTTCCTGGTTCTAGTTAGAGCCAAGATCTATGTGATTGGGCGTATTCACACATCAGGCGAGATAGTGGCCAAACATAGATCTATAAGGCGTAAAAAAAATATAGTATTTTTAATAATCTGTGACAAAATATGTTATTCAACGGAGAGATGAGTTTCTATCACTATACTTCCTCTAAATGGTATGTTTATGTAAAACAAAAAACCGCCATTCGCGTCTGTGAATATTGCATAGCTTCTATCGCGGGCCTTGAGCGTGGAGACCGAATCCAGAAATTCCGTAACGAAAATAACCTAACACCCCCCACTCCGAATGCTATGCAATAGCTTTACCGCGGCAGTCTCCGAGTGCCACACGTTTTTTTTTTCTTTTGGAAGTGTTTTAAACTAAATAATAATCATATATTGCTTTTCACCCCCCTTTTGCCCCCCTTTTTCTTGGTTTTTTATCCGTGTGACATTTAGATACACGTGGCCTGGAAAATAGTGTGTGAAAAAAAAGTGTTCCTGACACTGTGTGATAAAAAGATACACATGGCGCCAAGGTGTTAAAATAATTGATCGAAAGAAAGAAAGAAAGAAATATCAATCCTAATAAATAAATATTGAAATAACAAGATAAGACAATATTACTTACTTTTATTTATAACTGTGTGAGGAGACAAGCAGCTCGTTCGCCTGGTGGCAAACAACACGTCTACCCAATTGTCAAAATTGTGCCAGTCTTCTCAGCTGTATAAAACAAATGGCTGAATTTATGACCGTGGATAACACTCTTCCATTTAGGTAGCCCCAATCGAGAAAAAAAAAATTTTACTCCTGTTCCCACTCAATATGTATGCAAATTTGCAAATACGATGCAGAAACATATCTTATTATTAACGAGAAATAATATCTATTTGCACTAAAGGTGTGAAAAAGATCATAAAGGTAAAGATAAAAGGGGCAATTCAGACCCCCTAGTAAAACACAATTGCCGGGTCCACACCGGGCGATTGTGGCTTAGTGGGAGAACGTGCGAATTTCGATCCGACGCATCCGAGTTCGAACCCCGCTGGCCCCACACCACTGACTTTCATAAGTTATGTGCGGATCTAATACTTGATCTAAAAACGGTGGAGGAAATCATCGTGAGGAAACCGGTATGTCCAAGAATTCATCACAAAAATTCAAGGACATGTGACATCCATTAACTCGCACTGGGCCAGGGTGGCGGATTATGGCCCATACTCTCTATGAGTGAAGGCCCGTGTTCCGGCAGTGGGAACGTAATGGGCTGATGATGATGTCGTTTGTTTCGTCACAGATTACTTACCAGTTACTATGTCACAACTCGTTTTTTTGTCGTTTGTACCGGGCAAGATGCGTCCACACCGCGCGTTTGGATCGTGATTCCGCCGCGCTCGTTGGAGCGGACCTGGATCGGCCGGTGTGAACCCAGCTATTGATTAAAGATGGACACGACGATATTATATAATTTACTTATAAGTGATAATGAAATCGTACGTCTTTTATTTTTTGTAAGAGAGAACCCTGCCAAATTTGGTTGTAGGGAGAACCAAAGCAATATCGCCAAAGTCATAACGGCTCATAAATGTCTATTGTTGCCTATGGATTCTCAATAATGTTCTGTAATAAAGTCTATTATGTGACAATAAATTATTATTATTAATATATAAATTATTATCAGCCGAGACGTGGACACTCACGGTACGGCTGATCAACAAATTTAAAGTCGCTCAGCGGGCTATGGAAAGGGCTATGCTTGGAGTTTCTCTGAAGGATCGTATCTGGAACGAAGTAATTCGACAGAGAACTAAAGTCACCGACATAGCTCACAGGATTAGCCAGCTGAAGTGGCAGTGAGCCGGCCATATTAGCCGTAGAACCGATAACCGTTGGGGTAGACGCGTTCTAGAGTGGAGACCACGAATTGGCAAACGTAGTGTAGGACGCCCTCAGGCTAGGTGGAGCGACGATCTTCGCAGGGTGGCTGGTAGCAGCTGGATGAGAGTAGCCGGGGATTGTGCTCAACGGCGTGCATTTGGAGACTCCTATGTTCAGCAGTGGACTGCGATAGGCTGATGATGATGATGATGATGAAATTATTATTATTATTTCACTAGTTTCACTCGTGGGTTCCCGAGATAAAAAGTAGCCTATGTCCTTTTCCTAAACCTAAAGTACACACATACCAATTTTATTAAAAACTGTTCAGTAGTTTTTTTGTGTGATTGAGTAACAAACATCCATCCATCTATCCATCCATCCATCCATCGATATATCCTTACGAACTTTCGTATTTATAATATTAGTAAGTTTTGGTCATGTCACAGACAAATAAACATTACATAAACAAATAATGTTGCTACGGGACCAAATTGTACAAAAATGCATGCGTTTTCTTTGTTTTTTTATGAACTGAATAAATTCAGTTTTCGCCTCACAGACGCACTTATGAACGTCAATTAGTACAATGACTCGGAAAAAGAACCACTACTCAAAAGATACGGCAAGAAACTGAGGGGCATTTTTTAGAACTTTTGTAAACTACTGCTTCTGCAACTACGAATGTCACTGACCACAGACTAAACAAGCAAATTTCAGTATACTAAAATGTACAACAACCCCGACTCAAAAAAACCTATAAAAAGTAAAAACCAGCTGACCCGATTTTGATAAAAAAAACATGTCTTAGAACCATCGGTAGATAACCTGCTTTCAAATAAAATACCGCATCCAAATCGGTTCACCCGTTTAAGAGCTACGGTGCCACAGACAGACACACACAGTGGTCAAACTTATAAAACCCCTCCTTTTTGCGTCGGCTAAAAACAAAAATCGATGTAGCAGGCTTCGTCGCTAAAATTCAAATAAGATGGCGGACTGCTAGTATAACCACGCACACACGTAAATAAAACACCTAAAGTAACTATACGTTGCATATACACATAGTACGTGTTTACTAACTCCATTCATTAACTATTCCACGCTCACTGCGTTGATTATGTAGATGTGATCGATATCGTTGTAATTCAAAACGTTATAACGAGATCTAGTAAACAAAATCGCGGGTTAAATCACTGTTTATGACGCCGTAACGTTGTCTGAGTGATTAAAGGTAACTAATATTATTATATGCAGCCATGAAATTGGTTAATCATAATTGTTGATAAATGCTTCTAGGAATACTGCGCTACCTTTCTAAGTTATGGGACGGGTAAGTCTAAGAAATAGCCTTGACAGCCTCTGTGGTGTAGTGTGCCCAACCACTACGCCACAGAGGTTGGCTCAAATTTCATACACCACTGAGTTTGCGGGTTCGATTCCCGCGACGAGACAAATGTTTGTGCACAAAAAACGTAGTAAGCATTTGTTTCGTATCTGGGTGTTGTTGGACCATCGTCCTTATAGTCCCTGGTTCCCGAGATACAGAGAATCTTAGTTAGGGGCCAGGATCTATGTATATGATCGTTGGGCGTATTTATTTGATTTATCTATTATTTATTTAATAAGGATACAATTGCTGTACCTAGGTTTAGACTGAGTAAATCGAATAAGTCTTACATGGGCAATTGTCTGAAATGTATAACGGAGCTCACAGAAAGTAAATTTAATAATATTGTCAAAAACAAACATAAAATATTGTAACAACAAAAAAAATGCCCCTCAGTTTCTTGCCGTATCTTTTGAGTAGTGGTTTTTTTTCTGATGCGGTGGTAGATAATTGACGTTCATAAGTGCGTCTGTGATGCCAACATTTAATAAAGAACTTTTGAACTTTGAACTTATCCTAAAATATTGCATCAAAGTCAAAAAGTCAAAGTCAAATATCATTTATTAAATAGGCACAAAAGTGCACTTTTAAAGGTCATAAACACATGATACAAATAAAATATGTTAAAATTTTTAACTTATGTTAACATGACTTGACGAAAACTGACTCTACCAGTGCTTCGGAAATACGCCCGCTAGAGAAGATAGCACCAAGAAACTCTGCGGGGATGTCTTTTTTTCAGCACAATTACGTATAAATTAGAATTAACAGAATGTCAAACAAGAAATGCGAGTGAGATGTCCCATAGACATAGTATCAGTAACAGAAAAGTGTAAATAAAATATAAGTAGGTATGACAGTAGCAGTAGGAGTGACTAGAACAGACCAGTCCCCGCAAGCAGCACCCGTTCACGAGTATGACTTGTGGACCGGCCATCTTAGCATACTTGTCAAAGTCCGATGATAATGCAATATCATGGTGACAGCTAGCTGATCTGATGATGGAGCCGGAAGGTGGGCAATGGAACTCCTTGACGCATATTCGTAAACTACTAGTGTTTGGGCTCATTTTTTCTGCTCGCGATTCCGACTACGAACTTTTTTTTAAACTTGTTTTGAAACATATTTATCAACAAAAATGTAGTTTTAGGAAGATTTACCAATATTTTGGTGCGGCGTTAACCGCAGAAAGATTAAATTGAGACAAGGTCGTCAATCAATTAATATAAATATTTCGAGGACAATAGAATTTTAACTATAATTTCTAAACAAATAAATACAATTTGTCAAACATATAAAATGACCCATTCGTATTTTGTAACACTCTGACCTTTAAACGTTGTGTAGGTTTGACATAATTCGTAATTTATAGTGCACTAGCCTCCCGCCCCCGGGTCTTCCCGCGGCATTTCGGATTATGACACTTCCCTATGTCATAATTGTTATGATACCATATATTATGTTTATAACTCACATATAACGTTTACGCTACGATAAAAGATGAAAAGTTTGGTCTAAATTTATTTTTATTTGGTTTAGCTGCGCCCCGCGGTTTCATCCGCAGTTTGCCGGAAAAAAAGCGTGCGTTCTTTCCAGGACCTAAAGTACCTACAAATCAAATTTCATCAAAATCCGTTTAGTAGTTTTTGCGTGATTGAATAACAAACATTCATCCATCCATCCTTAAAAACTTTCGCATTTGTTATATTAGTAGGCTAGTAGGATTTAGATATTTACCCAGATTATGAAAAAAACCCAGTCCGTTTTCGACCGATTCGACTTCGACAAAATTGACCTACGTATTTTCCACGGTATACTATCATTTTACCGAACCATGGTTCTCTTCTGTAGTACTTCTGATCACAGAAATCAAAATATTGAATTGACATTGTATTTATTATAATTAAAAATGTTTTAAAGCACTCGATCAAGTGAAAAGGGGTCAAAATATATGTGTAAGACGGGGACTGTCTTTAAGTGCATCATTAAGGAGATGCAATCAAAGACAGCCCCGATAAGTGCGAGGACTATATATTGAAGATATGAAAATTATTTGTGATTGGGCTATTGAGGTGAACTTTCAATGTATGAGAGCCGGTCTATGATATGAGACCTCGGCACCTGCCAGTTCTGTCTCAAGAAAATATTTTGGCAGGTGGTGACTCGCCACCATTTATTATTATTATTATCAGCCTGGTTCGTCCCACTGCAGGGCGAAGGCTTCCCTACCCTCCGTCCACTCCTCACGGTTTAAGGCTGTTTGTGTCCAGTCCTTCCAGTATGCGTCTAGCTCGTCTCGCCATCTACGTCTGGGCCTCACCACTTAGTTACATAAAATTTTTTTAGAATAAATCTTTGAGTACAATGTACAGACATCCCTCTAGAAGATTGTAGCACTAGATGTGTTATAAAAATACACAGAGGCGTCACACAAGCTGTTTTGGCGTAGGCGATAGTCTTAATTGACTGAGGTTAAGGATGCCGTGTCTCGAACATAATAGTAACTTGACGCAATGATCAAGGATCAATAATAAATTAATTAGTCATAATTTTAGTCGTAATTAAATATCTATTACGAGTCAGAGCGTTCTGATAAAATCTGTGATAAATACATGTTATGTTTCAGGTTTTTTAATTGTCTGCAGCGCAAAAAACTTAAGTTCTGTGTACTGTGAACTAATTTATACTAATACTAATCTATACTAATGCTAATATTATAAATAACAAGCTGACACCGCGCAGTTGCGTCACACGTCGCCGACAAAACTTGTCACATATTCTTTTTTTTTATGTAACTGAGTGACGAGACGAGCTGGTCGTATGCCTGATGGTAAGCGATACGCCAGCCCATAACAATAACAGCACCCCCCAGAACTTTGTTTTTCAAAATCCTGCGCGGCGCTGCGCTCGTCACCCTGAGACAATTAGCTGTTGAGTCTCATAATGCCCAGTAATTTCGCTGGCTACAATGCCCTTCAAACCGAAACACAGTAATGCTTGCGCACTACTGCTTGAATATTTTAATATAAATTATATGTATGTTAGTTCTAAGGTATTTTATATGGGCCGTAGAATAAGTAAATAACATCTGCAACTTATTTTAATGTTTCCTGAAATAAAGATTAAATAATAATAAATAGGTAAAATTGTTTGTATGCAGATATGTTTGTAGGAGGTAATCTATCGAACTACTGATCCGATTTTGAAAATTCTTTCACTAATAGAAAGATACATTACCCCTGAGTAACATAGGCTGTATTTTATTACGTTAACGCAAATGCAGTCGCGGGCGGTTGCTAGTCTGAAATATATGTACATGTGTATAATTATTATAAAATTATAAAACATACGATATTAGTATGAAAGTTTTCGTGAGTTTGATTCATTATAAATATTTAATAAAACGACTAGGACTCACGCAGTTTGTCGAATTCGTCGACCTAGGTTTCGAGCATATCCGATGCTCTTCTTCATGGCGAGCTTACGACTAATTCGACAAACTACGTGAGTCCTAGCCGTTTTATTAATTATTTATAACGTACGATATATTTAGAGAAAATGAAATCATTTACGAAATTTTATGAAAATTTGTCTTTTAATTAGTGAAAATCACTTCAAACATCATTCTTTATACAATTAAACCATCCATCACAGATACATTTACGAACGACAAATTTTCACAATGTCTTTTTTTTACTATAGTAAAAGAAAGACTACCACCGTATGGGAAAAAGACCTACTCAGAAGATACGGCAAGAAACTGGAGAAAATATCTAATACCTACATTTTTAATAATAATAATAAATTCATTTATTTCAGGCAATTATACAGTTAACAAAATAAAAGTACCAGAGGCCCATAAAATATATACCTTACAGGCCACCATACATACAAATTATAAAAACACTAATTTCTACTAGACACTAGGCACTTCGGTGTAGCCTCTCGGTAGCGCCGGAACACTATTCCCTCGGGCCAAAATTCTCAAAATTTTTGATTGCACGATACGCACCACCGTATTGCAGATCGCAGGGGAAGCGCAGATGCCTATATTACAGGAATACGCCTATAAGCATTTGAAGCTTAACAACTGGTAGTGAGATAGAGCGAGTGTGGCTCAGTGGGAACACGTACTACTTTCGATCCGACGCACCTGAGTTCGAATCTCACTGGCCTCACACTACTGACTTTCTTAAGTGTGGATTCAACACTCGCGCTGAAAAACGGTGAAGGAAAACATGGTAAGGAAACCGGCATGTTAACTTAAGAAAGTCAGTGCGGAGCCAGCGGGATTCGAACTCGGGTGCGTTGGATCGAAAGTCGCACGTGCTCCCATTGAGCCACACTCGCTCCTTGAGACATTGGGGTATGATGGGTTAATCAACATCAAATGCAGTATAGTCCTATATAAACTTGTTAGGGACCAGAATATACCTATGTATGTGTAAGAAGAATAAGTGAATTTCAGTAAACTAAAATTTGAAAAGTCCCCGACACAAAAAACTTATAAAAAGTGAAAAACGACTAAACCCATTTTGATAAAACATATCTAAGAACCACTGCTAGAAAACCTGCTTCCAAATAAATAAAAAAACCGTTATATCCTAAAAATCGGTTCACCTGTTTAAGAGCTACGGTGCCACAGACAGACACACATAGCGGTCAAACATATAACACCTCTCCTTTTGCGTCGGGAGTTAAAAAAAAGAATTGCCATGGCAGTATAAAAGTGCGAAGAGATATTTAAACAAAAAATTTACTAGACTACAACGTCATGTACCTCGTATAATTTGATTATACTTGTCCACACGTGGGCGAATTAGGAATGTTTAAATGCCATTGAGCAAATTATTGAGCATTTGAGATACGAGGCTGATGTTTTGTGTGCAGTGCCGCTCGGCAATGCAATTACAAGTTCTGGCACTGCAACTGTTGCGGGCAAGTGTGGTGCTTACTCATTGTGTTACTATTATAACTATAAACCCACCTGTTATGTCGTATTTTTTTTATATAACTGAATTTCAAGACGAGCTGCACGTCTGCCTGATGGTAAGCAATACGCCAGCGCATAACAATAACAGCACCACCCAGAACTTTTTTTGCAAAATCCTGCGCGGCGCTGCACTGCGCTCGTCACCCTGAGACAATTAGCTGTGTACACAGGGTGGCGTAAACATAATGTGATAGGCTGATCTTTAATACCCCAAAATCAGCGCCACCTGTATGTGGTTTCATTTTTTTTTTTCACATTATCGTTAATTTTGAACACTTTCTGAAAAGTTGTCGGATCCCCTATTTAATGCGATTACATGAAGATTGACAATAGAGAAAAGGAGCTCTACGTTTCTTATGGTTTCTTTTCAATTGTCTTTTCCTATTTCAATTTAATGTAAGTGCCTATAAATAAATGCGGGCATATGAGCTTTAATATACTGTCTCGAGGTGACGAGCGCAATGCAGTGTTTTTATGGTAGCTATTAAAAGTTGTGGGTGGCAATGCAACCGTTATACCATCAGGCGAATGACATAATCGTTGCTCAGTTGCAAAAAAATCGATTTAATTGTTATCTACGCGTCCGTACCTATTTACTTTATTATTCGACTGTACCTGCTGTTATGCGACATCTCACTCGCACACCTTTTTTAAATTTTTGTTAATTTTAATTTATAATTAATTGTTCCTTGTTTTTTAGGACATTTAAAAAGAGTTGAACAAAGAGACATTCCCGCAGAGTTTCTTGGTGCTATCTTCTCTAGCGGACGTATTTCCGAAGCACTGGTAGAGTCAGTTTTCGCATTTCTTTTCTGGGCCCGGCCTTCAATCTGAGTTTGGGAAAGAAATGGGTTACATGCATACCTTTTCTTTTAATGTCAAAATATCTTAAGTTACAGTTTTATGGTACTAGTGTGTAATGTTGGTGATTACCGCTGAGGCGCCACTGAGATCGAGCCGTTAGGTGAGTGTCTTAAGAGAGCCGAGGTCGATAATCATCAATACACACGTGTATCATACGACGATTTTCAAACACACTTGTGAATAAAATAACAATAAAAACTCATTTTTAACCGACTTCAAAAAGGAGGAGGTTTACAAATCGACGGTATGTTTTTTTTTTTGTGTGTTTGTTACGTGATTACTCCGCCAATTATGCATTGATTTCGATGATTCTTTTTTTGATTGGTAGGTAATACTTCAGAGGTGGTCCCATGTAAATTTTATCGAAATTCATTTAGTAGTTTTTGAAAAAATTAGCAAAAACAAAATATTTAAGTTTAATCTTCAAGTCGGTTCTTGTTTTTTCGTAACCAACTTTCTAAAGGTGGAGGTTTGTATTCGACTGCTTCACCTGCTTCACCCAGGGTTGACTTCCGGGGAGAGAACTCCTCAACGGTGAATAGTACAGGCACAACATTTCGTAAATGGATTTAACCATAATAGCCTGTTCTAAATTCCATCATGACATGGCTGATACACCCAGGATTGGCTTCCGGCGAGGGAACTCCTCAACAGAGAATAGGACAGACATGAAATTTTTTTGTACATGCATTTAATTGTGATAGCCCGTTTTAAACTTCGTCATGATGTGGCTTCTAGATCATAAAAGCTTGTCTTTAAAAACTTTTTGAATTAATTTAATTAAAACTTGTTTTTCACTAAAAAGGGTAAAATAAATTATTTTTCAAAAAAAACTAAACCGACTTCTATAGTAGATAGAGACTACCTACAAGTAGTACTTACTATATACATAGTATTTATCCACTACCTATTAGACTTGGCTGGCACCGACTTTAAATATGAGTGGGTAGCGCTTATGATAATTATATTAATTTATTTTTTACTTTTGAGTGCCATTTGTGGTTTTGAAGTCGGTTTAGTTTTTTTTGAAAAATAATTTATCAACAGTGAAAACGAGTTGTGAAAAATAATTCGCTATGGCGGGAAAAATTAATCAGTTTTCCTATGCGAGCGCATTGCGATCATCCACAGACTAAAGGGTGAGGTTTCTTTTTATTTTCCGCGCATAGGGTTTGCGCCTATTCTGCCACGTACAAAATGGGGAATTTAAAGTTTTCTTTTATTACAGAGAAAACAACATTTATATTTGAGTGAAAGTTTTATTTATTAAACACGTACGAGTTAAAATTATCTATTTAAATAAGAAATTGCATGAAATGAGCAAGCAATAGGAACATTAATTTATTTGTTCTATTAAACAGGATCTTTTTTTGAATAAAAACTTTTGTAAGTACAAAGCACCTCAACCAAAAAAATTAAAAAAAAAAAACTATAACTCACTAGTGAGTTATAGCTAGTGTGAAACCTCAATGGTTATAGCAATGAAAAAGTCACAGTTTGATTATGGGTGTCATTCTGTGCCTAATTGCGGTGACCATAGAGCCACTTTATGAGCAAGTGTGTTGAAAAAGTATTTTAATTGAGGTGTATTATGTGTTATTGACGTTTAAAAGTGCATTTTTGTGCCTATTTAATGAATATCTTTTAACTTGACTTAAAAAGCTAGTAGTTCTTCTTCTCTCGTGTGGGAAGCCAAATCACTAAATGTTGCTAAGGGAAATGATAAAATAGTGTTGTTATTTTAACATCCTCCGCGATTTTTATTATGCACCTTAGTGATTTGATCAAATCTCCGTTTTCATCATTTGCCTGCGACATATCTACCGAATGGTTACCGAAACCGCGTATTTAATGGCCCAACATTGTATCACTATCTATTTAATAAATATCGTTTGACTTGATATGTTATCGATTAAGGCCTCTTTTTGTCGATACATAATAATAAACTTTACACGTACTTCATTTCAACATCTTCGCAATGAGATCGATCAACTGTCAGATAAGCTATAAAACTTCAGGAGATCTTTAAGACTTTTTACTGAGCCACTGCAGATACGTTTTCATAATTTTTTGTCCACCCCTTAAGGGCTCGCTCCCATCATTTCGGCGTCGAAAAACTGAATATAATCTTATCAAAATCAACTATCTATCAGCCTTCACCAATAAATACGTCAGGGCACTGACAGTCGGAAATAAAGTGACCACATCCCACAATGGGGTAATTTGACGGCACGTCAAAATCTCAGCTCTCATGCGCATTTAATAAAGATCTAAGATCCATAAGCAGATCAAAGATAAGACCCTACAGATCATCACTAGAGATAGTTAAGTATTTGAAAGTATAAAATGTTTGGACAGTTCTCGTATAGAATCTTTCGACTGTAAACGCAGGAATATGACGCATCTTCCTCGGTGCCACCTCAATCAACTACCACCTTTATCACCTTCACTAAAAACTTATATTCCTGTACCGTCTTTGCTTGTAAGACAAGAACCTTATCATAAGCATCAAAGGAAACAAAACCTTAAAACTAAGTCGGGAAGGTGGTAAGTGCCAAATCCAGGTTATTATCTGGTGGCATCGCTTGACTTTCGCACGATTGATCGATAGTATTTTTTGCTGGGGTTTATTTATAAAACAATCGAACGTCTCCCTTGCGATAAAGGTGAAGACCCCTACCAAGGAACATTGACACAAAAAACCATTTGAAAATCCCGTCAGTAGGTACATACAATAGGGGATCGGACAACTTTTCAGAAAGTCTTTAAAATTAAACATAATGTATAATACATATATATATATATATATATAGCCATGAAAAATCATATTTTAATTAAATAAACTCCTAAAAGTACCTAAGATTATGTTTAAATGTTATGTTTCAAATATTGCCGCGTGAAAGGTCACTCCAGACGTATGACGTCACACGCTGGCCAACGAAACGACAAGCTCTACGAAATCAAACTTGCAAAGTTATTTTTACATTTTTGTGAAGTTTAAAGACTTTAGGGTCGTCATGGCATGAAAAACATATCGTTTTGATTTAGATAAAAAGCAAAAATATAAAATAAACACAAGCTTCGCACACGGTACATATTTTCTTTCAAATAACGTCTTGTACTGTGTTGGTGTTCCGGAACAGATAAAAAAGGTTAGATTTATTAGGTTGTATTTATTGATTTAAAAATATAAATTAATTAATTCTTTTTACAAAAATATTGATTGAATGGTCTTTCGAATTCGACAAACATTCGTTCTAACTACATTTTAGATTTTTTTTCGATTACTGTCCGATCCCCTATTGTTTCGAAACCTCATCATCATCAGTCCATTACATTCCCACTGCTGGGACTCGGGCCCCTCGTAGAGAGCCATATGGGCCATAATCCACCACGCTGACCCGGTGCGGGTTGGTGGATGTCAGATGTCTTTGAATTTTGTGATAAATTCGTGGACATGCCGATTTACGCACAATGTTTTATGTCACCTTATTTAAAGAGAGTGTTCAATCCGCACATAACTTAAGGAAATCAGTGGTGCGGGGCCAATGGGATTCGAATCCTGTGCGTCGGATCGAAAGTCGCACATGCTCCCACTCGCTCTGCAACTCTCCGCTTTAGAAACCTAATATAAATCCCAAGCATTTCTTTCACAATGAAATTAGATGTGTGTAAAATTATAAAGGTTATCACGATTTTGATGTTGCATACTTAAATAATAAATAACGTGCTCCTGAACTTTTAAGTTGCCGCCACGAGCAATCGCCTGACGAAGTAAGAAAGTGTTGAGTCTATAATTACTGTCTTATCTTATATCTCTATATCACAGGTCATCTTGCTTTTGTAATACTTAGCAAACATGGCATGGCAATAGAAGAAGTATTAACAATAGTTACCTAGTTATATGGTTAATGAACTTATTCTTAGTTGTACTATATATAAGAATTAAAAAAACGTGTTATAGCAGGCCGTCTACTCGAAGTATAGCACAGATAGGGCGAAACATCCCCTTTAGATTTGAAGAAGGTATAACTGGCCCAAGACAGCCTCTGCGGTGTAGTGGGACAAATGTTTGTGCATAGAAGAAAAAAGCTCAAGCATTTGTTTCGTTGAGAGGGCGAGATGTACCCTAAGCCAGCAGTTTAAGTCAAACTAAAATTACTTATTAGTCTTATTAGGCTAGATTGCAATGATAATGGGATTTTTGAGACAGACCATTAAATAAAAAAAAAAACAGTAAATAGCAAAAAAAGAAGGAAATTACTTTGTAAAAACATAAAACATGTTTCACAAATCTAATTCTTGCACATACAGTATTTCAAAACAAGACTCTCGAGTAAATATTTTGATTAGAGACTTGTAATTTATTTTACCACGTTTTTATTAAGTCACTTTCTTGTTTGACTGTCTGTCGTTCCGAGTGGAATCTTGCAACTCAAATTTCGAGCACTTTCCGATTAGCTATCCAGCTAAAACTTTCAGGGTAGCTCTCACCTCGATGACAATGCATTCTAAATCCATTTATTAGCATGCAATGCAGACCTAACCTTAGAAGGCGTATAAAAATGGGAAAGTGGTTTTTTTAGATTTTTTTAATCTGTCACTTTTTTAAAACTTTTATGTAACTGAATCGCGAGACGAGCTGGTCGTTTGCGTAATGGTAAGCAATACGCCAGTCCATAACATTAACAGCACCACCCAGAACTTTGTTTTGCAAAATCCTGCGCAACGCTGCACTGCGTTCGTCACTCTGAGACTTAGCTGTTGAGTCTCACAATGCCTAGTAATTTCGCTGGCTACAATGCCCTTCAAACCGGAACACAGTAATGCTTGCACATTACTGCTTGGCGGCCGAATAACTGGCAAAGCGGTGGTACCCACCCAGACGGCCTCTCGCATACGAGAAACCTACCACTAGTAATCGGTAGATAATCGTCAATCGGTAATAGTAGTCGGTAGGTAATCGGTAGTGATCGGTAGCAAATCGCTGTCGAGAACCCTTAGTACCAATCCACCCCAGGTTCCGTAACTCGTGGAATCCGAACGGCCGCCATAGTAATTGTCATTTCATTATAGAAGTATTCGCTCGTCGCAGGCATTCGGCCTCAACTTTTTGGATGGACGAAATTATCGATAATCGAACCGTTCGATTTTCGATCGATTGAAATTCGACTTGAGCGAGTTTGCCGCGTGAGCCGGTGGCAGTTGGATGCCGAAGGTTTAGGAGAGTTATTGTTTTAGGAAAAAAATGCATTCTTTAGATTATTGTCTTGCTAACAATAATACACTTATTGATTGTAGTGCCGTATCAAGTTCTTTTCGCACTTATATACAAATTTTCGCATTTATGCTATATTACTGCAAGCATTACTGTGTTCCGGTTTAAAAGGCATTGTAGGCAGCGTAATTACTGGGCATTATGAGACTTAATATCTGATGCCTCGGGTTGATAAGCGCAATGCAGTGCAACGCAGCGCTTTTTATGCAGTTAAAAGTTCTGGGTGGCACTGCAAAATTTATGGGTAGGCGTGGCGCTTACCATCAGGCGAACGACTTGCTCGTCTCTCATCATCATTTAGTTACATAAAAAGTGTGATATACATTTTTTAATTTAACGGTCATTTCTATTACCTAGGTACTTTTTACCCGCCTGTACTTCTATCCAACAGGATCTCTTTCAATTGTCATTTTTAACCGACTCCAAAAAATGAGGAGGTTCTCTATTCGATTGTATGTTTTTATTTGATTTTATGTTTTTTACCTCAGAACTCCGTCATTTATAAACCGATTCGGAAAATTCTTGCGTTGGGTTCAGTATAGCTACGAAGTGGTCCCATATAAATTTCATCGATATTTGACCTTGGACTTCGAAGATACATTGTAGTCGGTCTTTTGATAAAATGCATACTTGTCATCTACGTACACTATAAAATAAAAGCAGTGTCCGTGTACCAGCAGCTGGAATCCGGCAGACCAACGACGTTCAAGTCATATACGCTCCGGATTCCAGCAGCACTTCAGAAGACGTTCCTTACTCCGGACTTTTGGCCTGAGGGCGTGGTCTATCGACGCGTTAGAGAAGCGAAGCCACCGAAAAATCCCTAGAGTTTAATATTATCATTTGAATTGTGTATATCCGCATCGTCGCTTACCATGAGGTGAGATAGTGGTCAAACCCAAGCCAATAATGTATAAAAAAAAAAATACAAAGCGTTTTGCATCGACCTTTTTAATGCGAACAGCTAAGGAATGGAACGCCTTACCAGCGTCTTTGTTTCCTGATTCTTATAATCTGAGTGACTTCAAGTTTTGAGTGAATCGGTATCTAGGCAAGCATGATCCATCGTCGACCGCGTCATCGCTTTCCATCAGGAGAGACTGCGGTCAAATGCTTACCAATAAGTAATAAAATATGTATATGTGAGTCTCTAAGGTATTTATAATATGGGCCTCTGATAATTTTATTCCAATGTACCTTTATTATTGCCTGATATAAAATAAAATTATCATTATTATAAACATGTTCCTACGGCAATCACCAGTTTACTAAGCCATCCTGCATAATTAAGACACAACGAGACGAGAAAGTTTCCCAACTTGCTCTTTACCTCAAGTTATTTTCCGCTAACAAGGAGGGAAAGAAGTCCCTCGCATGTACAGTCAGCTTAAAAGTAAGTGTAGATTTATTATCATGTTGCAATAATGACTAAAAAAATAAAATTAATCAAGTAACCAGGACTCAATACTAATCACAAATAATCACAATAACTACAAAATAAAAATAAATTCATTCATTTCAAAAACAGTGCACCTATTTAAGAAAAGTCGAAGTCTAAAGTCAAAAGATATTTATGAAATAGGCACAACTTAACTTTAAACGTCATATACACACTACAAATCATCTAAAATACGTTAAAAACTGTACCTTAAGGTATCTTGACTTTAAAACAAAAAGGTAAGCATTATGTCTACCCATTTCTTTCCCATACCCAAATTGAAGTCCGGGCCCAGAAAAACGGCGAAAACTGACTCTACTAGTGCTTTGGAGATACGCCCGTTAGAGATGATAGCACCAAGAAAGAGACATGGTGGTAATATAATTTAACGTTCATTCACAGACACAAAAAAATAATAAAGAGATTTTTATTTGATTTGATACACGTAAAAGTCCAAAGATATTTATTAAATAGGCACTAAAATGCACTTTCAAACATATCAATTAAAAATAAATTAATTATTGCAACTTATTATCAAGACTGTCAATTTGTTCAATGTTAAACTCGCACATTACTTGCTCTAAAAACGGTGAAGGAAAACATCTTGAGGAAACCAGTATGGCCAAGAATTGATCACAAAAATTCAAGGCATGTGACATCCACCAACCCGCACTGGGCCAGCGTGGTGGATTACGGCCCATACTCTCTCTATGA